>OZ018329.1:43475448-44675448 GCA_963969495.1 Ceratothoa steindachneri
CACGAGGCAGGCACTGCTCACGCGGTATCCAAGCAGTAATCACGAGGATTCATTGGAACCAGCCTAAGGACACAACGTGCTCCTTCATAGGCGACTTCTTGTTACTCTGAGGACTCATAGGCAAGAAACCAGTTGTTCAGAACTACCGCAGTCAAGGACGTAAGGACTCATTCTGGAATATGCGCTTCGCTCCGTGCCTTGTAAGGATACTCCCTCGAACCACCATTCGAGGCCCACTTCCCCCTTCTTGGAAAATCGTAAGCCAATTACCGTTTTCTCGATCACCGTCGAAGAGGCGTGACGTTTTCCGACTACGAATCTTCACCCCCTAATCTCCTTGCGTTTTCGCCTGGGTAAATATTGTTCTACTCTTAGCTCGAGCCAAGGCATTTCATTGTAAATTCATTCCTTTGCTGAACGGTTAGTTTCCCAGTGTATAAATTATTGTTAATATTTGTTATTTGTTTGTATAATAGTAAAGATTATTTTTGTTTCTCTGTTTAAATCCCAGAACCACATAAAAGCCATTGATCTATTATCAAAGTCGGCCAACAGAATACACGCACTCGAATATCCCCCATTCTTAAAAGGGACTCCCCCACCCCTACATCTAGGGCAGGCAAGTGAAGGTCAGTGAAATTTACCTGACCTATGACACTTGCCATTTTGTCTTAATAATATTACATGAAAGAGGAAATAATAGTTGATGCTTTTTTTCTATAGCACCGAAAGGAGAAATTTCCAGACACTATGGCAGAAACTTTGTTATTATGGCATTCCCTATCCCAATTTTTTAAATATACATTTCATAAACACTCTGCATAGGCGAAACTCCTCATACAGGCCTAAGGGACTAGACACGGAATTCCACATGGTTGCCCATGCTACGCTTAACACCCCATTGCCATCACTGCCCCTAGAAGACATTCTCGAAAGGTGAAAAAATGATGGGTTGCCTTGTGCTTAATAGAGCATAAAGAGGGGGGTGGGTGGGAGGGGCAGGTAGTTTATAGTGACGTTTGAAGTGCACAAACTTCACTGTGTGTGAAACTGGCTCAAATTGAATTCTTCAAGTCCAAAAGACAAATAGAACACACAAATCCATTACATAAAATCATAAAAATTAAATTGCATAAGTAAAATGAACCCATTGCTCTTAATTTAAATATATGAGAAAAGAGGTTCTGTTTTTTTTTTTCCCCTTTAAAAGGGTCTCTCTTGGCGACTGCCTACATAGTTGCGGGTCATGCAGGAAAGGATGAAGCAATTGGTACTTTGGGGTCACTGTAGTGTGCATTAGGTTTGGTAAGGGGTGAGGTCTGTTTCAGTTTATGCTTGTGTGTCTGCCGGGAGGAGTATGTTATGTTCGTCATCATCTAAACCACTTTCCCATCAAGTGGGGTCTGGGCGAATCAATGTTATACTAATGAGTAAAAATACCCGAAATCAGTTTTAATGAGTTATTCTTTTATTTTAGTCTGATTCTGATATAAAGTTTAGAATTTCTCAATTATAATAGTTAGTTTGCAATTACCTAACTTAATTATCCCTGAATTGGGAATTATTTCAATTTTAGGGCTTCTAAAAAGAACCAGTAATTACCCCATCACTGATAATTACTAAAAATTACAACTTTGTGTCTAAGAACTCAGACTCTTATTTACATGAAAATTAAGAATCAAAAACAAACCCTCAGAATTTTTGTTACAAGAGCTTTGCTAAGATCGAGGTTAGGGGGATGGGGGGAAATCTGTGAGAAGAAACATGGCTCGAGTAGTTAAAAGAAGGGACTACCTGTAGCACTCTGGACAGGGATGGCCAGCAATTCCCCAAAGTGAGAACCTCCATGCTGATATACTAAGTTGAGAAGAGGAGTAAGACGAAAAGAGAGGAGTAGACACAGCTCCAAGCGGGAGGGAATGTGGGAAAACCGACAGGGGTCGGGACTCACCATCAGGACCCCGAACTCATCGTAGGCGTAATCTAGGAGGGAGCCCGAATAGACGCCGATGTTGCGACCGTGGACGATCCCTGCGGGGGCGTTGGGCGCCTGCGCAAAACAAGGGTTCGGCGACTGCAAATGAGACGAGTCATCAGATCGATGATGAATCTGACCATCAAGGCCGGGTCATTCATTGATATCAAAGCCCTTTCACTCAGTTGGGTTAATAAGGCAATACCAGTGGGACGTGGTAGCCCAACCAGGGGGTTGCTATAAAGGTCTCACCCAAGGAAAGTTAACACAAATCGGGGTTCCATCCATCGACTAACTGCACACAATGTGGCTTAACTGAGCTCAATTTGGAAGCAGGTTTCTACTGGCTCGAAGGTATACCATATTAAATGTGGGCAAATTCAGAGGTTTATTCTTTACACGTTTGATGCATGTGCCTTCAAGACCAACATCTACTAGCGACCCCTAAAATGGGGGCGGTGGGCGTCGAAAATAAAACTACCCCCCCCCCCCCTCCTTCTATGCACTATTAAGCAAAACACCATCCATCATTTTCTCCAAGCCCAATTGGTCCTTCACAGTGAAGGAGTGCTGTGTTGTTGTTGATTTCTTGTCCAATCAGAATTTATCCACTTGTTCTCTCTCAAACGTATTCACACAATCAACCTACCTTTTACGCTTCCAACCCATCTCACACCCTGACAATCATTCTCGTATATTCTCTTTACAAGTCTATCTCCACCCCTTCTTCTTATGTGTCCATTGTCCATACCACCTTGGAACACCATTTAAACATCGCTTACCTACTCGTTCCTCACTCTATCTACCTTTTGCACACCAAGCATCACTCTCAAGTTGTTCATTTGCACTGTTCTCACCCAAGAAATTCCTTCTTCCATACCATAGTTTCTCTCCCAAACACCAAACTTGTCACTGGCATACTCTCATGCACCTTCCTGACACATTTCACACTCAAACCCATACCATTCACTGATGCTCTAATAACCCTCGAGACTTTCCTACCATCTAAAACCTTGTGGTCACAATCTACCGCTATATTTGCATCCTAAATACTTAGAACTTTGCACTTGTTCATGGGTGACACCAAATCGCTCTCACTCTCAGCCACCAAACACCAGTTCATCAACATATACCAACAAAGAACACAACTACCCTAGTCATACTCTCTCAATTATTATCATTATTTGGTAAGTGACTCATTGAAGGTAGTGAAAAATAAGATGGCAGTGATTTTTACTATAAATTTGCCCACTTTTTCCAGCCGTTTTATTTCTCATCTTGGAACTAGACTTTAAGGTGGGATCCGAACCACAGGTGGATACAACGTATGGCAGGCACAAATAAGGCAACTTACCACAGCCGAATTAGTCTCCACTAACTGCAATCGTAAGTTACATTCGGCACAGCCCCATCAACAGTGGAGGTAGCATATTACATATGTCAGTATCGATTTACGTGCAATATTTGAAGGAGAACCAAATCATAGACCCAGATGAGTGTAATAGTCTTGGGTCAAACCGGAACCAGCCAATGTCGAACACAGCTCATGTGGAAATACTCACCTTGAGCATACTGGGGTGAGCGCGAGCGTAAGCCTCTGTCAGGATCTCGAAGAGGTCCTCGTTCATTGTGACGGGGTCACTCTTCTGAGGGGAATCGTACGGGTACCTGCAAAGATAGAGACCACTTGACACCCAATTTGGGTCATATGCATGCCAACCAACTGGGGAAAAAGCACCATAAGAAATGTTATAAATGGTGCGAGTCAGGTACAGAAAATGAAAGGAGACAGGAACATAAGGATTGTGATCTTGGGGACTTAGCTATTAAACTTAAGTGGCTTTGTGCATGATAGGGCATAAAGGAGTGGGAGGGGTGTATTTTTTAGTGGCAATGATGCATGCCAACTCTACTTGGCGAGAGTAAAGTTGAAGATGAATAAAGGCATAGTTCAACCTCGCTATGAACAAGCGAGGCATTAAATCCAACTATGAGCTTAATGTAGACAACTCTCACAAATCACAAGAAACTCGTGTAGTAAATCACCTACAGGAAAAGGTTTTGCCTTTGTTTACAAAGCCCTTATCCATGAATTTATAAATTCCACCTCCCTTCCAAATGGCCAAATTTCAAGGGAATAAATCAATCAGCCAACATCGCAAACCAGGTGGAGCAATATTTTGTCAAGAACCCCTCAGAGTAGTGTCAGCTGCGCGACGTAAAGGGCGAATAAATGATGGCGGACCTATGGGTAAAATGGGTGGAGGAGTAGCTATGGGAGCCTGGCTCGTGGCTAATAATCCTATGAATGGGTTAAAAAGTCTTGCAATGAATTGGGAGATTCACTGTCCATGATCTGTCTTTTAGCAGCCAATTCTATCTCTCCCTGCCTCTTGTACGGTGGACAGAAGCTTAGCTATGACTCATCCGAGCTAGGGAAAAGCACCAAAAGGCCTATTATATCAAATGATAGCCAATTCCCAATCGAAGGTTTCTGCCAGTTTTACCATCGTAAGGTTGTTTTTCAAGTCCAAGGAAAACTACACATTAGGCAGCCAGCGAGGGATACATCTGTGACTAGAAAGGCAAAGGCCGAGAAAATCAAGCAGTTGCCAGTTGGGTATGGGGTGGCTGTTGAGGGACTGACTAAAAAACGTTTGGGGAACAGAAGACGCTTGTAGTGATGAGAGAGTCGAAGAAGAACTCAAATGCCTCATCAACTGACCTAAACTTCTCAATTGAGATAGAGATGTCAGTTGGTGTTACCTTGATTGAAGATAATGTTGAGGTGAACACTCAAGGGGCGGTGGCCGAACAAAAGATAACTGAATGGTAAGTTGTTGACAATTTCCCACAAGAAGTTTGCTTTTCGGACAGATGTGTCAACTCTTCCCCAATATGGCCATTAATCTCCAGCTCTTCAACCAATTACACTAAGACCTGACCCCTGGGACTGACTGTGTTGTTTCCCAGAGGGAGTATATTTTGTTCAGGTTGACTTCTAAAATATTCTGGTGGAGATGCTCTTTTTGGATCTTGCTTTTTAGAGTTTACGTATATATGAACGAGATTTCTTACACGAGGATGTAATTTTTAGTAAGTATCGAAGTAATTATGCAAGTGGATACAGCTTTGGATTTCGAACATCAAGATGCTGGGTTCGATCCCAGCAAGCACAGAATTAAAACTGCATCCTATGTGAGAAACTGACCACCTATTGGGCGGATGAACTGAACTTACTCGCACGTTGGCTAGATAGCTCCAGCACAGCTCATTACCCACATAACCAAGCATGACCATCATTTTCTGCCCATCTTACCAGCACAACTTAAGCACTCCTCCCTCCATTTCGGAGACCAGCTGATTGGGTACTCATATTCGCATACCCCTGACTCTGAACAGGAGTGCCCTCCTCCCTCCATGGGGTCACAAAGGGGTCCACGATCGCTGGTCTCGATGTCAACAACACACAATATGACCCGGGCACTGCCCAGAGACGAGGGCTTCACAGAACACTGCGAGACGCCACGACCCTCTGGCAGAAGCCCCCAAATTTCTGCCATTCCTGGAGAGGTATGTAGCTTCGGGGTGTTACCCAGCTTCGTCGGGCCTGAGCCACCCACCCCTCTCCCTATACCTCCACCTTTTTCTTCAGGGTGGGTGGTACCCCAATGACTACATTTCTCTTCCCTCACTAGAGTGGGAGACATAACCTCTCTGATGAACTACACGCCATGACCTCCTGCTGAGCACTGGCAGTTTCGATTGAAGAAAACTGAACCGGGGTTGGGTGGCTAACTCTCCTCACACCATAACACACACACACTCGTTATATAATTTTCACAATTTTATTTCCATCCATTCTTCTTATAAATTCATACCACCACAGAAGACTTTCAGGTACCTCATTCACACCATAAACAGATCTCTTTCACGGTCATTCCTCACTCTATCCACCTTTCTTACACCAAACAGCCCTCTCATAACATAACATAACATAATTTCACGGATGACAAAAGCCACAAGGGCCTAACAAAGGTCATTCGTATCCGTCAAAACCCACCCACAAAAAGCACCATTACCAGGGGAAGACAAAATCAAAGTCCCCCACAATATAATATAACAGATGACAAAAGCCACAAGGGCCCATCATAGGTCATCCGAGTCAAGCGGCCTCTTTTTCAAGGCACCCAAACTCCCAGGAAAACTACATCCAGAGGATTGCGTCCAGAAACAAGGGTGTCACCAATCAAGGCTTGTCAAGAACTAAATCATGCAGCTATAGATATATACAAACAATATTAATATATACAAAACTTAGGAACCATCACAACCTTCCCTCCCCATAAACTCATCCAACCTACTTTTAAATACATTTAAATTTGGACTACCTACTACCCTCCGCAGCAATTTGTTCCAGAAGTCTACCACTCTATTGGTGAAAAAATATTTGCTTAAATCCAACCTACACCCTTGCTTTTTAATTTTCAAGTGGTGACCTCTAGTCCGATTTCCATCATCTAACTCAAAAAACTTGCTAACATCCAATTTATCTATCCTGGAAAATTTTTTAAAGAGCTCAATCATATCCCCTCTCACACACCTCCTTTCGAACGAGAACATATTTAATACCCTCAGTCTATCTATATATTCAAGGTGCCTCAGGGAAGGAATAATCTTTGTTGCCCTCCGTTGCACTGATTCGAGAAGGTTAATATCGTGTCTAAAATGTGGGGACCATGCCTGTATACAGTACTCCAGATGTGGCCTAACATAAGAGTTATAGAGTTTAAGAATAACCTCCTTACTTTTGTAACTGACATTTCTCTTAATGAAACCTAGCACTCTATTTGCCCTATTTCATGCTTCAATACACTGCTTATAAAACCTTAATGACTTATCTATTACTACTCCTAGATCTTTCTCATCCTCTACTGAGCTCAGCCAATGCCCATCCATTTCATAGTTAAATTCTCTATTATCTTTTCCCATGTTAATAACTTTGCACTTATCAAGGTTGAAAGTCATTTGCCACTTATGTGCCTAGGATAACAATTTATTTAAATCCCCCTGCACTTTAAAATTATCATCAATATCTTTAACTACAGCTGCTAATTTGGTATCATCCGCAAAAATTGACACTTTATTATTAACTGCCTCTCAAATTATTCATTTCGCACTGCTCTCACTCAACATCTTTCCTTCTCTTACCATACCATAGTCTCACTCTCATACACTATGTTGTCCCACACGTCCCTGTTGTTGGGCGAGATCCTCTCAACCAGAAAGTCACAAAGATCAGAATGATGAATCTCTGGTGAGCCTGAAGGCACCAGGGACCAACCCTTAATGGGGAAGGAGGTGCTTATGTAGTTTATTTTTTATACAAACCAGTGATCATGAAACCTCTTGTGAAGCAAGGGATGGGAAAGGGGGGGGGGGCACCAATTCAGTGTCAGGGGAATATGCTGCTAACTCAGGATATGGGAGGTTGGGGGGGGGGGAGAAATGCTCTCGTCTGGGGGGAGATGAGTGGAGGAAAACTAGGTGAAAAGGGTCTAGTAAAGAAAGTAGCAAAATATGATAAAATGGAAATGTGTAGGAATAAAGCCTAGGTACTCAATCTAGTTTGAGCCTGCCGGGGGCACTGGGGCCAGGAGGGCATAATACTCCTCCAGGTACCAACTGCAATAATCTAAACTCCCCCCGTCCCCTGTGTGATGGGTAAGATTGTCAAAAATGAGAGTGGGTTCCCAATCCAGGGCTTCTGTCCACCTCCCACCCCCTCGTGGTCTTATTACCTCATGAATATTCCGCCTCCCCCGCCCCCATGGTCTTACCTCATGAATACTCCGCCTCCCTCGACGCTGAGAACGAACTGGGGCCGAAGGGTCTTGATCATGGCGACGACGGCTCCAGCCACGGGGTCACTCACCTCGGCGTGGAACGCCGCCCCGACCTCCTCTTCTAACTCCGCGGTCGAACTGTAGCCACAAACACCTGCCCGTGGCGGAACACGAGATTAGGACATCGCCATCGAGGGTCCACCGCCCCCCACCCCGGGGTGGAGCTGGGGCGCATCTATGCCCATGCATATCGTGCTCTCAGTAACAAAAACACTCAAGGGCGCTGGATCCCAGGCCAGGGAGGAGCCTCTTATCTTGGTTGAGTTGCCTTTTCTGACACTTGCTAGAGAACGCTATGGGAATTCTTCCTGCCCCGCATATAACATATACAAAAGGTTAAACACTAATGGGAGCATCAGAGTATCCAAAGCAGAGACTACTTGGTGCCCAAAGAGATGGGATTACATGGGAGATGAAGGAAAATGGCTGAGTGAGAACAGAAAAACTGGAAATGAGGACAGAGACTGATACAAAACCTCCCTAATCCAATATCCTAGGGATGCTATGGCATATTATGACCGCCTTCCCCCAGAAACAAGAGCAGAACATATAAGCTCATTTGAATGGATTTAAGATGAAACTAAATTTGAAGCAAAAACCAATGAGGGAATCGTCCATAGAAAGTTTGTAAAGTGGCGAAAACGGAGGAAGTGAAAATGTGTGGAAGAACAGGTTATGGGGCTAGGAGGGAGGGGGAGGCATGAAAAAAGTATAGTGCTGATACGTTGATGACAAAAGGACCTCGACCTTGCCTGATTGACAGTTGATTCTTATCCCCTTTTCATTTTCCCTTTCCCTCTATTCTGATATCTCCTCCCTTTGCCATGCAATGGAGTGCCCAACCAAAGTGTACTTATTCACTCACATCTTGGTGTTTCTTTCAGGTAGGAATCTTCACCCTCTCTCTCTTTTTTCAGTGTCTCTAGGTGTAACAAAACCTCTAGTTAATCCATTCATATTTCTTGCAACAATCAACTGTTACCTATTCCAATTCTATCCACCACTCGTCCCAAGTCATTCCAGAACCTTTCTCATCTTGACTTCGAGAACTACACAGTCCATACACTAACGCCAAACACAGTTTACCAGTGTGTCTGTAGCTGCCGTAGGGTGCAAGTGTGGGGTATTTTGTAAATATGTTGAGCTGGGATTGTTTTCTGATGAGTGAGTGTAGATATCGGCCAGGCTGATGCGGTGTATATTTCTTACCTTGCTTAACGCGGTCGAATCCGTCTCGGTCGATCGCCGGAGCGATGTAGATCTCCGTATTTCGTAGGAGGGATTTCACCCTTGGGTCTTTGGCGCTCCACCCACTGCCGAGGTGACGCGCTACTCGAATCAACATCTCCCGTCCGACTGGCTGCGCGCCGTACAGGCCCCCAAACAGAACTACCTTGCTCTTTTCGCCAATGGGTCCACTCACCTTCCCCAACAAGATACAAACTCGTATTAAGGCTTGTAAAAATAACAAAAACGACAATGATATCCATTCCATAGCCAACAAAGGGGTTTTAGTAAATCGAGAGACTGCCTATGCTGGTAAGGTGTAAGAATATGCGACAAAATGTAAGTACATCCATTTAAGTAATGAGCAGAGACGCAGAGTTTGGAGCTCTCTCTCTTGTATAATAATCTTATGAGTTACCTTGTATGTTTAATGGTCTGATGGAGCAGAAAGGTGTGTGTCGAGGGAGTGGGGGTAGTGCAGGCTCGTTTTAAACTTTTTATTAGGGGTTCTAAAATGGATTTTCCAATATAAGATCTTTGGAGAAGTGAAGGGATCTATAGCTGAACGACGGCTCTAGCAACAGGAGGAAGTAGAAGCAAAGTAAACCAGTATCGGGACTACATCCAATGACTAACCCACACCTAATGCGACTTAACTACGATCACTCCAGGGGGTTTTTTTATATGCATTTATGGACCAAACCTTTAAGTGTTTGAAATGGTCCACTGCCACATCCATTTTACTCTTGGTCTTTCTCACTACTCTTTCAGGTCACTCCTTTTTATTCTATCTGTCCATCTCTTTATGCCTTCTCAAGTAGAGGTGAAAGTATGTGTGAAGCCCTTAAAAAAATGTTCTGTATTTTTTGAAATCAAGGTCACGCCCCAATATTATAGTCACCCTCCCTAAATTCATAAAATTCCCCCGCTTAAAATTTGGCGACTCCATCGTCCCCTGATAAAAGAGGGCAGAACTCTCACACGTCTCACCTCGGCTTCCGGCGCTGTGATTTTAAGCATGTGGATCTTCATGTTCCAGGCATTGTCATTGGCCAGGAATTCGATCGTCTCTGGGTACGTGTTCTCGAGCTCGGCCATAGTGCTGTCCATTTCGGAGTTGCTCAGATAGCGAGAAAAGAGGTTTGTGCGGAGAGCGAAATCCTCGGTGTTCGCCCACTCCGAGGTGCGATCCGAGATCAAGATAAAATTGAGCTCAGTTGACAACCCTGTCGTCACCTTCACCTTCTTTGTCGAGGGTTGGTAGCTAAAACGATTAAGAAATGCTGTTAAGGGGCCATAGATATTCCTGTAATTTTTTCAGGTGAAGTAATCACATCGATTGGATTCAGTCCATAGGAAAGAGCATACAAAGCAAATTAGGGTCAGGGTACAAACATTATCTTCAACTCCCTAAACATCCGCCCTACATCATGCACGAGTGGTCCTGCCAAGGCTCCGGTACGGTCATCATCTCACCATACCGGCCAGACCGATACAAACATTCGCACCCAATCGCACCAGGAACCAGAGTTCAACACACACCAGGCCAGATCTTGAAGATCCATAGAGACCCGGATATCTGGGAGAATCCCGTCTGGGCAAGAGTTTATCACGGCTGCCAACCAAAGGAAGGGCCTTAACCAAAGGCAACATAAGAAAAATAAAGCAAATGGCAAAACAAAGGAATCTAAAGTGACAGGGACTGCTGTAGCAAAATGCAGGGACCAGGAAATCTTACAAGTGTGTGTAAAAGATACAAAATTGAATATATTGTGTTTTAAGGTTCGTAGCGTCAACAAGGTTTATAGAGAAACGACAGATTGGGGTCTCTAAAATGGAGTCGAGAGGCGGCATAAGGAGCACATTAGCATGAGAGGCAACAATTGATGCTCGTTCGATGTCCGGGTCAAGGGTGATCCTCACCGCAGGGACCAATTTGGGGATTTTTCTTGTTCTTTTTGAAATTTTAGGAGCCTATCTGGCCACTGCCCACTTGTGCATAAGTCGCCAGAATCAAGACAGACTAGCACTAGGCTACTTTAAAATGAGAAAATGAAAAAACAACAACAATAAAAAGGCAAGATGGCAACAATCAGGAAGCAAGCTCTGGCGTCGGGGGAGGCCCGCCTCCCCCCAGCGCAAGAACGTGCAACCTACAAAGAAAACAACAATAACAAAAAAACAAAACCTAGTTAAATAAAGGGGAGAAGGCCGGCCTCCCCCCAAAAGTCTATAAATCCACCAGTCAATGTGCACGAACTCGTCCGGAATACAAGAGACAGGCGGTAGCGACCCCGCCGATCGGGTACCAGGACAGGTAACGTGCGCGGAGATCAACCAGACTGGGACATTCAACAAGAATGTGCCGAACATTCTGGAGGACAAAGCAGTCTTCACAGTAGGGCGCTGGCGAGCGCTCCATCAAATGGCGGTGCGTCCCGCGAGTATGCCCAATTCGGAGACGACAGAAAGCAACCTGAAGCCTTCGCGGCATTGGGGGTAGGTATATCGGAACGGTCGCGGCACAATGGCACGCAACTTTAGGTTCCCCTCGCCCGTCTCCCATCTTCTTTGCCAAGCAGCAAGAAGAGCTGCCAGTATTCCTGCCATGTAGTCGGTGTGAGGAAGAGCGAAACGCTAGTCCGGTCGCAGAGTCCTGGCGGAGTCTTTGGCGCCCTCATTCCCCGCAATTCCTAGATGTCCAGGAACCCAGCAGAAGATAATCTCGACATCCGCCCGGCTCGCCAAAACAGTGGCGTCACGGATATCGCGAACCAGGGGAAGCGGAGACTCCAATGCCCCGAGAGCACTCAGGGCGCTTTGTGAGTCGCTATAGATCACAATCAGGTCTCCGAACCGGGCACGTCGCGTAATCTGCCGTACCGAGTGGTGTATTGCCACCAGCTCGGCCGTGAAGACAGACGCAGCGCCTGACAGAGCCCCGATGACTTCAAACAGAGGAAATACGGCGTGGAAGCTGACCCCCTCTTGGGACTTGGAGTCATCCGTATACACTGGCACGGTTCGAGCGTGACACGAGGTGTGCTCCAAAAAGGTCGAACGGAATACTCCCGGCGCTGTATAAGCTTTGGGAGCAAAGGCGTAACGACAAATAGACAAATGTGGTACCTTCCAGGGTGGCATAGGCAACGTCGAAATCAGCTGCGGATGCAGTGAGAGCTGTTGGTGACTGAGGGAGGTGCCGGGCTCGCGCGTACAGGCGAATGATGCACTGTAAACGGCGTAGAGCGAGTGGCATCTCCCCAGCATCGACCAACAGGCTCTCAATGGGGAAAGTGCGGAAGGCACCGGTCGCCAGGCGAAGGCAGGTGTGGTGGATCGAGTCCACCTTCCGCAATACACGCTCGGCTGCGGATGCATAAAACTCGGATACGTAGTAGAGCTTCGAACGAACAAAGGATCGCTAAAAAAGTAAGGTAGTAGCCCTATCAGCGCCCCAAGCGCTGAACGTCACGGAACGGAGAATATCCATGGCGCGGGTACAAGAGACCCTAAGGCTGCGAATATGAGCCTCCCTGGTGAGGCGTCGGTCAAATACAAAACCAAGGAAACATGCGATTCAACTACTTCCAGGCAAACCCCATTAAGAAACAAGTCTGGATTCGGGTGGAGTCGTGGATGGCGGCAGAAGTGCACCACCTAAGTCTTGGCCAAAGAAAACCGAAACCTGTGCGCTTCGGAATAGCGAGAGACGCGGTTCGATGCCTGTTCGAGTCGAAGCTCCAGAGTTGGCATCTGGGCCGCGCTAAAGAGATCGAAAGATCGTCCACGTAGAGCGTAGCAAGAACATCTAGGCGTACCCCATTAAGAAACAAGTCTGGGTCAGGGTGGAGCCGTGGATGGCGGCAGAAATGCACCACCTTAGTCTTGGCTAAGGAAAACTGAAACCTGTGCGCTTCGGCATAGCGAGAGACGCGGTTCAATCCTTGTTGGAGAGGACGCTCCAGAGTTAGCATCTGGGGCGCGCCAAAAGAGATCAAAAGGTCGTCCACATAGAGCATAGCAAGAACATCTTCCAGGCGTATCCCATTAAAAAAAAAGTCTCGCTCAGGGTGGAGCCGTGCATGGCAGCAGAAGTGCACCACCTTAGTCTTAGCTAAGGAAGACCGAAAGCTGTGCACTTCGGCATAGCGAGAGACGAGGTTCAATGCCTAGAGCGTAGCGAGAACATCTTCCGGCAGCAGCGAGGTGATGCCGTTGATGCTCAGGGCAAAGAGTGTGACACTAAGGACACTTCCCTGTAGGACACCCTCTTCCTGCTCCATGCTCCAATGGGCCGGAGAGGGCTCCCCCCACCCGTACGCGGAATCGACGATCTCGCAAAAATTCAGATATAAAGATTGGGAGGCGTCCCCTCGCCCCCATCTTGTGGAGTCTCTATGATACCTTATCGCCATGCGGTATTATAGTCCTTCCCCAGATCGAAAAACACCGTGGCGTAGTGTTGTCTACGAAGGAAGGCCTCGCAGATGGCATTTTCCAGTGAGAGCAGATCATCCGACGTGGAGTGGAACTTGCGGAAGACGCACTGTGCAGAAGACAGATGGCCTCCGCTGTCCAGGAAAAAGGCTAATCTAACATTTACCAATTTCTCCATCAACTTGCACACGCAAGAGGTTAGAGAGATTGGGCGGAAATAGGCCGGAGTAGAGTGATCTCTCCTCGGCTTGCAAAAGGCAAACACAGTAGCGATTCGCCAGGAATCTGGGAGAAGAGCCTCCACCCAGATCCTGTTGAACAAATCTAAGAGAAATGCTATGCCTCGCTCACCCAGGTGTCGAAGCATAGCGTACGGGACAACGTCAGGACCATGGACGGTGTCCGCGCACGAAGCAAGAACGGAACGCAACTCACTCACAGTAAACCTGTCGTTGAAGGGTTCTGCGCCTCTGGAGGTAAAGTCCAGTCGGCGGCCTTCCGCAACATCAAGACGTGCATTGAATGCTGGCGGAGCAGCTTCCCGGCTAGAGAATGCGGAGAAAGCGGTCGCGATGGATTCCGCCACGGACACGGGGTCCGAGATTGCGGTCCCATTCTCCTGGAGAACGGGAGGTGGGTCCTGCGAGAACTTGCCCCGAATCCTTTTGAATCGCTTCCACACCTCTGCTAGAGGTGTCTTCCCGTTAAGTGAAGACACGTATGCCCGCCAAAAAGAGCGTCGGGCGTGCTTCGAAATATACCGGAACCTAGCCCTAGCCCGACGAAATTCGCCAACAGTGAAATCGTTCGGGCGGCGCTAATAGCGCATGTAGGCATAGCGCTTCTATTTGAGGGCAGTCTCACATTCAGCCGACAACCACGGGAGTGGACGGCGTGCAAAACGGCCAGACGTTCTGGGAATAGTAGCCATGCCTGCGGCGATGAGGTTGCCGGAGAAGAACTCAACGGCCTCATCTACCGACCTAAACTCCTCGACTGAGGTGGGCTCTCAGGCGGCAGCCGCCCTGAAAATGATATTTGAATGGGAAAGTGATCACTACCATGGAGGTCATCGACCACCCCCCCCAATCAAAATCAGGCTGTGCAACCGGAGAGCACAGAAATAGATCAAGAGAAGAAAATGAAGCGGTTCTCGGGCAGTGATGCGTAAACTCATCCACATCTATGACACCTATCTCAAGCTCTTCGATCAGATCGGCAAGGACTTGTCCCCTGGGATTTATTGAGTAGTCTCCTCAGAGGGAATGCCTGCCGTTCAGACATCCAAGCAAGAGAAAGGGGCTCAGCAACCGTATCACGGCGCGTCGGAGGTCCTCCGCGTCGAAGTCAGCTGACGGTGGAATGTACGCAGAAATAACAGTATACCTCCTATCCAGGTGATTTTTTTTTTTTTTTTAGAGCGCATCTAGCAACTGCCCACTTGGGCATAAGTCGCCGGAAACACGACAGCCTAGAACTAGGCTACTTTAAAATAAAAATATGAAAACATAACAATGAAAAACTTTTGAAAAACAACAATTAGGAAGCAATCTCCGGCAGTGGGGGGAGGTCCCCCTCACCCCGGTGCAGGAGCGTGCAACCTACAAAGAAAACAGTAACAAAAAAAGAACCTTCTTAAATAAAGAGGAGAAGCCCGGCCTTCCCCACCTATCCAGGTGAAGCTGCACAGCCACTGCCTGAAAGGAGGTATCTAAAGTGAAAAGAAGAACGGAGACATCATGCCAGGTGTAAACCGCGCATTCCCCATCTCGTGGTGGTGGGGTCGCAAAACCCTCATACCCGTGGAGGGCGGGCAGGTGGCACGCGCCTAGCATGGTATCCTGCAAAAAGATAGCTAACGAGGAAAGGGACGAGACGAGCTTTCGCACCTCTTCCCAGTTGGCCCGGAGTCCACGGAGATTCCATTGAAGGAGCACGCGGGGGCCCTCTTAGAAGAGAAAACCCTAACGGGAATAGCCGTACGCTTCCCGGAGGCAGAACCCCGGGCGCTGTTGGGCAGACAATGCGCTGAAGGCACTGTCGCCTTCGAGCACTTATTGGGGGAGGTTGGGCTCGCCATGCGAGTCTTTTCCTCCATCCGCCTCGAAACCTTAGGAAGGCGTTGCGGCTTCGGAGGCGAGGGGGCCCTCTTTTTGAGGATCCATCGTCTCCGAGCGAAGCAGCAGAAGCTCTTTTGTTGCTGTGCTCCTTTCAGAGGGCAGCTTTAGGAACCCCAGAAGATGGCCTGGCGACCAACTTCAGGGGTGTTGCCTCCTGTGAGTCTGACTGGGTGGAGGCGCGTAGCCGTTTCGCCTAACGGGAAACGGGCACGCTGTGGAGCCCTGGTTTTAGACGGGGCTGGGTGTGAACCCTTTGTGCCACCAGCTTTATCAAGGGAGCGCCCGGGTTGAGTAGAGACCCAAGAAGGGCTCCGAATTGGCGCGGAAACAACCATGCTCGTTGGCCTGGATGGGCCAGGAGCAGAGGGTGTCTTTCTAAGCATTGAGACGTAAGATGCCCCAGGCAGAGCCGGGCGCACCAGGACCAAGTCCTTAGCCTCGCGGAATGAGTGTCGATCCTGGGCCTGAACGGCCAGGATTTATTTCTCAAGGAGATATGCACATCTTTGCTTCGAAGAAGCGGGGTGCGGCTCTCCGCAATTGACACACTTGGCCACACATGATTTGGACTTATCGTGTGCGGCTTTGGAGCAATTTACACATACTTCGGGTGACCCCGACTTTGCACGTCTACATGAGCGATTCGTATAGCCGAAGCGGTGGCAGTAATATCACCTCCACGGCAGTGGCACTAATACCTTCACGCGGTAGCGGTACCAACTGGCACGCACCGACTCAGGAAGCTTGTTACAGTCGAGCGTGACGAATAGCGTAGGGGTGGGTCTTGAGACCCCTCTCTGTTTTCTAATCACACGTTTGACCTTTACCGCCCCATGGGATCCAGCTCTAAGGTGATGTCCTCTATGTAGTAGTCATTTCCCTCGCATAAACTACTCCTTTCACAAAGTTCATGAATGAATGAATAGTGCATTGAGAATTTAAAAGCTGCGTAGCCCAGATGGACTATCTCGCAGCCAAATTCACTTATGGGCGGTGAATTTAAAATTATTATTTTTAAAATATTGCCATATTAAAATACAAAAAAAAGCAGAAATGTCCTTGGGACCAAAATTAGTTTAATAGGCAATATTAAGTCAGTTGAGTTAAAATCTTTTAACAAAAAATAGACTATTAAAAAATTCAACAAAATGTAAAAACATAAACTATGAATAGATCAACAATAAATATATAAAACTATTTTAAATTTTGTTTAAAAGATTGCTTTCTTTTAGGAAGGTTAGTGTCCTAGTCACGTCAAAGAAGCAATGGGTCTCGGAAAAGATGCCCCGCAGAGCCTGCTGGGGGGCCATCTCTCTGGTAATGAAGGGAAAAGTCGTCCTTCTGAGATTCCTTAGTAATGGGCATTCTACAAATATATGGAGGACAGATATTTGTACCCCACACAGAATGCACATGGGTGGGGGCAGCCCACTCATTAAATGCTCATGGGTGAGCCGGCAATGGCCTATCCTCAGACGGACAAGCGCAACCTCCATTTTACGATGTCTAGTTGTACGTGGCCATGGGTGAACGGAGGGTTTTATGGAGTGGAGCTTGGTGGGAGGGAGCTCACTCCACCTCTTCTGCCATAGGCCGACCACGTATTCATTGATCAGAGGATAGGCATCGCAGAGTGGGACTGGGGCCACTGGAGCTGTCCCCAGTGATGCTGCTTCTTTGGCTGCAGCATCTGCCCTCTCATTGCCTGGGATGCCCACGTGACTAGGCACCCAGCAAAAGGATATCTCGTGGATGGGCGATAGTCGTAGGAGCCACCGCTGGATCTTGGAAACCAACGGATGGCTCGAACCAACATCACCCAACATTTGAAGCGAACTAAGGGAGTCTGTAAAGATAGTATGAGAACCAGATGGCCTGCCAGCTATGATAGTCAGTGCCGCCATCATAGCAACGAGTTCCGCTGTGAATGCGGAAGCTGCGTTTGGCAGGCGGACCAATGCTGTCTCAGATGGAAAGACAGCAGCTGCTCCAACTCTGTCCGGTGACTTGGACCCATCGGTGAACACAAAAGTGCTATGGCGATGTTGAGAGGAGTGGTCGCCATACATGGCTCTCAATACTACAGGCAGGTGGTGATCCTTGGGCCTATCAGCTAGTTCCCTACATACCATTACAGGTGGTATGAGCCACGGGGGATCTTTGGCATGGTAAAGGGAATCACTGAGAACTCCCTTAGTTGCCCAGTGTGCTCGGCCATACGCAGAGCAAAGGGGCGAGCCAGAGATGGAGATCTATCGTATGAGGCCACTGTCCGTGTATTGAACATGCACTCATACACTGGCGTCTGCGGTAGTCGCTCAAGTCTAAGGAGGTAGTTTAAATTAGACTTGAGCCTGTGATAGGGAAGGGGGAGAACCCCGTTCTCTGCGTAGAGGCTCCACACTGGGGAGGACTTAAAGGCTCCAGAAGCCAGGCGCACACCCTGGTTACGCACAGTGTTTAGTTTTTCGAGAATGGATGGCGAGGCAGAGGAGTACACCTGTGATCCATAGTCTAGCTTTGATTGGACCAATGCTAGATACAGGAGCCACAGGGTACGTCGATCACTTCCCCAAGAAGTGTGAGACAGCAGTTTCATTATGTCCATTCTCTTTAAACAAGACCTTTTCAAGGCGTCCACATGGTGCCGGAAGGAAAGCCTTGAATCAAATATGACCCCCAGATATTTGAAATGGGACTCAAAATCTATAGGCACACCATATAGCGACAAAAGGGGGAGGTCCCATGTCACTAATTTATGCCCATAAAAGTGAACAGCCTTGGTCTTTACTGCGGAAAAGCGGAAACCCTTGGAGGAAGCATTTTCAGCTACAGTGCTTATAGCTCGCTGTAGCTTACGGACGATAAATGGGAGTCTGGGCGAAGAACAAATGAGCGCCAGATCATCCACATATAACGTCGACGAAATCTCGGGAGGGAGATTTCTAACAATGCTATTAATGGCCACAGAGAAGCAGGTGACACTGAGGACACTTCCCTGTGGCACACCCTCAACTTGGTCCACGGGCTCCGATAAGGTGCCTCCAACCCTTACGCGTAGTGTGCGTCGCATCAGAAATTGCTCGACAAACCTGGGGAGGTAACCCCGCAGGCCCCAATCATGGAGTTGTTTAAGGATACCACGCCTCCAGGTGGTATCGTATGCTTTCTCAATATCAAAGAAGACAGCGATGGCGTGCTGCTTCTTTGAAAAAGCATCTCTTACGAGTGACTCTATTCGGACAAGCAGGTCTGTCGTACTCTGCTTTTTCCTGAACCCTGATTGAGAAGGAGATATGAGATTTTGAGTCTCCAAAAACCAGACGAGTCTGAAATTGACCATTCTCTCAAACACTTTACATGGACAACTGGTAAGAGCAATGGAGCGGTAATGGGTGGGCTCCGTCCCGTCCTTTCCTGGTTTGCGGAATGGAAGGACTATGGCCTCTCTCCACATGGAAGGGAAGCGGCCCTTGATCCAAATCCAGTTGTAAATGTCCAGTAAATGAGAGAGAAGGGATGGATGCATATTCCTAATCATATCATAGGAAATGCCATCCGATCCGGGGGCAGTGGATCTACAGTGCTTCAGTGCATTATGGAGCTCATGGATAGAGAAGAGTCGGTTGTAAGACTCGTTATCCATGTTAGGCTCCATAAAGTTGAGCGGTTGCTGCTCCTGTTGGAGCCTAAAGCACTGGAATTGCATCTCATAATTATCTGGGCTTGAGATGCTGGCAAATGATCTGGCCAAGACATTGGAAATATGGGACAAGTCCCCCAACAATTCTCCAGCTTGGACAATGTTGGGAGCTGTAAAGCCATTGGATTTGCCCAATAGCTTTTTGACCCTTTTCCACACTTTGTCTATAGGCGTTTGCCAACTTATGGACGCGATGTAACCTTCCAACGAGGTCTTTCGAGCCTGTCGGAGGATGCGTCGCCGTGCTGCCCTTGCTCTGTTACGAGCAATTTTATTTACCATCGTAGGGGAGCGATGGTAACGTCGGCAAGCCATTTTACATTCAGTCACGGCTCTCGAGCATTCAGCCGACCACCAGGGAACTTGTGGTTCGCGAGCGGTTGAGCCGGAGAGCGGGATGGAAGAGTTAGCCGCTTTATTGACGTGGACTAGGAGGTCATCGATAGCCACGTCAATATCTTCATGAGGGAAGGACCCGTCATGGCTCGAGAGGTGCCTGAATTTAGGCCAGTTTGCTTTTTTTTCATTCCATTTTTTACTAGGTGGTAGAGGGGGGCCACCTGTACATGGCGCTATAATAATGGGGAAGTGATCGCTGCCTCGCAAGTCAGGATCCACTGCCCAGTCAAAATCAGCTCTACAGCTTGGTGAACAGAGGGACAAGTCCACGCATGTAGAGCTGCTCGTCTGGATGTGAAATGATGTATGGCTGCCATCGTTTAGAAGGCAGACATCATTTTCGCCCAGAAATTTCTCAATCATGTTTCCCCTAGGGTTCTTATCATGGTCCCCCCAAAGGGGGTGTCGAGCATTAAAATCCCCAATCAATAGAAAGGGGGAAGGGAGCTGTTTTATTACCTCTACTAGTTTTCTAGCTAGAGAGGCTGTGTCTTTTTCCTCACTAGGAGGGAGGTAAAGCGAGCAGACCGTATAGTGGGAGAACAGGCGGACAGCGACCGCCTGCAGGTCTGTCGCAAGGTCGATCTGGTTGTGGGGAACCCTGCTGTTGATGAGCACAGCAGAACCATGGATTGGTTCTATAGGGTTCTTATAGTATCCCACAAAACCAGGAATATTGGGTACACTACGAGTACCCAAGCAAGTTTCCTGTAAAGCTATACAATCAGGATTGTAGTCTTTAAACAGGAGCTTGAGTTCTTCCCACTTGGGGAAGAGACCTTGGATGTTCCAATGAATTATTGGATACATCCTTACCTCTTTAAGACAATCATCCTACCCTTAGGGGTAGGAGGTTTTGGTTTTATACTACCCGTAGGGGTAGTTTTGGTCATACCAATTACCGGTTTTGGGTATGACTCTGAAGGCATCGGGAGCGTTAATTTAGCTCTCGGCTTTTCTTTTAAACGTGGCAATTTTGTTAGCTGGCTATACGAAATGACTGTCTTGACTGGAGAAGCAGATGTGGGAGCATCTCCATCAGTCATTTCGTGAGCCGATGACATCGACTTGGCTGGTGATGGTGGCAGCGATTGTTCGGCTGGCGAAGGATTCTTGGAATCTGATGGTTGGTTCGGCTCCTCCTTGGATAAGGGGGCAGCCTCTACTACAGCTGTTTCCTGTGATGGGGTACAGGTTGATTCCTTCTCACTTAGGGCTCGAAGGAGTTCCAAAGCAGTATCAGCAAGGGGTGGGTTGCTGACTACTCGCTTTGGGGCTGTAGTTCTCTGTTCTTTTGGGGCAGGATGGATGTCCAGAGCTGGAATAGACACCACCTGCGGCCCAATCCGATTCACATCCACGTCTTGTGGAGCGGTGGCAAAGTGTTTTGCCACTCTTGGTGAATCGGGAGAGGATGGAAGGTTCCTCTTCTTTGTGCCATCAGAAGCTAGGCTAGATTTTGGTGAAGAGTTTTCTCTACCGATTGATCGTGGTTTCGGTCGAGGGGGGCTCTTAACCTTTTCAGGTGTGCGTGGAGATGCGGGTTTAGGGTGTGGAGAACCCCTTACCTGTTGAGGCACATCTCTGCGCGGAGACCTGGGTTTCGGTTGTGGAGGACTTCTGGTTTGTTCAGGAGAGCCTGTAGATGGTCTCTGGCTTCTCCCCTTCTTTGGCGTGGCGGTGCGCAGAGCATCCGCGAAGCTCACGCCAGGCTGAACGTAAGTCTCCCTAACTCTTCGTCTAGCCTCTTTATAGCTCACCCTGTTTTTATTTCGAACAGCAATGACCTCTCTCTCGTAGAGGAAGAAGGTGCATTGCTGTGATGTGGCAGAGTGGTCTCCGCCACAATTGGGGCAGCACGGCTGTTTGGAACAGGGTGTTCCGTAAAATTCTGCTGAGCAGTTTACACAAATCCTTTCGCTTTTACAAAACTTGCTTACATGGCCAAAGCTTGGCAATGGAAGCACCGCCGGGGGTTTTCAACGTAAGGCTTGACTGGGATGTTAAGGTAGCCAGCCTTGACGTACTTGGGCGGTTCCAATCTGTTGAAAGTTAGGATTATGGTGGCGGTAGGGACCCTAGCGCCATTCACAAACCTAGAAATGCGATGTGCACTTGTTACTTTCTGATTGACAAGTTTTGTCACCAACCTGTCGATATCATACTCAATGAGTTCACCCGATCGAATAACACCTTTGGAGGTATTAAATGTCGGGTGAGACGCGGATGATACATTCACTGAGGCTAACTTTTCGAGAGATTGAATTCTCTTTTGCTGCTCATTAGACTTGGCCTCGACAATCAATGCGCCATCATTGCGCGGCCACATTTGAGCAGGTTCGCCACACTTGTTTACGAAGTCGTCAAAGACATCAAAGATGTCAGCTTTGCTAAGAGGACAACGTTCGTTGCTGGATTTGAGTACAATAAAGCGGTCATAATCCAGTTCTTCGTCTACTTCTGATCCAAAAGGATCCAAGCGACGAAGATCTCTGCTGTTTTCACGGTGACCAGAGGCCGGCGGTCTCTGGGATGAGTTTTTAGAAAATTTACCCATATGATTTTTATTTTTATAAGTGGTGTCTCTGGAGCCGAGGGCATGTACCAAATCGCCATCGTGAGTCCGGAGAGCGCCCATACAGTCCAGACAGGGTAGCCCGCCCCCCGACTCCCACTGTTGTTTCAAAAACAGCGGAGCCGCATAACGGAGTTTTACTGGACTGCGGTGCAAAGACCTCCGAAAGCAAAACAACGACCCAGGCAACCAAACCTACCTCCGTGGCACGGTCCTGCGGACGATGCCCCCCAGTGGGTACATCCGTCGACTCGTACAGAGTACACATACTGACTAGGACCAAGTGGGCCGAAAGTGCGCTGGGGTTCAGACACACAGTCGCCCCACAAGGTTATTTGGGGATGCCGGAGTGATGCCAGTGTTTGGTCATCAAACCGTCTCATGGGGTTCCCCTCACCCACCTTTTATGTTGGTGTGAGGTCACCTAGCCCTTGTGATGCCATTCACTAACTGCAGGGCCACAGCAAAGACAACCATATGGGCCAGAAGTGTGCTGGTGTCCATACACACAACTGCCCCAAAAGGTTGGTGGGTACCCTTAGTCAGGTACCCAAACCAGGATATCCCGCCTGGTGTTCGGACGTCACAAAGTTCATGGTAGATTGCGGGGTCACACTCACAGGCGTGCCATCAATTGTCCGAAGGGTACTAATCATGGCCGCTTCAGAGGGATTCGACGCATTCGCCAAAAGGCTCCCGTTCGAGAAACGGGGTCACCTTCGGCACTCTACCAATCACACTAGCTGAAGCTCTCCTCTGATGGATCATGTTGCCCTTAGCTAACATGGTGCCATCAGTGGAGCGAATAACGAGGAGGCATTTGAAGCCAGCAGGCTCGAAAATGCCGGGTAATCTCTCAATGAGGGGCCCCGATGTTATCGATGCTCCGCCCTGCGCACTTTTGGTCATAGTCAGAGGCTCTGCACTTGGGGGGGACAGAGGGGCCGGATGTGCCGATCTTGGCTTGGTTGCAAACCGAAATGGCAGCAGACCCATCCGTCCCCTCAGCCCACGCGGATGGAGAGGAGCCCCGAGTCTTTTTAGGAGAGGATGGTGGGGAATGAACCCTCTTCTCCCCTCCGCAGGCAGGAGCCCCCAGGCCAGATGGACCAGCCTCAGCAAGGTCCTTCTCTGAGATGGAGAAGGTCCTGGCAGTCGTAGAGGCACCGGTAAGAGGAGGAGATCCTTCCCCTCCTTGTACTGCCTTGGAAACCCTAGCGTTTGAGGAGGACCTTGCATAGGGGCGGACTCGAGTTCAGTGCTTGGCGCCGAGCCCTGATTCGCTCTCAAGGAAGGCCCTACCATCTGAGGCTGGAGTGCCTCAAGGACCATGTCTATCTCGGGTGGGGCCTCCATTTGGCCCCAAAAGGGCTTGGCTTCCCTCTCCCCACTACGGGGGTTTGCCCTATCAAGCCGCTTCAATGGGGAGCGGTCGGCTATGGGCTGCCTGCTGGCTTTCTTGTCAGTCACCTTGGAAAGTAAAGGGGGGACTGCAGCTGGAAAGAGGGGGGTGCCCGAAGGCTCCTCCAGACAAGGGGGTGAGGGGGAGTCCCCTACATCCGTAGGCGAAGGAGAGGAGTAAGCCTCCTCTCTGGTTAGAGAAATTTGGAAGGTCCCCCGTGCAAACACAGGGAGGAGAACCTCCATTTTTTTCGGTGGAGCTGCCAGAAGGCGACTCCGTTGATTGTGAGGGGGAAAGGAAAAGTTTTTTTTTTAAATTTCTATCATTGGGCACGGGAACCCTAATTTTCTCACAGGATGCACACGCTCATCACCCCTTGCAGTAGCCCGCCCCACAAGGGGTGCGCGTATAGGCCTGGCATAGCCACGTGCCGCCATTTAAGACCACCCTTCCCGCCTGGTGGCCTGGCAGTCCCTCAGCATGGCGGCTCCACCTTGGACACGGCGTAAAATTGATAGAGTGTGAAGAGAGAAGGAAAAGGGATGTGAGGAAGGTATCTGTGGAATGAAGCAGGTTGTTAAAAATCCACCATCCCAAACCGGAGCTTAGGGGTTAGGCAACATTGTCCCCTCCCCCCTCAGGGCCGATCAGGGATAGTTGGCTGCGAAGAAGGTCGGCATCTACCCTATGAAAATAGAGGCCGACCAGAGAAAGTTGTGGGAGAGGTTGTAAGGGAAGTGACGAAGTAGGGGAAAAATACAGCCTGTCTTAAAGAAAGAGAAGAGGCTAAGCTGGGGCTGGACGGGGCGCTGAGTCCCGTCAGCACGGCAGCCAGGATGGACCAATTTGGGGAGTATGGATCTCCGTGACACCTTAACTACCATCAGGACCTATTAGTAGACCTAAGATAAGTGTGCTCGACCTTTGGATGCGAAGCGAACTCGTATCATGTTCGAATTAAAGCATATGACAGTCTTAAAAAATATATCTACTCACTCTTCTTCAATGAGAACTCTTTCTAAAAATATTAATGGAATTTCCTTGTTGTGGAAGCCCTTGTCATTCTGGATCCAAGAACAATAGTTCTAATCAACCTCTTTGGAATTACAATACAGTCCAAAAGAATCAGAACGCCTCAATTTCTACCTCAACATCTTCCAAAACTTTTGCCAGAGAAAATCTGCTTCCAAAATTGGTGTATTTAAATGTCAATTTTTTATTTTATTTTAAGAGACGCATCAAAAGCAGCCATAATCACACTAGATTAATACTAGACTAGATCAAAAAACAAGTAAAAACATTTAAATAACTAATAAAGATAAAAAACAGGCGCAAACGATAAGAAACAAGCTACAAGAAAAAATAAAAAACAAGATAAGCAACCAAAAGGAAGCGCGCTCCGGCATCATTGGTACGCCCGCCTGGAACATGGAACTTACAACAAAGCGAGTCAAATAAAGTGGAGGAGGCTAGCCTCCTCCAAAAAGTCATTTTGTCCGCACTTCTGTGTACACGAATCCGTCCCGAGTACAAGGGACAAGCGGTAGCGAACCCGCTCGTCCGGGTACCGGGACAGGTAAGATACCCGAAGATGACCTAGACTGGGACATTCAACAAGAATGTGCCAAACAGTCTGGGGGAACAAGGCAGGCATTGCAATAAGGTACGGATGGCGGTGCGTCCCATGAGTGTGCCCAATTCGAAGACGACAGAAAGCAGCCTGAAGCCAGCACAGCATTGGAGGGGGGTAGGTGTTTAGGTGTCAAAAATGATCCACACAATATATGTTTTTTCTTTAATGCGCCTATCTGGCGGCTGCCTACAAGGGCATTAGTTGAAGAAAAAATTGAAAAATGAAACAAAGAAAAGTTTCTTCAACTTAGACATTAAAAAAGAAAAAATAAAAAATAGGGGAAAACCACAAATATAGTCGCAATAAAAGCAGAGAAAAGGTACACCCTGGAGTTGGAGGGAGGGCCGCCTCGCCCTGGCGCCTGAACATGTTAACACCATAGAAATAAAATGGAGTCCAACCTCCTCCATAAAGAACACGACCACAGCCAATAGTTTTGGCCCCCTAGGAAATTAGATAAATGCAGGATCCTAAAATTTTTATTTCCATATCAATATGAATATAAGCAAAATAAGGAATAAATAGCAATAATTTATGTATGCCCCAAGCAATGGATAAGAATTAACACAATGCAAAATATGTATTGTAGTAGTTAGGTTGGCCGCCTCCCCTATGTCTAATCCCTTTCTTCTTTTTCAGAATGTGCGTGGATCGCGTGATACATCGTCATCGCTTTGTGGGGGGGATCCGATAGACCTCTATTGGGCTCCCCCATTCATCTCAATTTTCTTTTTAGGCGGATTCTTTCAGCTTAATAATAATTTAAATTCAGTGTCCATTACATAATTGTGACTGAGGAAGGAAGAGCTGCCTGAATGGAAAATAGGTGAATGAAAATTGTGTGTGAGTAAGTGTGGTTGAGAGTGTGTTAGGTGTAGGGATGTTCGAGTGTGGCAGTGAGTCCGTGACTGAAAATGCTTTCTCTTTTCCAAATCTGTGGTACGGCTAAGACCAGTTGTCGATATCTGGCTTTTGAGAGGTGGCAGCGACAACCAGGCTAAACGCTGATCCTACTCTCCAACGCAGTTGTTGGAAAGAGCTACTGCCAGTCCCCAGTTCACAAGGAAGGAGACGGAACCTGCGACCTCCTTATCCAGTAGTCGCTGGAGCTCGGATCCCGGTCTCCAAAGTTGGGATGCTGCTTAAGGAATCAGAATTTTCCCGAAAAACGTGGCCCACATTCCCTTCCATCTCTCGTTCTCTCAGACTCGAGAGCTCTGTACATTTGATTTAAGGGTGCACCCAGTAGTTTAGCCTATATTCAAGATCGCGTTGGCCAAGGTATATCTGTAAGGCCTTACTTAGAGTCTGACAGAGGCCTCTGTATAGTGGAGTTGCGAAGACGTGTATTTGTAAGGCCACCTATATATTAGATCAGTCTACATATTGATTTCGTTTGTAAAGTATATATATATATTTCGGGAGGTTCGTGGTTGTTCGCCATTATTTATTGTTATTTAATAAAATTCGAAAATAGACTCTCTCTTCAATACACTTTCCTTGAACCACCGAGCGGACTACCTTGTTGGGGCGGCGAGGATTGTTTATGTGGGAGTCGCGACCCTGCTGCCAATGTATCAGCGACATATAACATAAGCAGATGAAGCTGGGTAAAAATTACAGCATCACCAAACTAATACAGAAAGATCAGTAGTGTCTAAGAGTCCGTTGGCAGTGATGAGAACTTTATTCTTCGAGGCATGCTGTCCACAAGGGCGTGACTCCTGAGGGCTGTGATGCTGACCCACTGCCTTCAGTAGCTCATTGGAGGGTGGCTGATGAAATTTTATGGCCTCTTTCAGGTCATATGCAAGGTTTTCTTGTGGATTCATATGTTGAGACAGTTGGGTAATCCATTACTGCCATATTGTTGTCCCAGAAACTGTGTAGGGAGTGTGTCTCAAAGCCCCTCCCTGTTTTCTCATCACACGCTCTACCTTGACTTCTCCTTGGTCAGCCATCTCTTCTGTAACGTCTTCTAAAGAGTAGTCTAAGAGTTGAGTGGTATAAACTACTACTTTCACTAAATGCATGGTAGAGTGTGGCGTCACACTCACCGGTGTGCCATAGAATGTCCGAAGAGCACTAATAATTCCCACCTCAGAAGGGTCTGTTGCATTCACCAGAAAGCTCCCATCTGAAAAAAGGGTCACCTTCAGCTCTACCAGTCAGTCTAGCTAAAGCTCTCCTTTTATGGAGATGTGACCTTTGGCCAACTTGTTGCCATCAGTGGAGCGAATAACTAAAAACCTCTAAGCAAGCCTGGTCTCTTGCAACCTGCGGGCGTTAGAGGACGTTGTTTATAGAGCTTCCAAAGCCTCTCTTCTGACACGGCATGAGGTAGATGGTCAGGTCCTTAAGCCTAGACAGAGGGTTGAGGGGTTACTCTTAGAGAAAAAGAAATGCTGAGAGGGAGCGAAAAGGAAGAGCGCCAACTTCCACAGTCCTCATCAAAGAGTTCCATTGAACCCAACGGCCGAGTGCCCCTAATTTGTAGTCTGTCCAGGTGAGAACAGTTCCTTCTGGTACCAAGTGCAAGTAGACAAGAGGTTAAAGGGATAGTCGTAGAGTAAATAAAGAATAAAGTAGCGCTGAGGAGTGAGGGTGAAGAGCGCCAACAACTTTCCCAAGCCCCATCAAAGTTCAAGTCAACCCAGTGACGGGGCCTCCCTAATTTGCCTTCGGATGCGAACAAATTGAACATAGATTCGTCATTGAAGTGGACTTGGTCCATTGGTCATCCATCCATGTAACGTGCTCAGTGGTGAAAGCAAAACCAACTTTCTTGTTTTTCAGACTGAACAATGGCTTGACTGTGAGTGCGCGAGCGGTGAAGATTATCTTCCTCTAGCTGATGAGACACAGTCTGCCTGGAGACAATGGTGGTCAAAATCTCGCTAATCTCTCGAGAAACTGCTAAAGCAGCCTTGAAACGGTCCTTCTTCACAATTTGTGTAATGTCTCGGTCTTTCTTCCCTACTGGTGGATTTATCGGCCTTACATATACCCTTTTTGTCATATGTTGACAGAATATTAATGAATACAATTTTCAAGTGCTTGGCAGTCTTTGCAATCGCTCCGAGAAAGCCATCTTGGTGGCACAGCTTTACCATCAAGTTGCGGACACGGCGGAGAGGCAAGACATTTCTTAGGCATGTTATCTGGGCGACAGCCAGAAAGAGAATGAATGACCTAACATCCACGAGATTGAAATGAAGTTAGTTGCTATGTAAACAATGCAGGTTCTACCTACAAGAAACTTAAGCTTTCGGATAATATTGAACAGGAATTTTTCTAGTAAATTTTTTATCTGCTGATAATTTTCGTTTTATTCATCTAATATAAAAATAATAGGTATTTATAATGCGCCCTTCAAGGCTGTTAGCCCTCCCAGAGCGCAGGTTGTGTAGCGAGTGGAGAGAAAGTTTACAGCGAAGAGAAGGCAATTCTGAAAAGATGAGTCTTCAGGAGACGTTTAAAAGTAGCAAGGGAGGGAGAGGATCGGACTTCGGCAGGAAGAGCATTCCAGAGTTTTGGAGCATCTAAATTCGCATAACCTTGACCCATACGTAGGTATATACCTGTCCGTTATAGTACACCAATTTTGGAATTTCTCTGACAAAAGTTATGAAAGATGTGATAGAAATACAGGACTTCTGGTCCGTTTGGGCGGTATAGCATATCGGGCCAGGTAATCCTTAACCAATTTACGAGTCTTTTATCACTATTTGCCATTATTTCCCTTGCCTTCCCTTTCCCCCAGTATGCACCAGTTCCAGTCCCCCACCCACATGTAAAAACTTGGTACCCTAGAAATCAACCAGCTCCAGGGACTCTGCCAAAGGGTGACACAATACCACCCTTCGCCCGGCTCCCGTTAGATTACCCGTCCGCGGTGACTTCAACGACGTAGTGCCCGGGAATGAGAAGACGCCAATATTCCCCTTGGGCGGTTGTTATGACGGAGTGGTTGATGCCTCGGACGGAGATGGTCGCGTTCGAGAGTCCAGCCCCCTTGGAGTCCACCACGAACCCATGCACTCCGCGATGGACCTTTGTGAAGACACGTAAACACTTAAGCGATGATTAACCAAACAGCCCCCCCCCCCCAAGGAGTGTAAATTTTTGTACTCTGGGACTTCTTTGTCTGTTTTGAATGAGTTCTGGGAAGGGTAAAAGGTCCCCTTCCCACCCCAAGAGGTAAGGGTTGAAGATGTGATATATTGCAGCCCTTGCAATTCACTATCATTTTCTCTACGCTTGCCATTTTTATTCCTTTTTCTCCATCCTCTCCTTCACCTCTCGTAATATCAACTGGATGTGAATAGGGAAACGGAGGCTAACCCTGCGACATGGTAGATGTTTACCGGGGGTAGAAATGTCACAAGACTCAGTTGCCTCGTACCCAATAACACATGAGTAAATTGAAGATGCCAAGATAAAACAAAACTTCCGAAACACATCAGTTATTGGAATCATCGACCGAAAAGGATTCATGGTAATAAAGCCCAAATAAAAATTTTAAAAAATCCTGCTTCCAATTTTCTCATTTAATAATCTTTTCCCAACTAAACTACTGAAAGCGATGTCAGTTCTGAATGCAAGTCAACCCAGGAATGGCGAGTCTATGATGACAGTTGTGTAATCATTGTATAAATAGAATATTTAAGGCATAATAATTCATTCATCAGAATAGAACATCGGATTGTCAGTATACAAAAACGTCTCCGATTGACTAAAAATGAAACATATAAGTAGAGTGAGAAAAGAACAGACTAACTATGGGAAAGCATTAAGCAACAAACCAGAGCATTCCCTTAGAGTGGTCCTTTAGAAGGCATTTACCTGCTCGATGAAATCCACGAGAGGCTTCCTATTTAACACCCAAAAGTTTTTCAGTCGTATGGCAGGTGGGTACTTGAAACAGGCTACTTCGATTGTAATCTCAAAGCAGTTGGTGTTGACGTAATTCCAATCTTGCATCCCTCCGGACACAGAGTACCACTGGGCACCATTGGTGATACCATCTTGGAATATAACGTACTGAGACCCACAGGGTTTTCCCAGGTGCATTTTAGGGTGAGACTGCAAGGGAAAACGGGAATGATCACTTGGTCAGTTCATAAAGAGTTTGGTCAGCTAAACATATCAGGATCATGCTTGAATCATGCAGCCAAGAGTTCAAGTAGTCTATAAAACTGGAAGCTGTACATGAGGATTTACACAAAATTATGAACTTTTCGTCTGGTGATAAACACTAGATACCAGTTTGAGACCTCACAATAACATTCGGGGGGAGGGAGGTCACTGCAGATCGGGGCAGGTTGGGAAAAAATTGTGCGCTTTCTGAATCATTAAAAAACTTATAGAATCATCTTTACCAACTCAGGCTATATACTCAATGCACAAATGAAATTTTACCTTTAGGCATTGGAGCCACGAGGACAACTGCTGGAATTGAGACTGAGAGGACACACAATCCTCCAAATGTCAGCTAAAACAGTTGCCTTTTTTATTTTTTGTTCATAGCCCCTATCTGTCAACTGCCTACAGGGGCATAAGTCGCTGTACTCAATATTACAGGATAGATTAAAATAAGTAAAAAAGAACAAAACCAAAGCAAAAAAAAAAAGAAAGAAACAAAGCAAAAGCGAGAGGAAGCCCGTTCTGTCATCGGGGAGAGCGCCCCCCCCCCGTATGGGAGATTGCGACCAAGACCAACGCCCAAGAGAGAAAGATATAATGTAGGAGGCAAGCCTCTTCCAAATAGTCATGTAATCCACAACTCTGTGTACACGAACCAATCCAGAGTACATGGGACAAGCGGTAGCGAATCCGCTCGTCCTGACACCGGGACAAGTAATGTGCAGAGAGATCACCCAGACTGGCCAATTCAACGAGAAGGAGACGAACACTGGGGGAGACAACGTAGTCGTCGCAATAAAGTGCAGGCGGGCGCTCCATCAAATGGCAGTGCGTCCCACTAGTGTGCCGAATTCGAAGAAGACAGAAACGACCTGAATCCATAGCAGTATGGGGGAAGGGGCATGTGAACAGTCGCGGCGCAATGGCACGCAACTTTAAGTTCCTCTCGCAGTCTCCCATCTCCGATGCCCTGAAAGTACTCAGGGAGCTTTGTGAGTCGCTAAAGATTACAATACGATCTACGAACCGGGCACGATGTGTTATTTCCCGTACCGAGCGGTGTATTGCAACCAGCTCGGCCGTGAAGACAAACGCAGCGCCTTGTAGAGCCCCGCTGACTTCAAACAGAGGGGATGCGGCGTGGAAGCCGACCCCTTGCTAGGACTTGGAGCCATACATGAAAAAAGTCATGGATTTAGCGTGACACGAACTGTACTCCAAAAAGGTCGAAAGTAATACGCCTGGCGCTGTGGAAGCTTTGGGAGCAGAGGCGTGGCGACAAATAGTCAAAGGTGGTACTCTCCATGGTGGCGTCCTGGGCAGAACCAGAGGGGCCCTCGAGATGGGCCGGAATGCAGCGAGAGTCGTTGGCGACTGCGGAAGACATACGACTACGAATATTGGCCTCACAGGTGAAGCGTCAGTCAAAAACAAGACCAAGGAAACTGCGCGAATCCACATCTCAGCGAACCTCATTTACCGTATCGCCAGGTGGTATTGGGTCTTTTCCAAATCGAAAAATACCGTGGCCTAGTCCTGACCACAGAGCAAAGCCTCGCAGACAGCATTTTCCTGTCAGAACAAAGCATCAGACATGGAGTGGAATTTTCGGAAGCCGCATTGTACAGAAGAGACAGGTGTACTCCACTGTGCATTAAAAAGGCTAATCTAACATTTAGCAATTTCTCCATCAACTTGCACACAAAGGAGGTCAGAGAAATTGGGCGGAAACCAGCTGGGGTAGAGTAATCTCTCCCAGGTTGGCCAAAAGTCAGCACAGTAGCCATTCGCCAGGAATCAGGAAGGATACTTTCTATCCAAATCCTGTTAAACAAATTTAACAGAAATGTCATGCCTCGCTCAATTAGGTGTCAAAGCATGGCATATGTGATATCATCCGGACCAGGGGTGGTGTCCGCGCACGAAGTGACAGTGGAACGCAACGCAACTCAATCAGAGTAAACCTGGCGTTGAAGGGTTCTTCGTTTTTGGAAGTAAAGTCCAGTCAGCGGCCTTCAGTGACAATACAACGTGCATTGAATGCTGGCGGAGCAGCATTTGGGCAAGAGAATGTTGAGAAAGCGATGGTTAGAGACTCCGCCACGGATGAGGGGGTCACAGATTGCGGCCCCATTCTCCTGGAGAACGAGAAGGTCCTCCAAAAACTTGCCCCGAATCTTTTTTACTCGCCTCCACACTCTCCGAGAGAGCTCTTCCCGTTTAGTGAAGACAGGAAGAGCGAAGGACGTGCTTCGAAATATACCGGAACCTAGCCCTAGCTCGACGAAATTAAGCGACAGTGAAATCATTCAGTCAGCGCTTATAGCTATGTAGGCTTTTATGGCTTTTGTCGTAGGGCCCTCTCACACTCTAACCGAGGACCAAGGTTATGGGCCGTGTGCAAAACTTACTGAAGAAAAACTCACTGGCATCATTCACCAACCTAAACTTCTTGACTGGGACAGAGTAATCAGTCATTTCCTGAAATAGAGACCACTGTGCCTGTTCAAAGTACCACCGGGGAGGGTTTTCAGGCAGCAGCCACCCAGAAAATGATATTTGAATGGGAAAGTGATCACTACCATGGAGGTCATTAACCACCTCCTACCCAAATTCAGGCTGAATATTCGGAGAGCACAGGGATAGATCAAGGTAAGAAAATGAAGGGGTTCTCAGACAGTGATGCTTAAACTCATCCATGTTTAGGACAACTATCACCAGCTCATCGATCAGTTCAGTAAGGACCTGATCCCTGAGGTTAATCGTGTAGTCCCCTCACAGGGAATGTCTACTATTCAATACCCGAGCAGAACAAAGGGCCTCGTCAATCGTGCCACGACGCGGTGGGAGTCCCCCCCCCCCACCTATCGAAGTCGACTGACGGATGATTGTATGCAGAAATTACAGTATACCTCCTATCTAGGTGTAGCTGCACTGCCACTTCCTGAAAGGAGGTATTCGTAGCAAATAGAAAAGAAACGTCATTCCGGGTGTAAATCGCTCATCCATCTGCACGACTCCCATACCGTGGTAGTGGGGTCCTAAACCCTTGTACCTTGGGGAGGGTGGGCAAGGGAACACGCGCCCAGCATAGTCTTCTGCGGTAAGATAGGTAAAGGTGGAAGGGATAAGACGATCCTCCGCAGCAGATCCCAGTTGGCCCGAAGTCCACAGCAAATCCAGCGAAGGAAAATGTCGCCCAGGCCTCTTGATAAAATATGGGGGACCTCTTCGAAGAGAAGACCCTCAAGAGAATGGCTATATGCTTCCCAGAAGCAGATTTCGGGGCGCTGTTGGATGAACAAGGCACTGAAGGGGAAGACGGCCGCGTTACTACCTTCACGACTTTGCCTCAGTGTATGTGCCCGACCGTTTCGTCTTACAACAAAGGGTCACGCTGGGGGAAGGGGGATTAATTTTAGGAGCCCGTCTGGAGACTGCCTACTAGGGTAGAATTCGCCGTACTCGAGGGAAAAGGGGGCCTGGTTTTAGCCGATGCTGGGTGCGAACCCTTTGTGCTGCCAGCTCTACAAGGGGAGCGCCCAGGGTGTGTAGAACCCACAGAAGGGTTTCAAATGTGCGCGGAAACGACCGTGCTCGTAGACCTAGATGTGCCAGGTGCAGAAGGTGCCTTTTCTAATAGAGGTGTAAAACGTCCCAGATATCGCTGGGCGCGCCATGAACAAGTCGTCAGCCTCGCGAAAGGAGAGACGATCCTGGGCCTGAACAGCCAGGATTTTCGACTCTAGGAGATATGCACCACATTGCTTCGAGGAAGAAAGATGCGGCTTTCTGCAATTGACACCTTGACCACACACGATAAGGACTTATCGTATACGGCTTTGGAGCCGTGAATAAAAAAGGGTACATAGGACAGTGAATTAAAAGGGTGCAAAAGGACAGAGTGAATAAAAAATGGGTGCATAAGACAGAGTGAATACACTAGCTTCACCAGTCCCTGTCAAGGAGCAAGTCAACTCAGTGAGCCAGGCCTTCCTTATGGAAACTTAGGTCAGGATTATGTGCTGCACCTCCAGGTACCAAGTGTAGCAGTATAGGCAGGGTGCCCGCCTGCAGGGCTTTAAACATAGGAAAAGGAAATAAGGGGATACTCTTAGAGAAAAGTGATGCATAGAGGGAAAGGGAAAACTCACCAACTTCCCCAGGACCTCTGAAACATTTCAAGTCAACCCAGTGACCAGTAAACAAGGCCTTCTCAATAGGTACTTGGGCCGGGGGAATGCGACACTCCTCTAGTATTACCAGCGTGTCACAAAATTTGGGCATATTGATGATGGAAAAGAACCTAGAGTAATTCAAAAGGGAAGTTATGTCTGGCAAGTATGGCAGGGAGGACAGACATAGAAACATGAAATGCACTACCAGTTACTTTTTGACAGGTTACAGTCACATCAATCATAAATACAGAGGCGGGAAAGCACAAACTTGACACTTGAGTCATAAAAACCTTGTAGAAAGATTTCAGAGCGACTCAAAAGTAATAATTGTTGGGTCAGGACCACAGATCGTGGGTGTGGGCCTCTTACATGGGAGTAGGCTCGCGCGATCTGCTTGAAGACAGCGTCATCGGGGGATGGCGAGGTGACGCCATTCTGCTGGCTGGGGTTGTCATCGAAGGGGTAATTGGCCACTAAGGATCCGCCATGGAGGTTGGCTGACAGCACAAATGGGAAGCTTTGTGACCACGCCATCACGGCCTCCGTCTCCGGTTCTTGCTTTGCATTCATCTGGAATGTGAAATTTTGCTATTATTCTACCGCCTTGCACATGGGGTCAGCATGCATCAATGCTACTAAGAACGAACCATCTCCTGCCAAGCCATTATGCCCTGTCAAGCACAAAGTTACCTATAATTTCTTCCATGACAAATTCGCCCTTCAAAGTAGTGAGGTGGTATGCGCTGTAGCATCTCATTCAACGTTCACCTCTAGCAAGAAGGTCCCAAGCATGCCCCCTCACCCTCCCTTCCATGCATACCTATTATACACACTATCATCCAATTCCTCCTCAATCATGCCACTCCTCTGCCAAAGGCAGTCACCTCTACCATTATGATCACATTCTATTCACTAAATCTCACACAAACACCAGCCCCAGCCCTGGCTAACCCCAGCCAGTATTTTTTCACCCCAGCCCCAGCCAAATATTAGTGATCATGGTCAGTCTATGCTCTTCATAGCCTTACATGCTCTTCTACCTCTTTTGAGTACATTTACTATCTCTTTCCCTTCCTTTAACACACATACACCTCACATTCCCCATTGCCATATTGATGCAACATGACTGCATAAGAGTTACGTGATCACATTTTGCAACATGACTAGATAAGAGTTACGTGATCATGTTTTGCACCATGACTGGATAAGAGTTACGTGATCACATTTGGTAACATGACTGGATAAGAGTTACGTGATCACGTTTTTCAACATAACTGGATAACAGTTACATTATCACATTTTGCAACAAGACTGGATAAGAGTTACATGATCATGTTTTGCAACATGACTGGATAAGAGTTATGTGATCACATTTTGCAACGTGAGTGGATAAGAGTTACGTGATCGCGCTTTGCAACATGACTGGATAAGTTACATGAACATGTTTTGCAACATGAATGGATAAGAGTTACATGATCACATTTTGCAAATGAGTGGATAAGAGTTAACGCAATCACATTTTGCAACATGCCCCTGAAGACACTATGAATATTCTTCCCACTCCAAAGGAATAATAATTAACATCATTCACCTTTCCTTTATCTCATTTCTTTCACCATGCATTCAATGTATTGCATATTACATTCCTAGAAAAAACTTTTCTGTAGTGCAACTTTTCCAGCCAGTGCACCCTATGCAGGCTTAGCAGCTTTTTAAACCCATAAAGAATTATTTTGTATATTTATGGGAGGAGGTATCAATAAAAAACCCCATAAATTTACTTTCCATTTCAATTTTTCTTTTCAAAACAGGACAAAAACCCCCAATTGCCCTTTTATCATACATCGCAGCTTCATGGTGTGTTTCTTTCCAACTTAAGGAAAAACAGGAGTGCTTACGACAACTGTTCTTTTTAAAATTATTTGGAAGGTATTTTTTTTTATGGTATTACTTCAATTACCAGTCCTAAAAAAATCAATCATTTGGGGACAACTTTCAGGAAAATAGTTTGATAAGCCAAAATTACTATAATTAGTGGGACGGAATTCAGAAGCAAGAATATCATCACACAAATGCACATGTGTGCCTCAATTTCCTTTTTACATAAGATAAGAAATTGATATAATCAAAAAGTTCACCTTAAATACAAAAGCCAGGCTAGTGCATGCCAAACACCTCCGAATAATGAGTACATTTCTTTTTTTCTTAATTTAAAATCCCATCAATGCACCAACAATAAAGGGCATAGCCACAGCAACACTCAACTATTATGTTATGAGCTGCCCCCCATCCCTCCACATTGGGTAAATATATTGATATTAACCCCATGGCAGAGATCAGTAGATCCACACTCATCATCATGCACATAGCCAATCACTGCACCCCTATCTTTCCCTTTTCCTTTTCACAAGAGAACATAAAGGGTGAGGCATAGGAACTTCCTTATTTGAAAAGGAGGTGTGGTTAAGCATGGTCACAGTGGAGTGGGTAAGGGCTCATGGAAGGGGCTGGATGGTGGGGAAGAGGGGGAAAGCACTTGTTTCAGTCGCAAACATAAAGTGGTCGAGGGAGCAGCGTGCTTTTGTCATAGGTGTATTTTTCTAATGCCCACCCTGTCATCACGGTGTAACGCACCTTTTGTCGTCACTTCAAAATTTCCTTGTGAGGCCTTGTTCTTGATCAGAAACAATTTTATTGTGGGAGGATGCCTTCAAGGAAATGGGAAATGTGTCCAAAAGAAAGAAAGAAGACCTACGAGGACCGTTACACAATCTGAAAATGTCAAACGAGTTCGTCAGTCTATGGTGCCATCTCCCAAGCGTTCTGCTTGTAAACATGCAGTTGCCTTTGGCATGTCAGGACGGGTTTTTTTGTCAAATTCTTTACGATGAACTTCATCTTCATCCGTACAAAATGATTTTGGTCCAACATCTGACGGAATGTGATTATGTAACCCGACAAACATCTGTGAGCAGCTGGTTGACACCTTAACCAATGACGCACTTGTGTTCTTCTCTGATGAGGCATATTTTTTCCCCTTAGTGGCTATGTTAACAAACAGAATATGCGGTACTGGAGTGAAACAAACCCCAGGGAACTTCATGAGGCCCCTTCATTCGGATTGTGTCATGGTATGGTGTTAAAGCACAGTTGCACTTTAACCATGAATTCAGACCATTATTTGATAATGATCCAAGAGGTTATTTTGCCTGCTCTGAAAGAAATGGAACTGGACAATGTGTGGTTTCAGTAAGATGGGGCCACAGCCCACACAACCAGGATTTCAATGATTCTTTGAGAGAATCCTTCCAAGTTCCCTGGGTGACCTGCACGCTTGCCTGATTTAGCCCCCCCCCCCAGCCATGATTATTTCCTGTGGGGTTATCTCAAATCATTGGTTTATAACAATCATCCACAGACCCTGAAAGACCTACAGAATAACATCCGAACTGGTCAAAATGCTTGAAAGGGTGGACCAAAAACTTCTGAATTTGTCTGAATCAGTGTATTGAAAATGGTGACCAAAATTTAAATATTATTTTTTTTAACATTGTCTAAAATTAAATCTCCTGTGTTGCGTGACAGGCAAAAGAATAAAAATAGTTTTGAAACGTAGTTTTTTATTTCATTTTAAAAAAGGAAATTCCCACGCTTCACCCTGTACAAACACTATGTTCTAGAACCCTCCTGATGGAGTGTGTCCCCTATGTGGCACTCATATCCACATACCCCTAATGCAGAATTGGTGTACCCCACCACCCGGCCCTTAACTTCCAAGGAGTGATGAAAGGTTCCACCATCGCTAGTTGCTCCCCATCCCAGAATATGACCAAGACACTCCTATATGAGGATTGGCCTGGGGTACCTTCAGGCTAACCAGTGATTGTCATTCTGATCTTTATGTGCATTTCATTATCTGAACAGGGGATCTCATCCACAATGCAAGGGATGAATCGTACTACTTACCTACCCTGCTATTAATCCTTAATCTAAACCTAGGAAAGTAAATGAACATTTATCCCTGATTAAATATGTTCAGCAAAAAGTAGGAATAAAAGAAACAATCCAAGAGATGAACAAATTCAAAAAGTAAATCACTCCATGACAAAATCACCCTGAAGGAGGCCTCCCTCTCTCAAGGACTTGAGTGCACCATCTGACTGATTAACTAACCTGTGCCAGGCACCAAGCACAGAAAACAACAATCCCCCCCCCCCATTGTCCCAGTAATGAAATGTCGCTCATTTTTGAGTGGAACATTCAACCACAAAATGGTACCAGAGTCCTCAGAGAAGGATTCTGGGAACCACTCCATCGCAAGGTGTTGCATCATTTCTTTGTCCAATCCAGAGGCAACAAAATACTATCTGAAGTCACCGAGGCATTGAGGGTGTAAGTCCAGGGGAATAATAGAGGTATGCTGCTTGCATGCATCTTAATACCCCCTATGCCTTATATCCCTTATTTTTGCACCATACATCATTAAGGGCTGCCAAGATACCTGCAATGCAGTCAGTATAAGGAAGAACTAAACATCAGCCCATGGCACAGTGTGAAGAAAGACTAGCCATTTTTTCAACAAGCTCATTTCCTATTGCCCTTTCATGCCTGGGGACTCATCAGGAAAAAATCTCCACATCACTAGAGCAACAGAGGCCAACACCAGGAATACTAGTGATGAGGTGGTTTGAAGATTGCAATTCCTGTAGAGCACTTAACACACACAATGAGTCGCTGAGACAAAATGGCTCACAGAAGAACCATGGTGTGAAATCTCCTGCAGTGAGGGGACTATCACAACCAGCTCAGCCATGAAGAGGGAGGCAGCACCTAGAAGAAACCTGCCATCTTCAAACTGGGTGGGTGACAGTACAAGGGCCAACTCCCTCGTCTGACCATGAGACATCTGTTTATATTGGCATGGGTCCAGTGTAACACATAGTGATCCAAGAAAGTCAAACATAATACTCCCAAAGCAATGGAAGTCTTGGGAACAAAGATGTGGTGACAAATATCAAATAGCGGTATCCTACAAGATGACATCTTGGGGTTACAATCAGTGATACCAGTCCAAGAACTACAGTACAGGCTACCCTCTGATTTTAAAAATATATAAAAAAGTATTCATTATGCATTTTTCATAGAAAGAACTACTAGTCAAACACAATACTCTTTTGATAGCAATTTAATATTAAAAAAATTAATCAGTTTTATGCTGAACCCTTTCTGCAACCAGATGTTGACACTTGATAGGCCTCAGCGAGGCTTTTTTTGTGGGCCCCTCTTTTTGAAAAAAATATAAATATCAAGATTTTGGCATAAAGATTTTGACATTTTTGTGCTTTATTTGAAGGAAGCCTTAAATTTAGACTTAATTGATTAAAAGAAATCTAAATTGTATGCATAATTAGAGAGGGGGGGAGAAATTTTGTTATTTCTGGCCTCAGTGGCCATTTTGTTTGTGGGGGAAGACTTTTATTTTTGATATCCCAACAATACCCAATTATAATATCACATGTTCAAATTAATTGATTCTATTCCAAAATAAAGCTTCAGATGTTTGGAATATAGGCATAGTGTTTTCAAGTTATTGTACAGTTTTGAACTAGAAACTTATTTTTGAATAAAGAAATCTACCAAACTCTGATCCAAATTCAGTGAAGAATTAAAAAAAATAAAAATCTAAAAACTTCCTAATAGCAAGCAACAGTTGTTCCAACTGCATGCAATTTAAAAATGAAGAACAAATAAATGCAGTCACAGTGATAGTTTAATTTCTTGAGATGACTTTGAAAACTATGCCTAAAATGGAGAAAAAAAAATTCTGGATAGCTTTTGTGTGAATCATGTAGAAATAAATTATTAGATTTGAGTAGTGCAATACAAAGAATACTCAATTTGAACACCCAAATAATATAATATAAACAATGAGAAAAGCCACTAGGGCCTATCAAACATCATCCCAGTCAAGGTATTTGACATCCCAGAAAACCACTACTATGGTATAATCTTTATCCATAGGCTTGCTTATCAGCCATCAACAAGTAGGCTAATCATATTGAGTTTTTAATATAAACCCCCAAAAAGCATGTGATAATACAACTGCTATTCTCCATATACCGGTCAAGCTTCCTTTGAATGTCAAACTAAAGCTAATTTTCCCTTCATCCCAGCAATGAATACATTCCAGGAATCAACAACTGTATTAGTGAAATATTATTTTTTCAAATTCACCTGCATCTAGATTTTTTAATTTTCAAGCAATGGCCCCTTGTCCTATCATCAATCTCTAGCTTGAAAAAATCCCCAATTTTATCTCAAGCTGGATTATGTCACCCTTTAAAGACCTCCATTCAAATGAAAACTTATCCATATAATCAAGGCACCACAAGGAAGGTATAATTTCTATTGCTCTTCTGTGTACTACTTCCAGACTTCTTGACTGTGATGTGGGGACCTTTCCTGAATATAGGTATTCCAGGTGTGGTCTAACATACAGGTTATATACATATCTTGAGAATAATTTCCTTACTTTTATAACCAACATTTCTATTGATAACCCACAAACCAACATTGCACCTCTGGAAAACAATACCTCCTCCCTTAAAAAAAAACACACAAAGCCATCACAACATGGAACAAAATTCTCCCAAACAATACTCCAAGATCAGTAACAAACCAATCCTACAAACAGAACGGTAATAAATACAAAAGGAAATTCCAAGACACAAATGCAGCAGACTCTCTTTCTAACCATCAGATGCACAAGCAAGCATCACAAACTTGATAAACTTGACAGCTATAGATCCAGACCAGATATCTAACCATCACCTAGGCTCTACAGTTATCCAACCCTAACAAACATTTTAAACCATTGCTAGTTACACAACACTATCGCCTCCACCAGGAAAGTATCATTGTCCCAATCCTCAAAACCCATAATGAACATCATAGAGACCCATTAACCCTATTCTCAACACTATCCAAAATATTAGAGAATCTAATACAAAACAAATCTCAACACTAATCACACTGGACCCTTCCCTTCACAGCTTTAGTGTAACAATCACTTGACAACAATTCTACTCACAAACCTAACACAACACCTACTAGAAGGCTTCAAACAAAACCCACTGACAACATAAAAAAACATACTAGCAGTCATAGACAAACAAAGCATACAAGACAGTCCCACAATGTATCCTTATGTAAAAAGTACTCTAAAATGCACCAAGATGACAAAAAAATAGTTCACGTAATGGTTCTCAAACAGACAAGACAGATTTGGTCATCCACAACCAGACAAACTCAAAATACATGAAAATAAACAATGGTGTACTACAAGGTATAATTTTCTCCCCTCTCCTCTTCATTTATTCATGAACAAGCCAATTCTCTTATCATAAAAGTACAGCCATACACAGATGATCTCACAATAACATCATAGCACAGCAAAATATATACAGCCAAGAGAAACGTACACATACTACTGAGTATTGCAAAAGTCCTGTTACACTCATTATGGCGTTCTCAACAAAGGACACAATGATAGTTTTAATGCAGGTAGACACGTTTTTATTCTTTTAACATAAAACTGTGTTTAAATTGTAATATTAATCAATGTGGCAACCATCGGCGGCGAGCACGCGCTCTAGGCGAGACCTGAAGGGCACGCACGCATTGCGGACCAAGTCTTTCTTCATGCTGGCCCACACGTGGTTGAAGGAAAACTTTAGCTGGTTGACGTTGCGGTGGCGGAAATAGTAGGCATTGCCCTCGGCATACGCCCACATGTTATAGCCGATGGAATTGAGGTAGGGCGACTGTGGCGGCAAAATTCCTTTGATCAGAAGTTTATGTTCAACTTGGCCGTGTAGGCCGGAGCACCGTCCTGCTGAAAGACTTAGCCCAACTTTTTCATGATCTTTCTCACTCAGGGCAGGATTTTCGTCGCCAAAATGCTCCTTTAATCGGCTGCGGTGAGCCTGTAAGCGGCCGCGAACCACACCGGCGGCATCTTCTCACCATTCGAAGCCACGACGCCGAGCATCATCACGGAAGCTGGGTGCTTGGTCATGGACACGCAGCGGACCTCGGAGACGTCCTGGTGGTAACTTATCTGCTTGTTGATGACCGGATCGACCGTGAAGGTTTTTTTCATCAGAAAAAAATGAGAATTCGATTGCCATGATTCAAAGTCGTTGAGATGGTGACAACAGCGCTCCCGCCATTGTTTTCGCATTCTGTCGGTGAGCAAAGGCCTTTACACGCACCTCAAGCTCTCCTAATGACCTCCTACTAGAGAGCCCTGGACACTGTGGCCACCGAGATGATGTTCTTCACGAGCAGTCATTTTGAGCTTTGGATCATTTTCGAAGGCCTTTCTCAAGGCCAAACGATTGACAACTTGAGTTCTGCCAGAATGAGGTCGATCTGTGAGGTCTTTTCCTACCATTTTTAAGCCTCTCCGCGACTCTGTGGACGGTCATCCGGTTGACGTTGAGCCGCTTGGCGATGTTGGGCTTGTTTTGGCTCACGCGCAGGAGAGCAGAGATCTCGAGTCTTTTCACTTTCATCTCAACACACCAGCACACAATGGAAAAGGCGTTTTAATGAGACATGCTGGAGAAGTAGAACTAAGTTTGTTTGACGAAACTTTTTTCTATCACATACGTAAACCTCTAGAAAGATAGAAAAAAAAGTGTAAGAGAATTTTTGAAAAACTTGGTAGAACAATGGTTCCAAAATAACAGAATGACACTCTCCCAACCCAAATATCCTGCAAAATAATTCAACTCAAAGAGACAAATTAAACCACCACCCTAAGAACATAACATAACCACCACAACCCACTAAATAAAACAATATTAGGCGTCACCTATGATACATGACCGCACACCACATCACAAACATCTGTAAAGAAAAAAAAATTAATGTCCCACGCATTCTAACAGAAGCCATCTTTGGACAATACTCCTATACCATGCACCCAGCCCACCCCCCCAAATACTTGAACTAACACAATATATATAAATGTCATTCAAACGACACATCACAAAAAATAAACACAAATGCCCACCAAGACTAAACGCTCTCAGATCTCTTGCCAATACAACATTCGGACACTGTGTATATAAACTATAAATATGCTCAGTGAGGGACTCTGCAAGCCCTGTCTGGGCCTCCAACCTCTCTGAGACAAACCACAACACAATATATAGCAAACAAAACAAGGCCCTAAAAATCACAGGCTGCACAGCTACTACACCCACAGACAACCTACACCACGAAAGCCAGGTCCAAGATCACCTGGACATGATAAGAGTGCAAACACTTGCCACAGCCTCTACAAACTTACTCCACATGTTCGATACGGATACACCCCAAGAAACATCAAAATAAAGCCTAGTATATGATATCAAAAAAATACTCTCATCATTCACCAATCTTTGCCCACCACAAACCAGCTTCCAAAAATATACACACACAATAACTCACCTATACATCCAATCACTCAAAAATAACACTCAGCTGCAAGCTCGGCCTCAGGAAATCCACCATCCCACATGAAACCAGAGTCCACCTGGCTAGGGTGTGGAGTGGACACCACCCAGCCCTTTAGAACTATCAGAAAAGCCTGGATGATTCCATCCTGGACGTTTGCCCAGGCTCCAACACAGAACCCGACATCATCAAACACAAAATAGAAAACTGCATTGCATACAACCACACACGGTAACAACATAATATACACTTCATGTGGGCCTTGTTGGAAAGCCTGGTCAAGGCCATGGCCTTTCTCAGGGGCTAAAGGCTGTTCAGCCAAGCGGCCTGAGGAACGGCAACAAGAACCCTATACAATTTATCCACACCACACTAAACTGTGCATCACCTGACTGGCACCACAGCACTGCCAAATCTAACACGACACAAAAGTGTGCATCACCTGCCTGGCACCACAGCACTGCCAAATCTAATACCATACTAAACTGTGCATCACCTGCCGGGCAACACAGCACTGCCGAATCTAACACCACACAAAACTATGCATCACCTGCCTGGTACAACAGCACTGTCAAATCTAACACCACACCAAACTGTGCATCACCTGCCGGGCACCACAGCAAGGCCAAATCTAACACCACACAAAACTATGTATCACCCGCCTGGTACCACAGCACTGGCAAATCTAACACCACACTAAACTGTTCATCACCTACCTAGGCACCACAGCACTTTTCAATCTAACACCGCACTGAATTGTGCATTACCTGCCTGGAACCACCACACTGAATTGTGCATCACCTGCCTGACACTACAGCACTGCCAAATCTAACAACACACAAAACTATGCATCACCTGCCTGGCACCACAGCACTGCCAAATCTAATACCATACTTAACTGTGCATCACCTGCCGGACACCACAGCACTGCCAAATCTAGCACCACACAAAACTGTGCATCACCTGCCTGGCACCACAGCACTGCCAAATCTAATACCATACTAAACTGTGCATCACCTGCCTGGCACCACAGCACTGCCAAATCTAATATCATACTAAACTGTGCATCACCTGCCAGGCACCAAGCACTGCCAAATCTAACACCATACTAAACTGTGCATCACCTGCCTGAAACCGCAAAACTGCCAAATCTAGCACCACACTAAACTGTTCATCACCTGCCTGGCACCACAGCACTGCCAAATCTAATATCATACTAAACTGTGCATCACCTGCCAGGCACCAAGCACTGCCAAATCTAACACCATACTAAACTGTGCATCACCTGCCTGAAACCGCAAAACTGCCAAATCTAGCACCACACAAAACTATGCATCACCTGCCTGGCACCACAGCAATGCAAAATCTAACACCACACAAAAGTGTGCATCACCTGCCTGGCACCACAGCACTACCAAATCTAACACCATACTAAACTGTGCATCACCTGCCGTGCACCACAGCACTGCCAAATCTAACACCATACTAAACTGTGCATCACCTGCCGGGCACCACAGCAAGGCCAAATCTAACACCACACAAAACTATGTATCACCTGCCGGGCACCACAGCAAGGCCAAATCTAACACCACACAAAACTATGTATCACCCGCCTGGTACCACAGCACTGGCAAATCTAACACCACACTAAACTGTTCATCACCTGCCTGGCACCACAGCACTTTTCAATCTAACACCGCACTGAATTGTGCATTACCTGCCTGGCACCGCCACACTGAATTGTGCATCACCTTCCTGACACTACAGCACTGCCAAATCTAACACCAAACAAAACTATGCATCACCTGCCTGGTACCACAGCACTGTCAAATCTAACACCACACTAAACTGTGCTGAATCACCTGCCTGGCACCACAGCACTGCCAAATCTAATACCATACTAAACTGTGCATCACCTGCCAGGCACCAAGCACTGCCAAATCTAACACCATACTAAACTGTGCATCACCTGCCTGACACCGCAAAACTGCCAAATCTAGCACCACACAAAACTATGCATCACCTGCCTGGCACCACACAAAACTATGCATCACCTGCCTGGCACCACAGCACTGCAAAATCTAACACCACACAAAAGTGTGCATCACCTGCCTGGCACCACAGCACTACCAAATCTAACACCATACTAAACTGTGCATCACCTGCCGTGCACCACAGCACTGCCAAATCTAACACCATACTAAACTGTGCATCACCTGCCGAGCACCACAGCAAGGCCAAATCTAACACCACACAAAACTATGTATCACCCGCCTGGTACCACAGCACTGGCAAATCTAGCACCACACTAAACTGTTCATCACCTGCCTGGCACCACAGCACTTTTCAATCTAACACCGCACTGAATTGTGCATTACCTGCCTGGCACCACCACACTGAATTGTGCATCACCTGCCTGACACTACAGCACTGCCAAATCTAACACCACACAAAACTATGCATCACCTGCCTGGTACCACAGCACTGTCAAATCTAACACCACACTAAACTGTGCTGAATCACCTGCCTGGCACCACAGCACTGCCAAATCTAACACCACACAAAACTGTGCATCACCTGCCTAGCACCACAGCACTACCAAATCTAACACCACACATAACTGTACATCACCTGCCTGGCACCACAACACTGCCAATTTTAACACTACACTGAATTGTGCATCATCTACATGACACCACAGCACTGCCAAATCTACCACCACACAAAACTATGCATCACTGGCCTAGCACCACAGCACTGCCAAATCTAACACCACACAAAACTGTGCATCACCTGCCTGGCACCACAGCACTGCCAATTCTAACACCACATCACTGTCAATTCTAACACCACACTAAACTGTGTATCACCTGCCTGGTACTACAGCACTGCCAATTCTAACACCACACAAAACTGTGCATCACCTGCCTGACACCACAACACTGCCAATTTTAACACTACACTGAATTGTGCATCTTCCACCTGACACCACAGCACTGCCAAATCTACCACCACACAAAACTATGCATCACCTGCCTGGCACCACAGCACTGCCAAATCTAACACCACACAAAACTGTGCATCACCTGCCTGGCACCACAGCCCTGCCAATTCTAACACCACAGCACTGTCAATTCTAACACCACACTAAACTGTGTATCACCTGCCTGGCACCACAGCACTGCCAAATCTAACACCACACAAAACTGTACATCATCTGCCTGGCACCACAGCACTGCCAAATCTAACACAAACAAACTCAAAACAAGCCAAAAATAAACCCCTTAAAACAATCACTGACTGTACACAAATGATTCCTTCACCCAACCTAGACTCAGAAACCAAAATTCTTCCCTAACACACACACACACACACATTTAAACAAGATAGGAATACAATTCTATACCAAGACATGCTCCCAATCATACATACGCCATAGCCTCAACACAACTCCCTCACCAAAGACCAACAAAGAAACAGCACATTTCAACCTAATCTACACCTAACTACCCCCCCCCCCAAAAAAAAGAGCTCATATCCATGCATACTCAAATAGTTAAGCACCCCATACACAACCTCCCACTCCAGTAGTCACTTACCCAATCTCCCAGTCAATCCCATACTGCACTCATCTCCACAATACTTAGCAAATGAACAACCTTCCCTTCCCAGAAACACAGGAATCACTCTCAAAAGACTCGAATCAGGCCAGCACCCAAACTTGCAATACTACAAACACTTCATAAATCAGATAACCTAAATTGCCCATGCTGTAACCACCCCTTTGGGCAACATGCCCAAACCTTGGACCTTACAGGCAGAACAACAACATATCCTCAGTTAAGTGTGTTATGAGTTGGACCTTCCACATTGGAGGCTTTCCTGGTGGCTACAAAGAGGCCATAAGGACCAACCAGCTTGAAGGCCACCAAGTATGTGTAAGTCATTTCGATCTGCCCGCAAAGAACTATGACCCGGATGATGAGCGCCACTTACGGAGGTGGTGAAGTACTGGTCAGGAAAGTTGCGGTTCAGATCGACATGATTGCTGTTCGCCCGACCTCTCTCACTGTTGCTGTCTCCTGGGAATGAAGATAGGAGACGAATAAAGGAATCGAGGGAGTACAGTTATGGGGGATTCCCTAGAGTGGACATATTCACCTCTGCCACGTCTCATCATTAAAATCCCATCCTGTAATATTAAAACAATCATCAACCACTTTTCCACGTCTGGTTGTCCCGCTTTTTGCGACAGCCCTGCATATTGCACTCATTGAACAACATAGTTGAGTGTGCGGCTTTTCAGGACAGCAGCCCCTAAAATGCCCCCCTAGAATTTAAAGCGCAATAGCAATGAAGCCACATCATACAGAACGTATGTAAGGAAAATTTGGTAAAGTGGTGGAGCTAGACAATGTGAAAAGGCATGCAAGATAATATAGCCATTACTCCTCTAGTGACCATTAGGGCTAGGAAGTCATACTGCAGGTGTTGGGGGTAGGAGGGCAAACTTCAGGTCTTAGGGGTAAAGCAAACTGCAGGTGTTGGGGGCAGGAAGGCAAAAATTGCCACATCCAGAGACAAAAAATAAAATAATAACCAAAAACGAAGCTCCACATTTTCACACAGAAAATGTTCAATTAGCCAATAAATCTCTTATACTTGGACACAAAAATATAATAACCCCTGACTGCCCCGCCGGCGCAACTCCTAAAAACGCTGCCTATGCCCCCCCTCCCCTGCACGCCTAGGTCATCTCAGAATTATTTCCTTTTTACCCCTCAAGTGGCACTCGGTTCGAGTGAAGAGATCCCTAGATTGTTAAACCAGTTCCACTGGTCCGGCTGCGAACAGGACACAACCCCGCCCTACATAAATACAAATTAGCTGTTCATGGAACGGTAGCGGAAGAGGGTGCTATAAAATCCAAATCCCCACAGCATGCAACAGCCTCTCTCCGCTGTAACCTGGTCCCCAGGACAGACACAGAAGAGGCACAGCCCGACTTAATTGTGGTAACATTAGTCGGAGAGGGGCGGAAGTCATCTGGTCCTAGGCAGTTAACAACAATGTGAAAACGATGACCATCTCTTTCCTATATTGGCTCCTCTTGGCCGTTTCCAACCCAAACCAGTATTTGAACACTGGTTTAATTGACAAAGGATATTTCTATGAGTAGGAATTTGCTTATATTACCAATGGTATCTTGACTCACTGAAGAGTAAATGGGAAGGATAGTGAAAAAGGTCCAAATTAATTAACTACAATAGGAAACCTTAGCTCTTAATATCGGAGCTGGTAATAAGTATAATCTCCAGGAACAGGTTGGTACAAGGCACTGGTACTCAAAATAACGAACTATCCTCCCCACACACACGTTACGATGAAAACCAAAAGAACTCAGGTTCAAAAGCCTCAAATCCTACGATGCGTCAGAGGCTGCCCCCCTGGGGTCGGCACAGAGAAAACTAAGCTCTAAGGACTACTACGCCCTCAATGGGTCTCACCTTCGATCGACATCTCGTAGCCATCCGGGTTCATGGAAGGCAGAATGTGAATTCGGGTGGTGTTCACTAGCCTTGTGATCTGGGGGTCGATCCCGTAGCCTTCCAGCAGGTACTGGACCAGGTAGAGCAGAATTTCTCGGCTCACCACCTCGTTCCCGTGCATGTTCCCGACGTACTTAAATTCAGGTTCACCTATTGCAGAGACAAAGGGTCATAACCTCAATAAGAGACTGAGCCTTCAAGAAATACGTCAATAACGCGGCTTCTAGGACAAAGTTTACTCAAATTGTTCCAAAGGTCCTCTAAAGTACTACTCGAACCTGCGGGGGAAACTACCAGTTTTCCACGGTTGTATACAAGAGGCGAGCGTAGAAGTGCCAAAAGGAGGATATTTTTATCTTAACACCTCACCATGTGGCAACAAAAGAGGGCATGCGCCTCTAACTGGGCATAAAACAAAATACAAAGAGAGATCTGGCCAGAGGACCTTTCTCGTGGTTTCCCGGGTTGTCAGAGATCTCGATGACATAGATGCGCCTGCCTTGGACACTGCGTCCGATCGAGTACAACTTGGAGAGGTGCGGGAAGCGGGATGCCAGACGCTTCAAGTAGTTTTCAAGGTCTTCATAGTGGTGGTGCCTGAAAGGTAATAAGGGTCAACTCAGAGCACCCAGAGAGGGGTGGCACCAGGCAAAAGCATAATGAAGCCAAGCGAGGTGGGTGAGAGAAGTCCCGAAATTGAGGGCTTATTTACTGTCCTTAAGAGCCCCTCCCCCCCTCTGAAGAAATCGCACTTTAAAACCTCAAAATGAGTGCATTCTTCACTTAAGTAAAAATAAAGCGTGCATTCTTCAGTTGGAATTCTTGAGACCCTCACATTCTTCACTTCTTATCTCTCACTCCCACCCCACCCCGCAACTAAACAACTCCATTGGATTACAAAGAATAAAAAAATCTTACTTGAACTCCGGTGGAGTGGTGAATCCCTGATCTTCATCGTTGATGGGGACCCAGGGGGCCGCGGAGAGCAATGAGGAGCTCAAGGTTGTTCCCAGATCAGGAACGGGCGTCGTGAGCGGATCTGTCATCGCCACTGGAGTTGAAAATAATCATCATCAATCGCTTCCACACACAAATTAGGATAGGCACGCATCAACTCCACTTAAAGACTACCCATCCCTACACAATCTTTTATACACTATCAAGCACAAAAGCTCCCCTTCACTTCGTCCCTTGCTGAGTGGCCATCAATAGTGGTTCATACCCGGGCAGATGCGGCATGGTGAGGGTTCACCCCTGAAAAGAAACTCCCTAGCAGGTCTCCTAACCCTCACCACCTCATCTATCTTATTAAACCAAGACATTAATAACTTCAATAATAACAGTTTAAGCCAACGATGGCACGAGAACCCCCCCCCCGCTACATTTGCCCCCTAGACACTAAAATATCTGTATAGTTCTTTTACCTGATTGCAGTTTCCTCATTCTGAAGTCCTTGCGCAAGGGCCCCTTACTCGTCACCTCAATCGGTTCACGGGCAAGGGCATATCTGAGAGTAAGACAGTTTATTAAAAATCGTTCATCCTCACCTTCACACTCCAGCCCCGAAGGGGTGTGTGGATGATGTAGCAGGGACAATCTATAACCCTGCTACAATTGAAACCTAGAGGAGTAGCATGCCCTCCTGACCTGAGTGCCCCAAGAGAAAGTGGTGCCAAATTTCTCACAGGCACAAGTAAGATAACATGGTAAGCTATAACAAACATCACATACAAACATTTTCCTCCACAACATCTTCCCTCAGCAGCCCCAACATCACCATTCTCAGATAACACCCAAGCAGCTCGCAAACTACAACTCTATATCACAAGAGTTGAGCACTTGCAGCAACAGAACTAATTAACCATCTCACCACGCAAATCATGTCAATATCTTCAAACTTACAAAATGGAGTACAACAAACAATCCTGCATCACTTTTGCAACCACTCCATTCTACTTAAATGAAACGCATACAAAGATTCAGTGTCGCACTAGAAACAACAAACAAACATAACATAAAAAAGAAAACTCCAAACAGAGGCAGGAACTAGATTCAAGTAATCCATCATCCACACATCTTCAAAACTTTCACATTGAACAGTTTGCATAAGTTTTGTTGGTGGGCTCAAACGCCACTAAAGAACTAACTACTCCACCTCTGCCATTTCCTTTATACCCTATTAAGCACAAGGCTACTCAACATTTAGTCCATGGCATTGGCCCTTCTGAGTAAGAGAGTGCTATGTGGTGTAGCATCTCATGCAGTCAGGGTACATCCATGGGCAGAAGACCCATAGCATAAAAAAAACCTCGTTCCACAATATGATCCACATCTTCCTCAATCAGCCCTTCCTCTCTAACACACTCATTCATATAATCAACCCTTTTACGCTATTTTCCAACCCATCTCAACACCCTGACACTCGCTCTCGTATATGTCCCGCATGAGTCTATTTCCATCCGCTCTTCTTACATGCCCATACTATTTCAGAACCTTTTCAGTCACAACCACATTCACGCCCTTCTTCACACCAGAAACATCACTTACCCACTCATTCCTCACTTTTTATACCTTTCGCACACCAACCATCCCTCTAAAGATGTCCAATTACACTACTTTCACTCAAATCTTTCCTTCTTCCATGCCATAGTTTCTCTCCCATACACCAAACTTGTCACTGGCATACTTTCATGCACCTTCCTCACACATCATTCCACACTCAAACCCATACCATTCACTGATGCTCTAATAACCCTAGAGACTTTCCTACCAATTAAAACCTTGTGCTCACAATCTGGTTCATCTCTACCACCATCCCTTACAATGCATCCTAGATACCTAAAACTAGTCACTTGTCCAAGGGCGACACCACAAACTAGGATATCACACACGACCCCATTTTCACCTACAAAACCATTACCTTACTCTTTTCTGCATTCATCTTTAGACTCCTCGTCTTACATACAATACCAAAAGTTACAATCAGCATTTTCAAATCCATCTCACTCAGCCACCAACACCGGGTCATCAACATATACCAACATAGCAACTATACCTCACCATTCCTCATCAACCTCACACCCCTTTGCTCCATTACCATACGCACTTCTATCACTACTTTATCCATAACGATATTGAACAGCCATGGAGACATCACACAACCTTGTCTTACACCCTCTATATATGTTAAACCACTCACTAGGGCTATCGTCCCACATAAGCCACACCTTACTTCCAACATAAATAGTCTTCACACCGTCCAATAGTTTACCACTCACTCCATTAATTCTTAGCAACTGCCATAATGGTTCTCTATCCATACCTCCAGCATCCACTCAACATCTCTCATCCCTCTTTTTTTCTACTGTATAAGTGCAAATATCCAAAACCACCCTAACCTAAACCCACCTTGTTCACTTACTTAGGCCTGCCTCTCTTCTGCGAGGTTCCGAAGAGAGAAGATAGTGTGTAGTACGTGATTATGAGGTTGGGGCAGTCTATAAGTAGGTGTGTGATGTTGTCTGAGCTTTGGTTGCATCAGGTGTGAGTTAATGTTACGGCAAAGTTTATTCTAGGTTTGTATTATTTGAGTATAGTGGAGTGGCCTGAGCTGAGTTGAAAGGATTACTCGGTGTGTACTGCGTAAGGATTTCAGTAACTGGTATATTAAGGGGGGTAGGGGATCATTTAGGATGTTTGGTGGTAGTGTGTTTAAGTATCTATGGGTGAGGGTAGTGTGGATGTGATTAAATAAGTTGTAGTTTGATGGAAGGGGAGGGAAGTTATTGTAGAGGTGTTAAAAGTAGTGCGCTGGGGCTTGTTTCTTGTGTCTGAATGGTGCGGGCTTGATGGTCAGGTGGTGGTTGGGGTGAGGATTTTTTTTTTAATTTAGGAGCCCATCTGACAACTGACTACTTCGGGCATAAGTCGCCGTACTCAACAGAGCCTACTACTAGGCTGTATTGCAAAACAAATAACAATAAAAAAATGGCAAAAAAAAATCAAGACAAAAAAGGAAAACAAAGCAAAAAGGCAACACAATGAAGCAAGCTCCGGCATCGGGGAGAGGTCCGCCTCCCCCTGGCGCAAGAGCGTGCCACCTACAATGAAAACGACAAAAAAAACAAAACCTAGTCAAAAAAAGAGGAAAAGGCCGGCCTCCCTCCAAAAGTCTATAAGTCCACCGGGGAATGTGCACGAACTCGTCCCGAGTACAAGAGACAGGCGGTAGCGACCCCGCCCATCCTGGTACCGGGACAGGTAACGTGCGCGGAAATCGCCCAGACTGGGACATTCAACAAGAAGGTGCCGAACAGTCTAGGGGACAACGTATTCTTCAGGGTATGGCGCAGGCATGCGCTCTATCAAATGGTGGTGGGTCCCGCGAGTGTGTCCAATTCGGATACGAGAAAGAGCAAACATTAAGACTCGCGACATTGGGGGGTAGGTCCATGGGAACAGTCGCGAAGCAATGGCAGGCAACTTTAAGTTCCCCTCGACCATCTCCCATCTTCTTTGCCAATCAAACTGGAGAGATGCCCGTATTCCTGCCATGTAATCGGTGCGAGGAAGACCAAGACGATGGTCTGGTCGTCGAGTACTCGCGGACTCTTTAGCGACCTCATCGGCGCGCTCATTCCAAGCAATTCCTACATATCCAGGAACCCAGCAGAAGATAATCTCGACATCCGCCCGGCTCGCCAAAAGCGTGGCCTCACAGATATCGCGAACCAGGGGATGCAGAGATTCCAATGCCCCGAGAGAACTCAAGGCGCTTTTTGAGTTGCTATAAATCTCAATCCAGTCTCCGAGCCGGGCATGTCGCGTTATCTCCCGTACCGAGTGGTGTATTGCCACCAGCTCGACCGTGAAGACAGACGCAGCGCGTGGCAGAGCCCCGCTGACTTCAAACAGAGGGGATACGGCGTGAAAACCGACCACCTCTTGGGACTTGGAGCCATCGGTATACACTGGCACGGTTCCAGCGTGATACGAAGTGTGCTCCAAAAAGGCTGAACGCAATACTCCCGGCGCTGTACAAGCTTTGGGAGCAGAAGCCTGGCGGCGACAAATAGTCAAAGGTGGTACCACCCTCCAGGGTGGCGTCCTGGGCAGAATCAGGGACGCCACCGGCCTGAGAGCTCGAAGGAGTTTCGCCCTAAACCCAGAGGGCTTACGATATGATTGGCTTCTCTCGGTGGCATAGGCACGGTCGATATGCAGTGAGAGCTGTTAGCGACTGAGGGAAGCGCCGGGTGGTGGATAGTCTATCTTCCACAATACACGCTCAGCTGCGGATGCATATATCTCGCATCCGTAGTTGAACTTAGAACGAACAATGGATCGATAAAAAAGTAAGGCGGTAGCACTATCAACGACCCAGTGGCTGAACGTAAGGGAACGAAGAATGCCCATGGCGCGGGTACAAGAGACCTTAAGGCTGCGAATATGAGCCTCCCAGGTGAGGCGTCGGTCGAATACAAGAGCAAGGAAACGGTGCGACTCAACCACATCCAGGCGCACTCCATTAAGAAACAAATCTGGGTCGGGGTGAAGCCGTGGATGGCGGCAGAAGTGCACCACCTTAGTCTTGGCCAAAGAAAACCGAAACCTGTGCGCTTCGGCATAGCGAGAGACGCGGTTCAATGCCTGTTGGAGTCGACGCTCCAGAGTTGGCATCTGGGCCGCGTCAAAAGAGATCGAAAGGTCGTCCACGTAGAGCGTAGCAAGCACATCCTCCCGCAGCACCGAGGTGATGCGGTTGATGCTCAGGGCAAAGAGTGTGACACTAAGGACACTTCCCTGCGGGACACCCTCTTCCTGATCCTTTGGGCTGGAGAGGGCTCCCACCACCCGTACGCGGAATCGACGATCTCGCAAAAATTCAGATATAAACATTGGGAGGCGTCCCCTCGCCCCCATCGTGTGGAGAGTCTCCATGATACATATCGCCATGCGGTATCATAGGCCTTCTCCAGATCGAAAAACACCATGGCGTAGTGCTGTCTACGAAGGAAAGCCTCGCAGACGGCATTTTCCAGTCGGAGCAGAGCATCCGACGTGGAGTGGAACTTGCGGAAGCCGCACTGTGCGGAAGACAGATGGCCTCCGCTGTCGAGGAAAAAGGCTAATCTAACATTTACCAATTTCTCCATCAACTTGCACACCTAAGAGGTTAGAGAAATTGAGCGGAAACCGGTCGGGGTAGAGTGATCTCTTCCCGGTTTGCGAAAGGCGAGCACAGTAGCGAATCACCAGGAGTCTGGGAGAAGAACTTCCACCCAGATCCTGTTGAACAAATCTAACAGAAAGGCCATGCTTCGCTCACCCAGGTGTCGAAGCATGGCGTACGGGACATCGTCCCGACCATGGGCGGTGTCCGCGCACGAAGCGAGAGCGGAACGCAACTCACTCACAGTAAACTTGTCGTTGAAGGGTTCTCCGCCTCTGGAGGTAAAGTCCAGCCGGCGGCCTTCCGCGACATCACGACGTGCATTGAATGCTGGCGGAGCAGCATCCCGGCTAGAGAATGCGGAAAAAGCGGTCGCTAAGGATTCCGCCACGGACGCGGGATCCAAGATTGCGGTCCCATTCTCCTGGAGAACGGGAGGGGGGTCCTGCCAGAACTTGCCCCAAATCCATTGGACTCGCTTCCACACCTCAGCTAAAGGGGTCTTCCCGTTAAGTGAAGACACGTATGCCCGCCAAGAAGAGCGGCGGGCGTGCTTCGAAATATACCGGAACCTAGCCCTAGCCAGACGAAATTCAGCGACAGTGAAATCGTTCGGGCGGCGCTTATAGCGCATGTAAGCATAACACTTCTGTTTAAGGGCCGTCTCACACTCGGCCGACCACCATGGGAGTGGTCGGCGTGCAAAACGGCCAGACGTCCTAGGAATAGTAGTCAGGCCCACGGCGATGAGGTTGCCGGAGAAGAACTCAACGGCCTCATCTACCGACCTAAACTCCTCGACTGAGATAGAGAATTCAGTCATTTCCTGAAATGCAGGCCACCGCGCCCGCGCCAAGCACCACCGAGGTGGTCTCTCAGGCGGCAGTTGCCCTGAAAATGATATTTGAATGGGAAAGTGATCACTACCATGGAGGTCATCGACCAGCCCCCAATCAAAATCAGGCTGTGCATCCGAAGAGCACAAAGATAGGTCAAGGCAAGAAAATGAAGCGGTTCTCGGACAGTGATGCGTAAACTCATCCACGTTTAGGACACCCATCTCAAGCTCTTCGATCAGATCGGCAAGGACTTGTCCCCTGGGGCTAATGGAGTAATCTCCCCAGAGAGGATGCCTGCCGTTCAGATCTCCAAGCAAGAGATAGGGCCTCGGCAACCGTGCCACGACGCGGCGGAAGTCTCCCGCGTCGAAGTCAGCTGACGGTGGAATGTACGCAGAAATGATAATATACCTCCTATCCAGGTGCAGCTGCACAGCCACTGCCTGAAAGGAGGTATCTAAAGAGAAAGGAAGAACGGAGACATCATGCCGGGTGTAAACCTCGCATCCCCCAGCCCGGCCATCTCGCGGTGGTGGGATCGCAAGACCCTTATACCCCGGGAGGCCGGGCAGGGGGCACGCACCTAGCATGGTCTCCTGCAAAAAGATAGATAACGGAGAAAGGGACGAGACGAGCCTCCGCAGCTCCTCCCAGTTGGCCCGGAGTCCACGGCAATTCCATTGAAGGAATATGCCCTCCAGGCCTAGCTCGGAGGAGACGCCGGTGCCCTCGTCGAACAAGGGACCCTCACGGGAATGGCCGTACGCTTCCGGAAGGCAGAACCCCGTGCGCTGTTGGCCGGACAAAGCGCTGAAGGCGCTGTCGCCTTCGAGGGCATATTGGGGGAGATTGGGCTCGCCATGCGAGTCTTTTCCTCCTTCCGCCTCGAAACCTTAGGCGAGCGTTGCGGCCTCGGAAGCGGGGGGGGCCCTCTTTTCGAGGATCCACCGTCTCCGAGCCACCCAGCCCACCACTAGGCGTGGGCGAAGGAGCCGAAGCTCCTTTGTTGCTGTCCTCCTTTCGGGGGCCAGCTTTAGGAACCCCGGAAGATGGCCTGGCGACCAACTTCAGGGATGGCGCTTCCTGTGAGTAAAATACTCGGTGGAGGCGCGTGGCCGTTTCACCTTACGGGACACGGTCACGCTGGGGAAAGGGGTAAGGGGAAGCCCTGGTTTTAGCCGGGGCTGGATGTAAACCCTTTTTGCCGCCAGCTTTACCAGGGAAAGGCCCGAGTTGAGTAGAACCAGCAGAAGGGCTCCGAATGGGCGCGGAAACAACCGTGCTCCTTGGCCTGGATGGGATAGGAGCAGAGGGTGTCTTTCTTACCATTATGGCGTAAGACGTCCCAGGCAGAGCCGGGCGCGCCAGGACCAAGTCCTTAGCCTCGCGGAATGAGAGTCTATCCTGGGCCTGAACGGCCAGGATTTCTTTCTCAAGGAGATATGCACCACATTGCTTCGAAGAAGCAGGGTGCGGCTCTCCGCAATTGACACACTTGGCCACACACGATTTGGACTTATCGTGTGCGACCTTGGAGCAATTTACACAGACTTCGGGTGACCCCGACTTTGCACGTCTACATGAGCGATTGGTATGGCCGAAGCAGTGACAGTAATAGCACCGCCGCGGCACTGACACGAATTTCCTTCACGCGGTGGCGGTACCAACCAGCACGCACCGACTCAGGGAGCTTGTCACAGTCGAACGTGACGAAGAGTGTAGGGGTGGGTCTCGAGGCCCCTCCCTGTTTTCTCATTACACGTTCGACCTTGACCGCCCCATGGTCGGCCAGCGCTAGGGTGATGTCCTCAATGGAGTAGTCAACGAGTTCCCTCGCATAAACTACTCCTTTCACAAAGTTCATGGTAGAGTGCGGCGTCACACTCACCGGGGTGCCATGAAGTGTCCGAAGAGCACTTATCTTGGCCGCCTCGGCGGGATTCACCGCATTCGCCAGAAGGCTCCCGTCCGAGAAACGGGTCACCTTCGGCTCTCTACCAATTGCACTAGCAAATCCTCTCCTCTGATGGATCATGTTGCCCTTGGATAACATGCTGCCATCAGTGGAGCGAATAACGAGTAAGCGCTTGAAGCCAGCAGGCTCGAAAACGCCAGGTAACCTCTGAATCAGGGGCCCCGATGTCATCGAGGCTCCGGCAGTGCACTCTTGGTCTTAGTCAGGGGCTCCGCACACGAGGGGGTAGAGGGGCCGGATGTGCCGATCTTGGCTTGGTCGCCTACCAAAGTGGCAGCAGACCCATCCATCCCCGCAGCCCCCGCGGATGGAGAGGAGCCCCGAGTCTTTTTGTCTTTCTTGTCTTTTTATTCTTCTTTTTAGGAAAGGAGGGCGGGGAATGAACCCGCTTCTCACCTCCGCCAGCAGAAGCCCCCATGCCAGGTCCCTCTCCGAAATGGAGAAGGTCATGGTAGTCGTAGGGGCACCTGTTGGAGGAGATCCCTCCCCTCCTTGTACTGCCTCGGAGCCCTGAGCCGTTTGAGGAGGACCTTGCATAGGGGCGGATTCGGGTTCGGTGCTTGGCGCCGAGCCCGGATTCCCCCCCATGGAAGGCCCTACCGTCTGAGGCTGGGTTTTCTCAAAGACCATGTCTATCACAAGAGGGGCCTCCAGTTAGCCATCCCCTCCCAGGACATCGCAGGTCCCCTTGGCAGCGTCAAGAGTCTTTTGTGCGGAGGCACAGGCTTTGACCCCGGCAAGGTTTAATATTCTTGCCAGCAGGTCTTTTGAGGGGAGCGACATGAAGGGGCCTGGCTTCCCTCTCCCCCCTAAGGGGGTTTGCCCTACCAAGCCGCTTACACGAGGTGCGGTCGGCAATGGGCTGCCTGCTGGCTTTCTTGGCAGTCCCCTTAGAAAGAAAACGAGGGACTGCCGCTGGAAATAGGAAGGTGCCCGAAAGCACCTCCAGAGAAGGGGGTGAGGGGGAGTCCCCTTCACCCGTAGGCGTAGGAGAGGAGTAAGCGTCCTCTCTGGTTAAAGAAATATGGAGGGTCCCCTGGCGGCTCCACCTTGAACACGGCGTAAAAGGATAGATTGTGAAGAGGAGAGGAAAAGGGATGTGAGGAAGGTATAGGTGGGGATGAAGCAGGTTGTTAAAAAAAAACACCCCAAACCGGAGCTCAGGGGTTAGGGAACGTTGCGCCCCCCCCCCCCCCAGCCCCAATCCGGGACGGTTGGCTTGAGAAGAAGGTCAGCATCTACCTTGTGAAATTAGAGGCTGACCAGAGAAAATTGTGGGAGAGGTTGTATGAAAAGCGAGGAAACAAGTGTTTTGAAGGAAGGAGAAGAGGCTAAGCTGGGGTCAGACAGGGTGCTGAGTCCCGTCAGCACGGCGGCCAGGATGGCAAATCGCCGCGCCCCTTACAGGGCAGGTTTTGGCGAAGGAGGGAGGACAAAGCTGCCTGGAATCAGTGTGGGTCCCCCATCTTTTCCTGAGGTCTGACGTCCCCCCCCCCACCCCCACACACAGGCGAAATATATAAGAACAGGTTTTTGATGATTAATTGAAAACGGCCATTATAGTGAATGCACGAAAAGAAGTGGAACTGGATGTAAATCCAGGTACGATATGAGTGAGGGAGGGGGAAACACGTAACACCTTGAAAGAAGCAACAGGGAGGGGGGGGGGGTAATTATCTTCCCTTTCTTCAGCTCTTTTCGTCCCGCTGCTCTTGTCCGTGAGTGAGGAGAAGGAAGAAGTCGAGCGCTAAGCCAACGGTGTGTGGCACAATTAAGGTGCCACAGCCAACTGTCCCCTTGGTCCCCCTTGAGAGAGAGAGAGAGAGAGAGACCGACCGCTCGAGTGCGCTTTCTTCCCTGCGCCACACTCAGGGAGAGCGAGTGAACCGGCTGCCGCCATTTTAAGACCCCTATCCCACCTAGTGACCCGGCAGCCCATCAGCATGGTGGCTCCACCTTGGACACAGCATAAAAATTGATAGAGATAGAATGAAAGGGGATGTGAGGAAGGTGTGGTTGGGGATGAAGCAGGTTATTAAAAACCCACCACCGCAACTCAAGAGTTGAGTGAATGTTGTCCCAGCCTTGATCCGGGTTAGTTGGGTGAGAGGAAGCTGGTCAGCGTCTACCCTGTGAAATTAGAGGCTAACCAGAAAAAGTTGTGGGAGAGGTTGTAGGGAAAGTGAGGAAGTAGGGTAGAAACAAATGCTGTTAGAAAGAAGGAGAGGCTAAGCTGGGGCCGGACAGAGCATTGAGTCGTCAGTACGGCGGCCAGGGAGGCAAATCCCAGTGCCCATTACGGGATTGGAGTGGGGAGGGGTGAGTGCTATGCTGAAGTGTTGGGTTCCAATCATATCTAGATGTATTTTGATTGGGTTGATTGATTATTGATTGTTTAAGGGCTACGCAACTTCAATCAAGAGTTATTGTCGCCCGTCAGAAGGAAGGAGGAGAGGCTAAGCTGGGGCCGGACGGGGCGCTGAATCCCGTCAGCACGGCGGCCAGGATGTCAAATCGCCGCGCCCCTTACGGGGTATTTTGATTGGGAGTATTTTTGTTTCAGCATGAATTGGGGGTGGGTGCACTGTGTGTAAATCATGTGATTGTTCTGAGTTAATTGGTTTGTATGGTTTGGAGTGCGTTTGTGAGATATTTGGCTGTGGTTGGGTGCCATGCTGGTGAGGAGTAGTTGAGGGAGGTGTAGATGAATTTTTGTATAGAGTGCTGAGAGGTTCTTTCTGTTGTTCAAGTGTAAGGTTTGATATAGTGCTTTGAGGGCATTGATTTTCTTTGTGACTTTGTTTGTAATATTTGTTATGTTGGCTTTGAATGTCATATAGGTGTCTAGTGGGAGTTTGTATGGTGGCAGGTGTTGTTCATTTAGTCTCATTTTGGGGTGTTTGTTCAATTTGTGATAGTTGAGTCTGAAATATATGCATGTTAATTTGTTGGCTGAGGCAGTCATGCAGTTTTGTATGAGCTAGTGTTCTAGAGTGTACATATGTTGTTGGAGTGTCCTGCTTGTTGTTGTGCTTGAGGATGTGTTGTGTTGTCACCAAGACGTCATCTGCGTAAGTGTAGGTGTTGATTAATTGGGTTTGTGGTTGTCGGATGTCATGTGTGAATAGGTTGAATAGTAGGGGTGAGAAAATGGCTCCTTAGGGGACGCCATTGTAGTGGTCAGGTGTTTGATTTAAGGGTTTGGTGGGTGACTTTGGCTTGGCTGCCAAAGATGGACTTTATTATCCACCATCATTGGAAGGTTGGTGTTCAGGATTCTGTATGCTAGGATGTGTTTCGGTGCTGTGTCCCTTGCTTCGTTTCTGTCTTTTGCAGAAAAGATTGCATGTGAGGGGTTTAAGGGGTAGTTGAAACCATGGATTATGTATTGTGTGAGATTGGTGAGGAGGGTCATGGTTGAGTGCGCTTTCCTGAAACTGTGTCATGTCTGAGGCAGAGGTATATTTGGGCCGATTCTTTAATGTATTAGTTTTTGAGTATTTTGATAGCATGCACAGAAGCAAGATTGAGCAGTAAAAATTGCATTGTGCTGTGGGTTTGTCTGGTTTGAATATGGTTATGATGTGGGTTAGTTTCCAGATTGAGTGGATTGTGTTGGTGAACCAGTGAAACATTTCCCATACACTTTACAAAACAACACTCAACAGACTTATCCATTGTAGTTCTTGCATTCACCTTTCACCCATTTACCCTTATAAAATACTTATTGCATTCTTTCAGCAGGCACACTTCCACTTCGTGCCTTACAACACAGACACCAGACCCCATTCCATAACACAAGGCTACCACTTATTAGCATCTCAAGGACTAAATCATCTACTCCAGCTGCCTTCCCATTTTTCAGACCTCTCAGAGCCCAAACTATCAAACAATAATTCTTTCTAGTATGTAGGCTCTATGTGGATGAGGATATGTGTGTAAATTTATATAAAAAAATAGTGCTGTGGAGAAATTAGAATTTCCAAGTCATGTGATGTCATCCATGTGTCGGTTGGTGATTGGTTGTTATGTCATCCATGTGGAGGTTGGTGTTTGGTTGTTATATCATTCATGTAGAAGTTGGTGAATGGCAGTTATGTCATCCATGTGGAAGATGGTGAATGGCTGTTATGTCATTCATGCAGAGGTTGGTGATTGGCTGTTATATCATTCATGTAGAAGTTGGTGAATGGCTGTTATGTCAACCCTGTGGAGGTTGGTGAATGGCTGTTATGTCAACCAAGTGGAGGTTGGTGAAAGGCTGTTATGTCAGCCAAGTAGAGGTTGGGGCTAGATATGGAGGCTTTCTTAGCAAATGAGAATTATAAGTGGAGTTTGATTTAATTGGATTTGGTCATTGTTGGAGGGTTTTTTTTTGAGAGAGAGCATCATGGTTGTTTTTGCATATTAGACTCGTTTATGATTGTACCCTTTTCTGTATCGGTTTGTTTGATCAATAGAAGAGGTAAATAGTTGCAATGTATTTTTTTTGCTCTATTAGATGCCCAATTGTTAGTTCTTACACTAACAACATCTTGCATACCCTAATACAGCACCCAATTTACATGAATGAAGTCACTCATATCTATATTTCCATCATCTTGCATACCCACAATATACCACTCAGCATATCTACTTTTGACCTCCTCATTGCTCACAAGTACCCTGTTACTCTTGTCCTTGATGGTCGCACAGCTCTTCTACCCTTGGTTCCTCACCTTTCTCACTTCCTTTTAGAATAGCTTCCAGTTCCCATCAGGATCCTCATTCATCTTCTGGTTCCCATCGAGATCCTCATTCATCTTTCAATTCCCATCGAGATCCTCATTCATCTTCCAGTTCCCATTGAGATCCTCATTCATCTTCCTATTCCCATCAGGATCCTCATTCATCTTCTGGTTCCCATCGGGATCCTCATTCATCATCTGATTCCCATCAGGATCCTCATTCATCTTTTGTCCAGGCACTTCATTGGCTGCCCCTCCTATACTCAATCACTTTTTTACTTTTTTTTCATCTTCTTGTATGCATTCAGCTGCATCTCCCTGGCATCATCATCTACACTATTAAACAAGTGCAACTACACTTCCCTTTTACTTTCCACTACATGTTTGACATCATCAATCCCCCAAACAATATTTTGCTTCCTCTTTCAAGTTCTAGCACACCATTTACACAGTCCTTTCACTACCTAGTACCAGTTCCTTAAATTGGTCCCACATTTGTTTTATCTCCATGATCCCACTTATTTCTCCTCTTCTACTCTCAATCATTCTCACATACTCTCCCCTTTCTCTCTGATTCAATAACTTTTGACTTCTGATTTTCATTTGCTTTCCATCTTCCTCACATCTCATCCATGCACCAACCAGTTTAATCTTACACAACACAATCAAGTGACAGGTCTCTCATACTCATACCTTTTACATCCAATGTCCAGAAGCATCTTCTTTCTTACTAGGCACAGATCTATCATACTCTTAAGTTCTTTTCCTTGCCTTTGCTGAAAGAATGTGTCTGCTAGACATAAATTTCTTTCAACACAAAACCATACCAAACTCTCCAATTTCTTTCTCTCTGGATGTACCAAAAGCTCCGGAAATCCCCTCTCTCATTCTGTCACCTCTTAGAACCCTTCACCAATACCCATTCCCAATTCCATCCACCACTCTTCCCAGGTCATTTTAAAACCTCTCTTTATCAGTTTCACTTATATCATTACAAGGTTCATAACTATAACCAAGCACATTCACTTTTTGCAAATTTCAACTACAAGATAATTCTGGAGCTCACACATTCATACCCAACCATTTCATTATGCCCAATCACTCAAGAGGAATGCCAACAGTTTTTGCTCCTACCACCCTGATCTCATTCTATTAATTCCATCCTACACAGAATCTTCATTCCCTTTCATGTTAGTCTCACAGAGAGCAAGCATCTGCAATCTTCCTGTTTTGAAAACAGTGACTACCATTCCCCTCTTTCCCACATCATATATACGCATCACATTCCATACACCAATAAGGTTCACACATTGGTGCAGATTAAATGGCATAACAAGATGGTGTCCACAACAGCAACCATCATTTCCATCAATGATATTGCACCATTACCCACACATAGAAATATATCCATCGCTCTCTCGCATATGCTCATACAGCCACACCACAACAATTAATCCCCTACACCATGAAACAAAAACTATGCCCCTATATCACCATCCTGGCCAACAGGGAACACAATTTCACCTTGGTAGAGGAAATCCAAGCGACCCACCCACAGCATTACATGCAATACCTACACCACACTTCAAGCAATATGCACAAAACTTGACAGACACTCCAAGAAACCCCTCCATCCAAAAACCAAGCTCTCACCACTCACAAAACTATTCGTGCACACAACACAGCAAGGTATACAATCACTCAGTCCAAACAAACTCCTCAATGACATTCCACCAGACATCAACCCAGATGAAAGATCCTCCCACAACAGGGTCACCCTAGTAATGTTCCAGTGCAGTCACTACCTAAAACACACACAAATACTGCACCAGCTTGTGTAACACAGGCATCTGCCCCCAATGTCACCAGGAGCCTGAGGCAATTCAACACACATTTACAACATGCTCAACACAAGCACAGCTGAGACAAAACCTTCAGATACATGTATGCAAGATCTCTGGGAGAACCTGGTTAGGTTGCTGGAATTTTTGTGGCTGACAACATAGAGGGGGGACCTTAACTAGGGTCAAAATAAGTAATAAAACTAAATTACCCGAGTGACATTTGGCATATGGCCAAATTTACAACAAAAATTAGTAAGGATCCATCAATATCTCATAATCTTACTGTGAGGTAAATGATTCTCCCTGTGAGTAAGATCAATCAAACCACAACCCAAGCCTCATTAATTCATCCAACCAATCTAGGGTTGTCTCTGAGGGTGGAGGAGCTTTCACCCTTTTGAGAGTATGGGAGGAGTGGGGCAACTTAATTATCAAGAGAGAGATAAACCAGTGCAGATGAGAGATATATTACTCGTCTCTACATATTGAATAAGTCCTGCCTTCCCCTGAAGCACAAGATTGAATGCCAAGCACCAATATTCCATAATTTTTCAAAATCAATCTGATTTTTAAAAAATTTTATCTAAGATTTCAAAGGTTCCTCTTTTTATTTCCTTTTATAATGATTTTTACTGCAAAATATTTTTACGCTGAGAGCGAGGTGACTACAGAACAAAATAGGTATATTTTTAAATAAATCATAGAAGTGTGAGTCTAGAATTTCTTTCTACTGTCTTCCAGATTTTAAACAGGATGAGAAATCTACTAAATCCCTATTTCCTTTACCTTTATGTGAAATAGGAAGAAAATATATACTGTCCTAACAATGTGTGATGTAAAATGAGGCTGAGCCCAGATAGGGGTCATTGGCCTAGGTAGCCATGAACCCTAAGGTTTTGTCTTGTAAGTGCAATGGCAGTAATGGGTGAGCTGTGGAAGACCTCATCTTGTCATGATATTGATACATGATGACCAACCACACTTTGCAAGAAAGTGGTGGAAAGGAAAGATTAAAAAATTAGCAAAATTTACCCAGGAACATAAGCTAGCAGTGAATAATTGCCAGGCAGAAGAAGACGCCAATATTCTCCATGAGAACTTGATGTGACATTGTAATTAATTGTGTCTACCCACACAGCACCTCCTGGAAGTCCTTCCTCAGTTTCAGAATCCTGAAGGATACCTGGTAGTGAGATAAACATTATTTTTATATTACAAAAATGGTCCAACTTATATATGTATATAGTCATATGCTGGAATGAAAGGTCCTTCCAAGAGCTGATTTATCAAAGCCTCATTTATGGAATGTACAAGTTGAAAAGAAAATATAATGGAGAAATGAGGGGTTAAGAGCTAGAAATCATCACAAAAAATATATCCATTTTTCTGTTCTTTATAGAATTCCTAGGGCCAAAAAATCAGGGTTCATATTAAAATTGGGAAAGGATGCAATACAAACACATTCAAGTATTTCTAGAAACATAATTATTAGAAAAGCAAAAATACTTTATCAATGTAACAATTCGAGAGGGGCATATGCAGGAATAAAGCCCTTGTTTATTATTACAGTGTACATTAAATTGATCTTCCTTTGTGATTTATTTCTTTTCCTGTTGGTCGTAGGTAGTTTTCACAGCAGTAGCAACATAGGATTTTAAAAACAATGTGTAATTTTGAGGGTGAATTCTCGTCAAGATATACAAGGTCCAATTAAGTATAGCACTGAGCTTTTGGGGATGCTGGACCTCATCTGTTTCCCACATGACTTGCAAACAAGGCTTATGCATCCAAAGAAACTTGGAGTGGAGCTTCTACCTGTCTCTGTTGAGTAAAGAGAGACAAAAACGGACCGGACCTTCTCCTTGTTTTGCAGATAAGATTCTCATAATTTCCATAATTTGGGGAAGAACACAACCTTTTTGTGGTGGAGCAGCAGATGAGTCAAGCCAGAGTCACTTTCTCCACAAACAGAGAAGACAATGTAACACTGCCAAACGAGACGTTCATCACCTGCTGTTATACATGGTGACAGTCATCTGGATTTCAAGGTCATTTATACCACCAAGACCATATAAATAAAACAAATATGCCTTACCTTTGACACCAATGTGCACCTGCTCCATGAAACTAATGAGTGATTCCTTATTATTGAGCCATTCTTGGGGAAGTAATGAAGCATTTGGGTGCTTGCAGCAGGACAGCTCAAATGTTACATCCATACATGAGCCAAAAATGTAGTTGAAGTCCTGCATCCCACCTGTAAAGACATGTGTGACCCAAAATGAGCCTCAAATACTTGACTTTGAATTGTATCAATCTGTCAGAATGTCAGTCACTAGTTTCCAAAACCGGACTCAAAAAGGATGGATTTCAATACTATTAACCCCTTCCCTACGATGACGAAACAGCTTTCGTCACGCCTACTGTTGCACGTGTCTCTGATGATGAAAGGGTTATCATCATGAAATAAATTATTGTTTTTCTGTTCTGTAATTTTACCGGAGTACGCTATGGACATTCCTGAGCATTACTCGAAGCGTCTGTCTTATAATGATGTCATTCTCAACTGACCAATAAAAATACAATTAAGAGTACAATGGTATTTTTTGAGAACAACAGTAACTTTACAATGAGGTACGATTTTTAGACTAAATCCTGCTTGCACATTCAAAAAAATACACAGGAATATGTCACTAGACTGGCATAGAGAGCACAAGTCTATAATAGTATATTGAAATGAAATAAAACCAACAAAGCCTTCATTGCCAGAGCATTTCATATAGAAAGTATGAAGTTAAGAGAAGTGAAATTGCATGAAAAGTAACCAGGCCAAGTTTTCTACTTGAAGTGCTAGTGGCTTGGATAGGTACCTAAGTCTCTTGAATATTTACATATGTAGGATCAATTTCATCATTATATCTATTTTGATGATATATTAATCATATTAAATATAATAAGGAGCAGTTCTGCTTTTTTTCTTTGTTAACTTTTGTAAAATAGACTTCCTTGAATTCAATTTCAAGCAGTGACATTCAGAAGTTCAATTAATCTCTACTTTTATTATTATCAAGACAAAACTAATGACTATTACTTAAATATGGCCATCATTTTTTTCTGTTACATGTATATTAGTTTACTATGAATCAAACCCATTTATATAATTTAAATAAAAATAAAATCCTCATCTCCTAAATTCAAGACAAAGCTCATCAATACTCACCCCTAACATCATACCAATGAGCACCATTCGTTATTCCATCTTTAAAATTATCAGGTGGGCAAATGTTGCCTTGAGACATGTATGCATGATTGGAGGCATATATAGTAGCCAGATAACGAAACAGTTCATCATCTGGAGCTGCACTGTAATGCCCTACTGAAATGTGTGCTCTGCAAAGAAAGGATTTCATTGGATTTATTTGGAGTTTAAATTCATGTTGTAACCCAATGACTCTAATCAGTGAAATGAAGGATTAAATGTGAAAAAAGATGGGATAGTACAAGGAAAAGGGATAAAAAATAAGAATAAAAATGACTAAAAAGAGAGAGTAACCTGTCAGCTTAAGGAGCAGAAAGCTTTACAAAGTTGGATTCAAATACAATAATATTAAGCATTTTTGTATAGTTCTTTCTCTTCAAGATATAGGCATTGATACAGCGCTTGTCTACCAACTGAAAGGGATTGAGAGCATGTTTACAAGGAAAGATAATCCTTAAAGGCCTCATAACCCACTCAAGGAAGGTTCAGTAAATTTTAATACCTATTTAAAAAATAGAGGTGGGGGGGGGGGATATTTATCACTACTACCTTGCCCTGAAGTAAAAGGGTGTATTATAATTTTGTCCACCCTTTTTAAAAACATTTCCACTCGTACTTTTTATAAGTTCTGCAAATAATGACTATCCCATAGGTGAATAATTGCCCACAGGCATTACAGGAGAATTTGTGCCTTTAGCTTCCAGCCATTTTGATAAATAGGATTATCACTAATAGAAAATAAGCTGAGGTCTATTAGTGTAGTTTGATAATTGTCAGGGTTCAATGTTGGTTGCCTGCAAGTGGCAAACCTGCCCAGAGAAGAGGACTTTGCAGAAAAAAAGAAAGCGCTGTCACCCCACAGCAAAGGCTGAAAGAATTCCCCAATACCTGCAAGGAGGTGAATCCTTAAGTTGTTGCCCAACCTGGACATGATTGGGATGTACACCCCCTCTTTTTCCATCCTATACTTCCACCCTTTTCTCAATGTAGGATGTTATACTGGCAACTACTCATCTCTTCCACCCTGGTATGGACAAGTAGACTCTGAATGGGGAACCTGCGGAAGGCACCAGTCACTGGCTGGAGAACAGTGTGGTGGATTGAGTCCACCTTCTGCAATACACACTTGGTTGCAGATGCATAAAAGTTGCATCCATAATCAAGTTTTGAACGCACAAGGGATGTGTAGAAAATTAAGGCAGTAGCCCTATTAACAGCCCAAGAGCTGAGTGTCATGGAACGAAGAATGTTCATGGAGCAGGTACAAGAGACCCTAAGGCTGCGAATGAGCCTCTCAGGTGAGGTGTCAGTCAAAAACAAGAAAGGAAAATGCAAATCCACCACTTCTAGTCGAACTTTGTTTAACAATAAGTTCAGGTTGGGGTGGAGCCATGCACTACCTTAATCTTGGCTTAAAAAAACAGAAACCTGTGTGCATTGGCATAGCAAGAGATCAGGTTCAATGCTAGTTGGAGTTGATACTCCATAGATGGCATCTGGGCAGCACAAAAAGAGATTGAAAGGACATCTAATTAGAGTATAGTGAGTACAGCTTCTGTTAGCACCAAGGTGATGACAATGATGCTCAAGGCAGAGTTTGACACTGAAGACATATCCTTGCGAGACGCTCTCTTCCTGCTTAGTTGGGCCAGAGAGAACTCCCTCCACTTGTACATGGAATTGACTATCTTGCAGAAATTCAAAAATGAAAAAATGTGAGGCATCTCCTAGGCCCCATCATGAGGAGAATCTCCATGATACCATATTGCCATGCAGTATCATAGGTCTTCTCCAGATTAAAGAATATCATGGAGTAGTGATGTATACAAAGGAAGGCTTCACAGATGGCACTTTCCAACCAGAGCACAGTATCCGATGTGGAATGTAAGTTGTGGAAGCTGTATTGTGCATAAAAGAGTGGCCCCTGCTGCTCAGGAAAGAGGATAATCTAACATTTACCAATTTCTCCATCAATTTGCACTCATTGGAGGTTAGAGAAATTGTGTGGAAACCAGCTGGGGGCAGTAATCTTGTGGTGATCGAATGATGAAATAGGTAGGCTACTGACACCAAATTGCAAGATTCAATAAGCCTAGCAAAAACCTCCACAAAATGGATGTGCGGTGGTCGTATTAAATCTCAGTATACTCCAAACATATAAAATAATATGTCTAAAATTGGAATAAGGAAATGAGAATGTAGAGATTAATTTGCATTTATGAATTTGAATACAAAAAATAAGGAATGTAAATATATGTTAATGTATATATACAAGGTGTCCCAGAAAAAAAGTTAACCGTACTTTGAATTAGTATAACCCAAAACCTATTAAAGATTTTTGAGTCTTGCAAATCAAAACAAATTTACAAACTATTTCTGTTGATTCTACTAATTTCATTAAATTCCCTTTTACGATATTGATACATTAATGGCTTTAGTAGAGGCTATCAAAATTATGTTTGCGCAAGGAAGTAAAATAATGAAACTTTGAAGTTTAAAATCAACAAATATATTTAAATCCATTGTTAACATTTATCGCGACAATGTGGTTGTCATATGTTTCTCTTAGTTTTGTTCATACAGCAAACTGTCTATGAGCTGGTGCACATCATGAATCTACCAAAGTCTATTGAATTGATTGCCGTACATCTGGCGGAGTTCTTCTCGTAAAACAATGGGCCGACAAGATAGCCATTCCTGCATATTCTGATCCACAGAGACATTTTCTGCTGCCAAATACGTGTGTCAAAGTTGAATGCTTGGGGGTGGGGGTGTTCAGCGGCGCATATTGCCGAATGTTATGGCTATTTACCTTTCCATTCATAAAAAAGGCTGCCTCATCACCAATCACAATGTTTTCCAAGAAACGAGCAGGTTTATGGAGAAGCCATTTGACAAATTGTCTACGACAAGGAAAACCAGTTTCAAGAAGCTGGTGTCTTGCATGCATCTTATAAGGATGCCATTTTAAGTCATGTTGAATAATGAGGTTAAATGATGACTTTGATAATGACCTTTATTTAGATTTAACCATGTTCCTTCCTGTTGGTATTTGCGAACATTTTTCCAAATTGTGGGCTTGCTTGGTGGGTGCCTACCTGGAAAACGTTGTTCAAATGAATCTTGTTCTTGTTTAATACTGCCAGTCTTAATAAAGTTTGTGACTACAAATACGGGTTGATCTTTTGATAATTGCATGATTAAAATGGTTCTATGGAAGTAAACCTTTACACAGAAACGCGTTGATTTGCTTGGTAAGCAATAATGACGAAACCATACCACAGTGTGGATGAAAAACTATTTTAAAATGGCCTAGGCTTTGCTTTTAGAATCGCAGTGACCTAGGCTACCTAGACTCCCTACGCTTCTCTTGAAAGTACACGGTGGCCTAGCCTTCCTAGGCTTCGTTTCATTATTTTACTTCTTTGCGCAAACACATTTTTGATAGCCTCCACTAAACCTATTAGTGTATCAATATCATAAAAGGGAATTTAATGAAATTTTCGGAATCGACGGATAGATAGTTGATAAATAAAACCCTTTTTGCCGGACCCAAAGATCTTCAATAGTTTTTGAGTTATACTAATTAAAATTACGGTTAACTTTTTTCTGGGACACCCAGTATAGAAGGCAAGCAACCGTTGGAAATGCGCAGGGGACACATGAATGTACAAATGTGCGAAAAGTCAGAGACACCTGTATCAATAAGACAACGCATAAACAAACAACTTGTGTCTCAGAATAGATTTATCTAGACAGAAGTCTACAAAACACATGGGTAAATACACCCTTTGCCCCAAAGGAATTGTATCACAAAGGTGTGACAAGCATATCCTGTTATATAGATAAAACTTGGGATATGTAAGTAATTCAACATACACAGCTTTCGGTACAACAATGAACTCAACAACTGAAGCTCATCCCATGGACAATTCTAGGCAACACCCTCTAGAAAATAAGCATATATATAGTCGGAGCAGCTCAGTTAGAAGGATTATTGCATTATTAAGATTACTGTTGTTAAGATAATCTCCTTTACATTCCCCCTTTAAATTCACCAAGTCTCGTGACTCCAGAATTTAATACTTCGCATTGAATACATATAGACTGCTAGTCACTGCAAAGTAACTTTGTGATGTGCAGCCTGCCCCGTTAATAGGCCAATATTAGAATAAAGTATATTTTTGCAATGTCCTTCTTTACCTCGATTTACCCTGAAACCTTCGGTAAGCCCAGCCAAAATAAGAACACTGAAGAAATCATCTTTGGAGTCAGATACTTAATTCCTCTTCACCATATACTGGTCACGCCTATAAACTGGAGCCGCTATAAACTTCAACCCCCCTATAATCTCTCTATGGTTTACATAAGCGAGCACATACCAATTTACCAGGATTCTGGGAGGATACCTTGTGTCCAGATCCTGTTGAACAGATTTAACAGAAATGCCATGCCTCACTAACTTAGGTATCGAAGCATGGCATACAGAGGGGAGGGGGGGATGTATGTACATGAAGCAAGAGTAGAATCCAAATCACATTGTAAACCTGTCATTGAAGGGTTCTCATCTTCTGGAGGTAAAGTCAAGTGGGCAGCTCTCAGCAACATCACATCATACATTGAATGCTGGTAGAGCAGCATCTTGGCTAGAAAATGTGGGAAAAGTGATCACGGACTCCACCACAGATGCGGGGTCTGAGATTGCAGTCCCATTCTCCTCAAGAATGGGACAGAGGTCCTGTGAGAACTTTCCCCAATCCATTTCACTTGCCTCCACATCTCTACAAGAGGGGTCTCCCTGTTAAGTGAAGACACGTATGCCTGCCAGGAAGAATGACAGGCATTCTTCAAAATATACTGGAACTGATCTCCAGCTAGAAGAAATTCACTGACAATAGAATCATTTGGGTGGTGCATATAGGCATATTGCTTCTATTTGAGGGCTGTTTCACACTCGATTGACCACCAAGGAAGAAGACAGCATGCAAAATGACAAGACGTTCTATGAATAGTTGTTAGGCCCACAACAACCTAAGCTTGACCTAGTTAGAAAAATTAGTGATTTCTTGAAATGTGGACTACCACACCCATTCCAAGTAGGTGTCAGTGGCCCCGAAAATGATAGTTGAATTTGATTGTACAAGTCCCTTGGCACCACCCACTGCAAGGTGATTACACTGTAGTTGAATGGCACAGTGGTCATTACTATGGTTATCTATCAACTGCATCCCATCCCAAATCTCCCGCATTGAATTTGGTTGATGATGGAATATACACAGAAATTGCACTATACCTCCTATCTAGGTGTAGCTGCACTGCCAATGCCTGAAAGGAGGTATTCATAGCCAGAAAGGGTCATAGTCATTGAAGTCTCCCACAACAAGGGTTATTTTTTTGCTTTCAGAGGTGGTCTAGTGCAGAGCTCCCTATAGGTGTTGGGGCAAGGAAGGTATGCAATCCCTTCAAATGTCCCTTGCAGTATGGAAGATCATGCTAGACCTGATACACCTTTGATCATCAGTAAACACTAGCTTAATGTTGAAGTGAAGATGGTAGTAGATCGATGAAGTGGGTTTTCTGCCATGGGCATGTTATCATTAGAAAGGCTGTGAGAGAAGCAGATGACAAGCGGCAGGGGACAGGTACGTGCAAAGAAGTCATCGATGACCTTTGGAATGATAATCATGGTTATCAAGCAAGGACAAATGATGATAACCAAAGATTAATGGATCAAATGATGAGAGCTGAAGATTAATGGGTCAAAATAATGAGCTGAAGTTTGAGGGTCATAACTTTATTGTGAGGAAGTCATCAGATGAGGGGATCGAGCTGTAGAAGGATGCAAGTAAATAACTACACATTATGTTGTGCAAGTGTTTGAGCTAACTGAATCAAGACTGCTATTAAAGAGCCCGGTAAAGAAAATAGCAATCTATGATAGTGACCTTGTCCTTAATTCAAGTAGCCTCACTGTTAGCTTCTTCATTATCCATCTAGTAATCCCTTCTCTGCACTGAGCTATGATGGGAGTCGTGAGTACAGAGTTAACTCTAGAAATGTGGATACTCCCATCAAAGAAAGCTATGGGAATGCTTAAATGGCAACCCCTTCCCTTTGGATGGAGCTGATTGACTCATCTGGAATGCAGCTGTTTCCAATTTCTTTCATTTTGGTGGGTGTACTTGGTTTGGTTGAATGGATTTTGTTAGTATATGGACATGTTGTTTTTAATTAAAAAGATGAAAACTAACAAGCATATCTCCACTGAAAAGTTTTTAAAAAGCAGTAAGAAAAGTGAAAGGAAGTGAAAAAGTATGGAAGGTATATAACCTGGCGAAACATGAGAGGAAACTATTAGTAGTAGTAGTAGTAGTATGTATTGGGCTGGTATATACCCATTCTGAACTTGTCCTACCTTAGAATGATGGGAGGTCTCTTAGCTGAGTTCATAAAATATTGCAATTACTCTGCGCAAGATTTATTTGTATAAAGTAGCAAAATACAGAAAGTCATGATATTTCTCATAATAAACAATACCTGGAGTCATCAAATGGATAACTTGCAACAACAGATCCACCGTGAAGGTTGCCGGACAAAACAAAGGGATTTTGAACAATCCAAGACATCATTGCCAGTGTTTCAGGCTGCCGACTTTGTGCCATCTGAACATTGGTTAAATTATCCCACTGAGAAGGGAAGTTGCGATTGAGGTCAACCATGTTAGCATTCTTTCTACTGCCCCTTCTAAGGTCATTACATTCTCCTTCCTAAAAAAAAGAAGAATAAATATGAACATTATGTTTATGAAGAAAAGATAAAAATGAGGTAGAGACTAGAAAATTCCACACTAGAAACAAAGCGGCAAGGAATTGGGAGATGCCAGAGAATGATATCTTTAAAGAAATGAAAGTAAAAAAAAAGCGGTTAAATAATGAGTTTCAAATATTAATGGGCAAAACATTCGGACTATTACAGAATTGGAAAATATAGATATGCATGAAAAAATGGCTTGGTATTGCGATATCTTCAGATGTAAAAATGAAGGGAAAAGAAGTGTCATTAATCATTAGAATATGGTGGCATCCTATAATGTCATTGCAACCTAATTTAAAATGGAAAATTGAAAATACAAATTATTAACAAAATATAATTAAGAGCAATGAAGACCGAATAATGAAATTATGATGGAGGACTAATTTAATATTAAATAATGTCAACAAAAAGAATTACTATTCAAAAGGTTGATTTCATCATTAGCTAAGGCAGCTGTCAGAAAGGAAATGGATTATATAATTAAAACTAGAGGGATTACACCCATTCCTTTTTCTCTTCTAGTACATATACCTGATCCATACAATTTTTTTTTCTTTTTAAGGGGCTATCTGGCGACTGCCCACTTAGGCATAGGTCGCCGCTGTAAACAAACAACCTAGTTCTAGGCTACTTTAAAAAATTTGAACAGGAAACAACAATAAAAAGAAATAACAATAACAAAACAATAACAAAAAACAACTAAACCTAGTTAAATGAAAGAGAGAAGGCCGGCCTCCCCCAAATAGTCAACAAGTGCACCAGTCAATGTGCACGCACTCATCCCGAGTACAAGGGACAGGCGGTAGCGACCCCGCCCATCCCGGTACCGGGACAGGTATCGTGCGCGAAGATCACCCAGACTGGGACATTCGACAAGAATGTGCTAAACAGTCTAGGTGACGACGCAGTCGTTGTAATAAGGCGCAGGCGAGCGATCCATCAAATAGCGATGCGTCACACGAGTGTGTCCGATTCGGAGACGACAGAAAGCAACCTGAAGCCACCGCGCCATTGGGGGATAGGTCCATGGGAACAGTCGCGGCGCAATGGCACGCAACTTTAAGTTCCCTTCGACCGTCTCCCATCTTCTTTGCCAAGCAGTCCGAAGAGCTGCCCGTATTCGTGCTATGTAGTCGGTGTGAGGAAGAGCGAAACGCTGGTCCGGTCGCAGAGTCCTCACGGACTCTTTGGCGCCCTTATCGACGCGCTCATTCCCCGCAATTCCTACATGTCCAGGAACCCAGCAGAAGATAATCTCGACATCCACCCGGCTTACTAAAACCGTGGTATCACGGATATCGCGAACTAGAGGGTGTGGAGATTCCAATGCCACGAGAGCACTCAGAGCGCTTTGTGAGTCGCTATAAATCACGATCCGGTCTCCGAACCGGGTACGTCACGTAATCTCCCGTACCGAGTGGTGTATTGCCACCAACTCAGCCGTGAAGACAGCCGCAGTGCCCGGTAGAGCCCCGCTGACTTCAAACAGAGGGGATACTGCGTTGAAACCGACTTGGAGCCATCGGTATACACTGGCATGGTTCCAGTGTGACACGAGATGTGTTCCAAAAAGGCCGAGCGTAATACTCCCGGCGCTGTAACAGCTTTGGGAGTAGAGGCGTGGCGACAAATAACCAACGGTGGTACCCTCCAGGGTAGCATTCTGGGTAGAACCAAGGGCGCCACCGGCCCGAGAGCTAATCTAGCTCTCGAAGGAGTTTCCTAGCCCTAAACCCAAAGGGCTTAGGGTATGACTTGATCCTCTCGGCGGGATAGGCACCGTCGAGATCAGCTGCAGATGCTTTGAGAGCCGTTGGCGACAAAGGGAGACGCTGCGCTCGTGGGTACAGGCGAGTAATGCACTGAGTACAGGCGAGTAATACACTGAGTACAGGCGAGTAATGCACTGTGCACATAGATAATGGCATCTCTCCAGCATCGACAAGCAGGCTCTCAATAGGGAAAGTGCGGGAGGCACCGGTCGACAAGCAAAGGCCTGTGTGGAGGATCAAGTCTACCTTCTGCAATAGTCGTTCGGTTGCGGATGCATAAAATTCACATCTGTAGTCGAGCTTCGAACGGACAAAGGATCATAAAAAAGTAAGGCAGTAGCCCTATCAGCAACCCAGGCGCTGAACGTCACGGAACTGAGAATATCCATGGCGCCGGTACAAGAGACCCTAAGGTTGTGAATATGAGCCTCCCACGTGAGGCGTCGGCCACATACAAGACCAAGGAAATGGTGGATTAAACCACTTCCAGGCGAACCCCATTAAGAAATAAATCTGGGTTTGGGTCGAGCCGTGGATGGCGGCAGAAGTGCACCACCTTAGTCTTGGCCAAAGAGAACGGAAACCTGTAGCGAGAGACGCGGTTCGATGCTTGTTGGAGTCGACGCTCCAGAGTTGCCATCTGGGCCGCGCCAAAAGAGATCCAAATGTCGTCCACGTAGAGAGTGGGAGTGGTCGCAAAACGGCGTGCAAAACGGCCAGACGTCCTAGGAATAGTAGTCAGGCCCACGGCGATGAGGTTGCCGGAGAAGAACTCAACGGCCTCATCTAGCGACCTAAACTCCTCGACTGAGATAGAGAATTCAGTCATTTCCTGAAATGCAGGCCAAAACACCACCGAGGTGGTCTCTCAGGCGGCAGTTGCCCAGAAAATGATATTTGAATGGGAAAGTGATCACTACCATGGAGGTCATCTACTACCCCCCAATCAAAATCAGGCTGTGCACCTGGAGAGCACAAAGATAGATCAAGGCAAGAAAATGAAGTGGTTTTGGGGCAGTGATGCATAAACTCTCCACGTTTAGGACACCCATCTCAAGCTCTTCGATCAGATCGGCAAGGACTTGTCCCCTGGGATTTATTGAGTAATCTCCCAAGAGAGAATGATTGCCGTTCAGATCTCCAAGCGAGAGAAAGGGCCTCGGCAACCGTGCCACGACGCGGCGGAAGTTCCCCGCGTCGAAGTCAGCTGACGGTGGAATGTACGCAGAAATGATAGTATACCTACTATTCAGGTGAAGCTCACAGCCACTGCCTGAAAGGAGGTATCTAAAGTAAAAAGAAGAACGGAGACATCATGCCGGGTGTAAACCGCGCATCCCCCAGCCCGGCCATCTCGCGGTGGTGGGGTCGCAAGACCTTTATACCCCGGGAGGCGGGCAGTGGGCACGCGCCTAGCATGTTCTCCTGCAGAAAAATAGCTAACGGGGAATGGGACGAGACGAGCCTTCGCAGCTCCTCCCAGTTGGCCCGGAGTCCACGGCAATTACATTGAAGGAATATGCCCTCCAGGCCTAGCTCGGAGGAGACGCGGGGGCCCTCTTCGAACAGAAGACCCTCACGGGAATGGCCGTACGCTTCCCGGAGGCAGAACCCCGGGCGCTGTTGGCCGGACAAAGTGCTGGGGGAGGTTGGGCTCGCCATGCAAGTCTTTTCCTCCCTCCGCCTCGAAACCTTGGCGGCCGTTGCGTCTTCGGAGACGGGGGGACCCTTCTTTTCAAGGAACCACCGTCTCCGAGCCATTCGGTCCACCACTAGGCGAGGGCGAAGGAGCCGAAGCTCCTTTGTTGCTGTCCTCCTTTTGGGGGACAGCTTTAGGAATCCTGGAAGATGGCCTAGCGACCAACTTCAGGGGTGTTGCGTCCTGTGAGTCTAACGACTCGGTAGAGGCGCGTGGTCGCCTTACGGGAAACAGTCACGCTCGGGAAAAAGGGGGGAGCTCTGGTTTTAGCCGGGGCTGGGTAGGAACCCTTTTTGCCGCCAGCTCTACCAGGGAAGCGCCTGGGTTGAGTAGAGCCCGCAGAAGGGCTGCGAATGGGCGCGGAAACAACCATGCTCGTTGGCCTGGATGGGCCAGGAGCAGAGGGTGCCTTTCTAACTATCGAGGCATATGACGTCCCAGGCAGAGCCGGGCGCGCCAGGACCAAGTCCTTAGATTCGCGGCATGAGAGTCGATCGTGGGCCTGAACGGCCAGGATTTCTTTCTCAAGGAGATATGTACCACATTGGTTCGAAGAAGCGGGGTGTGGCTCTCCGCAATTGACACACTTGGCCACACACGATTTAGACTTATTGTGTGCGGCCTTGCAGCAATTTACACAGACTTCGGGTGACCCTGACTTTGCACGTTAACAAGAACGATTCGTATGGCCGAAGCGGTGACAGTAATAGCACCGCCGAGCAGTGGCACGAATGCCTTCACGCGGTAGCGGTACCAACTGGCACGCACCGACTCAGGGAGCTTGTCACAGTCGAACATGACGAAGAGTGTAGGGGTGGGTCTCGAGGCCCTTCCCTGTTTTCTCATCACACGTTCGACCTTGACCGCCCCATGGTCGGCCAGCTCTAAGGTGATGTCCTCAATGGAGTAGTCAACGAGTTCCCTCGCATAAACTACTCCTTTCACAAAGTTCATGGTAGAGTGGTCACACTCACTGGGGTGGCATGAAGTGTCCGAAGAGCACTTATCTTGGCCACCTCAGCGAGATTCGCCGCATTCGCCAGAAGGCTCCCGTCCGAGAAACGGGTCACCTTCGGCTCTCTATCAATTGCACTAGCTAATCCTCTCCTCTGATGGATCATGTTGCCCTTGGCCAACATGCTGCCATCAGTGGAGCGAATAACGAGGAAGCGTTTGAAGCCAGCGGGCTCGAAAACGCCAGGTAACCTCTGAATCAGGGGCCCCGATGTCATCGAGGCTCCCCCCTGTGCACTTTTGGTCTTAGTCAGGGGCTCCGCACACATGGGGATAGAGGGGCCGGATGTGTCGATCTTGGCTTGGTGGCTTGCCAAAGTGGTAGCAGACCCATCCGTCCCCACAGCCTGTGTGGATGGAGAGGAGCCCCGAGTCTTTTTAGTCTTTTTTGTTCTTTTCTTTTTTCAAGAGGGAGGGGAACGAACCCGCTTCTCACCTCCGCCGGCAGAAGCCCCTAGGCCAGATGGACCGACCTCAGCCAGGTCTTTCTCTGAAATGGAGAAGGTCTTGGTAGTCATAGGGGCACCAGTCAGAGGAGATCCCTCCCCTACTTGTACTGCCACTGCCTCAGAAACCCTAGCCATTTGAGGAGGACCTTGCATAGAGGCGGATTCGGGTTCGGGGTTGGGCGCCGAGCCCGGATTCCCCCCCATTGAAGGCCCTACCGTCTGAAGCTGGGTTTCCTCAAGGACCATATCTATCACAGTAGGGGCCTCCAGTTGGCCATCCCCTCCCAGGACATTGCAGGTCCCCTTGGCAGTGTCACCAGTCTTGTGTGGGGAGGCACAGGCCTTGACCCCGGCAAGGTTTAATATTCTTGCCAGCATGTCTTTTGAAGGACGCGACCGAAGGGGCCTGGCTTCACTCTCCCCCCTAAGGGGGTTTGCCATACCGAGCCGCTTTGATGGGGAGAGGTTGGCTATGGGCTGCCTTTCTTGGCAGGAGGGACTGCCGCTGGAAGCAGGGAGGTGCCCAAAAGCACCTCCAGAGAACAGGGTGAGGGGAAGTCCCCTACACCCATAGGCATAGGAGAGGAGTAAGCCTCCTCTCCGGTTAGAGAAATATGGAGGGTCCCCTGTGCAAGCACAGGGGGGGCGGACCTCCATTTTTCCTGTGGAGCTGCCCAAGAGCGGCTCTGTTGTTGGCACAGGGGGAATTAAAGGGGTTTTTTTTTAGACTAATCATTGGTCATGGTGATCCTCTTTTTATTACGGGATGCAACCGCTCATCACCTCTCACAGTTGCCCACACTGCAAGAGGTGCTTACAGGCCTGGCAGAGCTAGGCGCCGCCATTTGGGACCACCCCTCATGCCTGGTGGCCTGGCAGTCCATCGACATGGCGGCTCCACCTAGAACACGGCGTAAAAAGATAGATTGTGAAGAGAAGAGGAAAAGGGATGTGAGGAAGGTATGGGTGGGGATGAAGCAGGTTGTTAAAATCAACCACCCCAGACCGGAGCTCAGGGGTTAGGGAACATTGTCCCCTCCCCCCTCAGGTCCGATCCGGGATGGTCGGCTGAGAAGAAGGTCAGCATTTACCCTGTGAAATTAGAGGCTGACCAGAGAAAGTTGTGGGAGAGGTTTTATGAAAAGCGACGAAGTAGTGGAGAAATACAGGCTATCTTAAGGAAGGAAGAGAGGCTAAGCTGGGGCCGGACGGAGCGCTGGATCCCGTCAGCACAGCGGCCAGGATGGCAAATCGCCGCGCCCCTTACGGGGGGGAGCCCTGGTTTTAGCCGGGGCTGGGTGTGAACCCTTGGTGCTGCCATCTTTACCAGGGGAGTGCCCAGGTTGTGTAGAACCCACAGAAGGGCACTGAATGGGCACGGAAACAACCATGCTCATTGGCCTGGATGGGCCAGGAGCAGAGGGTGTCTTTCTAAGCATTGAGGAGTATGACGTCCCAGGCAGAGTCTGGCGCGCCAGGACCAAGTCCTTAGCTTCACGGAATGAGAGATGATCCTGGGCCTGAACGGCCAGGATTTCTTTCTCAAGGAGATATGCACCACATTGCTTCGAAGAAGCGGGGTGTGGCTCTCCGCAATTGACCACACACGATTTGGATAAATCGTCTGCAGCCTTGGAGCAATTTAAACAGACTTCGGGTGACCCCAACTTTGCACATCTACATGAGCGAGCGATTCGTATGGCCGAAGCGGTGACAGTAATAGCACTTCTGCAGCAATGGCATGAATGCCTTCACGCAGTAGTGGTACCAACCAGCACACACCGACTCAGGGAGCTTGTCAAGGTTGAATGGGATGAAGAGTGTAGGGGTGGGTCTCGAGGCCCCTCCCTGTTTTCTCATCACATGCTAGACCTTGACCACCCCCATGGTCGGCCAGCTCTAGAGTGATATCTTCTATGGAGTAGTCCACAAGTTCCTTTGAATAAACTATTGGTTTCACAAAGTTAATTGTAGAGTGCGGCGTTACACTCACCGTTGTGCCATCAAGTGTCCAAAGAGCACTTATCTGGCTGCCTCGGAGGGATCTGCCGCATTTGCCACAAGGATCCTGTCCGAGAGACGCGTCACCTTCGGCTCTCTACCAATTATACCAGCTAAGCTCCGCTCTGTGCACTTTTAGTCTTATTTTTGGATTCCCCACCCAGGCGAGCACCTGAGCCGGATGTGCCAATCTTGGCTTGGTTGCGTTCAAGGATGTTAGCAGCCTCATCCGTCCCTGCAGGCCCCGTGGAGGAAGATGAGCCCTGAGTGTTTGTTTTTTTTATGTCTTTTTCTTTTTAGGAGAAGAGGGCAGGGAATGGACCCGCTTCTCCCCTCCCCCAGCATGAACTGCCAGGCCAGATGGGCTGGCCTCTGCAAGTTCCTTCACTGAGATGGTGAAGGTCCCATCAGTTGTGGGGGCACCGACTGGAGGAGGAATCTGCCCCTATGGAAGGCCCCACCTTCTGAGGCTGGGTTGCATCAGGGAGCATGTCTATCTCAGGGAGCAGGGGGGATCCATTTGGCCATGCCCCCCCATGACATCACAGGTCATGTCAGTTTCGACAATTTTCTTTGGGGGGCATAGGCCTTTACCCCCGCTAGATTTAATATGTGGGCCAGCAGGTCTTTAGAAGGAAGCGGCCTATGGGGCCTTTCTTCCCCCTCCCCCCTAATGGCCCTACCAAGCCGCTTCAACAGGGAGTGGCCGGTTATGGGCTGCCTGCTGGCTTTCCTGGCAGTCCCTTGTGAAAGCAAAGGCGGGAATGCCAGATTTGAGATGGAGTCACGTGGTGACTCCAAGGAAGGGAGAGAGGGGGAGCTCCCTGCACCCGTAGGAACTGGAGAGGAGTAAGCCTCCTCTCCAGTTAAAAGTCATGGAGGGTCTCCTGGCAAACCACAGGGGGGGGAGGGAACCTCCATTTTCTCTGTGGAGCTGCCTGAGGGCGGCTCCGTTGTTCTTAAAGCGGAAATGGGAAGAGATTTTGGTTTTGGTAAGTTTTCAGCCATGGGCATGGTGACCCTTTTTTTTTAACGGGATGTAAACGGTAATCACCCCCCACAGTGGCCTGCTCTGCGAAGGGTGAGTACAGGCCTGGCAGAGCCAGGTGCCGCCATTTTGGACCACCCCTCCCCCCTGGTGGCCTGGCAGTCCCTCAGCATGGCCGCTCCACCTTGGACGCGGCGTAAAATGGATAAGTGTTTGAAAATAGAAAGGAAGTGAGGGATATGTGGGTGGGGATAAAGCAGGTTATTAAAAAACCCACCATCCCAAAATGAAGCTCAGGGGTGAGGGATCATTGTCCCCTCCCCCCTCAGCCCCGATCCGGGATAGTTGGCTGAGAAGAAGGTCAGCATCTACCCCTGTGAAATTAGAGGCTGACCAGAGAAAGTTTTGGGAGAGGTTGTATGAAAAGTGAGGAAACAGGGAGGAAAACACAAGTGTCTGAAGGAAGGAGAAGAGGCTAAGCTGGGGTCGGATGGGGTGCTGATTCCAGTCAGCACAGTGGCTAGGATGGCAAATCGCTGCGCCCCTACTGGGCTAGACAAAATAGAGCTGGAAATGTAGTTCTTAATGTGAAGAAAGCTGCTCTCATATATCTCAGCTAAAGACAATAAGCATACATATTCTTCATCAAGCTGTGATGCCCCTCACATACCCTACATGCCATCTCGACTCCTGCTACCCCAACAACCCTCCACTGCACTCATTAAAGAATATCACCTAACCATAACAAACCAGAACACAGGAAGACACATACCCACTTTACCCACACATAGCACTACAAAACCAGCCTCAATATGCCTTACTTCAGAGCACCACCCTCCCCCCTTTGCTAGATTTTCTGACCCGCCTCTATCAGGACACCACTCTGTTCTATATGAATACAAAAAATAAATTAAACCCTGATACTCACCCCAGTTGCATCCTCTACCAACCTCAAAACACTGCTCCTCTCATTCTATCTTGACCACTTAAAACCACTTTCAATATAACCTTACTAGAAGACCTTTCAAAAAGACTACATGCTTTGCCATGTTTCTTGAGGACTGCCACATTAGACTGAAGAGAACTTTAGGGCAATGAGGTAAATTTACTCCTAAAAAAATCTTTACTATCGACCTACCTGTGAAATTTCAAATCCATCAGGATTCATTGAAGGTATCAAATGAATTTCAGTATTATCTACCAATGATGTTATTCTTTTGTTTCTCTTGTAGTTCTTTAGTAGATATTGTGCCAGAAAAAGGACTAGTTCTCTTCCAACAGCCTCATCACCATGCATATTTGCAACATATTTGAACATAGGTTTAGTTAAACTTCGTTCTTCCTTTATTGCCTTGCTGATTTTCAATACTAACAAATCCCTTCCCTTAACAGACTTACCAATAGTATAAAATTGGGTTATATTAGGATATTGAGATGAGAGATTTGTAAAAAGATCCAAGATATCCTTATAATGATGGTACTTTGACATGTTTATACTATCAATAATAACAGAATCATCTCCAATAATTGGCAAAATATTAAAAATGAAGATGAAAAATGGAATCAAGGCAACTTTATGAAGAGAGGTTATCATGATCATAAATTATGGAAGAATTCCTGTAAAAAGGAAAAAGTATTCTAAATTTGCATAATTTAGGAAAACTATATGAAAAAAATTCATTATATATCAATAATTATCTAAGCTAAAGTTGATAGACAGAAAAGAATAAATCAAATCTATAAATATGGAAATTTAAATATAGATATAATGTCATTAAGAGGCCTATCACTTGAATAAGAATAGTATTTTATCAGATTGGGTTCAATGAAACAACAGGCATGGTCCCTACCAAAATCTTGAGTAAAGTATAAAGGCATGGTCCCTACCAAAATCTTGAGTAAAGTATAAAGGCATGGTCCCCACCAAAATCTTGAGTAATGTATACAGGCATGGTCCCCACCAAAATCTTGAATAATGTATACAGGCATGGTCCCCACCAAAATCTTGAGTAAAGTATACAGGCATGGTCCCCACCAAAATCTTGAGTAAAGTATAAAGGCATGGTCCCAACCAAAATCTTGAGTAAAGTATAAAGGCATGGTCCCAACCAAAATCTTGAGTAAAGTATACAGGCATGGTCCCCACCAAAATCTTGAGTAAAGTATACAGGCATGGTCCCCACCAAAATCTTGAGTAAAGTATACAGGCATGGTCCCCACCAAAATCTTGAGTAATGTATACAGGCATGGTCCCCACAATTTAAGACATCATATGAATCTACTAGAGTTAGTGCAAGGGAGAGTGACAAAGCTGATAGATTGAGGGTATTAAATATGTTCTCATTTGAAACGTGTGTGAGAGGGGATATGACTGAGCTTTTTAAAATTTGTGGTGGATAAGTTGGATTTTCGTACGTTCTTTGAGTTGGAGGGTTGTAATAAGAATAGGGGTCACCACTTGAAACTTAGAAAACAGGAGTGTAGGTTGGATGTAAGAAAATATTTGTTCACAAATAAAGTGGTAGATTTCAGGAATGACATACCAGAGGAAGTAATAGAGTAGAAATCTAAATGTTTTCAAGCACAAGTTTGAAGAGTATATAGGGAGGGAAGGTATGAATTGTAGATATTTTAATATTGTTATTAAGCTTTTGATAACCCTTGAATGGTGATAACTTCAAGGCAATGTTATGGACACTATCCTTTGAATATAGTTCATGGAGGGATGTTGGGGAGTGACTCAAATGTCCATTGTGGGCTTTTGTTATCCATCAATGTTATGTTATTAGCTCTTATCCAGTCATCTGGCATCTCCCAAAATCTAAGAGATCTAATCTAATAAATATCTTCAAGAACAGATGAAACACTTTCTTCTTCCTTATCACCATTCAAGGCTCATCAAAAGCTCTACCATGCAACTACAATATACAATAATATGAATATTAAAATATGTATAATTCATACCTAAAGACAAAGCTCAAAAAACACAATAACCTTCCCTTCCCATATACTCGTCCAAACTGAGCTTGAAAACATTTACATTTCTACTCTCTATTACCTCATCTGGTAAATCATTCCATAAATCTACCACTCTATTAGTGAAAAGAGATTTTGGCGTCACTTTAGCATGTGTCCTACCACTTTTTGTGTCCTACCTTTGCCTATATCTCTATTAGGGTAATCATGAAAAATCAGATTAGTCACTTTTGATAGAAAAAAGGTTTAAGACAATTTAAAATCTCGAGCAGATATTGAAGTGGGCAAATATAATATACAGTATCTGTATTTTTTTACTTACTGAAAATGTCTAACTCTCTCCTTAATTTTTCCATGAAGTTAATTATAATCTTTTGTTTCCGGATGTCCTGTAATGTGTACAACCTTGCATGATAAAATGAATTAGCTTGCTAAATCATTAATGCCTTTCTTAGTCTGCTTGCATTTTTGGCTGCACTTATTTCCTACTAGGCCCTCTCAGGTAATCTATATTATGCTTTGAATGTTTTTTTTATTGTTCTGTTTGTCTTGTGACACTGATTAATTTTAATTATATACCTGTATATATCTATACATCATTCATTATGTGTTCTGCCAATAGTTTAGTATATGTAAAGAAAAAAGCAAATTATTTTTCATTTCTTTATTTAGGGCAATGAAAGTTTAGTCCAAGGAAACTTGAGTAATGTTCATCACTTTCACTGATTTCAGAAATTTTAAAATTGGACCAATTGGGTTATCTCTTTTCATAATTATATGAGTGTAGGGAAGCTGCGTAGTGTCAATTTTTTAATGTACAATTGATTCCAGTTGCGGAAAGTGTCCTGGATTTTGGCAAGTGATCTCAATAAGTCAGAATACTAAACTTATTTGCACTCGGCTCATATTCTTGAAACTAGTCTTCTAACTATATTCATAAGCTTGTTTTTAATGAATAGTGATTCTACTTTAAAAAAAATATCTATATAACTTGCCTTTACTGTACTTTGATGTAGTTATGTTGTTTGTTTTGCATTTATCAAGAGAAATGTTCACTGTCTATGTTGTGCTACTGTGGGTTTGTTCCTATTAGGCTAGAAGTTTAGAAGGAAGCATAGAGCACTATTGTAATCAGGTCATAAGGAGTCGGAGGGAGTCGGAGTCGGAAAAAATATGTCAAACTCTACTCCTAAATTACATAAAAAACTATAAACAAGATCATCAAGAAAGGTCAAAGCAATGTAAGCTAGAGGGAACAGCTAAAACTTCAGCTTCAATGGATGAAGACCTAACAAATTTCAAGCTTCGCTTTCATGAAGTATTAGAAAAAGTGGTAATAATGTATTAGTTTGGTTGTCCGCCTCCCCTCCCCTATGTCTAGTCTCTTTCTTCTTTTGCAGAATGTGTGTGTGTGGATCGTGTGATCACCGTCTTTGCTTTGTGTGGGGGGACTCGATGGATCTCTATTGTGCTCCCCCATTCATCTCCTGTTTTCTTTTTAGGCGGATTCTTTCAGCATAACTATAACGTGTTAGGTAAAAGTTTGGAAGTCAAGTTTGTGACTGAGGGAGGAAGAGCCGCCTAGACGGAGGATAAGTGAGTGAAGATTGTGTGAGAGTGGATATGGTTGAATGAGTTAGGAGTAAAGATGTTTGAGTGTGGCAGTGAATAGGTGACTGAATGTACCTTCTCTTTTCCAGTTCTGTGGTACCGATTGTCGCCGACATCTGGCTTTCGGAGATGGCTGAAGCCAATCCTGAAGCTCGCAAGTGCGCCTACCTTCGATTTTCTAAGGTGTGGACCTTGGCCAGCACCTTCCAGTCTCCAGGGAGTGGTTGAAGCAGCGTCCAACCGACTGTGACGCAGCAGTTGGGACCAACAAGTGTCCCAGCTACCCAAAATCCTCAGCTTTGGCAAGTCCTGGACCCCTAAGAATCCAGCAGAAAGTGAGCCATCTCCCACTTTCTCCAACTCGTCTCACTTTATTAGATAGTTAAGGGTGCACCCGGCTGTCACGATATTTTGATTGTACTATACATTTGTGTGGCCAAGATCTTGTGTAAGGCTGTTTTGTAAATATATACGTGTGGTGGTTGGCCAGAGTATTGTGAGGCCAACTGTGTATATATATATATATATATATATATATATATATATATATATATATATATATATATATATATATATATATATGAATAACATTCCTTATTTTCGTGATTCAGTTATACATATATATATATATATATATATATATATATATATATATATATATATATATATATATATATGAATAACATTCCTTATTTTCGTGATTCAGTTATACATATATATATATATATATATATATATATATATAGGTAATGTATTTTGGTTTGGGTTGAGGGTTGTTTATATTTCGGGGTTGATTATTTTGGATTGTATTATTTTGCTAGAATTACGGTTTCTAAATTAAATGTATAAAATACTCTCTCTCCTCAATATTCTCTCCCTGAACCACCAAGCGGACCGGGTCAGGGCGGCGGGAGTTTTTGGCTGGGGTCTCGCAAACCCGCCGCCACATATTTTTGGCGCCCAAATAGGGGCTGGCCGGTGGTTTGAGGAAGGAGAGAGAGCCTGTGTTTTTTGTCCCTAATGGAGGAGGAACAGATTGAGGCTATGGAGTTGGAGATGAGAAGACTAAATGAGTTAGTGCGGCAGAAAGACAGAGAAAATGCGCATTTGAGAGAAGAGAATGATAGTTTGAAAAGGAAAATGAGGGAGATGAAAGTGAGAATGGAAGAGAGGATTAAAGACAGTGAGGTGCGAATGGGGGAAAGATTGATGTGAATGCTGAATGAAAGAATGGGAGAATCAGGTGCAATTGGTGGGGGTGTGGCCTCGACTCCACTTGGAATGGACATGACTGATAAAAAGGGATTGACAGGCATAAACGAACCCCCGCAAATGACTAGGCACCGAAAAAAGAAGACCCCAAAGACTAGATGCCCAGACCGACAGGAAAGGACCCGACTGGCTAGTATTGACTCCTTGTATTTCAGCTTGAATGAAGGCATGAGTGAAAGTGGGAGAGAAGTGAGTGATAGTGAAAGTGATGCTGAGGTTCATCGGAGTATACTGATCAGAGAAGTGCCAAAGTTAAGTAAGTTTTGAGTGGAAGGAGCAAAAGATGTGAAAGTGTTTTTGAAAGAGTATGAAAATTATTGTAAGGAAAAATTTGGAGAGAAGAATAGGTTTTGGGTGAAAGAGTTGTGTGAGTTTCTGGATGGGCCTATGAAGGATTTTTACCGGACGATTATGAGCGTGGGTGAGCCTAAGTGGGAGGTTATGAAAGAGAGAATAATAGAGCACTGTAAGAGGATGAAGACAAGTGTGAAATATAAGAAAACAAATGGGTTTGAGGAAGCGAGAATGGGGAAGAATGAGGATGTGAATTCTTACATGCATCGCTTAGAGTCCTTGGCACGAATGAGATTTGGAGATGACGGAATAAATGGGAATAAGGAGCTGATGAAGAAGTTTTTAAATACGGTTCCGAATGAAGTGAGTATGTGATGTATAAGAGGAAAGAAAAGATGAAATGGGCTGGTGAAAGATTGCTATGGAAGGATGTACTGGAGATGTTAGAGGACCATGAATTGGAGGATTATGGAAGGGAGGAGGCCTCGATTCACACTATGCGCAACTCAAGTAGAAGTAAGTTGCCCCAGTTCCGGTCGTATCGGGACGCATTGACAGAGAACCCGATCAAAGTGATGTCAAAACTTTTGGAAAATTATTACAGCAGGCAGAATGAACAACAGAGTGTGTATGTTGGCCGCGAACCGAGAGGGAGTAAAAGTAGGAGTGAGAGTCGGAATGGTTGGAGTAGGGTTCAGAATGGTCGGAATAGTGGTCGCACAAATGGTAGGAATGACAGTAGATCTAGAGTAAATGATCTTAGGTGTCTCAGGTGCAAGAAAGTTGGGCATATGAGGGCTGACTGTCGCTGGTCACAAGGAAGTTGCTTTGGCTGTGGGCAAATGGGGCACATGATAAAAGATTGTAGTCGTGCGAAGGAAAGAGCGTGTTATGGATGTGGAAGAATAGGCCACTTGGTACGAGATTGCAGGAAAGGTGGTCGAATAAATATGAGTGGACCTGGAGTGTGTGGTAATTGTGGGCAGATAGGGCATTATGCCAGGATGTGTGCTAGTCCAAGAGCTACCTGTGGTAAATGTGGAATGGTAGGTCATGAAACAAGGTTGTGTAGGACTGGTGAAAGATGCATGAATGAAAGAATGGATGGAATGATGCAAGTAATCGAGAGGATACAACTCAGGGAAACTAAGGAATGAGAGGGTTCCTTCTGGGGAATTCTCTAGAGTGCAAGTGATGAATGTGAGAGAAGGATTGTCAAATCGTGGAGTTAATTGTGGTCAGAGAGTGAATAGGTGTATGTGTGTTGTTAAAATTAAGTGTGGAGAACGAGAAGTTAGTGCATTGATTGATACAGGATGTAAGGTGAATGTGGTGTACTATGAAGCATTTGTAGGAATGAAAGTAAGTGAAGTTAAGGATCGTGAATATCATTTGACTGGATTAGGTGAACAGGATGTGCCGATTGTTGCAAGGTTTAGAGAGAGTGTTTTGATTGCCGGTGTCCGCATGAATGAAGATGAATTTTGTGTTGTAGAAGGTGCAAACAAGAAGTATGACATGCTATTAGGTTATAAGTTTTTGAAAGCGAATGGTATCGTGATTCATCCTGATTTAGAGATGATTGAATGTAAGAAGAATGGAAGTATGAAGTGTCAATGGTATGTGAATCCAGATGGAAGTGTGAGAGTGAACATCATGAAAGGTCTGAAGGTATATGCGATTGAGAGTGTGCCTGTCAAGCAGAATGAAACATTAAGTGCAAGGATTGGATGGAATTCGGATGTTGAGATAAGTGAGAATGATAGGAATATTTATGTCTTGGATGGTAGTGCTGCGAACTATTGATTAAGGCGAGTGGTGTATGTGTTTGATGGTATAATTGATATGAAAGATCCATGTGTCTGCATACAAGTTTGGCCTAATCTGCGAAGGAAGAGTCTTAGAGGAGTGCAAGTGGGAGATAAATTGGGTGTGTTAAATACAGTGGTGAATATGGAGAATGATATGCATGTGGTGAACGCAAGTGTGTTTTCCGTGAGCGTAACATCGAATGTTTGGAAGTATGAAGATTTGATTAAGCAAGTGAAATTGGAAGAAAAATTGAGTGAATGTGAGAAGCAAAAAGTTTACAGGATTTTGTGGAATAGGAGAGGTGCTTTGAGTCAAGGGGATGAGGACTTTGGCAGCGCTCGCTTGCCTGAGTTCAAAATAATTTTGAGCGACGATATGCCAATATATCAAAGGCCTCATCATTTCCCTGCCCCCGTGGCTCAAGAGATTGAGGAACAGTGTGAGGAATTAGAGAGAATTGGTGTGATTGAGCCAGGTGTGAGTGCCTGGAATAGTCTGATTGTACCTGTACGAAAGCCAGATGGACGTTTGCAACTGTGTATTGACTATAGAAGAGTGAACGAACGAACATTGAAAGACAAGTTTCCTATGAGTGTTGTATCTGAATGTGTGTACAGTATGTATGGAATGAAAGTGTTTTCTAAGATGGATCTGGTACGTGGATACTACCAGATGCCTGTGGCTGAAGAAGGTTAGCCTATTACGGCGTCCTCTACCACAAAGCGCCATTATCAGTTCAGAAACCTGAGCTTTGGGTTGGCGAACGCCCCAGCTGCTTTTCAGCGTGCTATGAATGTAAAGTGGAGTGGTTTTCCATGTAAGAATGTACAAGTGTTTTTGGATGATATTTTGGTGATGAGTGAGAACATGGAAGAACATATGACCTTGATGAATGATGTTTTAAGAAAGTTGGAAGAGGTTGGGGTGAAAGTGAAGTTGTCTAAATGTGTATGGTTTGCTAGTGAAGTTGAGTTTTTAGGACATAAGGTGAGTGCGGTTGGATTGCATAAATCGGAGAAGTTCATGGAAAAGGTTAGGAATTTCCCTAAGCCTACCACAGTGAGAGAGTTGCGTGGATTTCTTGGTTTAGTTAAGTTTGGAAGAAAGTTTATGAAAGATTGTTCAGGTGTAATGAAACCGTTGAGTGTATGGACTGAGAAAAAGAAGAGTACTGTGATTAAGTGGAATGATTCTATGAATGCAGCATTTGAAAAGTTAAAAGCGGAAGTTGCAAAAGATGTGGAACTTGCGTATCTAGCATATGGAACAAATGCAGGAATGCTTGAAGTGTATACAGATGCAAGTGGTCATTCGATGGGTGGATGTTTGATGCAAGATCAAGTTGTGAATGGGGTTGAAAGAAAGTGAGTAATTGCATATGTTTCCAAGGCGTTTAGTGTGGCAGAGCGTGCATATTCGACGATTGAAAGAGAGTTGGCTGCGTTAAGATTCTGTCTCAAGACGTTACGACCAGTTCTGTATGGAGCACGGTTTGTAGTGAGAACAGATCACCAGCCACTAGTGTATTTGCAGCGTATGAGGTTAGTTGATAGTAGGCTTGAAAGGACAATAGAGGATTCAAGTGATTTTGATTTTGTGGTTGAGTATTTGCCAGGTGAAAGGAATGTGATTGCTGATTTGATGTCACGTTTGCCATGTAGTTTGAATGAGAGCGAGACTGTAAGCATAAATCCTGAGTATTTGCCAGCAGGTGTAGTTGTTGGAAGAAAATGTAAGGGTGGAGGTGATTCTATGTTCGAAAGTGTGTTGTATGGTTTACAAGATTTGATGAAAGATGGATTGCTTGAAAAGGTGCCAGAAAGTGTGAATGCATTACGAAAGGTGGTTATGGAAGAAGCGTGTAAAAGGCCAGAGCAATTGGGAATGGAAAATTCAAGTAGGTTAAGAAAAGAGTTGAGAAGTATGTGTATGCCAGGAGTGATGATGTTTCAGGAAGTATTAGCGATAGTGAGTAAGTTGTTTGGTGTGAGAGTATATGTGCATTATGGTGTGGAGAAGCCAGTGATGTATCGTGGTAAAGGTGTAGACCGAGTGAGTGGGTGTGAGTTGCATCTGCAATGTTTGAGTGGTGTGCATTATAATTGGCTGATTGAGAAGAAGAATTATGTAAGAAGAGAGATTGATTACGTTTGAAGGAATTATTCCTGATATTGAAGATAAAGGTTTAGATGCTGCAGAAGTGTTTGTGGAACAGACCGAAGTGTTGAATGTAATGTTTCACCATGGACTTGAAGAGAGAGTGCAAGTTACCTTGACTATGAATGGGAAGAGCTATTGTGGAATGATTGATACAGGTGCGGAAATTTCCTTGGTGAATGCAAAAGTTGTGCGTGATGTTGATAATGTGAGTTGGAATGTTTCTAGAAAAGGTGTAACAGTTTCGATAAGTGGACTCGCAAGTGGACGTATTATGGCATGGGAGGAAGTGAGTTTGTCTGTAAGCATGGGGAAGTTGAGTGATATATTGCATGAATTTGTTGCGCTAAGCAAGAATGAGTTACCTTATTGTTTTCTGTTTGGGATTGATTTTCTGCGTAAGAATAGGATTTCAGTGGATGTATGTAATGAATGTTTAGTGAAAGATGGTGTATCAGCTGGGAAGTTGCAGAGTGAGCTTGTAGGCTCAACTGGATTTGTAGGAGTGGCAGGTGTTGATTTGAGTGAAGAGCTGTTGACTGCTGAAGATATAGAGAGCATGCAAGAGTCATATCCGATGGTGCATGAATTGAAAGATAGCGCGTGACCAGTGTTCCTGTGAATGAATGGAGTTGCATATTAAGAGAGTTAGAAGGTTTGCTGGAAAGTTTTAAGTGTGCAAGGGTTTAGTGTATTTTGTGCAATGTATAGATGATGAGGATGTATATATTCCAGTGTTTTCCGTTTGTGGCACGATTGGAATGGTGAAGATTGTGCATGATAGGTTTGGACATATGGGTAAGAATAAATTGTGGGAATGTATGAAAGGATGTATATTTAGTCCCTTTTTGAGAAAGATTTGCGTGGATGTAGCGAATACGTGTGAAGTGTGCCAGAAGAGAAAGTATCAGAGAGTGTATGTTGCCCCACCTGTATTAAAGTTGAGTGTGAATGAACCCTTTGAAATGGTAGCGATCGATTGTGTGTCTTTTCCAAGGACTGCAAGAGGGTATGTAGGGATGATTGTGATGGTGGATCATAAGAGCAAATTTACGTATGCTGCACCTGTGACAAATAAATCTTCATTGAGTGTTGCTAGAGAAGTGAGAGAGAATGTTGCCCATGTGCATGTGTAAGCCTGTGCGAATGTTGAGTGACAATGGACCTGAGTTTGTGGGACGTGCTTTTGAGGAGATGTTGTGAATGGGGAATAGATCATGTGCGAACGACGCCGTATATGCCTAGTGCGAATGGTTTGGCTTAAAGAACGATAAGAACTTTGAGTGAGATGTTCTGATTGATGGTGAAAGATGGGAAAGAATGGGATGAATGTTCGGGAAGAGTGCTTTGGGCATATAACATGACAGTGCATAAGGCGATTGGAATGTCACCATGTAAGTATTTGATGAACTTTGAACGAATGATTAGGCCACATATGGGACTTAGTGAGAAGGATCGTGAGTTGTGGAGAAAAGGGAATGAAAGTTTTGAGAGTTTTTCTGTGGGTAATAAAGTACTAAAGGAGATTGAGAGAAAAGGTAGACTGAATGTGGATAAGTTGAAAGAGAAGTTTGAAGGTCCGTTTGTAGTAAGAAAGGTTTGGTCGAATGGGGTAAGTTATGTGATAGTTCAGGAAAGAGAAAATGGAAGTTTAGATGAACGAAGAGCGCATCAAGGTCAGTTGTGAAAGTGGCGTGAACCTCCTAAATATTTAGGGCAACATCTGGTGAATGAATATCTGTCTGAAAGAATGGAAGAATGTGAAATGGTGGATGATATAGCTAGTGCTTTAGAGGGAAAGCAATTAGTGTTAGTTGAACATGGAAGGGGAAAGCGTAAGAGTAAACGGGAACCTAGAACTAGGCTACTTTAAAAAAATATATGAAAACATAACGATATAAATTGGAAAACTTAACAATCAGGAAGCAATCTCTGGCAGCGGGGGGAGAAGACCGGCCTACCCCCAAAAGTCAACAAGTCCACAAGTCAATGTGTACGAACTCGTCCCGAGCAGAAGGGACAGGCGGTAGCGACCCCGCCCATCCCGGTACCGGGACAGGTATCGTGCGCGAAGATCACACAGACTGAGACATTCGACAAGAATGTGCCGAACAGTCTGGGGGACGACGCAGTCGTTGCAATAGGGCGCAGGCGAGCGCTCCATCAAATAGCGATGCGTCACACGAATGTGCCCGATTCGGAGACGACAGAAAGCAACCTGAAGCCGCCGCGGCATTGGGAATAGGTCCATGGGAACAGTGGCGGCGCAATGGCACGCAACTTTAAGTTCCCTTCGACCGTCTCCCATCTTCTTTGCCAAGCAGTCCGAAGAGCAGCCAGTATTCCTGCCATGTAGTCGGTGTGAGGAAGAGCGAAACGCTGGTCCGGTCGCAGAGTCCTCGCGGACTCTTTGGCGCTCTCATCGGCGCGCTCATTCGCCGCAATTCCTACATGTCCAGGAACCCAGCAGAAGATAATCTCGACATCTGCCCGGCTCGCCAAAACCGTGGCATCACGGATATCGCGAACCAGGGGATGCGGAGATTCCAATGCCCCGAGAGCACTCAGGGCGCTTTGTGAGTCGCTATAGATCACAATCCGGTCTCCGAACCGGGCACGTCGCGTAATCTCCCGTACCGAGTCGTGTATTGCCACCAGCTCGGCCGTGAAGACAGACGCAGCACCTGGTAGAGCCCCGCTGACTTCAAACAGAGGGGATACAGCGTGGAAGCCGACCCCCTCTTGGGACTTGGAGCCATCCATATACACTGGCAGGGTTCCAGCGTGACACGATGTGTGCTCCAAAAAGGTCGAACGCAATATAAGCTTTGGGAGCAGAGGCGTGGCGACAAATAGCCAAATGTGGTACCCTCCAGGGTGGCGTCCTGGGCAAAACCAGGGGCGCCACCGGCCCGAGGTATATATCTACCTCTCGAAGTAGTTTCCTGGCCGTAAACCCAAAGGGTTTAGGGTATGACTGGCGTCTCTCGGCGGCATAGGCACCATCGAGATCAGCTGCGGATGCAGTGAGAGCTGTTGGCGACTGAGGGAGGCGCCGGGCTCGCGCGTACAGGCGAGTGATGCACTGCACGCGGCGCAGAGCGAGTGGCATCTCCCCAGCATCGACCAAAAGGTTCTCAATGGGGGAAGTGCGGAAGGCACCGGTCGCAAGGCAAAGGCTGGTGTGGTGGATCGAATCCACCTTACGCAATAAACGCTCGGCTGCGGGTGCATAAAACTCGCATCCGTAGTCGAGCTTCGAGCGAACAAAGGATCAATAAAAAAGTAAGACAGTAGCCCTATCAGCGCCACAAGCACTGAACGTCACGGAACGGAGAATGTCCATGGCGCGGGTACAAGAGACCCTAAGGCTGCGAATATGAGCATCCCAGGTGAGGCGTCGGTCGAAAACAAGACCAAGGAAACGGTGCGACTCAACCACATCCAGGCGCACCCCATTAAGAAACAAATCTGGGTCGGGGTGAAGCCGTGGATGAATGAATGAATAGTGCATTTAAAATTTAAAAGCTGCGTAGCCCAGATGGGCTATCTCGCAGCCAAATTCACTTATGGGCAGTGAATTTAAAATTATTATTTTTAAAATATTGCCATATTATGCAATATTAAGTCGGTTAAAATCTTTTAACAAGAAATAGACTATTAAAAACTCAACAAAATGTAAAAACATAAACTATGAATAGATCAACAATATATAAAATTATTTTAAATTTTGTTTAAAAGATTGCTTTCTTTTAGGAAGGTTAGTATCCTAGTCACGTCAAAGAAGCAATGGGTCTCGGAAAAGATGCCCCGCAGAGCCTGCTGGGGGGCCATCTCTCTGGTAATGAAGGGAAAAGTCGTCCTTCTGAGATTCCTTAGTAATGGGCATTCTACAAATATATGGAGGACAGATATTTGTACCCCACACAGAATGCACATGGGTGGGGGCAGCCCACTCATTAAATGCTCATGGGTGAGCCGGCAATGGCCTATCCTCAGACGGACAAGCGCAACCTCCATTTTACGATGTCTAGTTGTACGTGGCCATGGGTGAACGGAGGGTTTTATGGAGTGGAGCTTGGTGGGAGGGAGCTCATTCCACCTCTTCTGCCATAGGCCGACCACGTATTCATTGGTCAGAGGATAGGCATCGCAGAGTGGGACTGGGGCCACTGGAGCTGTCCCCAGTGATGCTGCTTCTTTGGCTGCAGCATCTGCCCTCTCATTGCCTGGGATGCCCACGTGACTAGGCACCCAGCAGAAGGATATCTCGTGGATGGGCGATAGTCGTAGGAGCCACCGCTGGATCTTGGAAACCAACGGATGGCTCGAACCAACATCACCCAACATTTGAAGCGAACTAAGGGAGTCTGTAAAAATAGTATGAGAACCAGATGGCCTGCCAGCTATGATAGTCAGTGCCGCCATCATAGCAACGAGTTCTGCTGTGAATGCGGAAGCTGCGTTTGGCAGGCGGACCAATGCTGTCTCAGATGGAAAGACAGCAGCTGCTCCAACTCTGTCCGGTGACTTGGACCCATCGGTGAACACAAAAGTGCTATGTCGATGTTGAGAGGAGTGGTCGCCATACATGGCTCTCAATACTACAGGCAGGTGGTGATCCTTGGGCCTATCAGCTAGTTCCCTACATACCATTACAGGTGGTATGAGCCACGGGGGGGTCTTTGGCATGGTAAAGGGAATCACTGAGAACTCCCTTAGTTGCGCAGTGTGCTCGGCCATACGCAGAGCAAAGGGGCGAGCCAGAGATGGAGATCTATCGTATGAGGCCACTGTCCGTGTATTGAACATGCACTCATACACTGGCGTCTGCGGTAGTTGCTCAAGTCTAAGGAGGTAGTTTAAATTAGACTTGAGCCTGTGATAGGGAAGGGGGAGAACCCCGTTCTCTGCGTAGAGGCTCCACACTGGGGAGGACTTAAAGGCTCCAGAAGCCAGGCGCACACCCTGGTTACGCACAGTGTTTAGTTTTTCGAGAATGGATGGCGAGGCAGAGGAGTACACCTGTGATCCATAGTCTAGCTTTGATTGGACCAATGCTAGATACAGGAGCCACAGAGTACGTCGATCACTTCCCCAAGAAGTGTGAGACAACAGTTTCATTATGTCCATTCTCTTTAAACAAGACCTTTTCAAGGCGTCCACATGGTGCCGGAAAGAAAGCCTTGAATCAAATATGACCCCCAGATATTTGAAGTGGGGCTCAAAATCTATAGGCACACCATATAGCGACAAATGGGGGGGGTCCCATGTCACTAACTTATGCCCATAAAAGTGAACAGCCTTGGTCTTTACTGCGGAAAAGCGGAAACCCTTGGAGGAAGCATTTTCAGCTACAGTGCTTATAGCTCGCTGTAGCTTACGGACGATAAATGGGAGTCTGGGCGAAGAACAAATGAGCGCCAGATCATCCACATATAGCGTCGACGAAATCTCGGGAGGGAGATTTCTAACAATGCTATTAATGGCCACAGAGAAGCAGGTGACACTGAGGACACTTCCCTGTGGCACACCCTCAACTTGGTCCACGGGCTCCGATAAGGTGCCTCCAACCCTTACGCGTAGTGTGCGTTGCATCAGAAATTGCTCGACAAACCTGGGGAGGTAACCCCGCAGGCCCCAATCATGGAGTTGTTTAAGGATACCACGCCTCCAGGTGGTATCGTATGCTTTCTCAATATCAAAGAAGACAGCGATGGCGTGCTGCTTCTTTGAAAAAGCATCTCTTACGAGTGACTCCATTCGGACAAGCAGGTCTGTCGTACTCTGCTTTTTCCTGAACCCTGATTGAGAAGGAGATATGAGATTTTGAGTCTCCAAAAACCAGACGAGTCTCAAATTGACCATTCTCTCAAACACTTTACATGGACAACTGGTAAGAGCAATGGGGCGGTAATGGGTGGGCTCCGTCCCGTCCTTTCCTGGTTTGCGGAATGGAAGGACTATGGCCTCTCTCCACATGGAAGGGAAGCGGCCCTTGATCCAAATCCAGTTGTAAATGTCCAGTAAATGAGAGAGAAGGGATGGATGCATATTCCTAATCATATCATAGGAAATGCCATCCGATCCGGGGGCAGTGGATCTACAGTGCTTCAGTGCATTATGGAGCTCATGGATAGAGAAGAGTCGGTTGTAAGACTCGTTATCCATGTTAGGCTCCATAAAGTTGAGCGGTTGCTGCTCCTGTTGGAGCCTAAAGCACTGGAATTGCATCTCATAATTATCTGGGCTTGAGATGCTAGCAAATGATCTGGCCAAGACATTGGAAATATGGGACAAGTCCCCCAACAATTCTCCAGCTTGGACAATGTTGGGAGCTGTAAAGCCATTGGATTTGCCCAATAGCTTTTTGACCCTTTTCCACACTTTGTCTATAGGCGTTTGCCAACTTATGGACGCGATGTAACCTTCCAACGAGGTCTTTCGAGCCTGTCGAAGGATGCGTCGCCGTGCTGCCCTTGCTCTGTTACGAGCAATTTTATTTACCATCGTAGGGGAGCGATGGTAACGTCGGCAAGCCATTTTACATTCAGTCACGGCTCTCGAGCATTCAGCCGACCACCAGGGAACTTGTGGTCCGCGAGCGGTTGAGCCGGAGAGCGGGATGGAGGAGTTAGCCGCTTTATTGACGTGCACTAGGAGGTCATCGATAGCCACGTCAATATCTTCATGAGGGAAGGACCCGTCATGGCTCGAGAGGTGCATGAATTTAGGCCAGTTTGCTTTTTTTGCATTCCATTTTTTACTAGGTGGTGGAGGGGGGCCACCTGTACATGGCGCTATAATAATGGGGAAGTGATCGCTGATTCGCAAGTCAGGATCCACTGCCCAGTCAAAATCAGCTCTACAGCTTGGTGAACAGAGGGACAAGTCCACGCATGTAGAGCTGCTCGTCTGGATGTGAAATGATGTATGGCTGCCATCGTTTAGAAGGCAGACATCATTTTCGCCCAGAAATTTCTCAATCATGTTTCCCCTAGGGTTCTTATCATGGTCCCCCCAAAGGGGGTGTCGAGCATTAAAATCCCCAATCAATAGAAAGGGGGGAGGGAGCTGTTTAATTACCTCTACTAGTTTTCTAGCTAGAGAGGCTGTGTCTTTTTCCTCACTTGGAGGGAGGTAAAGCGAGCAGACCGTATAGTGGCGATGGGAGAACAGGCGGACAGCGACCGCCTGCAGGTCTGTCGCAAGGTCGATCTGGTTGTGGGGAACCCTGCTGTTGATGAGCACAGCAGAACCATGGATTGGTTCTATAGGGTTCTTATAGTATCCCACAAAACCAGGAATATTGGGTACACTACGAGTACCCAAGCAAGTTTCCTGTAAAGCTATACAATCAGGATTGTAGTCTTTAAACAGGAGCTTGAGTTCTTCCCACTTGGGGAAGAGACCTTGGATGTTCCAATGAATTATTGGATACATCCTTACCTCTTTAAGACGATCATCCTACCCTTAGGGGTAGGAGGTTTTGGTTTTATACTACCCGTAGGGGTAGTTTTGGTCATACCAATTACCGGTTTTGGGTATGACTTTGGAGGCATCGGGAGCGTTAATTTAGCTCTCGGCTTTTCCTTTAAACGTGGCAATTTTGTTAGCTGGCTATACGAAATGACTGTCTTGACTGGAGAAGCAGATGTGGGAGCATCTCCATCAGTCATTTCGTGAGCCGATGACATCGACTTGGCTGGTGATGGTGGCAGCGATTGTTCGGCTGGCGAAGGATTCTTGGAATCTGATGGTTGGTTCGGCTCCTCCTTGGATAAAGGGGCAGCCTCTACTACAGCTGTTTCCTGTGATGGGGTACAGGTTGATTCCTTCTCACTTAGGGCTCGAAGGAGTTCCAAAGCAGTATCAGCAAGGGGTGGGTTGCTGACTACTCGCTTTGGGGCTGTAGTTCTCTGTTCTTTGGGGGCAGGATGGATGTCCAGAGCTGGAATAGACACCACCTGCGGCCCAATCCGATTCACATCCACGTCTTGTGGAGCGGTGGCAAAGTGTTTTGCCACTCTTGGTGAATCGGGAGAGGATGGAAGGTTCCTCTTCTTTGTGCCATCAGAAGCTAGGCTAGATTTTGGTGAAGAGTTTTCTCTACCGATTGATCGTGGTTTCGGTCGAGGGGGGCTCTTAACCTTTTCAGGTGTGCGTGGAGATGCGGGTTTAGGGTGTGGAGAACCCCTTACCTGTTGAGGCACATCTCTGCGCGGAGATCTGGGTTTTGGTTGTGGAGGACTTCTTGTTTGTTCAGGAGAGCCTGTAGATGGTCTCTGGCTTCTCCCCTTCTTTGGCGTGGCGGTGCGCAGAGCATCCGCGAAGCTCACGCCAGGCTGAACGTAAGTCTCTCTAACTCTTCGTCTAGCCTCTTTATAGCTCACCCTGTTTTTATTTCGAACAGCAATGACCTCTCTCTCGTAGAGGAAGAAGGTGCATTGCTGTGATGTGGCAGAGTGGTCTCTGCCACAATTGGGGCAGCACGGCTGTTTGGAACAGGGTGTTCCGTGAAATTCTGCTGAGCAGTTTACACAAATCCTTTCGCTTTTACAAAACTTGCTTACATGGCCAAAGCGTTGGCAATGGAAGCACCGCCGGGGGTTTTCGACGTAAGGCTTGACTGGGATGTTAAGGTAGCCAGCCTTGACGTACTTGGGCGGTTCCAATCTGTTGAAAGTTAGGATTATGGTGGCGGTAGGGACCCTAGCGCCATTCACAAACCTAGAAATGCGATGTGCACTTGTTACTTTCTGATTGGCAAGTTTTGTCACCAACCTGTCGATATCATACTCAATGAGTTCACCCGATCGAATAACACCTTTGGAGGTATTAAATGTCGGGTGAGACGCGGATGATACACTCACTGAGGCTAACTTTTCAAGAGATTGAATTCTCTTTTGCTGCTCATTAGACTTGGCCTCGACAATCAATGCGCCATCATTGCGCGGCCACATTTGAGCAGGTTCGCCACACTTGTTCACGAAGTCGTCAAAGACATCAAAGATGTCGGCTTTACTAAGAGGACAACGTTCGTTGCTGGATTTGAGTACAATAAAGCGGTCATAATCCAGTTCTTCGTCTACTTCTGATCCAAAAGGATCCAAGCGACGAAGATCTCTGCTTTTTTCACGGTGACCAGAGGCCGGCGGTCTCTGGGATGAGTTTTTTGAAAGTTTACCCATATGATTTTTATTTTTATAAGTGGTGTCTCTGGAGCCGAGGGCATGTACCAAATCGCCATCGTGAGTCCGGAGAGCGCCCATACAGTCCAGACAGGGTAGCCCGCCCCCCGACTCCCACTGTTGTTTCAAAAACAGCGGAGCCGCATAACGGAGTTTTACTGGACTGCGGTGCAAAGACCTCCCGAAAGCAAAACAACGACCCAGGCAACCAAACCATCCTCCGTGGCACGGTCCTGCGGACGATGCCCCCCAGTGGGTACATCCGTCGACTCGTACAGAGTACACATACTGACTAGGACCAAGTGGGCCGAAAGTGCGCTGGGGTTCAGACACACAGTCGCCCCACAAGGTTATTTGGGGATGCCGGAGTGATGCCAGTGTTTGGTCATCAAACCGCCTCATGGGGTTCCCCTCACCCACCTTTTATGTTGGTGTGAGGTCACCTAGCCCTTGTGATGCCATTCACTAACTGCAGGGCCACAGCAAAGACAACCATATGGGCCAGAAGTGTGCTGGTGTCCATACACACAACTGCCCCAAAAGGTTGGTGGGTACCCTTAGATACCCAAACCAGGATATCCCGCCTGGTGTTCGGACGTTGGGCACACGCTCAGTTAAAAAACAGGGGCACCACGTGAAGGTGGTGTGCCAACATTTAGGGAACATAGGCTATGAGTTGCGCGATATTCCCCATCGCCCCCAAGCCGTGGATGGCGGCAGAAGTGCACCACCTTAGTCTTGACCAAAGAAAACTGAAACCTGTGCGCTTCGGCATAGCGAGAGACGCGGTTCAATGCCTGTTGGAGTCGACGCTCCAGAGTTGGCATCTGGGCCGCGCCAAAAGAGATCGAAAGGTCGTCCACGTGGAGCGTAGCGAGAACATCTTCCGGCAGCACCGAGGTGATGCCGTTGATGCCCAGGGCAAAGAGTGTGACACTGAGGATACTTCCCTGCAGGACACCCTCTTCCTGCTCCTTTGGGCCGGAGAGGGCTCTCCCCACCCGTACGCGGAATCGACGATCTCGCAAAAATTCGGATATAAACATTGGGAGGCGTCCCCTCGCCTCCATCGTATGGAGAGTCTCCATGATACCGTATCGCCATGCGGTATCATAGGCCTTCTCCAGATCGAAAAAGACCGTGGCGTAGTGCTGTCTACGAAGGAAAACCTCGCAGACGGAGTTTTCCAGTCGGAGCAGAGGACCCGACGTGGAGTGGAACTTGCGGAAGCCGCACTGTGCGGAAGACAGATGGCCTCCACTGTCCAGAAAAAAGGCTAGTCTAACATTTACCAATTTCTCCATCAACTTGCACACGCAAGAGGTTGGAGAGATTGGGCGGAAACCGGTCGGAGTAGAGTGATCTCTTCCCGGTTTGCGAAAGGCGAGCACAGTAGCGATTCGCCAGGAGTCTGGGAGAAGACCTTCCACCCAGATCCTGTTGAACAAATCTAACAGAAAGGCCATGCCTCGCTCACCCAGGTGTCGAAGCATGGCGTACGGGACATCGTCCGGACCATGGGCGGTGTCCGCGCACGAAGCGAGAGCGGAACGCAACTCACTCACAGTAAACTTGTCGTTGAAGTGTTCTCCGCCTCTGGAGGTAAAGTCCAGCCGGCGGCCTTCCGCGACATCACGACGTGCATTGAATGCTGGCGGAGCGACATCACGACGTGCATTGAATGCTGGCGGAGCAACATCACGGCTAGAGAATGCGGAAAAAGCGGTCGCTAAGGATTCCGCCACGGACGCGGGGTCCGAGATTGCGGTCCCATTCTCCTGGAGAACGGGAGGGGGGTCCTGCCAGAACTTGCCCCGAATCCTTTTGACTCGCTTCCACACCTCAGCTAAAGGTGTTTTCCTGTTAAGTGAAGACACGTTTGCCCGCCAAGGAGAGCGGCGGGCGTGCTTCGAAATATACCGGAACCTAGCCCTAGCCCGACGAAATTCAGTGACAGTGGAATCGTTCGGGCGGCACTTATAGCGCATGTAGGCATACCGCTTCTGTTTGAGATCCGTCTCACACTCGGCCGACCACCATGGGAGTGGTCGGCGTGCAAAACGGCCAGACGTCCTAGGAATAGTAGTCAGGCCCACGGCGATGAGGTTGCCGGAGAAGAACTCAACGGCCTCATCTACCGACCTAAACTCCTCAACTGAGATAGAGAATTCAGTCATTTCCTGAAATGCAGGCCACCGCGCCCGCGCCAAGCACCACCGAGGTGGGCTCTCAGGCGGCAGTTGCCCTGAAAATGAAATTTGAATGGGAAAGTGATCACTACCATGGAGGTCATCGACCACCCCCCAATCAAAATCAGGCTGTGCATCCGAAGAGCACAAAGATAGGTCAAGGCAAGAAAATGAAGCAGTTCTCGGACAGTGATGCGTAAACTCATCCACGTTTAGGACACCCATCTCAAGCTTTCGCATGCTGCTCTATATACGTAGTTTCTTATTTCTAACAGAATTGGATGGATGTCTGTCATTCGTTCTAATGTTTGTAGGCTGCTGAAGGAGTCGGTGAAGATTGTGAATTCATCTGATGTTGGGTTATTGTATGCCCAATGTACTGCATGTTTTAAGGCATAGCACTCGGCAGTGAAGATTGATAATGTTTGGGGTAGTTTTTCAGAGAACGTGTAGTTATTTGATATCACCGAAAATCCTGTTCCGTCTATGAATTTTGATCCGTCGGTGTATATATGTATACCCATATGTGTTGCTGCGTGAGTAAGGAATTGAATTTTGTCTCTAGGGGAGTAGTTGTTGATTGTTTTATTATGTTACCATGGCATATCTTTAAAGTTGATTTCCAAAATGGAATATCTGGGAAAGCAAGTGGATGGATGGGGTTCATCGTTACTCCAATTTCCTCCACCCATAGTCGCACTCTACTTCCAAATGGTCGTGGGAGAGTTAGGCGTGTTGTAAAAATATTATCCATTTGGTCATTCATGATGGCGGTCGAATGAATGAATGAATAGTGCATTAAAAATTTAAAAACTGCGTAGCCCAGATGGGCTATCTCGCAGCCAAATTCACTTATGGGCAGTGAATTTAAAATTATTATTTTTAAAATATTGCCATATTATGCAATATTAAGTCGGTTAAAATCTTTTAACAAAAAATAGACTATTAAAAACTCAACAAAATGTAAAAACATAAACTATGAATAGATCAACAATATATAAAATTATTTTAAATTTTGTTTAAAAGATTGCTTTCTTTTAGGAAGGTTAGTATCCTAGTCACGTTAAAGAAGCAATGGGTCTCAGAAAAGATGCCCCGCAGAGCCTGCTGGGGGGCCATCTCTCTGGTAATGAAGGGAAAGGTCGTCCTTCTGAGATTCCTTAGCAATGGGCATTCTACAAATATATGGAGGACAGATATTTGTACCCCACACAGAATGCACATAGGTGGGGGCAGCCCACTCATTAAATGCTCATGGGTGAGCCGGCAATGGCCTATCCTCAGACGGACAAGCGCAACCTCCATTTTACGATGTCTAGTTGTACGTGGCCATGGGTGAACGGAGGGTTTTATGGAGTGGAGCTTGGTGGGAGGGAGCTCACTCCACCTCTTCTGCCATAGGCCGACCACGTATTCATTGGTCAGAGGATAGGCATCGCAGAGTGGGACTGGGGCCACTGGAGCTGTCCCCAGTGATGCTGCTTCTTTGGCTGCAGCATCTGCCCTCTCATTGCCTGAGATGCCCACGTGACTAGGCACCCAGCAGAAGGATATCTCGTGGGTGGGCGATAGTCGTAGGAGCCACCGCTGGATCTTGGAAACCAACGGATGGCTCGAACCAACATCACCCAACATTTGAAGCGAACTAAGGGAGTCTGTAAAGATAGTATGAGAACCAGATGGCCTGCCAGCTATGATGGTCAGTGCCGCCATCATAGCAACGAGTTCCGCTGTGAATGCGGAAGCTGCGTTTGGCAGGCGGACCAATGCTGTCTCAGATGGAAAGACAGCAGCTGCTCCAACTCTGTCCGGTGACTTGGACCCATCGGTGAACACAAAAGTGCTATGCCGATGTTGAGAGGAGTGGTCGCCATACATGGCTCTCAATACTACAGGCAGGTGGTGATCCTTGGGCCTATCAGCTAGTTCCCTACATACCATTACAGGTGGTATGAGCCACGGGGGGGTCTTTGGCATGGTAAAGGGAATCACTGAGAACTCCCTTAGTTGCGCAGTGTGCTCGGCCATACGCAGAGCAAAGGGGCGAGCCAGAGATGGAGATCTATCGTATGAGGCCACTGTCCGTGTATTGAACATGCACTCATACACTGGCGTCTGCGGTAGTTGCTCAAGTCTAAGGAGGTAGTTTAAATTAGACTTGAGCCTGTGATAGGGAAGGGGGAGAACCCCGTTCTCTGCGTAGAGGCTCCACACTGGGGAGGACTTAAAGGCTCCAGAAGCCAGGCGCACACCCTGGTTACGCACAGTGTTTAGTTTTTCGAGAATGGATGGCGAGGCAGAGGAGTACACCTGTGATCCATAGTCTAGCTTTGATTGGACCAATGCTAGATACAGGAGCCACAGAGTACGTCGATCACTTCCCCAAGAAGTGTGAGACAACAGTTTCATTATGTCCATTCTCTTTAAACAAGACCTTTTCAAGGCGTCCACATGGTGCCGGAAAGAAAGCCTTGAATCAAATATGACCCCCAGATATTTGAAGTGGGGCTCAAAATCTATAGGCACACCATATAGCGACAAATGGGGGGGGTCCCATGTCACTAACTTATGCCCATAAAAGTGAACAGCCTTGGTCTTTACTGCGGAAAAGCGGAAACCCTTGGAGGAAGCATTTTCAGCTACAGTGCTTATAGCTCGCTGTAGCTTACGGACGATAAATGGGAGTCTGGGCGAAGAACAAATGAGCGCCAGATCATCCACATATAGCGTCGACGAAATCTCGGGAGGGAGATTTCTAACAATGCTATTAATGGCCACAGAGAAGCAGGTGACACTGAGGACACTTCCCTGTGGCACACCCTCAACTTGGTCCACGGGCTCCGATAAGGTGCCTCCAACCCTTACGCGTAGTGTGCGTCGCATCAGAAATTGCTCGACAAACCTGGGGAGGTAACCCCGCAGGCCCCAATCATGGAGTTGTTTAAGGATACCACGCCTCCAGGTGGTATCGTATGCTTTCTCAATATCAAAGAAGACAGCGATGGCGTGCTGCTTCTTTGAAAAAGCATCTCTTACGAGTGACTCCATTCGGACAAGCAGGTCTGTCGTACTCTGCTTTTTCCTGAACCCTGATTGAGAAGGAGATATGAGATTTTGAGTCTCCAAAAACCAGACGAGTCTCAAATTGACCATTCTCTCAAACACTTTACATGGACAACTGGTAAGAGCAATGGGGCGGTAATGGGTGGGCTCCGTCCCGTCCTTTCCTGGTTTGCGGAATGGAAGGACTATGGCCTCTCTCCACATGGAAGGGAAGCGGCCCTTGATCCAAATCCAGTTGTAAATGTCCAGTAAATGAGAGAGAAGGGATGGATGCATATTCCTAATCATATCATAGGAAATGCCATCCGATCCGGGGGCAGTGGATCTACAGTGCTTCAGTGCATTATGGAGCTCATGGATAGAGAAGAGTCGGTTGTAAGACTCGTTATCCATGTTAGGCTCCATAAAGTTGAGCGGTTGCTGCTCCTGTTGGAGCCTAAAGCACTGGAATTGCATCTCATAATTATCTGGGCTTGAGATGCTAGCAAATGATCTGGCCAAGACATTGGAAATATGGGACAAGTCCCCCAACAATTCTCCAGCTTGGACAATGTTGGGAGCTGTAAAGCCATTGGATTTGCCCAATAGCTTTTTGACCCTTTTCCACACTTTGTCTATAGGCGTTTGCCAACTTATGGACGCGATGTAACCTTCCAACGAGGTCTTTCGAGCCTGTCGAAGGATGCGTCGCCGTGCTGCCCTTGCTCTGTTACGAGCAATTTTATTTACCATCGTAGGGGAGCGATGGTAACGTCGGCAAGCCATTTTACATTCAGTCACGGCTCTCGAGCATTCAGCCGACCACCAGGGAACTTGTGGTCCGCGAGCGGTTGAGCCGGAGAGCGGGATGGAGGAGTTAGCCGCTTTATTGACGTGCACTAGGAGGTCATCGATAGCCACGTCAATATCTTCATGAGGGAAGGACCCGTCATGGCTCGAGAGGTGCATGAATTTAGGCCAGTTTGCTTTTTTTGCATTCCATTTTTTACTAGGTGGTGGAGGGGGGCCACCTGTACATGGCGCTATAATAATGGGGAAGTGATCGCTGATTCGCAAGTCAGGATCCACTGCCCAGTCAAAATCAGCTCTACAGCTTGGTGAACAGAGGGACAAGTCCACGCATGTAGAGCTGCTCGTCTGGATGTGAAATGATGTATGGCTGCCATCGTTTAGAAGGCAGACATCATTTTCGCCCAGAAATTTCTCAATCATGTTTCCCCTAGGGTTCTTATCATGGTCCCCCCAAAGGGGGTGTCGAGCATTAAAATCCCCAATCAATAGAAAGGGGGGAGGGAGCTGTTTAATTACCTCTACTAGTTTTCTAGCTAGAGAGGCTGTGTCTTTTTCCTCACTTGGAGGGAGGTAAAGCGAGCAGACCGTATAGTGGCGATGGGAGAACAGGCGGACAGCGACCGCCTGCAGGTCTGTCGCAAGGTCGATCTGGTTGTGGGGAACCCTGCTGTTGATGAGCACAGCAGAACCATGGATTGGTTCTATAGGGTTCTTATAGTATCCCACAAAACCAGGAATATTGGGTACACTACGAGTACCCAAGCAAGTTTCCTGTAAAGCTATACAATCAGGATTGTAGTCTTTAAACAGGAGCTTGAGTTCTTCCCACTTGGGGAAGAGACCTTGGATGTTCCAATGAATTATTGGATACATCCTTACCTCTTTAAGACGATCATCCTACCCTTAGGGGTAGGAGGTTTTGGTTTTATACTACCCGTAGGGGTAGTTTTGGTCATACCAATTACCGGTTTTGGGTATGACTTTGGAGGCATCGGGAGCGTTAATTTAGCTCTCGGCTTTTCCTTTAAACGTGGCAATTTTGTTAGCTGGCTATACGAAATGACTGTCTTGACTGGAGAAGCAGATGTGGGAGCATCTCCATCAGTCATTTCGTGAGCCGATGACATCGACTTGGCTGGTGATGGTGGCAGTGATTGTTCGGCTGGCGAAGGATTCTTGGAATCTGATGGTTGGTTCGGCTCCTCCTTGGATAAAGGGGCAGCCTCTACTACAGCTGTTTCCTGTGATGGGGTACAGGTTGATTCCTTCTCACTTAGGGCTCGAAGGAGTTCCAAAGCAGTATCAGCAAGGGGTGGGTTGCTGACTACTCGCTTTGGGGCTGTAGTTCTCTGTTCTTTGGGGGCAGGATGGATGTCCAGAGCTGGAATAGACACCACCTGCGGCCCAATCCGATTCACATCCACGTCTTGTGGAGCGGTGGCAAAGTGTTTTGCCACTCTTGGTGAATCGGGAGAGGATGGAAGGTTCCTCTTCTTTGTGCCATCAGAAGCTAGGCTAGATTTTGGTGAAGAGTTTTCTCTACCGATTGATCGTGGTTTCGGTCGAGGGGGGCTCTTAACCTTTTCAGGTGTGCGTGGAGATGCGGGTTTAGGGTGTGGAGAACCCCTTACCTGTTGAGGCACATCTCTGCGCGGAGATCTGGGTTTTGGTTGTGGAGGACTTCTTGTTTGTTCAGGAGAGCCTGTAGATGGTCTCTGGCTTCTCCCCTTCTTTAGCGTGGCGGTGCGCAGAGCATCCGCGAAGCTCACGCCAGGCTGAACGTAAGTCTCTCTAACTCTTCGTCTAGCCTCTTTATAGCTCACCCTGTTTTTATTTCGAACAGCAATGACCTCTCTCTCGTAGAGGAAGAAGGTGCATTGCTGTGATGTGGCAGAGTGGTCTCCGCCACAATTGGGGCAGCACGGCTGTTTGGAACAGGGTGTTCCGTGAAATTCTGCTGAGCAGTTTACACATATCCTTTCGCTTTTACAAAACTTGCTTACATGGCCAAAGCGTTGGCAATGGAAGCACCGCCGGGGGTTTTCGACGTAAGGCTTGACTGGGATGTTAAGGTAGCCAGCCTTGACGTACTTGGGCGGTTCCAATCTGTTGAAAGTTAGGATTATGGTGGCGGTAGGGACCCTAGCGCCATTCACAAACCTAGAAATGCGATGTGCACTTGTTACTTTCTGATTGGCAAGTTTTGTCACCAACCTGTCGATATCATACTCAATGAGTTCACCCGATCGAATAACACCTTTGGAGGTATTAAATGTCGGGTGAGACGCGGATGATACACTCACTGAGGCTAACTTTTCAAGAGATTGAATTCTCTTTTGCTGCTCATTAGACTTGGCCTCGACAATCAATGCGCCATCATTGCGCGGCCACATTTGAGCAGGTTCGCCACACTTGTTCACGAAGTCGTCAAAGACATCAAAGATGTCAGCATTGTTAAGAGGACAACGTTCGTTGCTGGATTTGAGTACTATAAAGCGGTCATAATCCAGTTCTTCGTCTACTTCTGATCCAAAAGGATCCAAGCGACGAAGATCTCTGCTTTTTTCACGGTGACCAGAGGCCGGCGGTCTCTGGGATGAGTTTTTTGAAAGTTTACCCATAAAATTTTTATTTTTATAAGTGGTGCCTCTGGAGCCGAGGGCATGTACCAAATCGCCATCGTGAGTCCGGAGAGCGCCCATACAGTCCAGACAGGGTAGCCCGCCCCCCGACTCCCACTGTTGTTTCAAAAACAGCGGAGCCGCATAACGGAGTTTTACTGGACTGCGGTGCAAAGACCTCCCGAAAGCAAAACAACGACCCAGGCAACCAAACCTACCTCCGTGGCACGGTCCTGCGGACGATGCCCCCCAGTGGGTACATCCGTTGACTCGTACAGAGTACACATACTGACTAGGACCAAGTGGGCCGAAAGTGCGCTGGGGTTCAGACACACAGTCGCCCCACAAGGTTATTTGGGGATGCCGGAGTGATGCCAGTGTTTGGTCATCAAACCGCCTCATGGGGTTCCCCTCCCCACCTTTTATGTTGGTGTGAGGTCACCTAGCCCTTGTGATGCCATTCACTAACTGCAGGGCCACAGCAAAGACAACCATATGGGCCAGAAGTGTGCTGGTGTCCATACACACAACTGCCCCAAAAGGTTGGTGGGTACCATTAGATACCCAAACCAGGATATCCCGCCTGGTGTTCGGACGTTGGGCACACGCTCAGTTAAAAAACAGGGGCACCACGTGAAGGTGGTGTGCCAACATTTAGGGAACATAGGCTATGAGTTGCGCGATATTCCCCATCGCCCCCTGATGGCGGTCGAAGTCGGCGATGTTGGGAGTCGCTGAATGCGGCTAAAGAGGCGTAGAGAGAGTTCCATGCTACGGAGGTCTAGTGGTGTCTCCCCGGTATCGCATTGTAGGCTCGGTATGGGTGATGATCGGAAGGCTCCGGTAGCCATGCGGAGACATTCATTCGCCATTGTGTTGATGAGTGCAAGGCGCCTCTTGGAAGTAGAGGAGTAGATCTCGCATCTGTAGTACAGTTAGGGTCGCACTAAAGAGCGGTAGAGAGTCAGAAGTGTTTCGCGATCAGCTCCCCAGTCGTGGCGTGATACTGTACGTAGGACGTTCATTTCTTTCTTACAAGAGTTTTTAATGCTTCTTATATGTGGTTCCCATGTCAACCTTCTGTCAAATGTTAGTCCTAGGAATTTATAGCTCTCAACGACTGCAATCCTCTTTTGGTATAGGTATAGGTCAGGTTCCCTAATACATCTTCTACGATGGCAGAAGTGGACTACTTTGGTCTTCTCGGCTGAGAATTGGTAGCCGTGGGTAGTAGACCATCTCGTGATGTTGTTGATGGTGATCTGGAGGCGACGTTCTATTGTTGCCATTTCGGAACCTGCTAGGGAGATAGAGAAGTCATCTACATAAAGGTTGGCCTTAATGTCTTGATGGAGGTTTTGTGAGATATGATTAATTCCTATAGCAAACAGGGGTACGCTTAAGACGCTGCCTTGTGGAACGCCTTCTTCTTGTATAAATGATTTGGATTTCGCGCTACCTAATCTTACAGAGAAGGTGCGGTTGGTTAGGAAATTTTGGATGAAAATTGGTAGTTGTCCGCGTAATCCGAGGTTATGGAGGGCTTTTAAGATGGCATAATGCCATGATGTATCATATGCCTTGTTGAGGTCGAAGAAAACAGCAACTACGTGCTGTTTCCTGGCGAATGCGTTACATATCGCCGATTCCAGACGGATAAGGGCATCCGTGGTCGAGTGAAATTTTCGGAATCCGCACTGCGATGGGGATATGCTGGATTTTGTTTCAAGGAACCATGTTAAGCGTACGTTCACCATTTTTTCCATGAGCTTACATATGCAGGAGGTTAGAGCGATTGGGCGGTAGTTTTGGGGACTGGTTGGGTCTTTTCCTGGTTTCCGGAAAGCTAGAACTGTAGCCCTTCTCCAGGTGTCTGGGAAGGCATTTTCCATCCATATTTTATTGAATATATCTAAGAGGAAGCGTTTACCCCCTTCCCCTAGGTGGCGTAGCATTGCATAAGGTATATTGTCTGGGCCTGGAGCAGTGTCTCTACATGATGCAAGAGCTGTATCGAACTCTTTTTTGCTGAATTCTTCGTTGTAAGATTTGTACTCTTTTGATGCGAAGTTTAGAGGTGAACACTCCTTCTCCAACCAGTATTGGGTGAACTCGGGGGTTGTGTTCGCTCTACTCGATATTTTGGCGAAGTGAGTCGCTAGCGTGTCTGCTACATCGATTGGGTTAAGATAGTGTTTCCATTTATCCGAAGTACGGGGGTAGGGTCTCAGCTGGGTTTACCTAGCATCCCTCCGATTTTGCTCCATGTGCGGTGGATGGGGGTTTTAGAGTTTATCGTCGAGACATAAGCTCTCCATGATTTCCGGCGGCTTTGCTTAAGTATGTATCTATATTTAGCTCTCTTTTTATTAAATTCCATTTTAGTCGTCGGATTTGGCCATCGTTTGTATGTTCGGTAGGCTTTCCTTTGTTCTTTCAGTGCGGAAGAACATTCTGGGCTCCACCATGGAGTAGATCTCTGACTGGGTTGTCCTGAGCTGGTTGCAATGGATGTTTTACCTGCTTGATATATGATGGATGTAAAGATTTCCAGCGCTTCCTCCGTCTCCGGGATGTCATCAACTTGGATATCAGTGATTTTGTTGAATTTTAGCCAGTTTGCTTGGTCCAGTCTCCATCGTGGTATACCCGAGGTGGGTAAACCCTCGTCTGAGGAAAGGATGATCGGGAAATGGTCGCTTCCTTTTAGGTCATCCAAGATTCTCCATTCAAAGTCCGCTGTGATGTCGGGTGAGCAGAGGGCCAGATCTAATGTTGATAGGGTACTTGTTTGTATGTTAAATCTAGTAACTTCGCCCTGGTTCATGATTCCAAGTTGCTGGTTTTCTATTAGCTTTGATAGCTCGTTTCCTCTGGCGTTGCATATTCTGTCACCCCACTCAATATGACGACTGTTAAAGTCCCCCATTAGAATGAATGGAGTTGGTAGTTGCGAGATCAAGTCTCGTAAGGCGGTGACTGGAAGGGGCCCTGTGGGTGGGAGGTAGACATTTGCGATCGTGTATCGTTTCTTGATGTACATGGTCATGGCGATTGTTTCCAAAGGTGAATTTAATCTGATGGGTAATGTGGGGACATTTTGATGGATGTATATGGCACAGCCGCCGGATGTGCTGCCATCATTTGGTATTAAGGTGGTTACGCAACTGTAATTCGGTAGCTTTTGTGGTGGATGTATTCCCAACATGGTTTCCTGGAGACAGACGCAGGCGGGGGTCTCGTCCGCTACAAGAAGCCTTAATTCTTCCCAGTTGGCTCTGATTCCGCGGATATTCCACTGGATTATTTTCATTATTCTTTTGGTTTGGTTCGAGAAGTGAGCAATTTGGTTTTTGCGGAGGTCGTGGTGCCCATTGGTTTATTAGGGCCCTGTGGCCACTGGAGTCTGGTGAGGACTGGTCTTTGAGGTTTTGGTTCTTCTTTGTCACTGTTTTTCTTCTTTGTGTCTTGGGTATCTACTGTTAGAGGCGGTGTTGGTGTTCCGTCAATAATAGGAGGACGGATTATCTTTTTTTTGGCTTCTGTTGGTGGGTGAGGGAGGTGGCTCGTTGGAGGTATGGTTGGAGCTTCAATTTGTTTGGTGGGGACGAGGTCTGTTCCACGTGGGTCTTGGGTCTCTTTTTCCTCTTCTACCTTCTCTTCGTAGATGATGTCAGTGGTAGGCATTTTGATTAGTGGTGGCAAAACGCTGTCACGGGGTGACCGAGGTTGTGGGCAGACGATCTCTGGTATAACCTGAGTGTCCATTTGTTCAGGGTGGGGGTCGATGTGCTTAGGGATTTGCTGTGGTTGCGATTTTAGGTTTACCTCTCTGCTAGGGATGGGGTTTAGCATCGAGGTATCGGGTGCAGGTGCCTCACGATGCGGCAACTGCTTTGGGGGGCAGGGGAGATGGTCAATTGTCGACCATATGCGTGGGGTTGGGGAGTTTAATATTCGGGGCCTGTGGTGCAGGCTCCTCGGGAAGGGGCGGTTGAGTTCTTGCTTTAACCCCGTGGTATGGGGGTCTGGTCACTCTGCTCATTTCAACTACAGAGGCATAAGAGTATCCTCTGGTTCCTATAGAGGTTTGTGCCTTTTCTCTGGAATCTCTAAAGTTTAGTCTTTCTTTTTCACGTATGGATGCTACTTCTTCTTCGAATTTGTAGACATTACATTTTTTGCTTGATGCTGGGTGGGGCTCTCCACAGTTTACACATTTCGTTGGGCAATTTTCAATTTGTTCAGGGTGTAGTGCATTTGTGCAGTTGACGCAGGTGAGCGCAAAGCCCTGATTCTTGCGACGACAGGTGTTTGTAGAGTGCCCAAAAGTTTGGCAGTAGTAGCATCTTCTGGGGCTAGGTTTAAATTCTTTAACCGTGAAGCGGCGCCATCCTAAATATATATATTTTGGTAGGATATCTAGGTCAAATGAGACGAAGTAAGTGTTCGTTGGTATCTTGCTGTTGTTGATAGTTTTATGTACTCTGTGTACTTGAGTGACAGAGTACTCGCTTAATTCTTCAATTAATTCCGCTTCTGAGTATTGGGCGAAGTCTGGTTCTATTATTATGCCTTTACGCATGTTAAAGGAGGGATGTGGTGTTACTATTACCTTATCTCCTGCCAGTTCTTTTAATAATAAGGTTTTTTCCGCTTGCTCTTTTGTTTTAACTTCGACTAGTATACTACCATCTGATTGAGGCGAGAGAGGTGGAAATTGTGATCTGGGAAGTTGAAATAGTTTTTGGAAATCTTTACTCTCTTTGACCATGCATGTCTTCATTAGGTTTGTTTGTTGGCTTTCTGGTTTTATTAGGTAAAATCTTCTGAAACATCAATCAACAAATTGTCCTGGGAGTACCTGCAGTGAGAGCAGTTCAGGCAGCGTTTTGGTGGATCATCCTGGACCTGCTGCTTGCTGGGAGTTTGAAACTTCCGGCGGATTTCTTATTAACTTTGTTCATTTTTGCGGTGGTGAATTTTGATTTCCTGAGACTTTGCTCGTTTCTATGCAATTTTCTTCTATCTGTGCAGTTGTTTTTGGGGGTGATCTTGTGGTTAAAGTTCTCCCACCAGTTTTATCCACGTCTTGTGTTCTTTTCTTTCCTCGAGTTAGTAGGTTTGTATCCATTTTCTTCGATAGACTGGGAAGTAAAGGGGGTGGGGAAAGAGGAGGGGATGCGCAGCTTAAGACTTTCTTTGCTGGTTTCATTGGGTTTTTTAAGAGGGATTTGTTAAAGAATTTGTTCGAACATGAACAGGAATCTACCGCCCGCGAAAGTACCGTCTTGCCAGATCCACTAAACAAGCGGACCGGAGACTCTAGAGAAAGGCCTATTGCTTGGTTTCCATTAACCCCGCGAATGCCCATTGGCGCAGACAACGGGCCGGTTCTAAACGACGCAGTCGGCGTGTAGGCGCGGGCGCGGGTCCACTTACAGAGGTGGCCATGGACTTCACTGCCAGGTAACCTCAGGGTAAGCCTGGCGGACCATGCAGGATATACCTGGTGGGTCTTAACCCTTTCCTAGTCCACCCCGGCCACGGCCCGGTCCCGCGAACCGAACGCCAACTGTGAAGTTTTACCCCTTCTTGGTGGGCAAAAAAAAGGGGGGGAGGAGGGGATGGTTTGGTAGCCGCCAATATTCCGCAGGTATTGCTGGAGGGGATCAAGCCAGGACAGACTCCCGAGAATCAGACCTCTCGCCGCCTGGAACTAGCACAAGCTCGAACGCGAGTTAGAGAAGTCCAATCTCATCGGAACAAAGACTTTGAAGAGAGGGAGTAGTAGAGTTGGGAAAGAAATTGCCAGATAAGGCTAAAGGGTTGTTAGCAGAAAGGGGAGAAGTGGCTAGGCTGGGACCGGACGGGGCGCTGATGCCCGTCAGCACGGCGGCCAAGAAGGCAAATCGCCGCGCTCTCTACGGGGTGCCTACCATAGCTAACGAGCGACATCTGCCCGGGTTTGAAGTCAGAGTTGTCCCTCTCCTAGGTGGAATGTCAACCAAGACTATGAGCTCCACCTGCCCAGCCAGGTTATACCGCCAGGCACTCGGTCGTTGGACAGAATTTCTGTATAAGCAGGGGCACCACGAGCAGGTAATGTGCCAACAATTAGGGTGCAGAGGCTAAGTAGCCTTAAAGGCTATATATTGCGCATGCAGCCCCGAAAGCCCCCATTTAGTTCTTGACAAGCCTTGATTGGTGATACCCTTGTTTCTGGATGCAATTCTCTGGATGTAGTTTTCTTGGGAGTTTGGGTGCCTTAAAAAAGAGGCCGTTTGACTCGGATGACCTATGATGAGCCCTTGTGGCTTTTGTCATCTGTTATATTATATTGTGGGGGACTTTGATTTTGTCTTTTCCTGGCGATGGTGCTTTTTGTGGGTGGGTTTTGACGGATGAAAAATGACCTTTGATAGGCCCTTGTGGCTTTTGTCATCCGTGAAATTATGTTATGTTATGTTATGTTAAGGTCGATAAATCTGCCGCCATTGTACTAATTGGCAAATCCCTATATTTAGATAAGATGAATATCTTACTTTTGGATATCTCCACCTATGAGACCCTTAGAAGGAATCCTAATGACCAGGTAAACAGAGAATTTCACTCAACTGTTCGCTCTCTACTTAAAGGATCTCCTGACCTCATTAGAAAATTGAAATCTTCAAATGCTTTCCTTCTCTACCTTTATGGTGTTACTAAGACCCATAAACTTGATAACCCAATGCACCCCATCATTAGCTCTGTCGGGTGTGTTTCCTATACCCTATCAAAATGGTTAGCCTCTCTACTAAGCCCTTTGGTTGGGACCATTTCCAATTCACATATCAATAATATGCACCTCATTAGTAAACTTAATGAGCTCCCCTACCCTGATAATTTTGGCCTGGTTAGTTTCAATGTTTGTTACTTCTTTACTGAAGTTGCCGTACCCGATCTCTTGAATTTCCTTGAAGAACATCTCAACACAGTTGCTCTCCCTATACCCGCTTCTACTCTCATTGCTCTTTGCATCAACAATTACAAATTTACCTTTAATGGAAAATGTTATCGCCAATAGCCTGGATGTGATATGTTGATGATATCCTTTGCCTTTGGCCTAATAATTTAAATATTAATACATTTCTTACTAAAATTAACACCTTAGCGTCCTTGATTAAATTTACTTTATAAGTTGAAAAAGATCACACACTCCCTTTCCTTGATATTCTAATTCATCGGACAAACCATTGTTTCAAATATTAAATATATAGAAAACCCACAGCCATAGACTCTTTTATACACTTTTATTCTAACCACCATAATATCAAACAAAGTGTTTTCTCATCTATGTTTTTGCGTGCTCTTAATATTGTCTCACCAGAATACCTAGGGAAAGAAGTCGATAGAATATATAAAATAGGGATAAATTTGTGCTACCCTTTGTACTTTCTCGACAATTGTTATAAGTCCACCAAGCGCTGCCAAAGTCCTCATCCCCTTGACTCAAAGCACCTCTCCTATTCCACAACATCCTGTAAACTTTTTGCTTCTCACATTCACTCAATTTTTCTTCCAATTTCACTTGCTCAATCAAATCTTCATACTTCCAAACATTCAATGTTACGCTCACGGAAAACACACTCGCGTTCACCACATACATATGTATAATCTTAACCATAGCATTTACTGGAACAGTGCCAAGCCAGTCATAAAATGTAGTAATTATATTTCAAGAAATATATTAGAATGTATCTCCATTAACGTGTTCCCAAATTTCAACCTTAGCCCTGGTTTGTTCATGCTAGACCCCATTATCACTACATACATAAAATCTCAAATAAAGTTGTTTCAGGATTTTGTACCCCTAATTAAGGTTCAGAGGTGAGTAGTCTAATCCCCCCTCTTCCACTATTTACCATAAACTTACCAGCCTACAACTTCTTAATCTATTTTCATATGATGATAATGATTAATATGCCAGTGCAATGCTGCTCAGTCTGTAAAGACTATCTTGCAGCCAGGTACATTGGGGGCTAAGAGTTTTCTTCATACACCGCGCTCAGTCCAACTGGGTCTTGGTGCATATGAAATCAATGCCATTGGCAGGCATGTCAAAATATCTAAGATAAACTATTAAAAATTAGTGGTACTCAATACCACATTTGCGCCTTTTGCTAAACATTAAAAAGGGTAAAAGGTGAAACAGATGCTCATTAAAATTCTTTGATTTTGCATTGTTTCGCTAGATTTCTTTAAAGACATTAATATCTTTTAGGAACCTGGAGTGCTTTTTGATCAAAGTTTTTGGACTTTGGAGATAAATCCGATTTCAGGGCTGAGTTTGCTGGATTATTGTTCAGGGAAGGGAATGCTCTTGTCCTGTGGTTAATGAGGGAGGGGCATTCTATAAGGATGTGAAGGATGGACACAGGTACATTGCAAGAGGCACAGATGGGTGGTGGGGTGCCACACATGAGGTGCCCATGCGTGAGCCTTGTGTGCCCAATCCTCAACCTGCTCAATATTGTCTCCTCTCTCCTGATCAATGGCTAGTCTCTATTTGGCCATGGAAGCACAATGAAGCTTAGTTAGGGGATCTATCACTTCCCACTCCTGCTTCCAAAGTGAGTAGGCATATGCCCTCACCAGTGGGTACTGGTTACTAGCAGGGGACTGGTGCCCCAATGGGAGCAGGCCCTCTCCCAGCTGCTTCATCCGCTTTTTCATTTGAGTTTATCTCTATATGGCCAGGGACCCAGCAGAAGGTAATCTTGTGCTTAGTCCTCATCCAGTACAGCCAGTCCTGAATTTTGAGGTCAAGTGGGTGCTTGTTGTGTAGGGAACTTATAGAATCTAGTACACTTCTTGAGTCAGAATAGATTACATAAGAATCAGGTGGTGAGCTGGATGGATTATTTACAAGTCCCTTGGTGCTCACTGCGAGGTGATTGCACCATAATTTGTTTTGTAGTAAAGGTTTTAAAGATGAGTTATAAAAGTTGTGGCCGATATCATGAGGTGGTGATTATGCAGTGATGATCGAAGTACTAGATGAATAAATGGTATAATAATGTGTTAAAATAATTAAAATTCATTAAAATTTAGATCGTGCTACTAGAGACCCATCTATAGCTTCTATAATAGTCCTGTCTCCTCGAGGTAGCGGATGATTCCGCTGCCAGGGCGGATATTTTCAGCTGTTAGTGCAAATCTTAGGATATTGAGGGTACCCCCACCATCGATGGGTATGTATCTTTGTCGGAGTTCTCCATAGGTTGGGCATTCCGCAATAAGATATGCAATTGTGAGGGGTAGAATGCAATCTTCACAGTAGGGGGGATAGCCTTTCTCCATTAGGTATCCATGTGTGAGTAGTGAATGCCCGATGCATAGTCTGCATACGGATACCTCTTGTGGTGGGTAAGTTCTCGAGGCTTCCATGGCGATAACTTTTGGAAAATGTGTCGCATCTTATTTTGTCCGTATAAATCTGCCCATCTAGCCATCCAGTTTTCCCGAATGACGGCCTTTATTGAAATGATGTAGTCCCCATATGGTATTGGGATATCATTGGGCCTGATTGGACGAAGGGCGCCATTTTTTGCCGCTCTATCAGCTTGCTCATTTCCAGCTACCCCTACGTGTGCTGGGACCCAGAAAAAGAAAATTTTCTTTCTTTCGCATGCTGCTCTATATACGTAGTTTCTTATTTCTAACAGAATTGGATGGATTTCAGTCATTCGTTCTAATGTTTGTAGGCTGCTGAAGGAGTCAGTGAAGATTGTGAATTCATCTGATGTTGGGTTATTGTATGCCCAATGTACTGCATGTTTTAAGGCATAGCACTCAGCAGTGAAGATTGATAATGTTTGGGGTAGTTTTTCAGAGAACGTGTAGTTATTTGATATCACCGAAAATCCTGTTCCATCTATGAATTTTGATCCATCAGTGTATATATGTATACCCATATGTGTTGCTGCGTGGGTAAGGAATTGAATTTTCTCTCCAGGGCAGTAGTTGTTGATTGTTTTATTATGTTACCATGGCATATCTTTAAAGTTGATTTCCAAAATGGAATATCTGGGAAAGCAAGTGGATGGATGGGGTTCATCGTTACTCCGATTTCCTCCACCCATAGTCGCACTCTACTTCCAAATGGTCATGGGAGAGTTAGGCGTGTTGTAAAAATATTATCCATTTGGTCATTCATGATGGCGGTCGAAGTCGGCGATGTTGGAAGTCGCTGAATGCGGCTAAAGAGGCGTAGAGAGAGTTCCATCCTACGGAGGTCTAGTGGTGTCTCCCCGGTATCGCATTGTAGGCTCGGTATGGGTGATGATCGGAAGGCTCCGGTAGCCATGCGGAGACATTCATTAGCCACGGTCTTCATGAGTGCAAGGCGCCTCTTGGAAGTAGAGGAGTAGATCTCGCATCTGTAGTCCAGTTTGGGTCGCACTAAAGAGCGGTAGAGAGTCAGAAGTGTTTCGCGATCAGCTCCACAGTCGTGGCATGACACTGTACGTAGGACATTAATTTCTTTCTTACAAGAGTTTTTAATGCTTCTTATATGTGGTTCCCATGTCAACCTTCTGTCAAATGTTAGTCCCAGGAATTTATAGCTCTCAACGACTGCAATCCTCTTTTGGTATAGGTATAGGTCAGGTTCCCTAATACATCTTCTACGACAGCAGAAGTGGACCACTTTGGTCTTCTCAGCTGAGAATTGGTAGCCGTGGGTAGTAGACCATCTTGTGATGTTGTTGATGGTGATCTGGAGGCGACGTTCTATTGTTGCCATTTCGGAACCTGTTAGGGAGATAGAGAAGTCATCTACATAAAGGTTGGCCTTAATGTCTTGATGGAGGTTTTGTGAGATATGATTAATTCCTATAGCAAACAGGGGTACGCTTAAGACGCTGCCTTGTGGAATGCCTTCTTCCTGTAGAAATGATTTGGAATTCGCACTACCTAATCTTACAGAGAAGGTGCGGTTGGTTAGGAAATTTTGAATGAAGATTGGTAGTTGTCCGCATAATCCGAGGTTATGGAGGGCTTTTAAGATGGCATAATGCCATGACGTATCATATGCCCTTTTGAGGTCGAAGAAAACAGCTACTACGTGCTGTTTCCTGGCGAATGCGTTACATATCGCCGATTCTAGACGGATAAGGGCATCCGTGGTCGAGTGAAATTTTCGGAATCCGCACTGCGATGGGGATATGCTGGATTTCGTTTCAAGGAACCATGTTAAGCGTACATTCACCATTTTTTCCATAAGCTTACATATACAGGAGGTTAGAGCGATTGGGCGGTAGTTTTGGGGACTGGTTGGGTCTTTTCCTGGTTTCCGGAAAGCTAGAACTGTAGCCTTTCTCCAGGTGTCTGGGAAGGCATTTTCCATCCATATTTTATTGAATATATCTAAGAGGAAGCGTTTACCCCCTTCCCCTAGGTGGCATAGCATTGCATAAGGTATATTGTCTGGGCCTGGAGCAGTGTCTCTACATGATGCAAGAGCTGTATCGAACTCTTTTTTGCTGAATTCTTTGTTGTAAGATTTGTACTCTTTTGATGCGAAGTTTAGAGGTGAGCACTGCCTCTCCAACCGGTATTGGGTGAACTTGGGGGTTGTGTTCGCTCTACTTGATATTTTGGCGAAGTGAGTCGATAACATGTCTGCTACATCGATCGGGTTTAAGATGGTGTTTCCATTTATCCGAAGTACGGGGGTAAGGTCTCAGCTGGGTTTACCTAGCATCCCTCGGATCTTGCTCCATGTGCGGTGGATGGGGGTTTTAGAGTTTATCGTCGAGACATAAGCTCTCCATGATTTCTGGCAGGTTTCTTTAAGTATGTATCTATATTTAGTTCTCTTTTTATTAAATTCCATTTTAGTCATCGGATTTGGCCATCGTTTGTATGTTCGGTAGGCTTTCCTTTGTTCTTTCAGTGCAGCAGAACATTCTGGGCTCCACCATGGGGTAGATCTCTGACTGGGTTGTCCTGAGCTGGTTGCAATGGATGTTTTACCTACTTGATATATAATGGATGTAAAGATTTCCAGAGCTTCCTCCGTCTCCGGGATGTCATCAACTTGGATATCGGTGATTTTGTTGAATTTTAGCCAGTTTGCTTGGTCCAGTCTCCATCGTGGTATACCCGAGGTGGGTAAACCCTCGTCTGAGGAAAGGATGATCGGGTAATGGTCGATTCCTTTTAGGTCATCCAAGATTCTCCATTCAAAGTCCGCTGTGATGTCGGGTGAGCAGAGGGCCAGGTCTAACGCTGATAGGGTACCTGTTTGTATGTTAAATCTAGTATCTTCACCCTGGTTCATGATTCCAAGTTGCTGTTTTTCTATTAGCTTTGATAGCTCGTTTCCTCTGGCGTTACATATTCTGTCGCCCCACTCAATATGACGACTGTTAAAGTCCCACATTAGAATGAATGGAGTTGGTAGTTGCAAGATCAAGTCTCGTAAGGCGGTGACTGGAAGGGGCCCTGTGGGTGGGAGGTAGACATTTGCGATCGTGTATCGTTTCTTGATGTACATGGTCACAGTGATTGTTTCCAAAGGTGAATTTAATCTGATGGGTAATGTAGGGACTTTTTGATGGGTGTATATGGCACAGCCGCCGGATGTGCTGCCATCATTTGGTATTGAGGAGGTTACGCAACTATAATTCGGTAGCTTTCGTGGTGGATGTATTCCCAACATGGTTTCCTGGAGACAGACGCAGGCGGGGCTCTCGTCCACTACAAGAAGCCTTAATTCATCCCAGTTGGCTCTTATTCCGTGGATATTCCACTGGATTATTTTCATTATTCTTTTGGTTTGGTTCGAGAAGTGAGCAATTTGGTTTTTGCGGAGGTCGTGGTGCTCATTGGTTTATTAGGGCCCTGTGGCCACTGGAGTCTGGTGAGGACTGGTCTTTGAGGTTTGGGTTCTTCTTTGTCACCGTTTTTCTTGTTTGTGTCTTGGGTATCTAGTGTTAAAGGTGGTGTTGGTGTTCCGTCAATAATAGGAGGATGGATTATCTTTTTTTTGCTTCTCTTGGTGGGTAAGGGAGGTGGCTCGTTAGTGGTATGATTCGAGCTTCAATTTGTTTGGTGGGGACGAGGTCTGTTCCACATGGGTCTTGGGTATCTTTTTCCTGTTCTACCTTCTCTTTGTAGATGATGTCAGTGGTAGGCATTTTGATTGGTGGTGGAAAAACGCTGTCAGGGGGTGACCGAGATTGTGGGCGGACGATCTCTGGTATATCCTGAGTGTCCAATTGTTCGGAGTGGGGGCCGATGTGCTTAAGGATTTACTGTGATTGCGATTTTAGGTTTACCTCTCTGCTAGGGATGGAGTTTAGCATCGAGGTATAGGTGCAGGTGCCTCGCGATGTGGCCACTGCTTTTGGGGGGGAGATGGTCGATTGTCGACCATATGCGTGGGGTAGGGGAGCTTGATATTCGAGGCCTTTGGTGCAGGCTCCTCAAAAGGTAAAATCTTCTGAAACATCGATCAACAAATTGTCCTGGGAGTACCTGCAGTGAAAGCAGTTCAGGCAGCGTTTTGGTGGATCATCCTGGACCTGCTGCTTGCTGGGAGTTTGAAACTTCCGGCGGATTTCTTATTAACTTTGTTCATTTTTGCGGTGGTGAATTTTGATTTCCTGAGACCTTGCTCGTTTCTATGCAATTTTCTTCTATCTGTGCAGTTGTTTTGGGGGGCGATCTTGTGGTTAAAGTTCTCCTACCAGTTTTATCCACGTCTTGTGTTCTTTTCTTTCCTCGAGTTAGTAGGTTTGTATCCATTTTCTTCGATAGACTGGGAAGTAAAGGGGGTGGGGAAAGAGGAGGGGATGCGCAGCTTAAGACTTTCTTTGCTGGTTTCATTATTTTTTTTAAGAGGGATTTTTTAAAGAATTCGTTCAAACATGAACAGGAATCTACCGCCCGCGAAAGTACCGTCTTGCCAGATCCACTAAACAAGCGGACCCAAGACTCTAGAGAAAGGCTTATGGTTTGGTTTCCATTAACCCCGCGAATGCCCATTGGCGCAGACAATGGGCCGGTTCGAAACGACGCAGTCGGCGTGTAGGCGCGGGGCTACTTACAGAGGTGGCCATTGACTTCACCGCAAGGTAACCTCAGGGTAAGCCTGGCAGACCATGCAGGATATACTTGGTGGGTCTTAACCCCTTTCCCGTCTACCCCAGCCACAGCCCGGTCCCGCGAACCGAACACCAACTGTGAAGTTTTACCCCTTCTTCGTGGCCAAAAAAAAGGGGGGGAAAGGGATGGTTTGGTAGCCGCCAATATTCCACAGATATTGATGGGGGGGATCAAGCCAGGACAGACTCCCGAGAATCAGACCTCTCGCCATCTCTATGCAACCGGAACCAGAACTAGCACAGGCTCGAGCACGAATGGAGAAGTCCAATCCCATCTTAACAAAGACTTTGAAGAGAGGGAGTAGTAGAGTTGGGAAATAAATTGCCAGATAAGGCTAAAGGGTTGTTAGCAGAAAGGGAAGAAGTGGCTAGGCTGGGGCCGGATGGGGTGCTGATGCCCGTGAGCACGGCGGCCAAGAAGGCAAATCGCCCCCCTCTCTACAGGGTGCCTACCATGGCTAATGAGCGACATCTGCCCGGGTTTGAAGTCAGAGTTGGCCCTCTCCTAGGTGGAATGTCAACCAAGACTATGAGCTCCACCTGCCCAGCCAGGTTATACCGCCAGGCACTCGGTCATTGGACACAATTTTTGTATAAGCAGGAAAACCAGGAGCAGGTAATGCGCCAAAAATTAGAGTGCAGAGGCTAAGTAGCCTTAAAGGCTATATATTGCACATGCAGCCCCGAAACCCCCGTGGTGAGCTGGATATCTGATGAAGTGCAGCAAGTATCATTGTCAGTTCCGCTGTAAAAATGGATGCATGGGGTGGAAGTGTGACTAGGGTAGTCACCATGGGTAATATCACACCTGCCCCAACATCAGCCGGGCCTTTCGAACCATCAGTGAGCACAGGTTTCATGGGATGGTTTTCGTTTATATGTTGCAAGGACATATTTTTCAGTGTGAGAGGCTGGAAATCTGATTTATTGAGAATGTAGAAGTTTTCACACACTTCAGCATTGCCTCTGATCCACGGTGGGACTTGTGGTTGATAGCGGGGCATTCCAATAGCACTTCCAATATGCACTGCATGCTCACCCATCCTTAACCCAAATGGTCGTGTGATGGATGGAACTCTAACATAAATTGCATTTGAACGTCTCCCTAGGATGCTCTGGTAGACTGGGGTATTAGGTATTTGTTGAATACAGAGGAAATATTTCAGGTTCTGAATCAGGCGGTGGTATTTTAATGGGAGAAGGCCGCTTTCGGCATATAGGTTCGGCACTGGGGAAGATTTGAAGGCCCCCAGGACCAGCCTAACTCCCAGGTTGCGGATTGGTTCCAGGGCTTTGAGGTTTGTATTATTTGCTGAGCTGTATATCTGAGAACCATAATCCATCTTGCTCTATACTACACCAGAGTAGAGCATCCAGTGTTTGGTGGTCTGCATCCCAGCTTGTATCAGAGAAAAGCTCTGGAGTGTCCCAGAGAGCATTCCTGAGGGTTGACAAGTGCACAGCGCAAGTCTGTGTTGTTGATAGGCGAAGTCCTTAACTTGCTGTATTTGAGGTTAATATATTTATTGCTTGCTGGATTTTACAAGTCACAAATGGCAAGCATGGTGAGGAGCATGCTATGGCAAGATCATCAACATAGAGTGCTGTGAATATGTTGGGTTGTACCCCTTTCAAAATGTTGTTGATTGCTATGGTAAAGCAAGTGACACTTAGTACTCCTCCCTGGGGTATGCCCTCTATTTGTTCATAAGGGTGGGAGAGTGCATTGTCTACCTTGACTTGGAATGTGCGTCTTAGAAGGTAATTTTGGATAAATCTGGGGAGGTAACCTCTAAGTCCCCAATCGTGAAGCTGTTGGAGAATGCCCCTCCTCCAGGTCATGTCATATGCTTTTTTTATGTCAAAGAAGACACCGATGACATGGTGTCCTCTTGCAAAGTTGTCTCTGATGAAGGTCTCCATTCGAACTAGTTGGTCAGTAGAAGATTGGCCCTTTCTGAAACCTAACTGCACTGGGGTAATCAATTAGTCTTTTTCTAGGAGCCAGACAAGTCTGGCATTTACCATCCATTCCATCAGCTTGCATAGACATGATGTTAATGGGATGGGGAGGTAATCGGCTGCCTCGGTTCCACTCTTTCCTTCTTTTTTAAATGGGAGCACAATAGACTTTTTCCAGATGGATGGGAATGTTCCCTCTATTCATATTTTGTTAAATATTTTAAGGAGGTGGTCTTGGGATGCAGGGGCTAAGTTCGCGATCATATCATAGGTGATCCAATCTTATCCTGGTGTGGTGATATGGGATTGTTTCAGAGCTGCTTTGAATTCAGTCATGGTGAGGATATTGTTGTATGGTTTGTCAGCTGCATGTTCACTCATGAACTCCAGTGGTAATGATTCCAGTGTCTTTCTTAATTTTTGGAATGGTTTGGGGTAACTTACTGGATCTGAGTAATTTGCAAATGTTTGGGCAAATACTTGTGCAGCTTCTGAGAGGTCCCCAATTAGGTCACCTGCTCTAATCAGATTTGCGAGACAGGAACCAGGGTCCTTACCCATGACTTTCTTTACTTTCCTCCAAATTTTCCTCATGGGTGTTCTATAATTAAGTGAGGAAATGTAACTTCTCATGGAGGTTCTCCTTGCTTGTCAGAGTGTTCTTTGCCGTATGGCTTGTGCTTTATTGCACTCAAATTTGTTGGTGATGGTGGGGTTCTTCTGGTACCATCGACAGGCTCTCCTGCAAAGGGTGACAGCCTTGATGCACTTGTCCATCGACCATGGGAGTGCTTTCTTTGTAATGGACTTCCCTTTAATTGGCATTGATGAGTTGGGCGCCATATTGAGTAAATTATAAAAGGCTTCAAGGGTTTCATCAATACTACTCTGTTATATCACTTGGAGAAGCAGTTAGAGATTAGAGATATGAATTTTGGCCAGTCTGCCTTCCTTGTGTTCCATCTCAACATAATCTTAGGAGGAATGTAAAGGGGGGATGTCTCCAGGACCACAGGGAAATGGTCACTGCCCCTAAGGTTATCATCCACATTCCACCTAAAATCAACTTTGCAGATGGGTGAGCCGATGGATAAGTTGATACACATATAAGTATTAGCTTGTGCATGGAAGGAAGTTGGGCTCCATTATTGAGGACACTTAGGTTTGAGGTGCTAACAATTTTTTTGAACATATTTCCCCTTGTATTATTAGCTGTATCGCCCCACAAGGAATGTCTAGCATTCATGTCACCAAGGACAAAGAATGGGGTTGGAAGCTGAGAGAAGAGGTTGAGCATATCACTCTCTGTTACACAATCATCTGGGGGTAAGTATAGAGAGCATATTGTGTAGTTTTTGGTGGTATGTACCCTAACGGCCACTGCCTGCAGTGGTGTATTGAGTGGTACTAACATCTGTGGGAAGGAGTTTTGGATGAAAAGGGCCACTCCTCCTGTGGGCCCTGTAGATTTATAATATCCTGAGTAGTTTGGGAGTTGGGGGGGTGGGGGGCCTACATCCTAGTATTAACTCCTGTAGTGTTATGCATGTGGGATTGGTTTCACTCAACATTTTATTGAGTTCCTCCCACTTTGCATAAATTCCTTGACAGTTCCAATGAATGAAAGATAATTTGCTCATTGTCTTTTCAAAGTAATTAGTTTACTTTTGTCTTTTGAGTTTTCTATGGGCTTTATTTTTGGTTTTTGCATGTCTTCCTTGGTGGCAGTTTTCTTTATTTTTTCAATTTTATTCCTGGTGGTTTAGTGGTAGTAGTTAATTTTGAGTATGGCAGTATTCTTTTTAAGGTTGATGGTTGGTTTGTGGTAGTGCTTGTTTTGCTTGGGAGCTTCAATTTCCTTGGTGGTGGTAGAGGAGGTGACAGTTTTGGCAGACTCTCTTGATGAGCCTCAGGGATGCTTTGGTTCTTTCCTGCATCCATTGCTAGGTGTTCAGAGGTCTTATGGGTGGTTCTCACTCCTTGACTGGTTTTAGGAATGGTACTAATGGTAGGGGAGATTGCACTTGCCATAAGGTTGTTTAAATCCTTGCTGATGTCTAAGGTGGCTTCTCCCTCCACCAGTTTGGAGTTCAGCTTCTCAGTAGTGTTTGTTTTGTGTGGACTCGGTGAGTTTGTGACTAGTTCCATCATACATGTGTTTGGTGCCCCACTTTTATTATGCACTGGTGTGGGTGGTAAATCTTCTTGGATCGGATGTATATCTATGAGCAGGACTGTGTACTCAACTTCAATGTTATCTTTTTCATCAGGCTTCCTCCTCGCTAAAACTGAGACTTGGTATAGTCTCTCTTGGTCAGATTTTCTTGGGGTTTTGGGGGGTTTGCTAAGTGACTTTTTAGCGCAAAGTGCTTGAGAAAAAGGAGATGGCAAGAGCGGTCTCTTATTTTGCCTTGGCAATGATCTGGATGTCGAAGATTGGCTGGGCAGTATTCCAGGTGGGGTGCAATATTCTGCTCTTCTAGGTTGGCTGGTGGGTGTATTTTGGGGACTATACCTGTGTGTTGGTGGCTGGTATCGGTACTAATTGCTGTGACAGTTGGTTGTGCAATCTCTTGGGTAGTTGGGGGTTGATGCACTGATGAATTAGATAGCAGGTGGGGTCTAAACTGAGGCCTACTGGGTTTTAGGCTTTTCAATGCATCAACAAAGCTGCATCCCGGTGCAATATACAATGATTTGGCCTGTTGGCAGGCTTCCTTAAAGCTTACTTTCATTTTGTTTCAGATTGCCAGGACTTCTTTCTCATAAATGAAGATGGTGCATTCTTTACCGGATGCTCTGTGGTTCCAACTGCAGTTTGCACAGCAAGTTGCTAGATTGCAAGATGGCCCATGGTATTCTTTGCTGCAGTTAACACATATGCGCATTTGGGTACATACTTTGCTTGAGTGACCGAATCTTTGACAGTGGAAGCACCTTCTGGGGTATTCCACATAGGGTACAATGGGGATGTTGAGGTACCCCACTTTTATTCTTGATGGAGCTTCGGTTCTGTTGAAGGTGAGGATTATAGTTGATGAAGGTACTTAAACACCATTAATTGTACAGGGTAGACAGACTGCATCTATCACTTTTTGTTGTTCTAGTTTTGAGATCAATCTTTGCAGGTTGTAGTTAATCAGTTCCCCGGACCTCAAGACAGCTTTGCAGGTGTTGAAGGTCGGGTGGTTAGGAGAAAGTTTGACATCTGCCAGTGTTTTTAGTGCGAGGATATCTTTTTATTGTTCGGGAGATGCTGCTTCTACCACTAAGCAGCCATCATTGCTAGGCCACATTTGTTTTGGCTCACCACACCTTGTTACAAAGTTGTCATAAACATCAAACACATCTAATTTGGAGAGAGGTAAGTTGGACTTCCCAGAAGTCGAAGACTTCTAGGAAAAAGAGGTTTTATTATATCCCCTATAAAAAATTTTAAAGGTCACCTCGACCCTGGAGTCATGAGCCTCACCTACTTGCCAGAGGGGACTGGGCGGGTCCCTACAGCCCGGATGGTTGGCTTGTGCAGAGGTCCAGCTGCCAGTTTAAAAGCAGTGGGCCTCCCGCCTGATGTTTACCAGGACAGCAGGGGGGAGGGGGCCTGCCCAGAGCTCCGATGGTCCAGGCGCCCTACCATCCCCATCACATGGCCTAGCCGCGAGACCATGACCCAGTGGGTGAGGTTCAGCGGGCCCTTGCAGGAGTTGGTACTTTGGGGGGGGGAGGGAGGGATGCCAGAGTTTGGTCATCAAACCACCTCATGGAGTTCCCCTCACCCATCTTTGTACTTGGTGTGGGATCACCTAGTCCTTGTGAATCCAATCACAAAACCACAGGACGGTGGTGTAGAACCCCTATATAGGGGGAACCAGGTGGGCCAAAAGTGTACTGGAGTTCGGACACACAGCTGCCCCACAAGGTTTGGGTACGCTTAGTCTGGCTCCTCACCCAGGAACTGTCCAGTACGGTTAGACCCTTGTAGGAATTTAGTCTTACCCTGGGGTCATCAGTGCTCGCAAGCCCCTCCACCACGTTAAGGCGGTACCCCTGGAGGGGTATTTTCATGATTCCTTTCTTAAATCAGTAATCATTTAGTAGTTCTTCTTTGCACTTTTTCTATATTATCTCTATGTCTTGTTGATTAATAGGCCTCCACAACTGGGAAATATATTCCAAAATGGATCTGACTAAGCTTTTGTAAAGATTTATAATATTAAATTTTGACTTGTTGTCAATTGTTCTTTTTATTGTCCCCAGAACATACGAGGGGCAGTCAATAAGTTTTGCAATTCGGATATAAGGAAATGAGATATGAGGAAAAGTGTTTTATTATTTTTCAATATAACTACCCACGACTTCAATGCACTTGCGCCACTTGTCACTGAGGCTTTGAATTCCCGACAACTAGAAATTTCCCGACTGCTGTTCAATCCACTCCTGGATGGCGAGCTGGACATCTTCATCGTCCCCAAACCGGCGTCCAAACAGTGCAGCCTTGAGCTGGCGGAATAAAAAGTAGTTGCTAGGGGCCAGATCTGGACTGTAGGGGGGATGGTTGAGCTCCTCGAATCCGCACTCGCACAGGGCAGCTTGTGCAACTCTGGCATTGTGGACAGGGGCATTGTCGTGGAGGAGCAGGACACCATGTGTCAACTTGCCGCGCCGCTTCTGACGGATGCACTTTTTCAACCAAGCCAGTTCCTCAGTGTAATATTGGCCTGCGATGGTCCTTCCATGAGGCACATAGTGTACCATCAACACTCCCTCAGAATCCCAGAAGATGGTGGCCATGATCTTCCCGGCTGAGGGTTGTCTCCGGACTTGATGGGGGTCGGAAAGCCCCTGTTCTTCCAGGCTATGCTTTCAAGCTTGGTCTCGGGATCCCAGTGATGGACCCACGTTTCATCACCTGTCACTATGCGTGACTCGAATCCCGCCGGGTCTTGGTTGTACAGGAGCAGCAGCTCCTCCGAACTTTGACGACATTGAAGTCGATCATGGGGCGTGAGGTTTCTAGGGACCAAACGGACAGAGACTTTGATCATGGCCAAATTGTTGTAGATGATGTTCATAACACTTCCATGTGATATTCCAAGTTCTTGCTTGATTTCTTCGACCTTCACCCATCGATTTTCGAGGATCATCCTCTCCACACGGGCCACATTGTCCTCGTTGGTTACATCTGATGGGCCTCCTGGATGGGGGTCATCTTTAAGGTACTCACGACCATGGCGGAACTCCCTATTCCAGCGAGCAGTGGTTGCATAGGAAAGGGCAGTGTCAGTCAAAAATTTGATCCCTGCGTGGTGCTCAACCTTCTCCATTGTTGAAAAAATTGTGACTGGCAATCTGCGATCAGCTACTGCTTCTTAAATAGACGAGGGAGGCAGGAGAATGCGGCTGCAGGTCCTGACTTGTCATAACTTGTCCTAACACCCCCACAAACAGCCATCCCCTTTCCTCCGTTTTGCCCTACCAATTCGCAAAACTTATTGACTGCCCCTCGCAATTTGCTTTATGAACAAATTTGGCTATGTGTTCACTTGGTTTTAAAGTATTATGTACTATTATACCTAAATTCTTTTCTGTAACAGCATTTTCAATATCTTCTTATGCTGGCTATATACAGCATTTACATTATTAAATCTTACATTTACAGTTTTACACTTTCTAACATTGAAAATCATCTGCCAATCCTCTGACCATTTATGAAGTTTTCTTAAGTCTTCCTGAAGCACTCTAATTTCCTCATCATTTGAGCTAGTCATGAAGATCTTTATATCATCAGCAAATTTTAGAATATTTGATTTAATATTTTCATCAATATCATTAATAAATACTAGGAATAATGTCAGCCCCAATATTGAACCTTGCAGCACACCACTACTTATATTATTCCAAGTCAATTTTTACCCTTGTATTACAACTTTTTGCCTTCTGGAAGTTAGCCATTCACCTATCCATCTCACTATTCCTTCTCCAAAACCATAACTCCTCAATTTGAGTAATAATCTGTGATGAGGTACCTTATCAAATGCTTTCGCGAAATCCAGGTATATGATATCTACTGGGTACCCCTCATCAACATATTTAGTTACCTTTTTAAAAAATGTAAGTAAATTTGTCAGACAAGACTTTTTAGGTAAAAAAACATGTTGACTATCTTTAATTATATTCCTTTCCAATAGGTGTTTTAAGATATCTTGTCTAAATAATTTTTCAAAAACTTTCTTGACTTGGAATGTTAAACTGACTGGTCTATAGGACAATACTGAATTTTTGGGTACTCTTGACCCTTTATAGATTGGAGTAGTGTTTACTTCCTTCCATTCACTTGGTATTTGTCCATGCACATAACTGTGATTAAACATAATTTCCAATGGTTTTGATATCAAATGTCTAAGGTTTCTAAGAACTATATTAAAAGTTTTTTCATTTCCAGGTGCTTTTTCTGGATCTAAATCAACATCATTCAACATATCATTTCCATCATACATATTTTGAGTTGTGGTATGTTCTCTAGCCTTTCACTTGTAAAAATAGATGTAAAATATTCATTAAATTTATTTGCCATTTAGAGATAATCTGTTACAGTTTCACCATTTTCATTTTTTAAAGGTCCAACCTCCTCCTTAACAGTTAATTTGCTTCTTACATTTTTATAGTAGATTTTGGGGTCTCTCTTAATCTGCCGTGAAATTTTCCGTTCAAACTTTCTATTGGCTTTTCTTATTTCTCTTTGTAAATCTTTCATTATATTTTTATATCTTTCATTGTGCTGAAAGTCTGGATTGTCTCTATATCTTTTCCACCATCTAGTTTTGTTTTTTCTTTTTCTCGGTATATGCATATTCCACCAAGGTGGCTTAGGTTTCACTTTGCTTCTTATCTTTACTGGAACACATAAATTTATTATTCTGTCATGTTCTTTTTTAAATAAATCCCACATTTCATATGTATTTTTATCTTTAAAAATTTTGATCCAGTCAACTTTTCTAAATTCTTCTTTTATTTTTTTTTAAATCAGCATTCCTATAATCAAGATATTTCTCTTTCCAATTCAAATCTAACGTTGGCAAAGATATACTAAATTGCACAATATTGTGATCACTACTACTAAAATGTGATTTTACTTTTACATTGTCTACTAGATTATCATTTGAGGTTAATACTAAATAAGAACATAAGAAAAGAAGGAGACTGCAAAAGACCATTCATGGCCAGAGAAAAGTCATCAACATTGTCACCCTTAACAGGAGTTCGTCAGATCTAATATACAATATACATAAAATGCATCCAGAGGATTATGTCCATTCATGCAACCGCAAAATATAATCTCCCCACTCCTTAGAAAAATATATACATATGTATATATTTTTCTAAAGAGTGGGGAGATTATATTTTGCGGTTGCATGAATGAACATAATCCTCTGGATGCATTTTATGTATATTGTATATTAGATCTGACGAACTCCTCCCCACTCCTTAGAAAAATATATACATATGTACATATGTATATATTTTCCTAAGGAGTGGGGAGATTATATTTTGCGGTTGCATGAATGAACATAATCCTCTGGATGCATTTTATGTATATTGTATATTAGATCTGACGAACTCCTGTTAAGGGTGACAATGTTGATGACTTTTCTCTGGTAAGAAATCTTTTGTGTGTTGACTGGAACAGGAGCTGCCAAGTGTAGGCCATGAATGGTCTTTTGCAGTCTCCTTCTTTTCTTATGTTCTTATGTTCTTATGTACATAAAAAAAAGTCAGTCCCATCTAGCAGCTTCATCCATATATTTATCTAATCTATTCTTAAAACTACCCAGAGAGGAGGCTTCTATCACATGTCTAGTGAGCCTATTCCATTCATCTACCACACGATTTTAAAACCAATTCCTCCCAATCTCCTTCCTAAACCTATACTTATCAAGCTTAAACCCATTGCTACGTGTCCTGTCATGTTCACTAAGTATAAGAACCTTACCCAGATCCCCTTTATTATATCCTTTTACCCATTTGAAGACTTCAATCAATTCCCCTCTGACTCTTCTCCTTTCCAATGTATGTAGATTTAGTTTTCAGAGCCTTTCACCATAAGGTAAGTTCCTTAGCCCACCAATCATCTTTGTCATCCTTCTCTGCACAGACTCAAGCAAATCAATATCCTTCCTATAATATGGTGACCAAAATTGTACTGCATAGTCTAGATGAGGCCTAACTAGCGCCAGATACAGTTTTAGAATGACTTCAGCACTCTTATTGCTTACACTCCTCCTAATGAATCCCAATATCCTATTAGCTTTATTCTTAGCATTTAGGCATTGCTTTCTAGGACGAAGGTCTGAACTTACCAAAATACCCAAGTCCCTCTCACAATCGGTCCTCCCTAAAATTCTCCCATTTAATTTATAACTATTCAATGGATTATTTCTACCTATACTAAGTACACTACATTTGTCTATGTTAAACTTCATTTGCCATTTCTCGGCTCAATTGGACAGAATGGTCAATTCCTCCTGCATTACAACAGCATCAGAATCAGCCCTAATGGCCCTACCTAGCTTAGTATCATCAGCAAATTTACTCAGGTCACTACTTATACCTATGTCAAGATCATTAATATAAATTAAGAATAGCAAGGGACCCAAAACAGATCCTTGCGGAACTCCACTGCTAACACCCCCCCACTCAGATTTAACTCCATCTATACTAACTCTTTGCTGTCTGTCATCAAGCCATGACTGAATCCACCTAAATATACTGCCATCGATCCTGTGTGCTTTAACTTTGCTCAGAAGCCTTAAGTGTGGCACTCGATCAAAAGCCTTACTAAAGTCCAAGTATAAAATATCATAGTTTTCATCATTATCTGCTGCTTCATACACCTTACTATAAAAAGACAGCAAATTAGTCAGACAGGATTTACCCTTACTAAAGCCATGCTGTGATTCTTTTATCAACTTATGCTTATCCAAGTGATCTCTAATATTCCTTACTATAATAGATTCCATCATTTTCCCTACCACTGATGTCAAAATACTGTCCTGATGCGTTGGTTTTCCTACATGCTGTGTGAGAAAATTGTCCATAGGTTAAATCAAGAAAGTCCCGGGCTTCTCCCTCTACATGCAAAGAGTCCCAATCTATCATCCTATAATTAAAATCACCTGCGATAACAATATTTTCTTCTCTTTGGCAAACTGTTCCAAGAATTTGAAATAAACTATCTTTTTCTAATTATGATGCTGATTTACTTAAATAACATCCTCCAATAATAATATTCCTGTTGTTTACATTACTTTTTATCTTATACCATACTGACTGTGTGTTTTAATTGTTTGTCAAGTCCTCTATTAATGTCGCTTTGAGTTCTGATTTAACATACATCAAAACTCCTCCTCCTCCGTTAATTGTCTCTATCTTTTCTAAATGTGTCATAATTTCTCAGTTTTATTTCTGCTTCCCCAATTTTAATTGATGCTCATGATTCAGTAATTATTATTATATCTCAGTCTTTTTCATAAACATATGCATGTAGGTAAGGTACTTTATTAACTATACTTCTTGCATTAATCAAAACTGCTTTTAATTTTTTGTTTAACCTAGGACTATTTTCCTTAAAACTAAGTTTATTTACAATAACATCTTGCTGGCTTACTGATGCTCTCTTTGATTAGGCACCTTTTGAACTACTTTTCCTCAGCTTATTATGCAGTTTTGGGGATTTTCAGAACCTTGTCTCTTCTCTTTTAGCTGATTTCTTAATTTAAAATCTTTTTCCTGCTGCTCCTTGGTTCTATCCGAGTCAACATAAATACTTTTCCATTCTGGTATATTATCAAGTATTTTGGTTTTATTCAAAATTTTATATTTCTGGTCCCTATCCTTCACTTTTACAACTTTAAGGTAATGTATGTCCAGCCTCCCTTTCATTCCTTGAAAAAATCTTTAAGAATAAAGATGAAAGCGCTCAGAATCATTTTTCGCTTTTCCTTTGTGGGTGTATCTGCATAACTTTGACTCACGTGCACTTTGTGAACTTTTTTCATACTATAGGATGTTCAACATGGGACCAATACTGATGTAATCTACCTCGATTTTGCCAAAGCTTTCGATAAAGTAACATAACATAATTTCACAGATGACAAAAGCCACAAGGGCCTATCAAAGGTCATCCGCATCCGCCAAAACCCACCCACAAAAAGCACCATCGCCAGGGAAAGACAAAATCAAAGTCCCCCACAATATAATATAACAGATGACAAAAGCCACAAGGGCCCATCATAGGTCATCCAAGTCAAATAGCCTCTTTTTTAAGGCACCCAAACTCCCAAGAAAACTACATCCAGAGATCACAGCATTGTCCTCCACAAGCTATGGGCACAGGGCATTGGTGGGAAATTGGGGGAGTGGCTGCACAGCTTTCCACGGAAGCCTGTCTGAGCAGAACCTAATGGTCAGTGGGGTCCCTCAAGGTTCAGTACTGGGACCCTTTTTGTTCCTAATCATGATCAGGGATATTGACAGGGACCTACAGCACTCCTATGCCACATACTTTGCAATATCTGGGACTCTACTGGCTCCAGAGATGCTGGGAGAGGTTAAAAATCATCCCCGAAGAGGTCATCTTTGCTTTGTGATACTTCCCAAAGAGACGACAATAATTCACCACAACTTCACATTTGCAGGGACACACCTCTTCAACTATGTCCCTTGAGAAATAAAGAACCTGACAGGCATTATACCAGATAGTTTCAAAGGTAAACCTGAAGATGGGCGGCATACCCAAAAAAGTGTAGTTCTTTCAGCCAAAGTGACACTAAGTTGCGTTTATGTTTCATTCCCCCTTGCATGAATATTCATGCACATTTGGTTAAATAAAAACATTATTCTATAAACATTTATGATTATATACTGGGGGGGCTGTGCCCCCAACCCCCCCAATTGATCATCGTAAGGGGGTCCCCGCGCAGTGATATCTCCCCCATGAGCAGTCCCCTTGAATTTACTCAAAAAAGGTGAAACATATTGGAACAGGGATGAAATATTTTGCATTCCATCTGTAGCGCCGCCGATATTCAGGTTTACCATTTCAAGAAAAAATTAGACAAGTGGTTGGCAACAGTTCCTGACTAGCCCCCAACACCAGGATACACCAGTTCTAGTACAAATTCCCTACAGTCAGTGGCACACAATATTGGAGGGGAGGAGCTGCCTGGTACCAGCGGATGTCCATGTTAGCTGTGTCAATCGAGATGGGATTCAACTAAGGTTTGTTTGTAAAGGTTTATTGTGCAATAACATACATTTATACATGATATAATACAATAATAATATATAATTACACATAACATAAGCGTACACATTTATACAAAGTGGGGAGCCTGCTAGTGTCAGCGTGCAGGAAGATGCGGCAGGGGTCTTCACCCCCCGGAGATCAGTGTGGAGGGGGTACTGTTCTCAGCACCTCGTTTTTCGGTGTGTGGCAGACCACCTGGGCAGCTCTTGCCTCTTGCACCCTCAGTAGGGTGCCTCTTACAGGGTGAGAGGCTGGCTGGGCAGGAGAGGAGGTAGTGCACCAGTGGGCACCGGGAGTGGCCACCGCAATGTTCACACCTCCACGCCACAAAGTCAGCGTGCAGCTCTTCCCGCATGGAGTAGCCCAGCCTGACATGCTGCAGCAGCACACCATTCACTCTGGGTTGCTGGTAGACTGCGGCTGCAGCATACCAGGCCGCTTGCTTCTTGGTCGCCTCCCATTCTTAGTGCTGCTGGTGGGCATTGTGGGCGGCCATGCACTTGGCCTGCGCCTTGAACTGCTGCAGGCTGGGGCGCACAGTCTAGGTGATGGTGGGGCCATGAGCAGCCTCATTGTTGTGCACACACACGTGCGTGAGCAGGCTGCAGCCCCAACTGGGGGTCTGCATGTATCACCACAGTGGCCTCCCGGTGGAGCAGGGTGTGCAGGATTGCTACCAGTGCCGTCTGGAGGGTGGAGCAGTGGAGTGATGTCCTCCACGACTGCATCAGGCCGCTCATGATGAAGGCAGCGCCGGATCTCGGGCTGTTGGGGCTGCTGGAGCCGTTGGTGAAGTAGACTGTGCTGCCCGGCTCCGTAACCTCAGACATGGCTCTAAGGGCTTGCTGGTGTAGCTACTCAGTAAGGCAGTGTGCTTTGCTGGTGAGCAGCTGTATGGCGGTGAAGTATCGAAGGTCTGGTAAAGAGACTTGTGACCCTGGAACTTCACACAGGCCCGGCGCTGCTGAAGGTAGTCCTGGAGCCAGCCCAGCAGTCTCCCTTGGAGGCCCTTCCTCACAAGGGTGGCTAGTATGGCGTGGGGGCTGGCGAGCTTGAAAGCCTTCTCGAGGTCAAGGAAGACTACATTTCTGGGCTAGTTGTTGGCATAAGCCAGGAGGGTGATGAGGCAGTTCTCGTGCTCACCCCCCTAGTATAGCCCAAATACGTGGGGGTGAAGGCTCCCCTTGCTCCACTGTAGGCGACTCAGCACCATCCTCTCTGCTGTTTTTCTAGTGCAGCTCAGGAGGAAGATTGGCCTGAAGGTGGTGGGATCCCTCGGCTTGGTGATGGGCTGGATGTCAGTGTCCTTCCAGGAGGGCGGCAGATGGCCTGCCAGCCACACTGCATTGACAAGGGCAAGCAGTGCAGCGTCCCCAGCAGACCCAACGTGTGTACCACACTCCATCGGCCCCCGCCACTGTGTCATGCCCACGCTTCGCCCTGGCCTGGCCAGCTCCTTGAGCATGAAGGGCTGGTCCATCGCATGCAGCTGGCCCTGCGCCTCCCTGACCTCCTCATTGTGCTGTGGGCGTAGCTGCTGCTGGAGGTGGCGAGTATGGGGAGGGGAGCTGCTCGATGGAACTCCTCGCTGCGAAGCAGTTTGCCAGCCGATCTGCCTCTTGCTGTGGGCATGGGTGGGCGACTGGGTGGGTTGGGGCAGCGCCTGAGGCCTTCCTGAAGCATCCCGACAGCTGACTGAGGGAGGTGTGTTGGCTGAAAGAGGCGCACCACTCCAGCCACTTTGCCTCTCTGGCGCTCAGAGACACCTCTCGTGCACGGGCCACCACATCCTGCAGAAGCTGCAGGTTGGTGGCAGTCGGCCGCTTCTCGTACAGCCTCCTGTGGACATTGACACGGTGATTGTGCTCCCGGACATCCTCGTTATAAAACCACCAGCCCGGGCGCCGGTGGCGGTTCGAGGCTGTCCTGGGCATGGCGGCGTATGCTGCACTCTCTATGGCCGCCGTGAGGTCCCTCTCCTGCTGGTGCAGGTCCATGGGCGGCACGTACGTGGACCACCACTCGTCCAAGGCGGCTTGGAACTTGGCCCAATCCGCCCTCCTGGCATTCCACTGCGGCGGAGGGAGAGGGGGAACTGGTGAGGCCATAGTGATGGAGGTGAGGGTTCCGTAGTGGTCGCTGGTGAGGGTGGGGTGGACCTACCAGGTGGCGCCGGGCTGTAACTAAGGTTCACTAAAGCGCACCAATTCCCCAAATGATTTTACGGAGGAATATTCGCGGAGAACTAAATATTTTGGTTTGTAATTTGGTAATTTGGTAAATTGAGGGCCAGAGAGTGCCAGGGTGAGCACTATGGGCCCTGGAGATGGTCAAAGCCTGGAAGTTTCTGTGCGCTAGGGCTTAGGAAAGGAGTAGAGTTCTTAATTGCTGGCCAACTCAGCAGTCTGCAAAGAAATGGGCCTTGTTGGCACAGGCTGGAGGGGGTGGATTATATTCTGTGCAACTGTCCTATTTTGGTCAGAAAGTACTGGAATCTGTTTGAAATGGCTTGGCGGATAGGGATAGGGTGACCAATTCCATTGAGGATGACTGGGATTGTTAGCTGCATTACTCCAATTTCTCTAAGTTTTTCATGGAGTAGAACCCGGTGGGAGTGGTGATGCGGGCATTCTAGTAGGAAGTGCTGTATGGTTTCAGGATGGTTGGGGCACCAGGGGCAGTCTGGGGAAGGAGAGAGACCCAGGCGGAAAAGATGCGCAGAGAGCCCGGAATGTCCGATTCTCAGTCGGACAAGGGCTGAGTCAAGGCGACGATTTGTTGATCTAGACCAGGGCATTGGACCGAATTCCTCATATAAGATGGATCTGGATGATCCCTGGAGCTGTTGCCGGAGTTCATCTTCCCATGCGGCTCTGGTCTGCGCCTTCCAAAGGGAGGATCGTGTGGCTGGGGAAATGGGAAGTGTTCTGGATATTGGTATTTTGGTTTGTGACGTATGTTATTTCATCCATGTAGCGAGTTGATTAGGATGGCATTTGACACCATGTATCGTTGATAACACGTCGGGTTAAAGTAAAAAGGTTTAATTAAGAGACCATCGAAGTGAGTTGAATTAATTATATTTTTGTCTATCTAAATCTCTTATCATGATTTTTCATTATTAAAGAGGCTATAAATTAGCGAAGTGAGATCCACTCTTTATTTTATTCCAGCCAGGCCTCTCAGTCAGGGCGAACATCTTCAAAGCTAGTTTCATAGAAATGATGGAGGAGTAAATGATTTTCAATTTTATACATATAGTAAATTTTAAGATATAAATTTGATCATTTTTTTGTAAAAGAAGGAACTAGTTACATTTTTACGTTAGCTTTTGATATATTTTTGAAATTCATCTCAATCCTGTTTGTTCTTTCTTTGGATATACTTATTGATGTCGAAATGAATCATAACTTAGACGGAAATCCACCGGTAGTTTGAACCAAGACCAAGTTTAGGTTCTTTATTTTTTATATCTCGCAGTTTGATCCGTTTACTCATCTAAGTCGTATTTTGTATGACTTGCTACATAAATCATTCAGATCATAATGCCTGCATGAACACCCTGGGCTGCGTTCAGTTTTAACGTAAATTTTCTGCCAAATTGCTTTTGAGATCATGTATTGGTTGCCTTTTGGGGGGAACAAATAAATCCATCATGTCTTATTCACGTACGCCGAAGGGGTATGTAAGGAAGGCATATCTTGGTAGACTTGTCATCGATAATTGTTCCCGTCCTCCCGTTATTTCCGCCTATCTTAAGCATGTTTTCACCAAATTCACGGTCTTTCTCATTCAAATTTTAGATATATTAAAAAGCTCATTACACATAGATTTGTGTTACTTGGGATGAATAGTGAGATCAACTTGAGTCTGCATTTCCTGCCAGCGCTTAAGCCCAGAATCATATTCAAAGTTCCTTGGTTCCTTTGTCGCATTTTGCCGCGATCCGCATCGATCTGGTTGATCCTTTATGGTATTTTCGTAGATGCAACTATCTCTTAACCGCTATTGATCGTTTTACGCGTTGGCCAGAGGCTATGCCGATCTGACAGTCGACCATCGTCTCGGGTTGTGTTTTATCGGTTTGTTCCGTCTTCAAAGATGACTGATCGTGGAAACCATAGGTTGGCGTTATCGCGATAACGATATCGGGTTATCCGATATTTTTTTCCGCGTTATTGATTCATCGGTATTATAAGGACTTTTAATGAGTTAAACATAGCATGAGCAAAGAGAATGATAAATGATTGGCTTACCTTGGGAAAAGGACTAATACTGTATCCAGGGATTTATGATATTTCGTTCCAGAGAATATCGTTGGCGTCTGGAGTAGCTTATTCCTCTTGTTAGTATTTTGGGAAGCTATCATTAACTTTCTCTTGTAACAATGAATTTACTGAAAAAGACGTCCGGAACGCCTTTTGTTAGCAATAAGGTGAAGTTGACCTTTTTGAGAGAACTGAGAGAGCAAACGCTTTTTCTTTTGCGCCAGAGCCTTTGTCATGAGTCACGCGATATTAAATTTTAGTGAAAAATGTAACACCTGGTTAACATCAAAGTTAAACCAAGCAAAATTATCATTCTCTAGAAAATTACTGAATATTTTATCTTTAAATTAATGATCATTGAAATATATAAATTAATGAAAATGAAATCAAACATGAATTATTATAGTATCGCCGATACTTTTGGTTCCAAACTAGCGATAATCGATAATTTCAGTTCAGTTTTTGGTTCCAGTTTAGCACACGGGCGAGCCGCGCGTGCCTTGGAGGCAGAAATATATAGGTCCGAGCTGTGAGGAGGATCCTCAAAACTTATGAGGAGATGAAGGAGAGCCTCGCCAGGTAAGAAAATAAGAAACAGTATTCAAATATTTTTACTATTGTATTATAAAATAACGCTATATATAGTCAATAATCAATATTGTATTATAATTTTGGATTTATCGATTTATGGGTTATCGCGCCCACCTATGGTGGAAACCAATTCGAATCCCATAAATAGCAAGAACTTATGTCACTTATTGTCACTGTTCGTCTCCATACCACTAGCTATTGCGCTCAGACCGACAAAGATATCGAACAATTTCGCCATCTGCTCAAGGTGTCTCCCGCTACACATACTCGTGTATTATGTGGGGGCAAAATAGGTCGCAGATTTTGGTTGGAATTTGTTCTTGTTTGAGCGAAGATCTGTCCTGATGTGCAGCAGAGTTAGCCTATTGTGCGCACCTTCGTCTTCCTGGCTAATTCTTTTCTTCTTTTGGCCGTTCTTTATATTCCTCTTTCAACTGTGCTTCTTACCTACATAATTTGGTAGGGGGCGGCTGAGATTTTCCCTATTGCCCCAAGCTTGCCTGCTGACCAAGCTGCCTTTGAACAAAATAATTGAAACCTTATTCACATGTCTTTGTCTTTTGCGACTGAGCCCTCTCTCCGTTGCAGACATTATATGGTTGACCGTATATCGTCTTTTCCAGAAAGCCAAATTTAGTGGTCTAACAGCGTGGCGTAAAGCAGTGTTATTCATTTATATTTGTTCATATGTATTGATGTTACTAATATTTGTTTTTGTTTCTTTTCTAGATGTATTATGAATATAGTTGAATAAACCCTATAAAATGGGACAGTTTTAATATACCTTACTACTCATTACTATCATTACAATAAAAGCATGTAAAGCAGTTATGCTCACTAGTGCACATTACTATCATTACAATTTAGTCAACTATTACGGATAAAGTCATACGACTTGAGAAGTTTGATGTACCAACTTCGGATCCTTACGCTGGCATATTATAGAAAATTCTGCTACCTCCTTTCTACAATATCTGATCATTCTCCAGACAAGTTAGAAGTGGTCTACTTGTACATTGGTCCTCAAGTCGCTAATGTAATAGAGAACTGTGCTGATTATTCGAAGGCTATCGAATTGTTGCAAGTTGCCTATATTAAGGCTCCCAGTGGAATTCATGCCAGACATTTGCTTTAAACTCGAATTCAACTTTCAGAAGAATCGATTAACCAGTATCTTCGAGCACTCAATTATTTTGCTGTGAATTGCAACTTTCATGATGTTAGTGCTGCAGTCTACCACAATGAGAGTATCGGGGATTCTTTCATACGAGGGTTAAAATCTTCGAATATTCGCGCACGACTCCTTGAGAATCAAAAGCATACATTAACCGATGTTACTCAACAAGCTCGAGCATTAGAACAAGCATTACTAACATCTGAATCATACTTAGTTACGCCCGTTCATGTACCTGTTGGTATGGCGGCTGTTTCTGGTACATTTATGACCTCTAGTAAACAAAAAGAATGTGAAGAAGATAGCCTTTCACATACAGAGGCTGTTTCAAAAGATATTTTTAAAAAGAAGCAAACATGCTACAATTGTAGTGGTCGTCGGAATCCTGAAGATGACCAAACACTTTGTCCAGCTCGCGATGAAATTTGTCGTAAATGTGGGAAGCTTGGACATTTTGCAAAAATTTGTAAATCAAAATCGAAACGGCCTGTATCGCGATAACGATATCGGGTTATCGGTTATCCGATTTTTTTCCCGCGTTATCGATTCATCGGTATCGCCGATACTTTTGGTTTCAAACTAGCGATAATCGATAATTTCAGTTGGGGTTTCAGTTTAGCACAGGGGCGAGCCGCGCTTGCCTTGGGGCAGAAATAGGTAGGTCCGAGCTGTGAGGAGTATCCTCAAAACCTATGAGGAGATGAAGGAGAGCCTCACCAGATAAGAAACAGTATTCAGATATTATTACTATTGTATTATAAAATAACGCTATATACAGTCAATAATCAATGTTGTATTATAATTTTGGATTTATCAATTTACCGGTTATCACCTTATCGGGCGATAAATTTTTCGACAGTTAGCGATTATCGGTTATCGCCGATAAGGTTATCGATTTATCGGTTATCGTGATACATTTTTTTCGTTATCGCGCCCACCTATGCCTGTTTCACTATCTTCTGCCACGCTTGCTTTTACTCGCGCTACTAGCGGCTCGCTCTCGCCTACTGTTAATGTTCAATTGAACAACGGAGATCCTCAGTTACTTTAAGGTCTGATTGACAGTGGAAGTTCATAGAATTTTATAAATATGGCTGTAGTACAAGCTATGCATCTCCAACTTCATGAACGATTGTCTGTTGTTACGATGGCGTCTTCTTGTTTCTCAGTAAATCTTAACGGTTACTGTATTGTAACCGTTTCGACGAATGGTCGCACTTATGAGAATGGTCGAAGCTACTGTACTTCTAAACGCTTGTACTGACATTACTTTTGACTTACCATTTATTTTTAAGAGTGCATAAAAGCGTTAGCATAAATTATGGGGGCATATAACCATCCTTGACTGTGTGTGGACTGACTAAACTAAAGATTCCAGCAGTTAAACTGTTTAGAAACTTATCTTCTGATTGCACTCCAATTGCTACTAGGTCTCGCTATTACAGCTGCGAAGACGCTGATTTCGAAGAAAATGAGGTTAGACGTCTACTTCGTGAGAGATTGTTGAACATGGTAATTTTCCTTGGCGCGCACAACTGTTAGTCACATCAAACACAAATAAGAAAAAACAAATGGTGGTAAACCTTTCTAGAACGACAAATATGTACATCCTTTTGGATAATTACCTACCCTACAGGATTGAAGATATAGTTGCGAATATCGCTAAGAATCACTATTTCAGCAAGGTTAATCTATCCAATGCATATCATCAGAAAGCGGGGGATCCAGAAAAATAAATGGGGGGGGGGGCGATGCTAAGATTTTTATGAGTGGAAATTTGTTAAAGCTGTTTATTATGGTGTAGTATATCTATTATCAGTTAGGTTATAACAACTATTATTTAGAACACTCACTGAGGATGACGTGGCATATCAGATGTGGTATTAATTGACACAAAAGTTATTAGTAGGGGTTAGTAAATAGAATAATGTAATATGTAATTTAGGCTATGATAGGAAACAGTAGGCTAGAGTTGTTGTGTCTATAGCTTTTACTTAAGGAGGTCGTTATCTATATAGAGTGGGTGACGGGTGTGGACTGACTGGTTATTTCTACAGGACCTTAAGAGGTCACCTAGTATTAAGGTATCGACAACAAGACTATAGTAAACCGCAATAATAGATCACGTCATTACATCCATCTACCCTTAGTTAAAACATAGAACAAAACTTATAGATTTAGCCTATCTACATGTTTCTTTACTCTAGAAGACCTGAACACATTAGCTGAAGAGAACCAATAACATGCAGTGAAGAGTCTACTACAGGAGAGACAGGAGTAGGAGGCAAAATAGGACGAACTGGAGAAGTAGGAGAAACAGGTTGTAACACAGGAGTTTCTACAACAGGAGCCCTTGTGGTTTTTGGAATAACATGATCTTGGTGCCTTTTTACATCTCATGTTAGTACACTACACCTATAAGATAAAGGACCATTCTGCTCCTGTAACTCAGCAGGTATCCACTTAGGACCACCAGGAGTATACTTCTTGATCATTACTGAAGATGATGGTGGCAGGGATTAGTTTCTAGCACTCTTAGAGTGGTTAGCGTTCTGACATTCCTGCCTATGGGCCACTCTAGCAAAGAGTGGTTCCGTAGGTCACAACAAATCTAATCTAGAATTCAAGCGTCGACCAAACATCAACTCAGCTGGGGAAACTCCAGTAGTGGAGTGTGGTGTCAGTCGATAGTTAAATAGGAACCTATTTATAGTTGTCCTAAGAGGCTCGGAAGATGTACGGAGAGCTTTCTTGAAGGTTTGAACTATCTTCTCAACTAAACCATTAGTAGAAGGTTTATATACTGCTGTAGTAATGTGATGAATACCACAACTTATGACAAATTCCTTAAACTCAGCAGAAGTAAAACAATGACCATTGTCAGAAACAAGTGAAACTAGCAAACCAAACTGAGCAAAAAGAATGTTTAAGAAACTTAATAGTTTCTCTAGCTGTTGGACCTGATATAGGGTAAACATCAACCCATTTAGAGTGAGCATCCACTATGATGAGAAAATGCTTCCCATCTACTGGCCCAGCATAATCGACATGCAACCTGTGCCATGGCGACTGTGGCCACTCCCAAGGATGTATTTCCGCCTTAGGAGGTGTAGCGTGTATAGCTAACCACCAGGGATACGACCTACATAGTTATTCGAGGTCCTTGTCCAGATTAGGCAACCAAAAGTAACCTCTAGCGAATTCTTTCACGCGGGAAGCACCCACATGATTAGCATGTAGTTCACACAATAGAACATTCCTTAATTTAGGAGGAATAAATACTATATTGGCCCAAAAGACAGTACCTGACTGAATAGATAAGTTATCACTCCTCCGAAAATAAGGAGCAAAGCCAGGATCCCCCATAGTTGAGGCTGGCTACCCAATCTCACAGAATTCTGTACTTTAGAAAGAACAGGATCTGCACGTTTGCAATCTCTGACAGCGACACTAGTGACTGGTAAAAAGTCTAGAAAATTCACCAGCATAGTCCAGTCAGCTGGAACTGGAGTATTGTCAGTTATGTTAATACTAGGAAGAGGTAGACGGCTTAGAGCATCTGCCGTACCTAATAAGGTTCCAGAACGATGAATAAGAGTGAAATTATAAGCCTTATAGCGTACGAGAAGTGCAGACGAGTGGCTTAAAAGCTTCGTTTGAATGAGTTTTTCTGAGACTCGGGATGGCCGAGTGGATTCGCCGCTGCCTAACAGTGGTCCAGCGACGCGGGAAGCTGTTTGCAACTCGGCTACGCTATTATCTTTTCTTTGCCCCTTTTCCTACTCCCCTCTATCTACAATGGTGCCCAGACCCGGGAGGGGGAGCGTTAGCCCTTGGATAACATTTCCAAACAGGCTCTCTTAATTTCTTCAAAATACGCTCCGCTTCTAGGAGGGGGGTTGTATAGCGTACGAGAAGTACAGGCCAGCGGCTTAAAAGCTTCGTTTGAATGAGTCTTTTTCTGAGACTCAGAATGGCGGAGTGGATTCGCCGCTGGCTAACAGTAGTCCAGCGACGCGGGAAGCTGTTTGCAACTCGCCTACGCTATTATTTTTTCTTTGCCCCTTTTCCTACTCTCCTCTATCTACAGCCTGCAGAAGAAGAGCCCAACGTTTATTCTACCAGAAGCCATAAGAGGAAAACATTTAGAACAAGAAAATAAACCACGAAGAGGTTTATGATCTGTCACCAATGTAAAATTGCGCTGACGCCACAAATAGAAATGGAATTTCTTTAGAGCAAAAACCAATGCACAAGCTTCCTTTTCCAACTGAGAATAATTACGTTCTGTAGCTGCTAGAGTACGAGAAACAAAGTGAACAGGCCGTTCTATACCATCTATCAGGTGGCATAGAACAGCTCCGATTCCATAAGCACTGCTCTCTGCAACCACTAAAATAGGTTTATGTGGGTCAAAATGCACTAGCACTTCAGAAGTAGTAGAAGCTGCTTAGAGGTTTTAGGGTCTGAGTAAGGTATTCTCTCTCTGTTGTAGTTTGGTATGCTGGGTTAAGTGATCAACCGCTTCCTTATGGGATGAAGGAATATATATATATATATATATATATATATATATATATATATATATATATATATATATATATATATATATATATATATATATATATATATATATATATAAATATATATATATATATATATATATATATATATATATATATATATATATATATATATATATATATATATATATATATGGATTCTTCATTCCTAGGTATATAGCTGGAATAAGCTTCGAAATGGCGAACAGGAAATATAACTTTTCTTCTTGAATAATAATAACTTTTCTGACTAACTTTTACACAAAAAATACACCATATAAATAGTTATTTCATCTACTCATAACACCACAAAAATTCAACCAATCAGGATTGATATACATTTAATAGTCATTCTTACGTTCATTTTTGGAATAACAGCCTTAGTGTTGACAAATTGACCAATCAGCTTTTAGACATAAGCACTGTCATAATTGTCCACTCAGCGCTATGATAGATTTTAAAGGTTACTAACGCTCAAAGCGTTTGCACATAAACACGGCTGAAATCCATTTTCCGATTTTTTAGACTTGGAAGAAATCTACAAGAAAATTAAGCTCACAGAAAAGTTCACAGCCGTAAAGGAGGAAAATGCGAGGGAATGTCACCTTAAGAAAACGTCATCGATTTTTACCTTTTCCCCACGGGGACTTCAAGAAAAAAATCTATTTTGTACGGAGCCACGTATAACTGACTTATGATATAGTACTGCATATTGGGGAGTTTAACTTCCTATTTACGCAATAGAAATACTACAAAGTGAGAAGTTCATCTTCCTATTTACGAAAGAGAAATACTAAAAAGCGGGAAGTTTATCTTCCTATTTACGAAAGAGAAATACTAAAAAACGGGAAGTTTATCTTCCTATTTATAAGGTTCAATGTGTGAACCGTTTAAAAATTTCATACGAATGTTTACTAGGTTTGACCCCCACAAGGTAATAAAAACAGTTGTTTGTGCTTTTCCACAAGACCAAGGTACACCAGCTCTTAATAGGCTGTTAAGAGGTTCCAGGATAGAAGCGGCCTTAGAAATGAACCTCTTATAAAAGTTAAGCAAACCTAAGTATGACTTTAGCTGAGTCACATTAGTAGGAATAGGGGCATCTGCAATAGCTTGAACTTTGTCAGAAGTGGGGTAAATAGCCTGAGCATCAATACGATAACCAAGATAAGTCACGGCAGGAACACCAATAACACACTTCTTCAAACAAAGCTTCAATCCAGCAGTTGCTAGTATCTTTAGTACAGATCTAAGTCTCTGAGCATGCCCATGTTTAGATGAACCACATATGAACACATCATCCAAGTAGCAAACAACACCTGTAAGATCCCTTAATAAATCTTCCATTGCTCGTTGAAAAATACCAGGTGCGGGGAAACTCCAAAAGACAACCTGTGATATTTAAATAACCTACGATGTGTGTTAATCACTGTATACTGTTGCGATGCATCATCAAGGCTTAATTTGGCATATGCCTGAGACATATATAGTTTAGTAAATAGCTTACCACCTGAAAGACTGCTAAACAGACTCAGATCATAGGAATGGGGTAGGTATCCAGCCTAGCGGCTCTATTAACTGTGTAAGCCGATAGTCTCCACAAATCCTGACTGATCCATTTGCCTTCAATACGGGTACCGCTGAAGCAGCACAGGCAGAATGCGGTATAGGGGAAATTATACCTTCTTCTACCAATCTATCCAATTCTCTTTCTACTTTAGCTCTTAATGTATAGGGAACTGTCCTGGCTTTGCAGAATTTAAGAGGGATATTTGGATCTACCTCAATAGGGATATTTTTACCTTTAAGGCAACCCAAACCAGGAGAAAATAAATCTGGGATTTTTTTTACTAGATCAGCTTCAGTATATGATACACTATTTATATCTGAGAGCTTCCGATTATTTAGATGAAGGGAATTAATTAAATCTCTTCCTAAAAGACATGGGCCTGATCTTTCAACAACAACAATAGTTGCTTGACAAGAATTAGTAGAATCAAGTCTAGCACAGAGAGAATTTTACCAGCTACTTTGAGGGGAACACCATCATAAGTCTTAAGGTTTATCGAATAAGGATGAAGAACAGGTCTGCCACTTTCGATAGGCAATAGATTAGAGAAAGTGTCCTCAGAAATAAGGGAACATGCAGCACCTGTATTTAATTCCATAGTTACACAGATATTATTTAGAAATAATGACATTAAGAGGATTACCTTTAGTAGGAGTAACATTAAAGACATAGTCATAGCTAGAATCTAATTCAGTGACTTTAGCCTTGTCCAGTTTATGGACACGATCATTCCCTTTAAATTTTGGTTTGGTCTTACCAAAATTTACGATTTGTACATTATTGCACATAGGTTTAATATGCCCCTTCTGATTACAAGCAAATCAAGTAGCATCCTTGAATGGGCACTTCCGTTTCCAGTGTAATTTACCACAACCACAACAAGGTGTCTTAGGTTTGAAGGTAGCATCTGCCACCCCAGCTTTAGGCTGAGTAGGCTTATGCTTAAAGGTAGGGCTCTGTTTATGAAGTTTGTTTATAGCAGAGTGTCCCATAGCTTGTGCATCTCTGAAAGCTGCTTCTCTAGCACTTGCTATTTCTACAGCTCAACTAAAAGTTAAGTCTGATTCTGCCAGCAAAATGTGCTGTGTAGACTCATTAGATAGGCCCATCACAAATCTGTCTCTTAACATATCTGTTAGATGGTCACCAAACTCACATGTGTGAGCTAGTGCTTTAATTCCAGCAACAAAATTAGCAATAGTTTCACCAGATTTTTTATTCGTAGAATAGAACTTAAATCTTTCATATATTAGAATTACCTTGAGTTTGTAATGTTCCTTCAGATCTTCAGGCCCATAGCTAAGGCAAAAACCTTAGGTCCAGACAATGTAAGAAAGGCTGTATAGTATATGGTTATTCATGTGATTTATTTTCTGTTAATATATCAGCCTAAATAGCGTTTCGAAAACCATAACCATAAATTTGTTTGATCGAAGTTGTCAGATGATAGTTTTTAGGCCTAAGGCGACAGCGAAATAAATTTTGAAATAATGAACTGGGTTTTAAGAAAAACAATTAAACAAATATAAATATATTCATAGAATAAACGAATGTACAATGTGATAAGTAGATTACTTTCCTTGTTACTCCTTGTTACTCCTTGTTACAATGTAAGATACTGTAAAATATGATTTACAGTAACAAGATGCGAAGAGAATTGAAGTATTTGAAATAAATATGAAATAATATGGTAGAATAATATGGTGAACTAATAATATAGTGACTATGATGGACTGTGAATTAGGGGCTGTAATATGAAAAGTAAATATAATTAGGACGTACTCTCGTATGGTCGTTTGCAAAGAATTGTAAGAAAAGTGGAATTAACTAAGTATGATTTGTTTGGAGGTAAATGACTAATTGTAGAAGTAATGATTACCGACCTTTATATGAAGAGTGGCTTGAGTCGAATGGGAAAGAATAGTGTGCTATTTGGTCGAGCTTAAAGCGTGTCTTTTTTTGTTTGTGTATGAAATTTTAAGGGATGATGTTTGGAACAGTATTACGTTAAATGAATTGACAAGTAAAATAAATGAATGAATTAATTATTAAGTTGTACATAAAATGATTTAATTTAAAAAAAGTTAAGTAAAATAATTGAAAGATTAAATTGACAAAGTTAAGTAAAATAATTGAACGATTAAATTGACAAAGTTAAATGATTGCATAATATGAATTTTACATAATAATTGATGTATATATATTTAAGTTTCCCAGGAGGTTTTTATTATAGAAATGCCCAGAGGCATTGCTATAGCTGGTACCTTCTTCTCCTCTGGGATAGAATTAGCTAGAAAATAGAGTTTGACTCTACTAATATAGGTCTCAAAATATTCGACTCCAGCATCGAAACTATCAATAGAACCTATAAGAGAAATTGTATTCCAAAAAATAACCCACGAAAAATAGAAATCTACACACAGAAAATAGGAATATGGGACAATTTAACCCACTGATAATAGGAATAGGGGACAATTTAACCCACTGATAATAGGCAAAACACAAATCTTCAATCTTCGTCGCCAATGTAGTATATCTATTATCAGTTTGGTTATAACAACTATTATTTAGAACACTCACCGATGGTGAAGTGGCGCATCAGATGTGGTAGTAATTGACACAATAGGTTATTAGTAGGGGTTAGTAAATAGAATAATGTGATTTAGGTTATGATAGGAAACAGTAGGCTCGAGCTGTTGTGTCTATAGCTTTTTCTTAAGTAGGTCGTTATCTATATAGAGTGGGTGACGGGTGTGGACAGACTGGTTATTTCTACAGGACCTTAAGAGGTCACCTAGTATTGAAGTATCGACAACAAGACTATAGTAAACCGCAATAATAGTTCACGTCATTACATATGGTACATATTTTTATGAGTAATACATGTATAATTGTACAAATAATAAGTGCTGAATACAAACGAATAAGTTATAGGCATAAATGATAAATATGTACATGTAGCGTAGAATATACTGATGTAGGCTACTTGCAAGTCATTTCGCCAACCTAAGTAACAAGGCACATAATAGAAAAAGTATTTTTATTTTCTAGGAGTAGGCTCTCTCAAAATCTTAGGCCCATGCCCAATGTCCCATATATTTTCCTAGGCGAAGAGGAGACGGCATTTTTTCTCCGCAAACTTGCCAATCACTTGATCATTCGAAAGTTGAATGTCATTGTGGACGGCGAGTAGTGAGAGGCCGTTGAGGCGATCCTGGCCAATGGTGCTCCTCATGTACGTCTTTAGCCGTTGGGAATGATTGTCCGGCCTCTGCATTTGAGACCGACAGTCATTAATATGGTCAGGAGCTTCGCAATGTTTGGGAACATACAGGTCTCGGCGTACTCCTTCGTATTCTTGTCAGTCCCGAAGACTGGAGTGGTATTTGTCCACCACTGTGCTTCCACAGGCACGAGTACCAATGATTTAACATCGCTCTCGTAGATCTTAACGGCATTAAGGACGGCATTTACCTCTGCTTTCGAGCCCTTGATAGGCTTCTTCAATCGGAGAGCAGCAGGCACGGTATCGTCCTCAAATCTTCTCTTCAGCTCGGCGATCATTTGGTCAACGAACGGAATATAGACCGAGTGTCAATAGTACTCTTCAGCAGTCCTGGCTGGGATATTCGCGCACTGTTTCTGTCGTGCACAGACTCGGGGAACAGGGACGTCATCGTGATATGAGTCCACTTCAATCAGGAGATCCTTGGCTTTTGTAAATACAGTGTGTAAGTGCTCCTCGGCATTCTTTCTGAACTTAGCGAAAATAGTCTCAATCTCACGAATCAGTACGTACGCAGATGCCAAGTCACCGTCCTTATACTGCAGGGTCCAGCTCGATTCAAGTGTGTGGGCTAAAACTGACTCCGTAACAATCAGCCCAATGAGAAGGCGAGGGTCCCTAATCGCAGCGAGTAATATGCCAGCAATGGCTTTAAGCTTCATTTCCTCTTCCATCAAGACCGCGATGTGAGGCAGAAACTCGATGAAAACGAGGGCTGCATCATGCCTCTCAATCATCTGGTGGGACACAAGGGAACCAACTTCTCCCGCTTTGCTGAGGAAAGCTTCACGATTTTGCAGAACCGGAGCGTCCGCATGTTGCTGCAGTAAATGAAGTTATGGATTTCGTTAAGTGTCTGAAGGGCGAGTTTCACTTCTTTCACATCGCAGGCCCTGGTCAGCACCAGGTTCAGTCGGTGATTAAAGCAGTATCGGTTTGACGAGGGGCTATTGCCCCATGATGATGGCGGCACAACTTCTGAACTTCCCCATCATGACACTCCCTCCGTCGAAGCCGAGGACCCGGCAGTTTGACATGTCCAAGCCAAGGCCGTGTATGGTGCGAATGAGCAGTTGGGCCAGGCCTTCACCGGTGAGGTTCTCAGCATGGACGAAAGTGAGAAAGTCCTCCTTGATATCCTGTTTGACGTGTCGAGGGATAATGGTGGCTTGCTCCTTCCCTGAGACGTCAGTGGTCTCGTCTATTAGCACTGCGAATACCCCTGACACTCCGGCTAAGACCTCTTCCAGGACCAATCGTCCTGTAAAGCGAAATATGATTATGTTGACACCTGCTCATAATGTCAAAATAGCATGAATTCTACTTTTGGAATAAGAGACCTATTTTTTGGACAGAAGTTGCAGTGTCACCCACCTGTGATATCGATCAGTTCGTTCTGAATGGCTTTGCTTATGAGGGAAAAGTTGGCTCGCCTGGCCAAGCTGGTGAGGAGGCGGTTGACGTCGGCATCTCCTCCCTGGGCTCGATAACGCAGAAGCGCTCTGAAGACTCCTTCTCTCGCTTTGCTCGGAATAGAGAGGTCCAATGAACCGTTATTTCGATGCCCACGGAGAGGCAGCCTATTTCGTCTGCAGAAGAGGATGCTCTCAATAATCGGAACCAACAGGCGCTGGTTGGTCTCGATAGGCTCCTTCTTCTTTTCTTGTAGCAGGGTGCTACCAGCACTCGTCAGTTTTCACAAAGTGTTGACAAACCCCTCCATTTTCGTCATAGCTGTCGCGTGATATCCGTGCTTATTGTGACTGCTGAGCAGTTTGGTTTGTACATGCACATTGGCCATAACACCAAAGTGCCCAGCCTATGGTCTCCAACTCCGCCCGTATCTCCGCCGAACAGCACACATGCAACGCAGTATCCACCCTCGTTAAGTAACAAGTACCTGAGCCGTGGGTTTGCGATACACCAGCTTGGTTGGAATCGCCTCTTATGACCACCTTCTTCAATGAAGGGTAGCGATTCGACAGACGGGGCAGTCTGGTTAATTAAGGCCCCTTTCTTGGAGTCTATGGCCGCCTTGTTCCCAATGAAGTTGGCAACGTCCACTGGAGCTAATGGGAGTGTCAGTGTGCCATGCAAAAAAAGAGAAGAGATTTCCTTGCCTTCCTGCTCATCATGGTGAGATTCGACTTCGCTGTCAGATCTCATCACGCTCGCACTTACCACTCATCTTGGCCACTTTGGTCTTGAAGAACGAGGTGATCTTCATATCGCCGGCTCGTTTCAAGGTACTCACCCTGTGAATGAGAGGGAACTAATGCATCACATCGAAAAGCCCAGCCGTTCACATCACCCCATGTCCGTAACAACATATAATAAAAAAATCCCTTACTTTGCAATGCTGTGTTTCAGAGAGAGGATGACGCGGAGGTGATTCTGGTGGAGTTGGGAGGAGAGAGAGAGAGAGAGGATGCTAGGATTAATTCCGAAAGTGAAAGATGCGTGGGAGCACATGCTCAGCTCACTTAGACCAGCAGACAAAGAGCGGAAGGGCCAGGCGTGTGATTCAGGATGCGCAATCCGACTGGTCAGCGAATCAAGCGCACGTGCCGTGTATCCGCCGTGACTCAAAAGACGAAGTGCCGCCTCGAAAAGGCAAATGGTGTATAATTTTTTCCCTGATCATGGGAGGCTGCACCCCTTGGATCCGTCCCTGTCATCAGATAGAAATATGCCTAGATGACCGACCTTACACTGCTTCCCAGGCCGGTAACAATCTTTATCAATTCAGGCGCATACCTTTGGGTGTTACGAATGAGGTTTTCGCTTTTTAACGCTTTATGAATCAGTTTATAAACAAAAACAAACTATGTAACACTGATGCCTATCTCGAAGACATAACAGGCTGCAGAACGACGGAAGAACATGACAGCAAGCTAAATTGTTTCATGGAAGCTGCTTCTAAATACAATCTCTCCCTGCATTCTGAGAAATCTAAGTATTCTCTAACTTACGAGTACATTAATCTTTGCGTTTACCAAATTTCTAACGGCAATCTGAAACCTGATCCTGAACAAATGAGACCTTTGTTAGAATTACCCGAACCATTTAGTAAAAATCCTTGCAGCGTTGTTTGGGGTTATATGCATATTATGCTATGTGGTTTCGCAACAATTCAGAGAAAGTAGGCCTCTTGTAGATTGCTGCAGATTTGCTTTATCTCTTCAGGATATTCAAGCATTTGAAACTTTAAAGAATGACAGTGCCAAATCTTTAGTGAACGTTATTGATAAAGGCGCCCCCTTTTCCATAGAAACGGATGCATCAGATAATGCAATCGGTACCACCTTATCGCAGCGCGGTCGACCAGGAACTTTCTTCTCACGCTTATTGAATCGACCAGAGAAGAGACACCACATCGGGAAAAAAGAAGGGCTGGGAGACATTTTGACGTAACAACTGATCAAAGAGCTGTGTCATTAATGCTTGATACCAATGTAAAAGGTACAATAAAAAATAATAAGATCATGCGCTGGCGTATGGAATTACTTCCATTTTCCTTCCATATTCATTATCGCCCGGGTTACGAAAACTTTGTTGCTGATACACTATCACGGTAGTATTGTAACGCCACTTCGGATATTGCAAGTTAAAAATCGCTTCATGAGAATCTCATTCATCCTGGAGGCCAGCGAATGCTACATTATGTTCTTGTTAAAAACCTCCCTTACTCCATCCATGAAATCCGCCGTTTTACTGCTGATCGTCAGGTATGTGCTTAAATTAAACCCAGTTTCTTTAAACTATAAAATACTTCTTTGATACGGACGACTGCGCCTTTCCAACGTCCTTCAATTGATTTTAAGTGGTCGCTTCCAGTTTCCTCGCACTCGTCGAGTTATCTCCTTACAATTGTTGATGAGTTTAGCCGAATTCCGTTTGCGTTTCCATGCCGCGATATGTCATCCAAAGTAGTTATTGATTGTCTTACAATTTTTTTTTCATTATTTGGTCTAAGGCAATAGTCAATAGTCTAAGTCAATAGTCAATAATCAATGCATTTGATCTAAGTTGATAGTCAATAATCAATGCTGTAGCAGGTGGTCTCGAAAACCACCCGCCACAAGGGTCTGCTCACTCACGCGTGAGACGCCTTTTAGATAGGAAGGAGGCTCAAAGAAACGTAAATACTCAATTTATTTTCTAAAAAACTTATATATATATATGAATCCATTAAACCACATTGAGAGATATATACATTTGTATATCTGCCGCGCGTTTACCTATTCTTCATTTATTCTTTGAATTCCCAATTAATTTTCTATTTCTTTCATAGTCTCCGTTCGAGCTGGTGAAAGTGTTCCTTAAAAGCTATTCTATTTAGAGAATCTTTTGGTTATCTGCGTAGCGTAGTGTACTAACGGCATACTTTTAACTGTGATCAAAGCGGTGCTCGCTGCCTCAGTGTGCCTGGTTCGAATCGCTTCCCTGCACGGATTTTTCGAAAAAGGTAATAAAAATATTACTGCAAGGAAAAATTATTCCGTTTTCTCTTTCAATGTGGTTTAATGGATTCATTTCCATCATTCTCTCGTGCTACTTTGAGAGATATATGCATTTGTATATCTGCCACGCGTTCACCTATTCCTGATTTATTCTTTAAATTCCCAATTAATTTTCTATTTCTTTCATAGTCTCCGTTCGAGCTGGCGAAAGTGTTCCTTAAAAGCTATTCTATTCAGAGAATTTTTTGGTTCTCTGCGTAGCGTAGTGTACTAACGGCATACTTTTCACTGTGATCAAAGCGGTGCTCGCTGCCTCAGTGTGCCTGGTTCGAATCGCTTGCCTGCACGGACTTTTTGAAAAAGGTAATAAAAATATTACTGCAAGGAAAAATTATTCGGTTTTCTCTTTCAATGTGGTTTAATGGATTCATTTCCATCATTCTCTCGTGCTACTTTGAGAGATATATGCATTTGTATATCTGCCACGCGTTTACCTATTCCTCATTTATTCTTTGAATTCCCAATGAATTTTCTATTTCTTTCATTGTCTCCGTTCGAGCTGGTGAAAGTGTTCCTTAAAACCTATTCTATTCAGAGAATTTTTTGGTTATCTGCGTAGCGTAGTGTACTAACGGCATACTTTTAACTGTGATCAAATCGGTGCTCGCTGCCTCAGTGTGCCTAGTTCGAATCGCTTCCCTGCACGGATTTTTCGAAAAATGTAATAAAATATTACTGCAAGGAAAAATTATTCGGTTTTCTCTTTCAATGTGGTTTAATGGATTCATTTCCATCATTCTCTCGTGCTACTTTGAGAGATATATACATTTGTATATCTGCCACGCGTTTACCTATTCCTCATTTATTCTTTGAATTTCCAATTAATTTTCTATTTCTTTCATAGTCTCCGTTCGATCTGGCGAAAGTGTTCCTTAAAACCTATTCTATTCAGAGAATCTTTCGGTTCTCTGCGTAGCGTAGTGTACTAACGGCATACTTTTAAATGTGATCAAAGCGGTGCTCGCTGCCTCAGTGTGCCTGGTTCGAATCGCTTCCCTGCACGGATTTTTTCAAAAAAGGGGATAAAAATATTACTGCAAGGAAAAATTATTACGTTTTCTCTTTCAATGTGGTTTAATGGATTCATTTCCATCATTCTCTCGTGCTACTTTGAGAGATATATACATTTGTATATCTGCCACGCGTTTACCTATTCCTCATTTATTCTTTGAATTCCCAATTAATTTTCTATTTCTTTCATAGTCTCCGTTCGAGCTGGCGAAAGTGTTCCTTAAAACCTATTCTATTCAGAGAATTTTTTGGTTCTCTGCGTAGCGTAGTGTACTAACGGCATACTTTTAACTGTGATCAAAGTGGTGCTCGCTGCCTCAGTTTGCCTGCTTCGAATCACTTCCCTGCACGGATTTTTGAAAAAAGGTAATAAAAATATTACTGCAAGGAAAAATTATTCCGTTTTCTTTTTCAATGTGGTTTAATGGATTCATTTCCATCATTCTCTCGTGCTACTTTGAGATATATATATATATATATATATATATATATATATATATATATATATATATATATATATATATATATATATATGTATACACACACAAAATAAATTAATTTCTACTTCAAATAACGAATACTTACAAAGGTCTACACACGACTTCGCGAGCGAGCTCTCCCACGCAAATGCGGTTTTGGCCCAACCACAACTACAAGCCGCCACGCCCTTACTGCCACTAATTTGCCCCTGGGCGATCTCTTTGAAGTCTTCGTTCGTTTAAGGCGAGTCCTCTCGCTCTCTTTGAGTGTGGAGTTGGGGGGGGGGGGCTGGCGTCCCGTCCTCGTGTTCTTCTTACTAACGACGGACCAGGGAGAAGGACAGATTTGGTCCACAAAATCGCGCCTCACAGAGACCTCTCGGCTCCACACTCCCTGACTCCTTCCTCACTCTGAAATGAGAGCAATCAGCGGTACCTTAAGAGCTGGAAACAGGAAAAAAGAAATTACCATCCTGTTCACTACTTAATGGTGTTACGTGTCCCCTCTCCTTTATATACATATATACCACCCACTAATACACACCTGGCTTTACATCCAGCTATACTTTTTGTCGTGCACTGGCTCGTAAACAAATTCCAAAAGTCCTTAATATACATATAAATACACTTTTTCACTTTTTTAATCAAAATTTTCATTCAAGACCTGTGGGAGGGAAAAGATCGGTCTCCGGCCAAAGACGAGGGCCCCATACTGCTTCCAGGCAGCTTGCCCACCCTCCTTCTCTGGAACATGAAATAAAAGGTGGGCATTAAAGTGGGCACGGGTGAGTTGAAGCGAAAAAACACAAAAAACTACCCCATGAAAAGCAAAATACTTGTAAATAATGCAAATGAAATCGCTGTGTTCCCATGCTAAACATACAAACGGTCACTCACATTAGGAAACAACTACAAGCTGACGGTTTGGCCGCTGAGATAACAAAGGCAATTAAAATAGATGTGCACACAATATAAGGAATCTGCTATAGAGAGGGAGTCTCACCCACTAGCCATTGACATGGAGTCATGGGCTCGTGAAAGACGAAATCTTATTTTGTTACGGATATCCTGCCTGATAAAGATCGGTCAGATTTCCTAATTCATACACTCGGGTGTACACGCGCCTATACTAATACACGCACATACCCTCTGATCAAATATGCTCCTCTCAGTTTAGGATTGGAGAAACGGAGCCACGCCCCGAAATTTTAGTTATAATAAAAGTGCTTGCAAAAAAACATACAAGGGCAGTCTGACAGGGAGAGAAATACAAGAAACACTGAGTCTATTAACACTGATAGCCAGTTACAAGGACGTGAGCAAACTACGAACTAGGAACTCAGCGATTTCACTCAACAGACCTGATGTGGTTATAAGAACAAAATAGAACCTTTTAAAACGGACATTTTTTTATGATTTCCTACATCTGTTAAGTAATAAGACGGTTACCGTTTATCCAGTCTACACGTGAATCACCAGCGGACATCTGGAGTCAGATTGAATTCTACGGCGTATTCTACATACCACCGATACCTTCAAGCCAAATCATACCATTCTTTCCACCTACCTTAAACAGGTGGCCTACTCAAAATTTTGAGGCGCCCTTACCTATAAACAAGTGACATCCCCCCTCCCTATAAGAGTAATGTAATAAAGGATTCATTATAAACTAAGTTTTTGTTTTGATTTGTTTACCTCTTCCTCTTGTCTGTTTACTTTTTCTAAGTAATGGTCTTTTTTTTTGTCTGGGTCAGCCTTGCCAAGAATCTCCAAAGTCACACAAACTTTTTTTTTTGTCCCAAAGTGTCCTGCAATCAATTATACTTATGGATGTCAAAACTTCAGGAGAGAGAATATTCTTCGGGCAACGAATATTTATTTCTAAGATAACTAACAATCAACTTTGATATGATGATTCCAGCGAGGAATTACAGAAGGGCGAGTGAATATTGAGAAGACACGTAGAATGAATGAAACAGAATCAGAATGCGAAGAGTGAATGTGCCATATTCCCATGGGATAAGGAGATCGTTACATAATACCCAGCCATCTGAATGAGGGGAAAGAGTGTGTGAGTGAGAAATATAATTCTAGAAATATGATTCTAGAATTGTCGGGCTGTGTAGATTCTCCAAAGATTTCTATCCATTGCCTTAAGAGTTTATGAATGAATGGTTACAAACAAAATGGCAAATTACATTTCTCATGACCTAAATTTTTATATGGACTGATTGAGATATCTAATATCGCCATCACAATGGTGCTAGGACGATAGCTAAAAAAGAAAACTGAGGGTGAGCGTTAGCTCTTGGATAACATTTCAAAACGGCGTTCTCTTCATTTCAACAGAATACGCTCCGCTTCTAGGAGGGGAGTTGTGTAGCGTGCGAGGAGTGCAGGCGGCGGCTTAAAAGCTTCGCTTGAATGAGTCTTTTTTTGAGACTCAGGATGGTGGAGTGGATTCGCCGCTCGCTAACAGTGGTCCAGTGACGCGAGAAGCTGTTCGCAACTCGCCTACGCTACTTTCCTTCTTTATTTTTTCTTTGCCCCTTTTCCTGCTCCCCTCAATCTACAACATTTATCAGAAACAATTCCGCATACCTTCTCTGAGTGAAAGAGTAATGGAAAATAAAATAAAAGTGTTCAATTGAAATTGCGAGCAATGATTCTCAGATCAATTATGATATAGATTTTAATATGTGATTGATGGGCTGCATTTGTTTATATTTACTCCCAAATTCCATCGGTGTTCTTTTAGGTCATGTACAAGGAATTTGTGTACCGCATTGTGTGTGTGTCGTCTGTGCGAGAATTGCTTGCAGTTCTATGTATGCTGGCTATAAATTGCGAATGTGAACACGAATCTCTCATTTTCTACCCATGGGTGTGTAGGCCTGTTTGCGACTCTGCAAGAACTTGTATAACCCTTTGGATGGTATAGAGAAGTAGGACGTATTTGAGTGTCCTTTAGAAAGACATTGAAGCACTTTTCTAACTCTTTGCGAATAAAAGTTTCATCAGAACCCAAGGGTCTGGAGTTGATGGTTGCAAGTAGAATCGTGTTTCTTAGCATACTGCATTTCGTATTAAGAATAGGTTCGCTGGAAGTTTGCGTAAACATTATCCAGTAGCTCCTTTCGCTAGGAGAAATGAGTTTATACCTCTGTGATATATTTCGAGGTGGCATTCTAGGTAGCATTAGCAGAAAAAGTGAAAATGTATTCAGTCGCGATGACTTTTAGCAATTCCTGAAATAAATCTAAATGGAATTCCAATCCATTATCAGAGATTATCTGGGCATGAGCACCAAAACTTGAGGCATAGTTGGTGAATAATGTTATATCATTACGTGGTTATACCTCTATTCATTGAATGTATCGGCAAGTTAAGGTTAGAAAGTGTTTGTTACCATCTTTTGTGGTCGGAAAGCAACTTATAATATCCACATGATTTGTGCGAAACCGTATTATCGGGGCAGCGAATTGTGTAAGAAATTGTTTCGTGTGTTGCTATACTTTGGCTTTCTGACAGCATAGGCAATTTCTAACCTGTTCACATACGAGTTTTTTTTCATCTTGTTCTAAACAAAACCTTTCTGAAGGGGTTTTGAAGGCAGAGTAAGTCCCCAAATTACCCAAATTGCAGTAATAGTTGAGAACTAGTTTGCTGAAATCAGAGGTGAGATAAATGCAGACAAACTATTTAGAAAAATCACAAGTGATTTAACTAGAGTATAGACATTTTATTAAACTAAAGCGAGAGAGAAGGGTCCTCTGGCAGAAGCATCAATTGCAAATCAGTCAATTGAGATTTGGTTAGTCTCATAATTTATGATAGTGAACGAAAGAATGGTCGAATTAATAGACTTGCATAAAGGGGTTAGACTATGGGGAGGGGGCTCTTGACGGTAGTCCCTAATTATGGGGATACTTTGAAGGTAATCGTGAGGACAACCCAAGAGCCTTGGAAGGGGGACGCTGGTTGCCAGTAATGGTGATAGATTACCGAGTTGATACAGATGCTCCAGTTGGTTTGCTTTGACCTTCTTTATTTCATACAAGAATGATTTGTTAATTGCTATGGGGGTGCCCTAAGCCGAGGGGCGGTCTTATTCTAGCGACGGGGTCAAATAACCCTGAGGATGTAGATAGAAACACCAGGGTAGAACACTGGTATTTAGGGAGTTATGTAATCGCGATTAAAGAGGAGAATGCGCAACGGTTGTTTTCCAAATTAATAAGGCCTTGAAGCAGGGAGATCGAGGAACGTCAGGATATTGAAGTTACCAAACCAAAAATAAAATTATTATTGAACTAGATCTTATTGCACTTTACAGAAAGGTCTTTAATTAAGTTTTAAGTTCTAAGTTATGACATAAATTAAGTTCGAGGTCAAGTGCGAGCAAAGTCTAAAGGAGGCCGGACGAATAGAACCTTTAAGAGTTAGACCTTAATGTCTTCGTTATGTACGCGACTATATACAAGGATGAATTGCGCAAATACGAGAGATCGGACTGAACGATATACAACGCGATATATTGCTATATAAAAATAATAGTACTCTACTTTGTTCTGGTTTCACACAGTTATATATTCAATTTAAACCACGCCCTACAGGTTTCCCGTCCAACTAAACCACACCTCCCTCTTATGTGTTGGCCTGTTGATGGGTCGGTATTAACATAACTCGACTCTTGATTGGCTACTGCCGAACATATTGATAAGGGAGGCACTCCGACTATTGGGTAAAGTTCTCTGTGGACGGTGGCATGTTACCATGGAGACAGCTTCCTATTTACCTAATCGTGATAACTATCCGGGTCTGTATTCTGCTTTGATTATAATGTTTGCCTAAGATTTCCTCGTCTAACTCTAACAGAGATAACTGGCTTCGTTTACTATCGTCTGACATTCTCGTAAACGGCGCTAACTTTACTTTTCTCTCTCTCTCCGTACTTTATGTATGTGGAGACTCTCGCGTGTGTCCTATTTTTGACGTACACGCCGGTCGCTACAAGACAACCATTTTGTGATGTTTATGCTGATGCATTGTGTTGCATGAATTGCCTGTTGCCTTTGTGTATGGGTTCCATGGAAAGAGCGTCTCTCGTGTTATCTCTTCAGGCTGTGTCGAATATCCTTACCGTATTGACTAAAGAGCTCAACTGCGAGAGCTTCTTTTGTTGATTGACTGGCTGTGAGAGACTTAACAGCTCCAATTATTGCCTTACAATCAGTCAAGGCATGGAAATCGGGGCCGATAAGCATGTGCCTGAAGAGTTTTGTTGCAATAGCTATAGCAGTCAATCCCTTGCTGAATGAGGACTATTTTAATTGTGAGCCTCAAGGTTTTACTAAAGAATCCCTTTTACACTGACAAAATTGTTGCAGAACCGCTCAAAGACCGATATCGAACTCATTTAAGATTAGACGAAAGGACCTATTTCGCTAGATCATCCCATTGTAATGTTGAATTTGGAAGAGGTTTGCTCGAGTTTTTTTTTAACAATCTTGTGAGATGAATGATTGTTGTGGCAGCATTTTTACGAACCTTCTAATGATTTTTCCAAGCAAGGAATCTCTGTATCTCTTGTAATATGTTTGCTCTAGGCTAATGGTTCCCAAACTTTTGCAGGCTGGCGCCCCCTTGGCTCACCAGTGAATTCCTAGCGCCCCCCACAGACACATATGGAAACAAACACCTCTTTCTTGATATTTGGTATGCTGCAATTTGAAAAGAGAAAGGTTAAACACAAATGTGTATTTCACAAATAAAACCCAATTTAGTAAACCAATTTATTTTTTAGCAGTTTTAACTGTTTCAGCAACATAGAATGGTAAATAAACATTCCACCAGTAACCTTCATTGTCTCACACTTAATATTAATGGGATGGATGTGCTTGGTGCAGGGACATAAGCTTCTCAACATCAGGCTGGAACTCACTAAGAAGAAGTCGTAGATCCCCGCGGTCAGTAATTTTCAGTCGTTTTCTTTGCTTGGAAAGAAGCAAGGCGACTGCACTGAAGCCCCGTTCTACTAAATATGATGTTGGCAAGGCAATAAAGTACACCTTGACCTTGTTCCACAGCACTTGATAGCAGTCAGAGATTTTTTTTTGTAACCAAAAATCTTGATATGACATTTTGAACATTGGCCTTAGCTCAATGTCATTTTGAATGGAAATCAGTTCTTCCTCTGCCACTCCAGTTTCTTCACCGTCGACATTTAGGAATGGATTGATCACCCAGTCTGGTATTTCAAGCAATAAAATGTCCTCAAATCTCTCAGACATGTCTCTGTGCAGTTCATCCAGGTGTGTACAATACACTTGAAGGTCATCGAATGGTATGCCTTTTTCCTTATCCAATTCAGAGAGGCTTGGGAACTGGTAGAGTGCATGGCGAGCTATGTTTCGTTTGAATAACTGTAACTTGGCCAGGAAGGTTGAGATAGCTGATTTGACTGTAATTAGATTAACCTCATTTCCTTGCATCTGCAAATTAACTTCATTGAACTTTGTGAATATATCTGCCAAATAAGCAATGTCATGCTTCATGTTTCTTAGTTCATCACACAGAACAGAATTGGAGTCTTGGAAGAATTCAACAACTGTATCAAACAGTGAATAGAAACGTCTCAGGCAGTTTCCCTTTGACAGCCATCTAACTTCTGTGTGCAACACTAAACGTTCAAACTCTTCATCATTATCAGTGCACAGCTGTCGAAACAGTCGGGAATTGAGGGCATGTGCCTTGATTTTATTTATTGCTGTGATAACAGTACTCATTGATTTGTGTAGTCTACCACTCAGGTTTTTTGCGACCAGATGCTGCCTGTGGATTACACAGTGCACTGTAAGTACTCCAGGTACAGCTTTTGTCAAGAAACTAATGAAGCCACGATGACGACCTACCATTGATGGTGCCCCATCTGTTGCACAAGCAAGAATGTTAGAAAGTGGGATGTCTTTCTCTTTGAAAAAAACATCAACGACACGAAATACTGACTCCCCTTTTGTGTCTGTTTCAAGCTGTCTCGCAAATAACAGCTCTTGAACCAAGCTTTCATCTTTGACGAAACGAACATAAGCAAGAAGCAAAGATTCATTGCCTGGCAGAGTGGACTCATCTAACTGTAAACTAAATTCTGTTGTCCTAAGCATGTTACACAATGTTTCTTCAATATTTTCAGCCATTTCATCTATTCTTCTCTGAACAGAGTTATCACTGAGAGGAATAGCTTTTATAATTTGGTCAGGTGACTTGTGTAGAACTGTGTGTAGAACCTCTCTTACTGCTGGTAGAATAAGCTCTTCTCCAATTGTATGAGGCTTACCAGATCTAGCAATCAGCAAAGAGATGTTGTATGATGCTCGCAAACCGTCAGTAGATTGTTGTAAACTGCTGGCAAATATATTTCCGATGGTTTTCCGTTTCCGAACGTTGTCTCGGAGTGACTGAAAATATGCCAAGTTTTTGTCTGCTTTATCAGAGTGCATTTTCTTCAAATGTTCCAAAAGCCTCGAAGGTTTCATAGCTTCATTTGAAAACACTCTATCACACAGTAGACACATTGGTTGCTGTTGGTTGTGTGGTGCTGCGACAAATCCATATTTCAGATATTCCACACTACATTGCCGACACTTCTTTTTTGTTTGCTGTACCAAGGCCATACTTAATTCTGGAACAAAAAAATAAAACCATGTAAAATACAGCATTCTATCGCATTTCATTAATAGGCCTACTTAAAGACAAAAATGACAACATTGAAGGTATAAAAAGCAAGTTTACCCTCTCACGTATTCATTTTCTTCCATTTACTCACAGAAAATGGTGGCGGACGTGATCACCCACACAATGACACACGCGTGAACACGCATATATGCACACACACACACAAACACATGCACACACAGGTACAAAGTCATATACATTCGTAACAATATATATCAGTGAATGCACCACCCTAACCAGCTCAACACAACACAACACGGCGCGTTCTGGCGAGTCCCCAATTTCATGTTGACTTGAACTCAAGATGATGTTGACCGCCAGGATGCGGTTTTTATTATAAGATAAAATTCTGAACATTACAAGCTTGAAATTACAAACCTGAGCTTTTGCTTTTGTAGTCTATGCTGTCGGATTTGACTGGGCCAGAGCGGCGTGCGGTAACCGGACCCTGATGCGTCGTCCACTGACTCGTCCTGCTGTACGTGTTGTGTACAAATCGTCAAACAAACGTTCGAACTTCTGACTTCGACTTCGGACTGCCGCCCCCCTACCGCCCCCTTCTTCCTCACCGCCCCCCCAGATCTTTCCATCGCCCCCAGGGGGGCAGTACCGCCCACTTTGGGAACCACTGCTCTAGACTAATCACTGATAACAATTAGTTCGCAAGCCGTGAATTTCATTTTGCAAAGAGTTGCTGGAAATGTTGAAAAATGTTAGGTTTTGTTTACGTTTGCGATTATTAGGTCATCACAATACATATGTGAAAGCGAAGTTCACATCACCTTAAACCAAAGTTGGGTACTAAACCGTTAATCATTAATTAACGAAGTTAATCTTTTCGTTAGCGATTAAACTTTTAAGTTAACATTGAAAATCATTAACTTCCGCTGCATTTACCTTCCTTAACTCATGTTTGTTAACCTAAACAACCATTTAAAGTCCCAGGCTGTTGTAGACTAAGGGAGTGCGGATTTGTTCTTTGTCAAAATGCTGCCACTCAGCATTGTAGAGTCTAACATGTTCTAGAAGCTGTTCAAATCAAGCTGACTTCCAGCAAGAGCTCCACCTCGCAGAGGAGGCTGGTTAGGCGAATTGTTAAATCGCATAATGACTTGAAGCAATACTTGATGAAGTATTTCTATCTTCTTTTTTTAGTAATCTTTACCTTTAATACTAGGAATGACATTTTCATATTTCTTCTACTCCTTGACGGCACGTCCAATTTCATTCAATTTAGTGTTGCTGTGAAAAATAATACTAAAGTCTAGTCACAAAAAAACATCGAGCATTTTATTTATTTCGAATTTGTTATAATTGATTTTTTTTTCTTACTATTTTCTAAAATGTCTCGTTTGTAAGGAAGTTTCATTCATATACATAGTGATATCTCGTTATAGTGAAATCCTAGTTGAGTGAGAATGTTGCGACCTTCATGGAAGGTATCGCATACGGTATATTTATGCTTGAGTTACTTTAAATCTCAAAATTTAAATTTTAACTTAAAATTAAAATATTAAAACATATTTCCTTTTAATTTCATACCTCTTGAAGATATGTGGCTATCATAGCTGATTGCTGGTAGCAGTGCCTGCGTGCATTAGGCTGACAGATCATCATACCTTTGGTGTACTTACACAGGCTATAGTCAACGTCCACTATGAATTCCGCATTTAGAAGAAAATTACCAGGTTATATTTTAAATAGATGATAATCTAATTTTATCAATACAAAATTATTGTTTTATTTGTTTATTACTCTATTAGTTTTATTAACAATTCATATGTGGATCTTATTTAAAAATAAATAGTATAGTAATTTTATTTATAAATTAGATTAAATTTTAATATTTACTAATTGTAATTCTTATTTTATAAACAATTATAATGTCTTTCTATTTCTGGGTAACTAGGGACAATAGCAGTAAGTTTGTGAAGGCCTTTGTCTAGTTTGGAGCAGACGCTGACACACTGAGAGACCTGCTAGTGGCTCAGGTTGTAGACGACAACCCTGTTGGTGATGATGTTGCTGTTGCTGCCCTGTTGGCTGCAACCGTAGACACGCTCGCACAGGAATTTGAGTATTTCTCCCTGACAGACTATGCGGCTGTGCCTGTAGCTGATCGTGGCCCTGACGATGTAGAGACCATTGTTAACAATACCCTCAAAACCATCCGACATAAGGTGTGCTGCCCACATCTTCAACCTAGTGGCCAACAAGGGTGCAGATTCTGCACTGCAAATTGCAGTAATAAAGGTGCCCTACAGGAATGTCCTATCCAAGGCACTAGCCCTCTGAAACCTGCAGGATTGCACCACTGCGACAGCAGACAACATCTACCTTAGGGTGAGAAGAAGGCTGATTGTCCCCAACTCAATGAGGTGGAACTCTACATATGACTATGTGGTATTCCTAAACACCATCCTGGAGATTAAGAGGCCTACTCTCTACAGAGTCATGGCCCAGTGAAGGTCAACAGCTTTAACAACCAAGATGTCCGTTTACTGGAGGAGTAATAAATAATAATAAAAATGAATTCTAAAATTAATATTAATATTGATATCAATAATGTATCGCCTAATTTTAATATAAAAGTAAATATCACAGTTCATTTATACAAATATATTTACCAAAGTTACATGCTAAAGACTTGAAGGATTGTACATACAATTCATTTTATTCGATGAAATCGCCGTCGGCTTCGACCGCGGGATCCATGCGACTTCGCAACCTGCTACAAGGCTTCCAGACGGCCCTCCTGCTTAACTGGGTGAAAAGTGTAAGGATACTGGATCTAAGCTCCATCTTGATGGTGCACGGAGACTTGTTAGTCTCTCTTTCAGTCACGCCGCACACATAATAGTCCAGGAGATTGCATTATGGGGAGTTGGGAGGTCATATGTTCGGAGTGATGTGGTCAAATAAATTAACTGACAACAAAGACTGGGTCCTTCTGTTTGTGTAGCATGGTGCAGATTCCTTCTGCTACACCTGCAGTCTTCCGACGGCCATATCCTGGATCTAGGACAACACCAACTCACCCAGGGATTTTATATAGCTCCCCTGTAAGAAAAACGGTGACACAACGGGGCCCTAGCTCTTGAGAACCTTAAACACCATGATATGGACCAGGAACTTATCTTCGTGAGCCTCGTTACATCATTTTGTGACACAGCAAGCTAGTTTGTGAGTTCACCACCTGGTCCTTCCAAAATGTCTTCTCATCTGAGAAAAAACAAAGTATGCCAGGCTTGATGGGAAGTGTCAGTTTGGTCACAAGCTTTGAAATACGTCTTTTAAGCACTAACTACCTGATGAGAGACTATGCAACTCTGTTGTTCATTGACTTGATGGTAACGTTGTCAATGATGGCCTAGATCGCTATGAAAAAGTAGGGGGTTCTTTTCCTATCAAAACGCTTACTTAGAGTGAGGTATCCAAGCAACGGTGCCTTCGTAATCACAACCTAATTTATACAACCCTTTCCAGATCATCTACACCGTTCACAGATTGAAACCCTAGCACTTTGAGATCTTTGCATTGTAGCTCTCGGGGGTAATACCAAGCGGCACACCTTGCTTTTTCCAAATTTTTGTAGGATTGAATTCATACATGGGGTTGTTTCCTTCACATTCAATGCACAACTGAGTCTACTATGATAAGAAGAATAGTGAAACGACGCGTAACAACACGCATATACGGAATTGAAAGTTACCAACTGCAATAAATTCCTCAGCGCACTGTGTAAATGTATGGTGGCACGTAAGTATCGTAACCATTCGGCTGCTTTGTTTGAGGTAAATTATAAGTGATGTATTTCCACTGAGATGTGGAGTCAATAGTTGATATGACGCCAGCAGCAGATTGATCTGACTTCAATTTGATGTTTTTTGAAATGGATGATGTTTTTTTGCTTCATTTTGGGTCGGCTAGAAAAATGCCTGGAATAATTGTTAGGGTGATGTAGGGATAATAATAACAACCTAAGTTCTTTAATTCTTCGTAGTTTAATTTTGACCGAGCGGTGATGTGGAAATTGTCTTCTGATAAATTCTTTCTTGCTTCTTGTTCTCTGTTAATAATCTTTAGACAATTTCGCGCGCCATATATAGCAGATACTCATCCACTGTGAATTAAATCTGAACATAACTAGGTTTGTTGACACAATTAATACATAATTCTCTGTTACATCATTAGCATAATAATAAAATAAATATATTTTAATAATATCTTAATTAGATTAAATCAGGTCCAGCATAGAATACAAAATTATCTTTTAAGTTCACAGATATTGGTCCTGATCCAGGTTTGTGTATATTTTCATGAATCAACAAATATGTTATTCTTAGGATGATCACCTAACCTTCTGACTATCTATATTTCAACGGTTTTCCTTCGTTAAACCATTATTTGTACACTAACTACACACAAACATCCTCATTAGATTGGTTTAATCAATCAATGCAAAACATTTCTTCTCTCAAATACGACGCTGGCACCGCTGTGTGCATTTATGAATTTTACTTTGGGGCTAAAAAATCATTAGTTAATTTTAAAGCTCAATATATCGCCAGATGATTAGTTAGAATAGACGATTAACCAACTTTATAGCAAATTGGGATGTAATAATTCCGTATGGGCATATTTATAATAGCTCAATTTAAGTTATACGATACCAATTATTCAACTACGTTTAGTTTAACCTCAAACACACCAGAGGGCGTTTTTCGCTATGCTGTTTTTATCATAATATTTCTTTGTTTACTATTTCTTTGTTTATCTATAAATGATTAATTTCCTTACACTTACTTTACTTCAATTGCATTTATTTTATTCGTACATAACTGAATATTTATATACTCATTTAGCATCTGTTAGTAATCTATCGTGGCGGGTAATATGTCTTATATTCGTAGTACATAAGTTATCCATTTAAAATAGCAGTGGTGGGCAGTCCGTCAGTACCGATGATTGGGCAGTCCGTCAGTACCGATGACGAAAGGTCCGCCAGTCCGCCCTTGACGGACTGACGACTGACGGAAACTTTGAAACACTGATTGAATAAGCTCCGACGGAAGCAATTTTCGGCCGTCACCCGAACCGCCACTAACCCAAAAAGCAAAGACGACCTTCGGCAAATAATGTTACCGTCAGTCGTCAAAGAAACGGGAGTCCGTCAGTGACGGACTGACGGACCTTCCGTGATCGGTACTGACGGACTGCCCACCACTGCAAAATAGTGACTAGTATAGAAAATATGTGATAATATTAGATTTTTTTTCAGACATTATACTATTTAACACAATTTCGTTCCTTGCTACTAAGTGTTATTTTGCCAACTCTTTTATTGCAAAGCAATAGAAAATAGCCATTATCTGTTAAAAACTTTGCTTGGATGGCTTGTATAATGAAATATTTAGTATAAATAAGCACAAATTGAGTTTTTTAGCCATTGTGCGGGTAACAACTAAAACAGTTAAATTTATACAATTTTATTGAAACTTCCACACGAAATATATAAAACAAATAAAAAAAAAGGTTAGAAGTCAAGTTTTCCTCGATTTCCTTTTCTGATGTAAATCACCTTCTTGCCCAAGCTCCCCGTAAGTGGCGCGGCGATTTGCCATCCTGGCCGCCGTACTGACGGGATCCAGCGCTCCGTCCGGCCCCAGCTTAGCCTCTCTTCCTTCCTTCAAAACACTTGTTTCTTCGCTTTTCATAGTAACTCTCCCACAACTTTCTCTGGCCAGCCTCTAATTTCACAGGGTAAATGCTGACCTTCTTCTCAGCCAACCGTCCAGGATCGGGGCTGAGGGAGAAGGGGACAACGTTCCCTAGCCCCTGAGCTCCGGTCTGGGATAGGGGTTCTTTAACAACCTGCTTCATCCCCACCCATACCTTCCTCACGTCCCTTTTCCTTTCCTCTTCACAATCTATCAATTTTAGGCCGTGTCTAAGGTGGAGCCGCCATGCCGATGAACTGCCAAGCCACCAGGCGGGAGGGGTGGTCCTGAATGGCGGCACCTGGCTCTGCCAGGCCTGTAAGCACCTCTTGAAGTGCGGGCTACTGCGAGGGGTGATGAGCTGTTGCATCCCGTAATAAAAAGTGGGTCACCATACCCAATGATGAGCCCCCCCCCCTCCTTAATTCCCCCTGTACCAACGACTGAGCCGCCCTCGGGCAGCTCCACCGAAAAAATGGAGGTCCCCCCCCCCCCTGTGCTTGCGCCGGGGACCCTCTATATTTCTCTAACCGGAGAGGATGCTTACTCCTCTCCTTCGCCTACGGGTGTAGGGGACTCCGCCTCACCCCCTTCTCTGGAGATGCTTTCGTGCACCTCCCTTTTTCCAGCGGTAGTCCCCTCTTTTCTTTCCAAGGGGACTGCCAAGAAAGCAAGCAGGCAGCCCATAACCGACCGCCCCCCAGTGAAGCGGCTTGGTAGGGCAAACTCCCTTAGGGGGGAGAGGGAAGCCAGGCCCCTTCGGTCGCTTCCTTCAAAAGACCTGCTGGCAAGAATACTAAACCTTGCCGGGGTCAAGGCCTGTGCCTTCCCACACATGACTGGCGACGCTGCCAACGGGACCTGCGAGATCCTGGGAGGGGATGGTTAACTGGAGGCCCCTCCTGTGATAGACATGGTCCTTGAGGCAACCCAGCCTCAGACGGTAGGGCCTTCCATGAGGGGAAATCCAGGCTCGGTGCCAAACACCGAACCCAAATCCGCCCCTATGCAAGCTCCTCCTCAAACGGCTGGGGTCTCCGAGACAGTACAAGGAGGGGAGGGATCTCCTCAAACAGGTGCCTCTTCGGCCACCAGGACCTTCCATATTTCAGAGAAAGACCTGGCTGAGGCCGGTCCAAATGGCTTGGGGGCTCCTACCGGCGGAGGTGAGAAGCAGGTTTATTCTCCGCCCTCTCTCTCCAAAAAAGAAAAAAAAACAATATAAAGACTAAGAAGACTCGGGGCTCCTCTTCATCCGAGGGGGCTGCGGGAAAGGATGGATCTGCTGCCACTTTAGCAAGCGACCAAGCCAAGATCGGCACATCCGGCCCCTATTGCCCCCCCCCCCCCCGCGTGCGGAGCCCCTGACTATGACTAAGACCAAAGGTGCACAGGGCGGAGCCTCGATAACATCGGGGCCCCTCATTCAGAGGTTACCTGGCGTTTTCGAGCCCGCTGGATTCAAACACTTCGGCGTAATTCGCTCCACTGATGGCACCATGTTGGCCAAGAGCAACATGATCCATCAGAGGAGAGGATTAGCTAGTGCAATTGGTAGAGAGCCAAAGGTGAACCGTTTCTCGGACGGGAGCCTTCTGGCGAATGCGGCGAATCCCGCTGAGGTGGCCAAGATAATTGCTCTTCGGACACTTTATAGAACCCTGGTGAGTGTGACGCCGCACTCTACCATGAACTTTGTGAAAGGAGTAGTTTATGCGAGGGACGCGTTTACTACTCCATTGAGGACATCACCTTAGAACTGGCCGACCATGGGGCAGTCAGGGTCGAACGTGTGATGAGAAAACAGGGAGGGGCCTTGAGACCCACCCCTACACTCTTCGTCACATTCGACTGTGACAAGCTCCCTGAGTCGATGCGTGCCGGTTGGTGCCGCTACCGCATGAAGGCATTCGTGCCACTGCCGCTGCGGTGCTATTACTGTCACCGCTTCGGCCATACGAATCGTTTTTGTAGACGTGCAAAGTTGGGGTCACCTGAATTTGTGTAAATTTCTCCAAGGCCGCACACAATAAGTCTAACTCGTGTGTGGCCAAGTGTGTCAATTGCGGAGAGCCGCATATCTCCTTAAGAAGGAAATCCTGGCCGTTTAGGTCCAGGATTGACTTTCATTCCGCGAGACTAAGGACTTGGCCCTGGCGCGCCCGGCTCTGCCTGGGACGTCTTATGCCTCAATAGTTAGAAAGGCACCCTCTGCTCCTGGCCCATCCATGCCAACGAGCACGGTTGTTTCCATGCCCATTCGGAGCCTTTCTGCGGACTCTACTCAACCTGGGAGCCTCCCTGGTAAAGCTGGGGGCAAAAAGGGTTCATACCCAGCCCCGGCTAAAACCAGGGCTCCTCCCTCTTCCCCCAGCGTGACCGTCTCTCGTAAGGCGAAACGGCCATGCGCCTCCACCGAGTCGTTGGACTCACAGGACGCAACACTCCTGAAGTTGGTCGCCAGGCCATCTTCTGGGGTTCCTAAAGCTGTCCCCCGAAAAGAGGACAGCTCTTTCCCCCACGCCTAGTGGTGGGCTGAGTGGCTCGGAGACGGTGGTTCCTCGAAAAGAGGGCCCCCCGCCACAGAAGCCGCAACGCCCGCCTAAGTTTTCGAGACGGAGGGAGAAAAATACTCGCATGGCGAGCCCAACCCCCCCAATAAGTCTTCGAAGGCAACAGAGCCTTCAGCGCTTTGTCCTGCCAACAGTGCCTGGGGTTCTGCTTCCAGGAATCGTACGGTCATTCACGTGCGGGTATTCTGGTCGAAGAGGGCCCCCGTGTCTCCTCCGAGCTAGGCCTGGAGGGCATATTCCTTCAAAGGATATTGCCGTGGACTCCGGGCTAACTAGGAGGAGCTCCGGAGGCTCGTCTCGTCCCGTTCCCCGCTAGCTATTTTTCTGCAGGAGACCATGCTAGGCGCGTGCCCCCTGCCCGCCCTCCCGGGGTATAAGGGTCTTACGACCCCAACACCGCGGGATGGCCTGGGTGGAGGATGCGCGGTTTACACCCGGCATGATGTCTCCGTTCTTCCTTTCACTTTAGATAACTCCTTTCAGGCAGTGGCTGTGCAGCTGCACCTGGATAGGAGGTATACTCTGATTTCTGCGTACATTCCACCGTCAGCTGACTTCGACGCGGCGGACTTCCGCCGCGGCGTGGCACGGTTGCCGAAGCCCTTTCTCTTGCTTGGAGATCTGAATGGCAGGCATCCTCTCTGGGGAGATTTCTCAATAAATCCCAGGGGACAAGTCTATGGCGATCTGATCGAAAAGCTTGAGATGGGTGTCCTAAACATGGATGAGTTTACGCATCAATGTCCGAGAACCGCTTCATTTTCTTGCCTTGACCTATCTTTGTGCTCTTCAGATGGACAGCCTGATTTTGATTGGGGGGATGATCACTTTGCCATTCAAATATCATTTTCAGTGCAACTGCCGCCTGAGAGCCCACCTCAGTGGTGCTTGGCGCGGGCGCGGTGGCCTGCATTTCAGGAAATGACTGGATTCTCTATCTCAGTCGAGGAGTTTAGGTCGGTAGATGAGGCCGTTGAGTTCTTCTCCGGCAACCTCATCGCCGTGGGCCTGACTACTATTCCTAGAACGTCTGGCCGTTTTGCACGCCGACAACTCCCATGGTGGTCGGCCGAGTATGAGACGGCCCTTAAACAGACGAGTTATGCCTACATGCGCTATAAGCACCACTGAACGATTTCACTGTCGGGTTAGGGCTAGGTTCCGGTTTATTTCGATGCACGCCCACCTTCTTCTTAGCGGGCATACTTGTCGTCACTTAACGGGAAGACCCCTCTGGCAAAGGTGTGGAAGCGAGTCAAAAGGATTTGGGGCAAGTTCTTGCCGGACCCCCCTCCCGTTCTCCAGGAGAATGGAACCGCAATCTCGGACCCCGCGTTCGTGGCGGAATTCCTCGCGCCTGCTTTCTCCGAATTCTCTAGCCGAGATGCTGCTCCACCAGCATTCAATGCACGTCGTGATGTCGCGGAAGGCCGCCGGCTGGACTTTACCTTCAGAGGCGGAGAACCCTTCAACGACAGGTTTACTGTGAGTGAGTTGCGTTCTGCCCTTGCTTCCTGCGCGGACACCGCCCATGGTCGTGACGATCTCCCGTACGCCATGCTTCGACACCTGGGTGAGCGAGGCATGGCCTTTCTGTTAGATTTGTTAAACAGGATCTGGGTAGAGGGTTTTCTCCCAGACTCCTGGCGAATCGCTACTATGCTCGCCTTTCGCAAACCGGGGAGAGATCACTCTACTCTGACCGGTTTCTGCCCAATCTCTCTAACTTCTGGCGTGTGCAAGTTGATGGAGAAATTAGGAAATGTTAGATTACTCTTTTTCTGGACATTCGAGGCCATCTGTCTTCTGCACAGTGCGGCTTCCGTAAGTTTCACTCCACGTCGGATGCTCTGCTCCGACTGGAAAATGCCGTCTGCGAGGCCTTCCTCTGTAGACAGCAATGCGCCACGGTGTTTTTCGATCTGGAAAAGGCCTATGATGCCGCATAGCGATACGGTATCGTCGAGACTCTCCACACGATGGGGGCAATGGGACGCCTCCCAGTCTTTATATCTGATTTTTTGCGAGATCGTCGATTCCGCGTACGGGTGGGGGGAGCCCTCTCCGGCCCAAAGGAGCAGGAAGAGGGTGACCCGCAGGGAAGTGTCCTCAGTGTCACACTCTTTGCACTGAGCATCAACGGCCTCCCTTCGGTGCTGCCGGAAGATGTTCTCGCTACGCTCTATGTGGACGACCTTTCGATCTCTTTTGGCGCGGCCCAGATGCCAACTCTGGAGCGTCGACTCCAACAGGCATTAAACTGCGTCTCTCGCTATGCCGAAGCGCACAGGTTTCGGTTTTCTTTGCCCAATACTAAGGTGGTGCACTTCTGCCGCCACCCACGGCTCCACCCCGACCCAGATTTGTTTCTTAATGGGATGCGCCTGGAAGTGGTTGAGTCGCGCCGTTTCCTTGGTCTTGTATTTGACCGACGCCTCACCTGGGATGCTTATATTCGCAGCCTTAGGGTCTCTTGTACCCGCGCCATGGATATTTTCCGTTTCGTGATGTTCAGCGCTTGGGGTGCTGATAGGGCTATTGCTTCACTTTTTTATCGATCCTTTGTTCGTTCGAAGCTCGACTACGGAAGCGAGATTTATGCATCCGCAGCCGAGCGTTTATTGCGGAAGATGGACTCGATCCACCACACCAGCCTTCGCCTTGCGACCGGTGCCTTCCGCACTCCCTCATTGAGAGCCTGTTGGTCGATTTTGAGGAGATGCCACTCGCTCTGCGCCGCGTGCAGTGCATCACTCGCATGTACGCGCGTGCCTGGCGCCTCCCTCAGTCGCCAACAGCTCTCACTGCATCCACAGTTGATCTCGACGGTGCCTATGCCGCTTAGAAATGCCAGTCATACCCTAAGCCCTTTGGATTTAGGCTTAGGAGACTCCTTTGAGAGCTAGGTATAGCTCTCAAGCCGGTTGCGCCTCTGGTTCTGCCCAGGACGCCACCGTGGAGAGTCTCACATTTTGCTATTTGTCGCCATTCCTCTGCTCCAAAAGCTTGTACAGCCCCGGGAGTATTGCGTTCGACCTTTTTGGAGCACCCATCGTGTCATGCTAGAACCGTGACAGTGTATACAGATGGCTCCAAGTCCGAAGAGGGGGTCAACTTCCACGCCGTATCCCCTCTATTTGAAGTCAGAGGGGCTCTGCCAGGCGCTGCGTCTGTCTTCACGGCCGAACTGGTGGCAATGCTCCACTCAGTACGGGAGATTACGCGTCGTGCCCGGTTCGGAGACCGGATTGTGATCTATAGCGATATCCGTGACGCCACGGTTATGGCGAGCCGGACGGATGTCGAGATTATCCTTTGCTGGGTTCCTGGACATGTAGGAATTGCGGGGAATAAGGGCGCCAAAGAGTCCGCGAGGACTCTGCGACCGGACCAGCGTTTCGCCCTTCCTCGCCTCGACTACATGCCAGGAATAAGGGCAGCTCTTCGGACTGCTTGGCAAAGAAGATGGGAGACGGTTGAGGGGAACTTAAAGTTGCGTACCATTGCGCCGCGACTGTTTCCATGGACCTATCCCCCAATCCCGCGACCGCTTCAGGTCGCTTTCTGTTGTCTCCGAATCGGACATACTCGTGTGACGCATCGCTATTTGATGGAGCGCTCACCTGCGCCCTATTGTGACGACTGTGTCGTCCCCCAGACTGTTCGGCACATTCTTGTCGAATGTCTCTGTCTGGGTGATCTTCGCGCACGATACCTGTCCCGGTACCGGGATGGGCGGGGTCGCTACCGCCTGTCCCTTGTACTCGGGACGAGTGCGTGCACATTCACTTGTAGACTTGTTGAATTTTGGAGGAGGCTGGCCTTCTCCCTTTTATTTAATTAAGTTTTGTTTTTCGGTAATTGGTTTTCTTTGTAGGTCGCACGCTCCTGCGCCGGGGGAGGGGGACCTCTCCCCGACGCTGTAGCTTGCTTCCTAATTGTCATCTTCGTTTTTTACCCTTTTTTTTCAAATTTTATTGCGGCGACTTATGCACAAGTGGGCAGTCGCCAGATAGCCCCTTAAAAAAAATCCTACCCAATCCGCCAAATGTAGTCTCCGATCCTGTTTTAATTGCATACTCTTGGTATCTATGTCCAAAGTTCAGAATATTTTGATAGAAGCACTCCCCTTACTCCTCTTATTGTGTTTCCATATTCTCCTTGAACTTATCAAGATGGGCATCAAGGATTTGCACCTCAAGAACATCCTGCAGCTCATAGATTTTCATTAGGTTTTTTATAGCTCCACATAATTGTCAGCCATATGGTTGCCCCCAAATCCCTGCCACACCGAAACAAGATTCGTCCTGGCTTCTCTTTCCTTTTTAGTAAGTTTTTCTTGGATGCCTGATTACTCTATGATTTTCTTTATTTGTGTTCCAAAAGAGACACCAGCTTTCACCTTTGCCTTCGAGAGTTTGGCAAAGAAATTTTGAATGTACTTGAACGATGCAGACATTTTGTTATAGAGCTCTAACAAATTACTTATGGGACCTAGTTTTAAATGCAATGTTGGGAACAACACCTTTTGATTGTCTATCAATTGTTCATGTTTGACATTGTGCCGTCCAACAGAGAACCCAGTCCTTTGTGGCCAGTGCTTCTTGTGGTAATGTGCCGTGATACACATACTGTCCCAAAGACTGTGACAACATGGAAAATTGGTAAAACCTTCAAAGAGATGAATAAAAAATGCTACCATTTTAAAGTCTCTAATCACTTCTCAGTCAAAGCTAGTAGCTGTTGCTTTACACTCTTTTAGACCTCCTTGAGATATACTGAATGAGTCAAGGGAAAGGATGAATGCTTATTTCAATTACGGAGAAGTACAACTTTAATGGCTCTTGAGGAGCTGCCAATGATTGCATGTAATTCCATTTGTATCAAACATACCGGATACATCATTGCAGTAACACAATCCAGCTTGATAAATAAAGAATCTTAAGAAATGTTTATGTCGTTTCCTTTAGCTAGTCATTTTCACATTTTTCCTCCAGCAAATCTTGCTCTTTGAGCTTGGAACTCAAAAGTTCAGCATTTGACTTCGACAAGTCAAGATCTATTATAAGATCATTAAAGTCTCTTAGGTTTGAATGGTTTGGATTTCTCTCAAAAACCATATCTTTTATACCGTAGTCTACATCTCCGCTAATCTTTTCAACTTTTGAATTGTTGTTTTCTTCTGAGCGTGGCTTATTCCTTTCTGGAGGGGTAGGTACAGGAAGATCAACATTGTCTGGTACTAATGCAATAGTGGTTGGAAGATCGGGATAGGAAATAGGTGCTTTTCTGCCACTTTGACGTTTGGAAGGGTCCACCATACAGAAGTAACAGTTGCTTTAGTGCTCCGTGGGTTCACGATAAAGCCTTGAAATGGCAAACTTCATGGCTCTTCTTTCCCTTCTATACCAGCTTGTAGAAGTAAATATATATACGTTATTACTTTTTTTGCTTAAAAACAAACATAATAGCGCAAATACTTATAACATTTTATATTTTTTGCCGCGTTCACAAGCAAAATGAGGTGTGCATGTTTTATCGTGGTTCCCAACTGATATGCCAAAGTATGTTTTGTAAACTTCACACAATCTTATAGATGCTGTCCCACCGAACCTTTTAGGCTCTTGTTTTGATCAACTGTCTGCAGATATAACACAATGCATCTGGAGACTAATTACAGCCTCTTGATTTCCTATCTCTTCTGGTGTGTTCACTATGGTAGCTAGAGCTGAAATGATAGCAGATCTGTGAATCCCATATAAATGTTTTCAGAAGGTTCTAGAAGTTTCCAGTGATATGTTCTGGCAAGACCTGGAACGTTCTTGAAACTTCATAAAATTCTACTAAATTCTAGAATTTTTTCATTAAATATAGAAAGTGTTGGAAGGTTTACTTAAAACAAATCTTCCAATGGTTTTATTTTTAAATAAGATTTACAATTTTTTTCCATGCTCTAAAAATAATAAAGCCTACAGCCTTCTATATATTCTTAAAATTTTCCCCGAAATTAATATCCTAGTATTATTTTTCAAATGGCCAATTTTAGAAATTCGGTGCCTTCCCTACAAAAGCAAAGTTTGGGGATCGAAATAGACTTTTTTTCTTTTGCGACCTCCTTCCATTTGGTGGACTGATTTCCGAAAGAGAAATAGTACTTTCTTAGAGTTTGTAAACCCAATTTTTGTTTTTAAATGCAAATATATAAATTTCAAAGTACTCAGAAAAAGTGAGATTCTTTGTATCATTTATTTTCTCGCTGAACTTTTAACACTGACCAACGAACGTTCGCATATAGGAACAGATACTCCTAATTGCGAACAAATTATTTTATTTTTGTGTACGCTGTTTTGTATGTGTTCCACATAGGATTTCATTTGGCAATATATTCTTTACTACTCTGTTTTTTTCTACAAATTTTAATTTCTAAAATGTGCTAAATTGCTAATACTCCATTACTTCATTTCTAGGTCATGTTACTTGTGACCCAAGTTCTCGACAAGATCAAAGAGGAGGAGTAAGCCCATCTCGCGACCCTGCTATCAACAGTTGCTGCGACAGTCTTCAGGCTCAAGGATTAAAGTCAAACTACCTTGTCTACTGCACTCCCTTGGTCGACTCACTTTTAGCTGGCATCGACAAAAGCTTTCAGTAACTTCTGGAGGAGGACGAATGTCAGCTGGTTGCTACCTTTCACATCAAGTTTCGTCTTTTGTGGTTGGAGAAGTATGACAAATCCCAGGTTGCAAAGTGACACCTCTGCCCTCAATGATATCTGTCAGAAAATGGAACCTGAATGGCTTAAAAATTGGCTTCATTACTCCCTGAATAACTCAGGAAGTTTTTTTTTAAGAGTAAAGGTTTCACAATAAAGTCCAAACTGCTTGGTAAGTAAAGTATTATTTTGGTACTGGTTTGTATATTTATCTCTACATTTTTTTTTTTACCTCGCCCCATGATCTCTGTCAGAGACTACATCAAACAAGGTCTGCTGACAAAAAAAGTCGCGTGCTCTCACTTATTCTGATTTATGAACTTACGACCTTCAAAACTTTCAATAATTCTAAGACGAACCTTAGGAGGACCTTGACAATTGTATTATTCGAAAGAAAATGCAAAGCAACATAAGGGGTTTCAAACTTCGTTAGAATTGGCCTAATAGTTATGATTTTATTGCTAAATAATTCTCCGGCTAACGTTGGGAGGACTTTGGCAATTATATCATTCGAAAGAGAATGTAAAACAATATAGGTATGATATTATTGCCAAACAAAATAATTCCCGGCCTAACGCTGGGAGGACCTTGGTAATTAAACCATTCGAAGGAGAATGTAAAATAACATTAGCGTTTCAAATTTCATTAGAATCGGCCAAATAGTTACAATGTTATTACTAAAACAAAAAAAAAGCAATACATGACCGATGGACAGACATAGTGAGTGTGAGGGAACCCCACGTGGAATATCTTGAGCAGACGGAACTTCCACGCGCTGCAGAAGGCCCGGTTAGGCCTAAATTGGTAAGCTTACCCCCCCCCCCCCCCTTCCACAAGCGGTAGCCTCGAACCGCGTCCCCCACGATTCACCTTTACGCGGACTAGAATGGCCTCTGCAAGAAGATTCGAGGCCATTAGAGAGTAGAGCTGTTTCCCGCTAACCCCCCACGGGGAGAGCCTCGAACTTAAATAAAGTTCGACTCCCATGAGGAGACACAGACTTGAGAAGTCTCGCCCAGAACTCAGAAGATTTCCCCATGGTTCTAAGTCAAGTGCTAGCAACAAAGCAAAGTGACAGCTGGGCTATTTTGTGTATTTGGAATTAGCCCCAGCCAGGAGGTAATTCCACTGAACGATCGCCCCAAGTGATTTTCCCGACTCTTTCATTAACTCCTGTCGAAGCCCTCCTCATTTCGGGTAGCCAAAATACCCTCCCCTGGACCGGAAGTTACCCCCCCCCCCCCGCGCCTCGCTTTTGGAGAACCGTCATCACTCCAACCTCGCGCTTTAAAGTCCGAGCGGGCTCACCTCAAGTGCAGAAGGCATCCGTAAGCCAACCCCTCTCCCCCTTTTAGTAACCCAATTGAGTTAATCCCTCCCCCCCATTTGAATAGTCTCCTCCAGGAATACCTTAAGTTCTAACTTCATAGCCTGATTTATAACTACAATTCCCCCTTTCATTTACTGATGTGATTTTGCCCGTTAATTCTCTGAGGTAATTTTACCCATCAATTCTCTCATTATTTTTGTGTAAATAAAATTATATTTTTGTACATGCCTCTTTAAATAACCTTAAGCTTTGCCATTGTCCATAATTTACCTGACCTCGTTGCACTCTCTCGCTACTCAGCCCGTCTGAACTCGTGGTTTTCGGTCCCTTTTGTCGGTTCGCTTTCAAGTTATTGGTCCCTCCCTGATAGATATAATATGGTATTGATATAATGTAATGTCATACTACGACAGTGAGATATAGAGTTACATGCGACGAAAAAATACAAGGGTCTGAAAACAGATCTCCGAGGAATGTTACTAGTGGTCGATGCCAATGTTGAAAACTTTCTTCCGAAGTCTTCATGAAAATGCTACCTACATCTCACTAGAAAAGTGTCCATACTTCATTTCCGTGTTGGAGATCTTGAGCTATCACATTTTTCTCGAAAGCAATCAGTCCCTTAACGAAAGAACATCCACACTTAAGAATCACCCCACTCTAACCAACTAAACTGTTTGCAGCAACCATTTATGGGGATGATGGAATTTTATCGAAGAATAACCTCATAATTTTCCCAACTGTCCTTCCCACTTCCCAAGCTTATCAGTCTTCACCCTAATTCGAAGAAATTGAACTGGCCCATGGACTCGGTAACATCTTTTAACGCAACTAAAGAACAGCTTTGCCACATTCTTGCTTTATTATTATTTAGTAACTTACTGTTCCAACACTGCAGTTTGTGTTGGACTACATTAAATGGAATCCGGAACTCCTCATTCAGTCGCTCTTTTCGCAAAGAACTTAACAATTACGCAACACAGATTTAGCTGTCTTACATTTCGAACCGCTCTTAGATGACACACTGTTTTTCCTGATAATAAATAAGATGACAAGGAAATAAAATCTTTTTAGGAGTGATTCCAATCTTTTAGCCTGGGTGATAAGATAGCCGTTTAGTGCAAACTCCCAACGACTACCTTTTATTCCCAGGGCTTTTTGAGTATCAATCTTACATACCTAAGATTATATCTCCTACCAGGGAGTTCTGCCGACGGTACGGCTGTTCTAATCGCATTTGTTTTCATCGAATATAGATAAATCAATTAAACCATTGTCCTGCGAGTGCACGGCGTATCATTAATCGACAGGAATCCAACACAATATTCGAAGTCACCTCTCTGCTCATGACTCCTCCCGTGAAACTTACTCATCATATCAGTATCTCCTCATATGCACCGTTAGACAGAGGTGGGCAGTATTTAAATACATTTATGTATTTAAAATTGTATTTGTAAATACATTTGAAATCATGTATTTAAATACTATTTGCAAATACTTTACTGATAATAGGTTTATATAGCTGTTAAGAACGTGTAATGCATGTTTTAGCTTGTCGCAACTTGTATGACGCAAACTGTTGACTGCGTGAGCCAGTGATGGAAGATTGTTTGCATCAGTTCCAATTCAGTTAACAGGTGGTCATAATTGCGTTCGGTTGTATAGTGAGGGCGCTCAGCGTTATTTCAACTGATGCATGGCAACTTCAGCTTCTTTGAAAGAGTGTGAAATGGAGAGATTAGACAATAATAAAGACGAGGAAGATAAAGAATCATGTAATTATAGTCATCTCTTACTAGATGGTAACTTTTTTCGAGTGAAATCTTCCGGCGGGAAAAAAGTGAAGTGTGTATGTATATCATGCAATGGCGAAATCTCTGCAGCGGGCTACTTCCAATCTACGCATTCATTTGAAGGTAAAAATTTATTAAAGCTAATTATATAATACTTAATTGAATTGACAAGTTTCACTATTTCTTATCTAAAAAATAGGACAAAATTTCTAGTAGCTAACGATAATGTTAAGTAGCGTAGGTTTACCATGCACGAACCTACCTGCTTCTTTTTGCAACACCTTTATTTATAGTATATGCTGATTGAATTTAACGTGAAATATGGCAACGTGAAACAAATTTCATTCAATTTTCTGACCATGTACATTTATCAACAGAGAAAGCATCCTGCTTTGGTAAAAAAACAGATAACTACGTGACAGCTCAAAGAAAAGATTCAAAAAGAAAATGTTCAGTATTAGACGATGGTCTTTCATGCAGCGGTGTTAAAGTAAAGACATTACCGGAGTGTTTTGTGGTGATTACTAAGGTCAAACAATCTGTTGTTGATAAGCTGATTGTAGATTTAATCATACAAGGTGTGCATCCCCTATCAACCATGGATCAACTAGATTTTGTCAGATTCATTAAAGGTGAGTTCTGAGTTACAGATGTTGTTTACAATTATAGTATTAGTAGTACAGGTTAAGCTCTCATAACTATCGAATACTAAAGCGTTAGGATCATTGGTCACTACATAGGCTATATAACGAAGTTAAATAAAGGAAGACATATCAAACAACAGAGGTTAATATATTGCAATAATTTCATGAGAATCCATATACATATATTTTTAAAGCGCGCTATCATTTACTTGAAGATATTATTGAATAAAATTTTTTTAGGAATAATTAGTTCAATTATTGATCGATTATATGTAGTTATTAGATGAATTCCTATAACGACGTATTTGGTTATAGTAGTAATACCTGTATATCATTATGTCAAAACTAGCATGCCCAATCATTAAAAATGTAGGAAATAAAGCTTGATAATGTATATATTCCTAACAATACTGAAAGTCAATATTTTACTATGTTAGTCTGAATTTGAAAGATTAATAATATATTTATGAACTAATGTACCGTTCGATATAGCTATAGGATATTCATATAGCTACATTTTATATATAAAATTTTATATGCATACCATATATTCTCATTTCACAGTGAAAATTAATTTCACTCACAATAATCACACATTCCACTACCGCAGGTAATGGAATGTTTACGTCATTTCAAGGCAGACGCTAGGCCGAAAACTTATAGAAGAAGAGAAAGTGACAAGAGCTCTACTGAAGAATAAACTAGACAGCACATCTTACTTATGTCTTACTGCAGATATTTGGTCAACTCGTCACCGTAGTTTTTTTAGCGTTACAGTTCATTGGATATGTTAAGATTTTGCTCATTATGAAATTGAAAATGTCTTCACAGTATAGCGTACGAGAAGTGTAGGCGAGTGGCTTCGTTTGAATGAGTCCCTTTTGAGACTCAGGATGGCCGAGTGGATTCGCCACTGGCTAACAGTGGTCCAGCGACTCGGGAAGCTGTTCGCAACTCGCTTAGGCTATTACTTTTTCTTCGCCCCTTTTCCTACTCTCCACTATTTAAAATGGTGTCCCAGACCCGGGAGGGGGAGCGTTAGTCCTTGGATAACATTTCCAAACAACCTCTATTCATTTCTTCAAAATACGCTCCGCTTCTAGGAAGGGGGTTGTATAGTGTACGAGAAGTGCAGGCTGGCGGCTTAAAAGTTTCGTTTGAATGAGTCTTTTTTGAGACTCAGGATGGCCGAGTGGATTCGCTGCTGGCTAACAGCGGCCCAGCGATGCGGGAAGCTGTTCGCAACTCGCTTACGCTATTATTTTTTCTTCGCCCCTTTTCCTACTCTTCACTATCTAAAGCAGTTAGGGAGTTATCAGCTCTTGGCTGTAAACAGACCTATTTGTTGGTTGAATTTATCTCGATTATATTAATATGTAAAATTTATGAAAACATTTATGAGACAAACATTAGACTGTTATTTAAATTTTTTTCAGCTTGAGGAAGCGGCTCTTGTCCGTCACAGTGGAGTAGTGGCATGCTGTCGCTTCAAAGGAGAACATAATTACATCAAGATTGCTGAACATATGGAGAATATTATCAATGAATACGATATCCCCCTGCAGAAAATCACGAGCACCGTCACTGATAACGGCTTTAATTTTGTTAAAGCGTTTAAGGAATTTGTAGTCACTGCTGCAAGTGTGTCCACATATTCAGAAGATGGAATCCAGGTAGATGAAGAAGATCAGGGTGAACACGAGCTGGAGGATAGTTTCTTAATGAGAAGTGCCTTAGATCAGGAAGAAGACCTTTCGTCTAACCCATGCAGCTTCAACCTATCGAAGCATGTGCGCTGTGCTTCACACGCACTCAGTCTCGTCGCTACAACTGATGCAAAAGGTTGTTCTTTTACACTAAGATTGCCTCTTAAAATATTATAATTTAGTCTTTCTACTTTTTTGTTATTGTTGATTCATCATTACCATCAACAGACATTAATCAATCTGAAACCTGAGTAAAAAAAAATGGGATTAAAATAGATGTATGTAATCTAAATATACAGTATATATATATATATATATATATATATATATATATATATATATATATATATATATATATATATATATATATATATATTACTGGAAAAAGAAAGCATTATCCAAACGAAAATAACATCAACATTATGAAAAATTACAACAGTGATGCCAGACGCACGACGAATCCTTGAAAAAAAAGTAAATTGTTTTATCATAAAAGGTTATTTACTCAATAATTTCCGACTATTACGTTTAAACCTCTGGAGCCAGTCATAAATAAAATAAGTCACCAACTAAGATTCGTCTGGAATCACCGTTGTAATTCCTCACACCGACTATATGTTATTTTGCTTTTTCTTTGCCTTTGTTTTTGTTTTGTTTTTATTTGGTTTTTAACATGTTTTTGTTTGTTTTTAATCTAGCCTGCTACTATTTGGCTTTAACGTGATTATAGCGGCTTTTGCCCTACTATGCAGTAGCCAGATGGGCTCTTAAAACATTATTACTACTAAAAGCAAAGGGCTGCCGTTGTGGATTACGCAATTTGTGGGGTAGTGGGTGTGAGATAGACCTTTGTAAAGTCATCTGATGCTTTAAAATAAGTACATTTAGTTACGAATCTTAGTTGGTGACTTATTTTATTTATGACTGGCTCCAGAGGTTTAAACGTAATAGTCGGAAATTATTGAGTAAATAACCTTTTATGATAAAACAATTTACTTTTTTTTCAAGGATTCGTCGTGCGTCTGGCATCATTGTTGTAATTTTTCATAATGTTGATGTTATTTTCGTTTGGATAATGCTTTCTTTTTCCAGTAATATATATATATATATATATATATATATATATATATATATATATATATATATATATATATATATATATATATATATATATACTCTATATTTAGAGTACATACATCTATTTTAATCCCATTTTTTTTACTCAGGCTTCAGATTGATTAATGTCTGTTGATGGTAATGATGAATCAACAATAACAAAAAAGAAGAAACAGACTAAATTATCATATTTTAAGAGGCAATCTCAGTGTAAAAGAACAACCTTTGCCCCCTCCCCTTTATTGGAGAGAGATCACGTGCTATGGTACCGCGCCATGGAAAACGTCACTGGTTGTTAGAACATTTATGAATTTTCGACTCCTGAGCGCATTGGGGAAATACTCTTTAATCCGGCGAACTCGTCCCAAGCATCTCCCCCCCCCCCCCCGTGACCGGGGGAGGAAGAGCCGCTGTTTATCGCACCTTGCTGCTAAATGAATAATCGACTCCGCCTCCGTATCAAGATGTCTGGAGCTTGTGAATCATTTATCCAAACTCCCCTTTCCCCCTCAGAATCGGGCATACTAGGGTTTTACTGTGGCTCGAGAAGTCTAGTCCGCACCTCAAGGCCGTCCTCATCGTCTCAAATCTATGTAAGTCTCGTGAGCGTTCGTCAGACAGCAAAACTTTCTCCGCGTGATTCTACACCAGTCATTTGGTAGCTTATGTGAACGGCAAACCTTTGAATTTGCGCAACAGTCTTCCTTCGTTTAATCAAACCGAAGAAAATCTCTATCGATTACCTTTGAGGAAAAGAAGTTTCCTCTTCCAGTGGAATTACTACAATCCCTCATTTCCCGTCGATAGTCATCTTTGAAGTTTGGTGCTCTTCATCGGAAGGTTTGTTCGGATCGGGCCCCCACCTTCCTCATTCGGATCTTATCCCACTTGCCTCATCGGATCTTGCTCCACTTGCGTCATCGGATCATCCTCCACTCACCTCATCACAAGAAGGACCTTCCTCAAAGTCACCGAGCCGTAAGACTGAAGCCCCCCTCCATTACTAGTATTGTCAAGTTCCCCTTTTGATCTGAGCCTAGTAACATTAATCAATTAATTCTATTTGAGAATCCCTCTTCATAATATTTATCAAGATACTATTCGAATTTAAATAATTCCATTTTGCCTATTATTATTCTTATTTTGATCTTTGTAAATAAAATTATATTTTTGTTGTTCCATCTTTAACTAACCTTGGAAGATACTCTCGGCCTATTCAAGTAAATCTCGCCAACGATTTATGCATTCTGCCTGATTATTAAGGATTTGAAACCCAACGCCTCAAGTTTGACCTCCTAGTTGGTCGTTAATCCCTGCGAACAGTCCTTCAACGGTTTGCGTTACAGTAGGTAATTAAGTCACCCCTGCATAATATAGGTGTAGTGTATAAAATAGAGTGGTGTACCACAACACTCAGCCAGAACAAGGTGAATATCGACAGAATCAGCAGCAAGATCGTGAAACTAGCACTTCTGGCAAAGCAGGGCACTCACAGATGCTGTAACTCTAGCAAATGATATTGGTCATGCAGTTGGACATATATTAACTCTTGAGGGACGGACATTATTTCTTCAACCCTGGACACCAAACCTAGAAACTGAATTTCCGTCATCTGTTCATATAAAATAAAATGTTGAACGTAGACGACGCCTTGTTCCGACACACATGGCTAATTTTCCATTGGTTGCTGTTCGTAGAGTACCTGGACGTGAAGGAGCATTTTGCAAACCATGTGTTTTATTTGGAAAAGAGCATGGTGTTGGTGGCAGGTCATCTGGGGGTGGCCAACTTCCAGGAAAACTGGTTTTGAAACCTCTAGATAGGTTTGATCATCTGCCTGGAAAGGAAAGTGCATTAACAAGCCATCAAGAGACAAAGTATCATCAGGATAATATTCTAGCGATGGAGAGTTTTTGAGATACTTTTGTGACTCACAAGAAGGATAATATAAGGAGTTGTTTGGATACAACCCATAAAAGAGCCCTTGATGAAAACAGAAAAAGTTTAGCTCCAATTGTTGATACAATTCTGCTCTGTGGTCGCCAAAACATAGCTTTACGTGGTCATGATGAAGAGTGTGGGACAATATCTTCTGATGGAAAAGAACCAGATGTCAATGATGGAAATTTCGAGTTCTATTACGCTTCCGCATTCATTCTAGTGATAATGCTTTACGAAAACATGCTGAAACCTCAAAAGGAAATGCTACATATCAATCTGCTGATATACAAAATGCTTTGATTAGTTCTGCAGGGTCATTCGTAAAAAAATCAGTATTAACACGAATCAAGAAAGCCAAATTTGGGGCAATTATTGCCAATGAAACCGCAGATAGAGCAAAGCTTGAACAAATGGCTGTAATAATTACGTATGTGCTGCCTGATGAGAATAATCACTGGCATTGTTTTAAAGACATCATTTCAATTTTGTATATTTTTGCTGAGATCAAGTTTGCAAGTTATCAATATCAATCAGGAAATGGAAGTAAGTTTAACTGGAGTAGCCATTGGTAAAACATTATTAAGGGTGGTCAGATTATGTGGTTTCTCACTAGAGCAGTCTATTGGACAAGGATATGATGGTGCCAGTTCTATGTCAAGTGAAAGTGCGGGAGCTGCAACCTACTTTCAGAGCGAAGCTCCTCAAGCTCATTATTTTCATTTTGCGATGCATTGTCTCAACCTCAGCGCTGCAAGTACAATCAAAGCACCAGCCATTCAAAATGCACTTGAGACTAGGCGTGACATATCATCAAGTGCAAAACGTACAGAGCTCTTAAAAGATTGCCTTGATAATGCGAATGACACACGAATCTCCAAGAAGCAACTGAAAACTCTTTGCACTACTAGATTCATCGAACGACATACTGCAACTACCTGTATGAGATATGTACTGCGGTTTGTTGAAGAAGCCTTACTGATCATAAAACAACATGGCAGTCAAGTGAGTCAAGAAAGGCACCAACCATTTTACGTAATTCAATTTCTCGATCTGAGCTCATTGTGTCACTTATAATTTGGGAAGAGGTGTGTGTTCTCCTGCTTCCACTAACTAGACAACTGCAAACAGTGGATAATGATCTCATCACTGCAATGTCTGGTGTGGATGATCTGTTGAAATCCTTACAAGACCTACGATCACAGGATGTGTTTTCAAAGTTGTTTACTGAAATGACAAGTATTGCAGAACTGCTTGGTATTACAATTAACAAACCACGTATTCCAGCAACAGGATCTGTGTATCGGGCAGTAGCTGGAATCGGAAAGCAGGATGATAATGATGAAACATATTTTCGTATAAATTATTTCTTTCCTACATTTGATAACGTTGTCAGTGATATCAAGCTTCGATTTGGTCCAAGTCAACAAAAAGCAGTTACACTCTCATATGTTATACATTACTTCTTAGACAAAGACCAGAATGAGCAGTAGATAAAGCTGGAAAAAGGAATATCCACATATTCTGACTATTTTACTGACCTACCAAGCACGATCAGAGCTGAACTTGAATTGTGGTGCAAGAAGTGGAGAAGAGTCTCAAAGGAGGAGCGCCCAAAATCAGCTGTTGCAGCACTTGATCATACTTCTTTATGTCCAAACATTGCAGTTATACTATAAATTTTGGCAACTATTCCTATTACAACAGATGAAGCAGAACGTTGCTTTTCCAAATTGGAGCGTACTTTGACTGGAATCTGAGCTTCGATGGTGGAGAAACACCTGGAATCTCTTCTGATGCTACAAATCCCCTGATCTGACACTCCAAGTATTGATGCAGTTATTGACCAATTTGCTTCTACTGCAGCACGTAGACCTAACTTTTTAGTGTAAATAAAAAAATCTTATTTACACTACAATAACAAACCTATTTACAAAAACCTATTCCACCTACTGTCCACCTACTTTTGGACCACCCTGTATATAAAATAAAAATATAAAAATATAGTAAAAATATTTTTCCTCGATCGTTTCCCTCTCTCGAAATTTAACCACCCCCTTTTTAAAATCCTGGCTACTTCCCTGGTGCTGTAGTGGGCAATGTCTCTGGCTATGAAATGATCAAAGGTAAATAAGTTATCCAGAAGAAGAAAGTACCACAAGAAACAGAAAATCTACGCGGCCAAACTCAATTTGAAGAACCTGAAGAAAATAAACATACATCTACATTTGTAGTGGGGAAGAAAGGCAAATAATCAATGACCATCATGTGCGCACACTTGGCTAATCTCATCAATCCAGGATCCTACTTCGAATGTCTAAACACCTTGCTATCGAAGGCCGGGATCGACAAGAAGATTTGTTTCCCGCCTAACCCTCATCTGGAGATATACTCAAAATGCAATTTATTGACGAACTAGACACACTAACACAAAAAATGCACGAAGAAACCAATGCTGCAAAACAAACCTCCCAAAAGAATGTCGGACTCTTTCGGGGAGAGAGGATAAAAAAGCAAGGAATCTAACCACGCCAGCATAAAGAAGAGAGGGAGATTATCTCTAAATCTCGAAGATTTCACCACCTCACTCGAGTCTAGGTGAACCTTCAATACAATCAACCATGTCATCACCCAAAACTATTTCACCGACGACCAAATTCTAGGCCAAGGATGATCCACTGAGGATTGTTGCAGGCATCATTAACAACAAATGAAATGGATCTAAGACGCAGTGATTGCTGACGAAGTCAAAGAGAAGCTCTTCTAATGGGACGTATACAGACTCTCCAACAAATTCTAGACGATTATGGACAGATATGGAAGCATCCAAAACGGAGGAAAAACTAGAACAGTGAGTGAAAAATAAGAATATAAAAGTTAAAAAATTAACCAAAAAATGCCACTTTTCAAAAGGTAAAAGTGAAATAATTAGTGTCAGTCTTATTACAATTAATAAAAACATCAACAATCCTTCAAATAACAAGAGTGCAATAATAGAGTGAATCATAAAAAATAGTTTAACCAAAACTTTTAAGGAAAATAAATTAAGTAATAAAATAAATAAATAAATTAAATGTCAGAAATTATTAGCTATTCTAAATGAAATCCTTCAAACCTATAAAACAAATAAAGGCAAATTTGTAAGGAATATTATTTAAATGATTAAATTGAACGAAAACTATCAATCAACATTTAATAAAATAATATTGTAACTAAAAGCACCAAGTTTAAATAGAGATATGTAAGCTATGTACGAATCTAAAGTATGTAAATGTAAAATTATTTTTCTTATATTTCCATTTCCAGATCTCTAAGAACTTCTTTCTTTACTATTCTGTAATGAACTTGCCTCCACACCTTTTTTGTTTCTTAACTATTAATACTAAATTACTTTGTAGCTTGCTTCTCTCTTAATTCACCGTAATAGATTGCAAAAATAAACAGATCAATAGTTTTTGAGGGGCTGGACTTATTATTTTGGCGTTCCACGTGTTCTCTTCAGCTAAATCAAGCAGGTCTCAGAAATAACGCCAGGGCGCGGGATCTTTCCCAGGGGTCTCTTAAAGAGGTTATATTGAAGGATGTTCTGAAATAGGGAAAGGAATGACAAGCTAGGATGAAATGAACAATGTTTTCAGGTCACAGCAGGAAAGGTCTTTGATGGGTTATTCTATTTTTGTATACACGCAGAGAGGGTTAGTGTCCTCATTGAAAGTGGGATAAAGAAACTGGTTTGGCGATTCAGAGTTGATTCGGATTGGTAAATATCGAGGAGAGGCGCTTTGGTGTAGGGGATTTGTAGTACCACACTGCAATGTGAAATAGAATTAACAATGAAGCCTCACAGATGAGTGTTATATAAATACTATAAAGACTTGAAATGTGCACGCACATAATTATGCGCATGCAAGTAATCTAAAAATATATAACATTTTGTCGTTTAAATAATAATATATAGTCTTCGTGTAAAGGCTAGCCAAAAAATGAATTTGGAGAATCTTTCACACGCATACACGCTCACAAACTTACACACTCACACGCGTACACGCTCACAAACTTTACACACTCACACACATACACACTTACACGCCAAAACGCCAAAGCTTTACAAACAAACGCCAAAACAGGTGCAGTCACTGACGCCGAGCTGAAAACAGGAAAGATGTTGACGTTTATTTACTATCAAAGGGTTGTGAAACGGACCAATGCTTTCAGGAAAGGAGGTGAAAGACTCCGTCCGGCTGCCGTTCGCTCCATCGATATCTTTAGGGCTCCAGGTGGAGCGGAGGAAACAACTGCCGGGCTACATGAAGCTTTCCTGACGTTGTGGCGTCATTAATTTGTTTTGAAGTGAGCCCCAAACACTGGGACGAAACCTGGTGGGTTCTCATCTTGTCAGAAGCGGAGGCCCTGCCGTTGTTGGTGCAGTTGCTGCAAGACGTCTCTAAATTTCTAGTCAGGCTCCCGAAGCCAGTGAGAAGAAGAGGAACAAAGAGAGGAGACAGAAAGGTAAGTGGTGGACAGCAGTTGAATCAGGAGTTCCTGTTTGGAGCACTGAGGTGGACGGTACGAGCGAGTTGGTCGCACCATTGTATGTATAGAGGATAATAGCGTTGGAAGACATGAAAATGAATTGCAATTGTTAAGGACGAAGAAGAAGAAGGCCTCTTTAACCATTGAGGAACCAGGGATAACCTTAAATCGCTTTCGAACGGAGAGGTGCATTGTATATGGGTCGGAAACTCCCATACCTGGAAAACCACTTTGGTGATGGGCAGAACTATCCCTGAGAGTTCTATTGCCTTCCTGGTATGAGCAATGAGTCGCTTTAGAAAGAGATCAAGAAGGTAAAAATCTTCTTCAGGTAATTAGTCTTAGTTGCGACGGGGAGTGAAAACGATCTCTTCCTTAGAGGAGTTGCGGTCGGAAAAACTGAAAACATACTGATGAGGGCAATAAAAACTGCAGATGATAATTGTGCAAAGACTGATAAAGGCTTGCTGGTAGGAATATTACCGCGAAAGTGAGCGGACAGGAAACCTCTGTAAATTGATAGGAATGTAATTTTGTAGCCATTTCGGCTGGTTCCTTGGACGCGACGAGTTGTATGCGGAAGATGGTGTGCACCTCAATGGTCGAAGTAAGAAGGCTCTGGCCGGCTTAATTGACCACAACACTGTGGTGGCTGCTGAGAGTGACCCGGGCCTTGCTGGACACTCAGGGCTAGATCAAGGCACGAGTCCAGTCCGATAAGTGAGGGATATGATATACGTCTTATAGAGGAAACAAACTGGACGCGTAGCAATGTGAGCGTTCCTGGGTAACTGGGGGTCGAGTCGAGACTGCCTTCCATGCAGACGATTCCTGTTGAGCCGAATGGAGAGGTGTGTAAGGATTCCTGCGCTGGTAAACCAGCTCGTTTCGGGGGATTACTAAGCCCTCTGTCGCCCAGGAGTATGCAGGAACTTATGAGGACCTCTGCAACTCGGGTGTCGCTTGAGGTGATGTACTCCCTTCGGTGTATAACGCCCGGACCGAACTGCAGGGAAATGCGTTAACGTAGGGAATGTGTGAAATTGCCCGCGTATCATTAAGGTCCTACTTTTAACGCCAGGTCGATATGGAACAAGTGGTACGAACTTATGCCATGTGGTTCGGTTACACTTGATATTCAGCATCGATGACGACATGGTTTCTGGAATGAGCGCGAGTGAGTGTCTAGGCGGGAGCTATCACCGAAAAGTCACGTTTTCCGTTCGCGCTTCGTGCGACATGCGATCTTGTGTCGCTACCTAAAGACTCGATTATCCAACGCGATAACTTCGAAGTTTTTCGGGGGGCGGTATTAGTGCATGTCAATTTGTGGGGTGAAAATTGATTTTGTTAATTCCTTTACTGAGAGGTTCTAAAAATATGTGTTTGGGGTATGAGGAATTTAAATCTGCGATTATTTTTCTGATTACTCGACATTTAGCTTGGTAAATTTTACCTTTAAAAAAACCCCTCATAAATTGCTCTCAGAAAACATTTATTAATTTTAACTTCTCAAATGGCAGGTAATGTTATAAACATTTAGTTTATCTGCACAAAACATATCCCTGAAATGATAAAGCATCCAATTAATCATAAAATTCAAATCTGCTATTATTTTTGTGATTGTTCAACATTTAGCCTGGAAAATTTAAGTTTAAAAAAAATAATATAAATTGCTCTAGGGGAAAAACTTATTAATTTTAGCTTCTCAAAATAGCAGATAATGCTATAGACATTTAGTTTTCTGCTTAAAACATCCCAGTAACCATAAAACATATTGTAATCATGCAATATTAGAAAGTGATGACATCAATAAAAAATTAATCAGGTCTTGCTTTGATTCGTTCTTGGACATCAGACGCAGACTTGCTTCTTGGCCTCTGATATATCCCTCACGTTTCTTAAATGTATACATCCTGCCTGTTGCCTCTGTGACTTGTTTCACACACTTTTTTATTCTATTGACTGAGCATGACAGGACCACTGTGGAACTTGTATAGTACTGTCAAGGAACTTTGATTCCGCTGTAGTGAGTTTTCATGTCAAAGGAGGTTCGAATACCCCGCCAGACCACTCAGTCAGCGACAACAGGAAAGAAGCACTGGGGTTGATGAAAGTTGTCTTCCTGGGAAGTACAGAAGGATCTCCAAATGTGTGATCATCTCCATCTATCATGCCAACAATCTTGTGGATAGCAGCTATCCTCCTCTCACTGTCATATGAGCGAAGTAGCGTCTGGATTATCATTTCGCCGAATGAATACCATGCTGAACACTTTGTGGTTGTCAAAACAGCATCCACTGCAGCCTTATTTTGCAGCTTAAGTTGCCGCAATTTAAACAAGATGTGTTGCGGGACTTTCACCTAAGAATGTTTTACTTTGATGTTGAACCAACAGGAGTAGTACACACCAACAATGTATGCCACTATTAGTCTTAAGTTGTTCAGGGTTCTGCCTTTTAAGGCCATGTTTTGAAACCTATATGCGACAAAGACTGTTTGCTGTTGTCAACCACCTAGAATGGCTCACTGGACCAATTTCAAGAAGGGCCAGATCTGTAAGAAGTTCTCCTGTCCTTATGGCCTGTGTGATCCTATACCCATACGCTTGATATGTAGAGAGAGCCTTTACGATATTGTCACTCAGTGATGTAAGACAGTGGCGGATCTAGAATAAAAAAATGGTAGGGGGTAACCTAAATTCGTCCCTCTGAGTAGTCTGGGAAAAGGGCATTGATGATTAATAATGTTTATCTTACACAGTATTGATAATAAATAAGAGTATCTCATACTGGAGTGAGTACTGACTCTCTCAGATCTGAAATTTTCTTCCACACATCAGAAAATTATGAATTGAGGTTGGTTATAGTTTTCGGACGTCAACTAAGGCATAATACTTAATTTAATAATTATTTTGAAGATTTACCGGTATTTTAAACATGTATCATATGATACATTCGATTGCAACAGTTTCAAAGCTTTTTATATATAATCTATATTATTACATTACTTTTTATGAATAGCAGAATACAAGTATGGCCTAAAAATGAAATATAAACATAAGCAGGTCGGAAATTTGGGGAGAGGGCTTCAGCCCCCTAGCTCGCCCCTGTATCCACGCCTGATGTAAGAGACTCTCCAATTGAGAGTTTAGTGACAGAAAGATGGATTGTGGCGCCCAAATGAAAGGTGGAATAGAGCCAACAAAGAACCTCACAAATGAGCACCCCGTTGATCCTATGAAATCTTGAAATTGGGCACACAAATTGAGCACTGAAATAATTTGCCATTTTGTAACAATGAACTAATATAGAACAAAGAAAATACCTTTAAATAATGTTAAATCATAATTTAATATGTATCAATGCAAAACAGAATATGTTGTGGTGATGCAAGCGAAATCGTTGGGTTCCAGTGCGAATGCACAACTATACACACATTAGGAAACAGATGTAAGCTGAAGGTCTGGATACAGATAATGGAGGCAGTGGAAAACAGCTGGACACACATAGAACGGAATCTGATCTGACCAGCCAGAGTTTACATGAACCCGTGAAACGACGAAATCAATCTTGCTATGGATGTCGGCTTGATAAACCCGGTTAGGTGGTCAAATGCAAACTTTCTTAGTGCACACATGCCTACGCTGAACATTCACATACCCTTTGACTCCGCCCAGCAGTCTAGGTAGAGAACACCGCACACGATAAGCTCCGCCCCGCGTTTAGATTAAGAAAAGAGAAGTCACGCCCCCTTGATTGGCGTTGGTATAAATAGACGGGCTGAAATATTCTTATTATTATTCTCATTCAGATTTATATATTAGTATCGTTATTATTATTATTAGGAACACGAGTCTGTTCCTCTTTCTCAATCCATCCGTCCATAGTCCCAACACTCTGACGCAGAAGGAGACTTACAAGAAACACTGAACATTAATAATGATAGTCAGCCCAAAGAAGTGCCGGTTTAACCTAGTAGCACATGTAGCTTCAGGGGCCCCCGCGGCGATGTAAAAAATTAGAATAATTAAGTTTTTGCCCTTAGGCACAGAAGGCCAAGACAAAATAATTATTCATTTTGATGATTTTTTATATTATTATTATTCTATGATATTACTATATATAGGAAAAATATAGAAAACTTCACTAGAGCATACTGCATAGTACAATAAGTTTGGCATTATGTTATACTAGTTCATGGTGTTGTTCTTTAAAAGGAATAAAAAGTGTACAAAATTAGACACTTTTTTCATTTAAGTCCTCCTAGCCATATTATCAGTTCTTTTAAATTCCTCAGACAATTTTTTCCCTCTCTGCAAATAAAAATGGAGGTGGGGGTGAGATACAATATATATATATATATAGTTTTCAGCATGAAGGATATGACGAAAAACGGGAAGTTAGTTAGTTAGTCAGCGCCAATCTTTCCATGATACTGGGAGGATCCCCGACCAGATAATGAAATTTATATAAGGTCATTTAGTTTACTTGATTGTAGCTACAACGTTTCGGGTAAATGTTTCACCCATCTTCTGGTACTGGAAAAAAATTACAAAAAAAAGGGAACCATTGAGCTTTTTTTTTTACAGGTAAAATGGATATTGGGATGTATACGGTTCGCGAGTTGTAGGAATTTGTCACACGAGTCTTTGGAGTTGAACAGGAGGTATGTATCGTCAACAAAGCGGCAGTAGAGAATAAATCTGATATTTCGAAAATCTCGATTGAATAATCGGTCTTCGAACCAGATCATAAAGCTGTCGATGAAGACAGTGCCCAAGGGGCTGCCCATGCCCACCCCATCTATTTGGCAATATGTATTATTATTGAATGTGAAGTAATTGTCATTGACTGCTAAAAAATGTTCAATGGTTCCCTATCCTTTCTAGATATAAACATTTTCCATTCTTCCACCGGGTTCCAAACCAAAGTTTTCCGAAAACCAACCTTCAGTGGTCAAGGACTAAACTTCTTCAGCTTCTGCGACTTTTCGTTCAAAATCAGTGCTATAAAAACATTCATATTCCGTGCCAACAACTTATGCTCAACCTACTATGATTTCAACAATGAAGTCGAATTCTTGTGTACTTATTTCAAAGGAAACGGCTTTCAGGTGTTGCTGGTAGAAAAAATTACGTCAAAATCTTTTAACAACCTCTACGATCCAAAATTACTCCTACTGTATCCAAAGACACCCGTTAAGTAGTTTTCCAGGATATGGGTTTCTTTAACCAAAATTCTCTAAAGAAATAACAATAATATTAAAGAAATTCATTTATCATACATAATTAAGATCATTTTTAAAAATAATCATCTCCTTGGACATTATTTCAATTGTAAAGACAGAATCCCGCCAGAGGAGAAGCGCTCCGTCATTTACAAATTCACTTGCCCCGGATGCAATTTGGGGTATTACATAGGAAGTACGGTGCGCTCGCTGAAGGCGAGATTCTGTTCTCATATGGGAATTAGCCACAGGACCGGAATTGTTATATCAAAGAAAGAGTTTTCACCTGTTCGGCTATATTCTATCTAATGTTAAACTGATGCCTCCATTGAAGATTTCAAAATCCTACAGACCATTCCTGACCCATTATCCTTATGTATTCAAGTATCAATATTTCTAAAAGAAAAATTACTTCCACCTTAAATTCTGACTCCTTTTCCCACCCACTATTTCTTCTCTAAAATAAACCAACCCACTAAATCTTTTTTTTATTCTTACACCCCTCATGCTTTCCCCACCAGTCTTCGTTTAACAACTGTTCACAAAAGGTTAGTTTTTTTCGCCTAAAATGTTTTCCAGTGAATCTCCATTTATTATTGTTAAATTTCATTATCCATTGAATTATCTAACTTTGAAACAACATTTTTTTAACCTGTACAACTCTACATTCCCCGCCCCTCACCCATATTAAAAGTCCGACCTATCTACTACAACCAAAACTTTTTAAATTTTTTTTTAAAGTTTCAATTATTAACGTATAATATCAGTCTTTCATGAATTTTTGTCAATTTTTCCAGTACCAGAAGATATGTGAAACGTCTATCCGAAACGGTGTACAATCAAGTAAACTAAATGAACTTCCCGTTTTTCGTCCTTTCCTTCATCCTGCAAACTAAATTACAGCTCAATAGGAGAAGCCCTTATCAATATATATATATATATATATATATATATATATATATATATATATATATATATATTTAGGATAAATATGCAGGCTAAATTTAGGAAGTTACTTACTATATTATAACTTCTTGGTACCGACGTTCGGGTAGGAACCTATTCTCAAGGATGTGAGATTTTGAATATATACTAACATAAGAATTTTTTAAATAAGTTATCAGATATTAATAAATTAATTATATGGGAAATGGGAAGCAGCAGAGGTGGTAATATTCAAATTATAAAAATGCCGGGCTTTTAACTATTAGGGAATAGGAAATATGTTTTTGATTTTAAATAAAACTGAGATTAATTAGTTTGGGGTGTCTTCATTGTAAAAAGGGGGAGATAATAGAAATATTTGAAAGATAGGGGTTGTTTTGTGGGGAGTGGATTTGGCGTGTGTAATTTGTGGATGATTATAGTTGTAGTAAAAGTGGAAATGAGCTTGTGTCAGAGTTTAAAGTGAGGTTTTTAAATCTAATATAAAGAGATTCCAGTATACGTAGTTGGTTTTCGTTGTTTGCTGTGTCTTTAATTGAAAAATTATTTAAGTTTGGTTTATGGTGTGGATGTCTGTTTTCGTAGTGTATTCGGATAGGGGAGAACTCGGGAGTAGTGAGTGGCGCTCCAGTTCTAATTAATCTTAATTTTATTTAAAAACAAAAACATATTTCCTATTCCCTAATAGTTAAAAGCCTTGCATTTTTATAATTCGAATATTACCACCTCTGCTGCTTCCTTTTTCACATATAGTTAATTTATAAATATCTCATAACTTATTTAAAAAATTCTTGTTTGTATATATTCATAATCTCATATCCTTGAGAATGGGTTCCTACCCGAAACGTCGGTACCAAGAAGTTATAATATAGTAATGAACTTCCTAAATTTAGCCTGCTTATTTATCCTAAAAATACGTATACGCCTGGCAACGCGCAACCCTTCTGCTCTCTTAATATATATATATATATATATATATATGCATACGGGTGGGGGCCCCGCTGTTCCTTGTGCTACGGGCCCCGCAGCTCCTTAAACCGGCCCTGACCCAAAGGCGTGAGCACACAAACGAACCAGGGAAGACAACTATTTGACTTACCCGAACTGAGGTAGTCCTAAGACGAGATTAAAGTCTACAAAACCGCCATTTTTCTTCCGAATCCTTCCTTCTGCCAAGCAATAACCAGGTTACCATTCGAACCCAGCTTGGAGTAAAACCAAACTTGACTGTAAGGCTGAATTAACCGCCTTAGCTCGACACCTAGACACTGGTAACCCATTGTCACCCCAAAACTGGTGACATCCATAACTTTTGAAGTTCGGTTGTAGTGTCTAGCATCTTTCCAATATTACCTTTCCACTTGTTGCTAGACAAGGCCTTCTTATCCACTGTTGTGACCAAGTGTCGTAGAGGTAACTCGTTAGTGTGGAGGGAACGAACCAGTGTTAACAGTTGTAGAATCACCTTCAATGGCATGCATGCTTTTATTAATGTCCTTCTTCTTCATAAAATCTACAAGATTGTCAGCAATAACTTCAGCAGGAGTTTTTTTTCTTCTCCTTAAGCATTTCTCAGGAGTGAAGTGATAGAGATATCTTACACCTGGCCCATTGCATACAGAAACATGCTTTTGTTTGATAATGCTGGGGAAATGACGTTCTGATTTTCTATTTTCAACATAACCTTAGTTGTATCGCTACGGCCCTCATAGAAGATATAGTTAATTTCACCCTTCTTACAAAGTTTATCAAAATCCAGATCCATGAAGCTCATAACTTTTTCTTGGTTCCTCTTTTGACTGTATTGTAATCAATTACAAGTCGCTTGTCATCTTCAGTGATCAAGCCAATATATATAAAGGTAGCAGTGGCGATATCAGCTGTGGCACGCAAGCCAACATCATATATGATGCTATACATAACAACATTAGGTATTTCTAATGTGTTGTATTGTGGCTTTTTAATGGAAGTTAAAGATATGCTTAGTATTTTAATGCCACTTCATGACTTACATCCTTTTCAAACAGTCAAAAAAGTCACAACTTTCAAATAGTTTATTACCAGTCACAATTATATTATATTAATAACAAAAATATCTTTAGAATCCATAAGTCGTGCTGCAACCTTTTTTTAGCATCCCTCATTTATGGAATTTGAAAATTGAAAAATTGGCACACTAGTGCAATATGTCGGCTGAAAAATGGGGCCGGCCATAGAGCATCAGCTAATTAGCTGCAGTACTAGGACCGCTTCATATCTCGAGAAAAAGGATAAGCGAAAAACCCACCCAACCGAAGTGGTCCAATCGCAACATCACTTCGGCCATTCGTAATGGAAAACTGGCCTACAAAGGTTGGAAAGCGAGCTATAGCGGAGAATACCTTGTTCAATAGAAAGAGAATTGTAGAAAAGTAAAAAGCCTGAGGCGCCGAGCTAAGCGCGGTGAGGAACTTAGGTCGAGTCCCTCTGTAAAGAAAACGCGAAATAATTCTTCCCGCATGTCAACAGCTACATATAAACGGGTGCGTCATTGTAATGAGTAGTGGTGAGCATAGCTGCATTGCAAGATTTTATTGAAATTATAGAAATGAGTAGTAAGTTATATTCAAACTCCCCCTTTTTATAGGGTTTAATAAACTATATTCATAATACATACATCTAAGAAGAACATATAATAGTCACTCCCCTAAAAAAGAATTCAGTCCTTTTCAAAATTACAAAAATATACAATACACTAGATAAAGAAAGTTAAAATAAAGCAGCAAAATGAATCAAAAAGCGAAAAGATTACAAATCTAAACGATGTACAGGTTTATGAGCGCGTAAAGATCTTAAAGGGCCAGGCAACTGTATTATCAAATTGTCGTGACATGATCTTGTATCTGGATACTTTTTTCTTGTTCATTTCCCAATATTTTCTCGTTGGCTTGAGGAAAGTTAGTAGTTGTAGATGGGAAACTGGAATGGGAAGCTGGATCAGAAAGGACACCTGGATTTCGTGATTCGGAATCATTAGGTCGAATATTCCTAGGAAATGAAGCTAAATTAGGCAGTGCAACAGTGCTATCTTTCCCATCAGAGAATTTCACACGAGCATTTGTAGAGTTAGCATCAATGAAACCAACGACGTCCGTTTGAGGAGGACTTCTCCAGGCTCAATTAACCAAGAAGGTAGAACTAAACCACTAATTGAACGTCTCTCAAAAACAAAAAGCCGTTCATGCGTTGTGGTATTTGTAGATGTACAAAGTAGTGATCGTATGGCATGTAAGGCATCAGGTAACCCATCCTGCCATACACTTAATGGCAAATCTCGAGATTCAATAGGCAACTTCACAGTATTCAAAATAATGCCATTATAGCGCTCACATTGGATAATTCTACGGGGGTTGTATGGAGAGGTGTGGATGTGTTTACACCAAGACGTAATAAGAATTCTTTTACTTTCTTGGAAATGAATGGCACGCCGCAGTCTGAATGGATATATGTAGGTAGACTAAATAATGAAAAAAGATTTGTAAGACAGTCAATAACTACTTTGGATGACATATCGCGGCATGGAGACGCAAACGGAAATCTGCTAAACTCATCAACAATTGTAAGGAGATAACTCGACGAGTGCGAGGAAACTGGAAGCGGCCCTTTAAAATCAATTGAAAAGCGTTGGAAAGGCGCAGTGTACCGTATCAAAGAAGTATTTTCTAGTTTGAAGAAACTGGGTTTAATTTAAGCACATACCTGACGATCAGCAGTAATACGGCGGATTTCATGGATGGAGTAAGGGAGGTTTTTAACAAGAACATAATGTAGCATTCGCTGGACTCCAGGATGAATGAGACTCTCATGAAGCGATTTTTAACTTGCAATATCCGAAGTGGTGTTACAATACTACCGTGATAGTGTATCAGCAACAACGTTTTCGTAACCCGGGGATGATGAATATGAAAGGAAAATGGAAGGAATTCCATACGTCAGCCCATGATCTTATCATTCTTGGTTTTTCCTTTTACATTGGTATCAAACATGAATGACACAGCTCTTTGATCAGTTGTTACGTCAAAATGTCTACCAGCCAAAAAAAGGTTTCCATTTACGTATGCTCTCTACCACCTCATACGCTTCTTTTTCAACGATGTGGTCTCTTTTATGATCGGTCCAATGAGTGTGAGAAGAAAGCCACTGGTTGTCGGCACTTTGATAAGGTGGTACCAATTGTATTATCTGATGCATCCGTTTCAATAACTTTCACTGAAAATTTGACAATGTCATTCTTTAAAGTTTCAAATACTTGAATAGCCTGAAGAGATAAACGAAAACTGCAGCATTCTACAAGAGGCCTACTTTCTCTGGATAAGGGCGAACCCACTTAACGTAGTATGCAAATAACCCCAAACAACGCGGCAAGGATTTTTTTACTAGATAATACGGGTAATTCTAACAAAGGTCTCATTCGTTTAGCATCGGATTTAAAATTAGCGTCAGAAATTTGGTAACCGAGAATATTGATGCAGGTTAAAGAAAACTTAAATTTCTCAGAATTCAGGGAGAGATTCTATTTAGAAGCAGCTTTCATGAAACGCTTTAGATTGCTGTCATGTCCTTCTATCGTTTTTTCGCAGAGTGTTATGTCATCAAGATAGGAATCCCTGATACTTTCATCACGGTAGACTGCAGCAATAACATCCTGAAAGTTGAAATCCACAGCAAGACACTTGAGAGCTTGAAGGTACTGGTCAATCGATTCTTCTGGAAGTAGAATTCGAGTGGAAAGCAAATGTCTGGCATGTATTTCACTGGGAGCCTTAATATAGGCAGCTTGCAACAATTCGATAGCCTTCGAATAATCAGCACATCCCTTTATTACATCCGCGACCTGAAGACCAATGTACAGGTAGAGTACTTCTACCTTGTCTGGAGAATTATCAGATATTGTAGAAAGGAAGTAGCAGAAATTTCTATACCAAAGCTTCCATAATTTGCTAGCGTGAGGATCCGAAGTAGGTACATCAAACTTTTCAAGTGGTATGACTTTATCCATAATAGTAGATTAAATTGTAATGATAGTTATGAATAGTGGTGAGCATAGCTGCATTAAAAGCTTTGATTGTAATTAAAGAAATGAGTAGGTCGAGTCCCTCTGTAAAGAAAATGCGAAATAATTCTTCCCGCATGTCAACAGCTACATATAAATCGGTTCGCCATTGTAATGAGTAGTGGTGAGCATAGCTGCATTGCAAGATTTTATTGAAATTATAGAAATGAGTAGTAATGTATATTTAAACTCCCCCGTTTTATAGGGTTTAATCAACTATATTCCTAATACATCTAGAAAAGAAACAAAACAAAATATTAGTAACATGAATACATATGAACAAATATAAATGAGTAAGGAGAATATATAACAGTCATCGCATAGGTCCCCTGAGAGACAAGGATGGCATGTTGTGATATCGTCAACATGTTGAACGACATATTCGCCTCCGTGTTTACGATGGGAGTAGATGGTCCCGCTCCGAGGCCGAGGTTACATCTCGAAGAAGGGTATGAGGATTAGTTGCAGATAGTAATGAAGTGGCTGGTAAGTTAAGGAATCTGATCCCGTACACGTTTCCTGGTCCAGATGTCCTCCTTCCTACTCGTTTGTAGGACGTCATAAAATCAAATTCTCTGAAGATATCATCATCACTCTATAATTTAAGAAGGGGATTTTTTTAAGTATTTGAATAATAATTTCATCTTAGTTTGGTTATGACTTATGTTTTTTATCAAAGTTATTTCTAATAATTCTTTTAAAATGTCAAAAAACAAAATGGTGAAGTTCAGAAATAAATATAAGTATCGAAATTTTGTAAATTTTTAAAACCCAAAGAATTAAAAATGGTGAAGTTCAAAAAAATGTATTTTTATATATCTTCTTCTATAACTATATTTTAGCAACGTGATCTTTTGAAAGGGGGGAAATTTAGTTTAGAGTTCCTTCTTAAAATTATTATCATTGGCGAAGTTTAGAAAATTGATAAAAATTTAACCATGGCAGCTATTTTTTAGATTTTAAATTTTAACTTTAGCAGCGAAGCGCAAGCTCCCCTTGTAAGGGAGAGTGGCGAAGCCATTGCCTGGTATGTACATCTATGACGAAAGCTTATTTCAACTGTTTAGATTAAACATAAGGTAAAAAATTAAATCCTTCATTTCCTTTTAAAATCCAAAACAAAAATTAAAGTTCAAACTAAAATAAACTACGTAGTATTTAAGTTGATATTGACTTATAATAATAATAATAATAATAATAATAATAACAACTTCAATAATAATAATAATTCGTTTTGCAATGACAAATAATATACGCGTTTTATTCCTAGCGGTGTTGTCATCCAGTCTGTATGTGGGTACTTTTCCTTTACATATTTGGGTATAGGTAATCTGCGATACTTGTTTAGCCCTTAAATCGGAGGACACGATCACAGGGTAGAATGTTGGTGAATTTATGGCTTGGAGTGACACAAACTCGTTTGATTTTGCCATACATAGTGCTATACACATGTATAGATTGTATACGTGTAGAAATATATCCTTGGGTGAAAGAGATGACAATAAGGAGGTTTGTGAGCCCTGTGGCCTACTCCTAGCTCTTCTTGCTTCTACTAGTTTATGGTTTACTATCCAGCAATCCACCCACACTCAAGCAATTGATATCACGTCAACACCACGTCATTCACACAAAGCATATGGCGGCGATCCATGGCAACGCTCGCATCTCCCTTAGCAAGCGATTTTTTTTTAAAATTTATGTTCTATTCTGGCGAAATTATAAAATATTCGACTTAATTGCTGAGTGTATTTTTAGGCTATATTAAAAGTAACATCGAAAAACCCCACACAACAAAACCCCTGCTCAAACTAAACAAAATCCGACCAAAAAAGAAGGAAAAGAAGATGATCAGGTGGTAGGGAGAGGAGACCAGCTCCGTCCAGGGACTCACGAGATCTCGGGCCTAAAACGAGTATGGCTCCTTTCCGCAGCCCTTCGTGACTAATTGGCGAGGTCTTGGGGCGGGGGAGGGGAGGCTCGAGTGACTCACGCGCACGGCAACGAATCCTTCGAACACGACCCGGGATTTTACTCACCCCAACTTAGTGTGTGTGTGGGGGGGGGGGGGGGAGGGGAGTCCTGGTGCGATGAAGCAGTTTGGCGTGGGCAAAGTGATGTATGCCTTTGTGCTTGAAATCGGAATGCAGATGTGGGGTGGGATGGGGTGGAGTGGGGGATTTTAGCGGCGTTGATACGCACCCACCGTTCAGGGAGGGGGGGATGAAAAAGAAACAAGGTTCGTTGACTTATACTTTTTAACGACTATTAGTTAAAAAAAAGGAAACCGACTGTGGCATCTCTTTATACTTTTTCAAAGGGTGTTTGTAGGGAAAGTGGTGGAGTTAGGCGAAGCGAAATACAGAGACGAGTAACCAAAAGAGGAGACTACTTAGTGTGTGCAGGAGATAGAGCGCAACTCTCCTGAATCTTCCGCAACGACCTCTCTACACTTCACACTCGCAACACCATGCAAGAGGGCGTCAGGGGTAGCATGGATATTCATGCTGCAGCCAACATCCGAAGAATTGAGTACCCTTCTGGCCCCAACACACACAGGAAGGATCTGTCGATCTTAAGCTACACCTAACAACGGAAGGAGCTCCCTCTTTCCCTGCCGGACCCGGTACTCCCGGCAGTCTCAGACTAGATTGAGACTACCTGGGTTTTTCTTCAGCACAACTCCATTATATAATTTTTATTACCTTTCCCTACGAGCCTCTTCTCCCTTATTTTCTTGGCCGTCGGCTAATTTCTCAGGCTAGTCGCCGACCAGGGTTCGTCCATTCATCCGTTGGAGGGGGTGGGGGAGGGGTTCACCCTTTCCTCTGGATATCAGGTGACATAGGGAGAGTTGCGTGCCATCCCGGCCCCAACACCGAAGGGTCATGCGAGGCTATGTAGCTTCCACACATCTTCCCTCTCTAACCTCATCACTTTCTTAACAGATTTCTCGATTTAAATTTTCAGGGGTAAATGCCCTCGTTGGTAGTCGCTTGTTTGTCTTAATTAGCAAGAAACTACGCCAGTTACAGAAGAGGGGGGGGGAGGTGTGAGAGAGCGAAGGGTTAGAAGCAACTCGATGTAAATATAAACTTATTTCTGAAGTTGAAGTTTTTTTTATAAGACGAAAGGCTGAAGTTGGTGAGCCTAGATCCCCTTTTCAGTGGAGGGAATAAATGTAAAACGAAGTGATGTGATCGAATCGAACCCCTTAATAATGTGGATTTGATCTCGTGAGGAACATATATATATATATATATATATATATATATATATATATATATATATATATATATATAGAGAGAGAGAGAGAGAGAGAGAGAGAGAGAGAGAGAGAGAGAGAGCAGAATTATTGGTGTTACAAAGCAAGGCCAATAAATAATGGTTGAAGAAGAGATGAATGAACAAAGAGCTCAAATATACTCACTAGGCGACTCCTAAGTGTAAGAGTACATGATTGTGTGCAACCTTTTTTATACATGGATCTCTACCTTCGAATTAGCAAATGTAGTAATATTTGTGTGGGTACATATAAATATAGAAATTATGAAATAAGATGAAAATAACAATAATTAAGAGCATTCGAATCAAAACAATGATATAATTCAATCGGAATTAATCACTTGTACGTGGATTGGTTAAAATATAAATACATTAAAAATAGTGAAAGGAATTCAGTTTGCTCATAGTGTAGATTTTAACATTTGCGTGGTGGTATGAGGCGGATGGTGTTGGTTCTTAGATTCCATGTAAGGGAGTGTGTTAGCCGTCTGGGGGTGGGGGGGGGGGTAGGGTCAATGATTAGTACTAAAGAACTAAGGGTAACATTTGTGGGGGAATGAAAATATGCTGGTTTGATATTGTGTGCCTCAAGGGGCCACTGGCTCCTTGGAGGGTGTATGAAAGTTGATGGCATTTTAAGATCTTATATGAGCCCTTGTATGGTGTCGAAAAAATGGGTCGAATCTGTGTGTCTTTTAGGAAAACATGATTGCAAGTATCAAGCTTCTTGGGAATAAAAGTATCTTGTTTCAAAATAGGCCTCGAAGTTATTGGGGCAAGTGAGTTCATGGCTTTCTGATGTTGTTGTATTGATTTGTGTTGTAACGGATCTGTGTTTCTGTTGACAAACAAATCACCTGGAGTCATAAGGAAGTGTCAAAAACAATTTTTGCGGGAGACAAAATTACAAATTAGGTTAAAGTGGTGAAATTGTGTGGTAGGTATATAAAGGTGTGAATATGTTTTCTAGTTTGCCCTGGTGTTAGGGCATCACTAGCATTCTTCATGTTGTGTTTAAAATAAAAATTCCTCCGTCAAAAAGTAGCTGACTGTCATTGACAGTCAGTTTCCTCCGTTATAAATATATATATTTCTCTATGTGATATGTATTTCCACCTTCGAAGCATTCAAGCCTTTCAAGGTTGACTTTTCTTGCTGAATGAATCTCAGTGTTGAATATTCTATAATCCTTTTAATATGGGCATTTAGCCTCTTTTCTTCGTTTGATTTTTGTTGACTTTGTTTAGTTTATATGTTAACATATGGGTATTGGGGAATTGGGCACTTCGCCTCTTTTAATTCTTGAATTTTGAATATTAGGTGTGGGCACTTCGCCTCTTTTATATTTAAATTTAGTTTTAATTTTGTTAATTCTTACTATGTTTCTATTAGGGGGGGGGAGGGGGAGGGGACTTTAATGTGGGCACTTCGCCTCTTTTTCATTTGGTTTCTTAAAATTGTTAACTCTGCTGGACTAATTGTCAACTTTTAAGTTCTAGAGTCGTAGACTTTTTAGAGTAGTTGACTAACACTATGTAAACATAGGTAGTACCACTTCTCTCGCGCAGGTTCTACTGCTTGGGAACAGAGCAGTTCTTCCTATAGCGCGTCTCCGGTTGGCACGTATATTAACGTTCAGGTTCAAGTTTGGGAGTATATTCTGGTCTATCTTGTCCCATGTCTTTCTCCCTAGCCTTTGGATCTCCGTGTTGATCGGCTTTAGACCGATTCTTTGGTGAAGAATCGATTGCCGAGTACGGTCGATCCTACGCGTGCCTGTTATCAGCAGCGTGGCTTTATTCTGCACTCTCTGCATCGTTCTGAGAGAGGTACAGCTTGCCATCTGCGTGATCACGGCCGGGTACACCAGGACTGGGAGTACCAAGGCCATGTACAGTTTTTTGATATTAGGCACGCTGAGGCCTCGGAAACGGTAAAGTTTCTTCAGCTCTTGTTTGGCTAGGGAGACTCTGGTATTCATATGTGTCTTATAACCCGATTTAAAGAGTCGCAATCCCAGGACATTACCCTCGTTGGAGTACGGATAGTTTTCGTTGTTGACGACGACGTCATCAACTTTCCGGCGGTTCATTGGAATGATCGTGAACTTCTGGCGGTTGGTCTTGATCTTCCACTTTCTTTCATATCTGTTGATATTTTCAATCTCGACAGCTGTCGCCCTCGCCTGACTTCCAGAGTTCCTGAATGGACTCAGGACGATTTGGGTGATGTCGTCTGCATATTGCAGATACATCGAATCGTACCTCACTGGAGCAGGTAGGTCTATTGTGTACACGAGGTACAGCAGAGGACTGAGACAGCTGCCTTGTGGAACTCCCGCCTCGAGTTCGAATTCGGGTCCTTTGCAGCCCTCGATTGAAATTCGGGCTCTCCTATCGGAGATATAATTGCAAAGGATCCTTTCCAGGAGTGGGTTAAGCTGGAGGTTAAGGATCTTGTACTGTAGTCCTCTCAGCCAAACCTTATCGAAGGCCTTCTTTACATCACGCAGCACCACGTCTACGTACCGCCTCTCAGCTTTACTGCAAGCGAGTTTCTCCGCAAGGAGGGCGAGGGCTGTTTCCGTTCCTCGTCCCTTGCGGAACCCGTGCTGCTGAGGGTTGTGGGCTCCCAGCTCGGCAAGTTGTTCTTGAAGCCTGTTAGCTAGGAGTCTCTCGTAGGTGTCTTGGTTAAAATAATCTCTGAAAATGGCCTTCAATTCTATTCAAGATTATTTCAGGAATTACTAAAGCTAGCTACCACAGAAACAGTTTTACATCGCAGGTGAACGCATATTGCAACTCTGTGTTAGAAAGATACCATCGTACCCTATAAAGCTCCCTGCTAGCCAAAGGAGTTCCTAGTGATTGGCTAAAAAATTACCTGTAACTCTGCTCGCTATGCGTAACAATCCCTATCAGGAGACAGGATATTCTCCCGCAAATAGTTGGTTATTTCATCTATAAGGGTGGATTCAATGACCTTTCTTTTACGGAAGTCTTTACATGGGTAGATTAGTTTGACCTGTGGGAAGTCTATCGGGTGATTAAAGTTGTTGTTATGCATGAAAAGACTGGAAGCTCTGTTCTCCCGTCTAATGTCTCCTCTGTGTTCGTATATTCTCTTATTCAGGTTTCTTCCTGTTTCACCTGTGTAAAATAAAGGACAGTTAATTTCTTTACAGGGGATTAAATAGACTCCTGCGTCGTTGGTTCCTTCTATAGGTTTGGTGGTAGGGAATGATTTTTTAATGGTTGAAGGGTATTTAAAAGTGGTGCGGTTAGGGGAAAGGATACTATTTAAACCTTTCAGTAATGGAGAAAATGGAAGGGAGAGGTAGTTTCTTTTAGTATCTGGGTTCCTACTTTTAGGGCAATAGAAGTTTGACTTGGCCTTGGATAAGCATTCATTGATGATATGGAGAGTATATTTTAGTTCTATAAATGTACAGGGGATGAAAGTAATTTTATCAGACAAGAAACATGGGTCACAAATTCTACCTGCGCTCTTGACGTATCCCACCCTGTCAAGGAGTTTGCCAGTGCACTCTACCTGAGTGACTTCTATGTTCGTCTGTACGTTTACCGTCTATCCATGAAGATGTTATCTCTGAAGATGTTACGAGTTGTAACGAAACGCGTCAGATAAATAAAGTGTTTTTTAACTAAGGAATCTTCTATTCTCTCGCTATAATTTCGAAATCGTGCTATAATGAACTTTGGAGAACTTATACTTGGACTCAATCCAGACAAATCAAATCCAATCCAAAGCAAATATAAGAGAAATTGAAAGATGTGAAAAAAGAATCACAAACGCAAAATCAGCAGTCGCTTTTAACAAAACTTGTAACGATGAAAAAAAATAAATAAAAAAATAATATATATATATATATATATATATATATATATATATATATATATATATATATATATATATATATATATATATATATATATATATATATATACGAGGGGCGGTCAATAAGTTTTACGAATCGGTAGGGCAAAACAGAGGAAGGGGGGTGGCTGTTTGCGGGGATGTTAGGACAAGTTATGACAAGTCAGGACCTGCAGCCGCACGCTCCTGCCTCGTCTATTTAAGAATCAGTAGCTGATCGCAGATCGTCAGTCACAAATTTTTTAACAATGGAGAAGTTTGAGCACCACGCAGAGATCAAATTTTTGACCAAGGAAGGCAAGAATGCAAAAGAGATCCATGAACACATAGTTGCAGTGTACACCGACACCGCTTCTTCCTATGCACCTATTTCTCGCTGGAATGGGGAGTTCCGCCATGGTCGTGAGTACCTTAAAGATGACCCCCGTCCAGGACGCCCGTCAGACGTGACCAACGAGGACAATGTGGCCCGTGTGGAGACGATGATCCTCGAAAATAGACGGGTGAAGGTCGAAGAAATCGAGCAAGAACTTGGAATATCACATGGAAGTGTTATCAACATCATCCACGACAATTTGGCCATGACCAAGACTCTACCCGTTGGGTCCCTAGAAACTTCACGCCCCATAATCGATTTTAACGTCGTTAAAGTCCACAAGGCCAGATTTGCACAAGCTGCCCTGCGTGTGTGCGGATTCGAGGAGCTCAACCATCCCCCCTACAGTCAAGATCTAGCCCCTAGCGACTACTTTTTATTCCGCCAGCTCAAGGCTGCACTGCGTGGACGCCGGTTTGGGGACGATGAAGATGTCCAGCTCGCCGTCCAGGAGTGGATTGAACAGCAGTCGGGGGATTTGTAGGTGGCGGGAATTCGAAGCCTCAGGGACAAGTGGCGCAAGTGCATTGAAATCGAGGGTAGTTATATTGAAAAATAATAAAACACTTTTCCTCATATCTCGTTTGCTTATATCCGAATTGCAAAACTTATTGATCGCCCCTCGTATATATATATATATATATATATATATATATATATATATATACCATCCATCTCTGGGACCTTTTATTTTTTTCAGGGGTTGGTCCCAGAGAGGCTCTTGCCTTCTTGTTTCTCATGGTACGGGGGTCACCTGGTGCTGTGAACTAGACTTTTAATATACCCACCTCCCCATCCCTCCAATTACTTTCTTTTACTGTCCTTTATTTCCCCTTCTTCTTTCTCCTATCTCGTTGCCCTGACGGTTATCTAACCTCTGCTTGTTTTTTTGGACTGATTCTGAATTGTTCTTTTATGAAGGTCGGAGGAGGTTAGGCATCTCAACCGCCTTCGTCTGCCAATACCCAAGGAGAAACCCATTTTCAGCCCATTTTATCCCCGCGTAGGAGAACTCTGACAGCCTCCTTGGTCTATAAAGATGGTGTGGTGTATCCGTATCCATTCTCCAAGAGGACATACCGGATGCAACCGAATCTAGAGTTGAGGTAGCACTTGGCCCTTGTAGGCATCCGTGGTGGAGACTCCCGAGGGAGATTGTGAAATTATTTCTATTTTCAATGGCTAGCCATAAACCTAAAACGTCCCCTTCTCATAAGGGTGTTCGTGGCAAACGTTCTTCAGATCCCCTTTCAGCCTTCCCTCGCTCGTTGGATCCCTATGCCAAGGATGTGGACCCAGATTTAGACTATTCCCGATTTCTGGTCATGAGCTTGTCATCACACACCTCTTTTGCAAAAGTGGATGTGTTCGACGTTAATGAATCATTTGAATCGCGCTGTGGTGAAGCCCGCCGGATATAGTCAAGAGATAATGATGATATAGTAGTCAAAGTGTCATCTTATTTTCAACATAATCTTGTGTGAAATCTCTCTTTGATAGCCAAAGTTTCCGTAACTGTTTCGCACCAGCCACGTCTGAGTTTTTTCAAACGTCTCGTCCGTTCAAACCTGTCTTCAGAGCAAGCTTAGTACCCATAGCGTCACACATGTACACAGGGTGACTAAAACTGTAAAATCTACTAGAGTCCCAACTACCACATTGATTTTTAACGTTCAAACGCCAGGAACTGCAGCAGTTTATTAAAGTTGGATAGCTTCGTGTCTCGGTAAGCCCCTACGTCGAACTACCCAGACGTTGTTAAATTGAAATCAATTTAGACATGTTGGTCGTGCCTGTCGGCAATCCTGTTCCTGCGTGAAGTGCAGTTCTGATTACCATGGCCCTGAATGTACCAAAACACCGTGCTGTGCCAACTTTGGTGGTGCCTAGAGTGCTGCATCAAAAGTCTGCCCAATATTCTTATATGAAAAGGAGGTCTTCGCTCTACGTGACTCTGCGTCTGGACGTGAGAGAAGCTCGCCAACGTGCTCGAGTACAAACCTCACCTTTTAGCCTCACCTCTTGGCCTCAAACGTTTTGCGTGACGCTGGACGAAACCGACAATCACGTTTGAGTTCCGACACGCCTGAAGCATCTCATCTTCCACCAACCGTTAGTGTCAGAAGCATTCACGATATACCGTCGAAGCATCGATCTCACACCGAGATATCTAATGTTGCCTCCCTCTCTCCGGCAGCTCTAGCTTGGACCGACGCTCAGGGTGAGACACTTGATGACATCAGACGCTATCTGAAAAAACTTCTATATCGACCAGTGAAGGTTCTTCTACCCGGCCTTAGGACCCAAAGCCCCGGGGTAAGAGGAAGGACTTCTCACCTGGGTCATCGGCCACCAACAAACAGGCAGCCTCTGGAGCTGACTCAGCTGAGCCTCAAGAATCATCGATGGACTCTTCTCCTTTCTCCTTTGCTGAATATTCTATGCTTTCAAGCCCGTCCCGCCCTTCACAGGAATTAGGCCCCTTACCCGTCCAAACGGTAACAGGAATCGACCCAGTTCCTTGTACTTTGTCCAAGTCGCTTTCCTCACCCACTCAGCCTCCTCTTCATGATCCGATGGAACCAGATGATATTCCAACATCACCAGCCGCGGTTGTTGGATCTACTCTAGATATCGAAAGCCTCCTCGGTCAATCAATCCGGATCTACCGTCCGATAATCTCTTCTCGATCTTCTGTTTCCGCCTGGCTGTGCATCCCAATTATAGGCAGGGTCTACGGCTGGTTTCTCAAAACCATCTGCTCCTTCCAGGATCTTTTCCCCTACAATAGCGAGCTCTTCAAAATTTGCTCTTCGTCCCCCAAGCTCTTTTGGACGCATTTCAAACATAACATCAGCCACATAGGAGAAAAATATATCTACTTTGGTATATAACCGTTCCACATAATATCCTCCATTTACAATGGAATTGTCAAGGCGTTCTTCTCAAGTTGGAAAAACTCAAAGTTCTTTCGACGACTCTCCACCCCGCTGTTATTTGTTTTCAAGAGAAAAAACTGAGTACACTGCCTTTTCCGGCGGTACCTAGTTTTTGTATTTTAAACTCTATGACCCCTGTCGGGGGCTCGTCTCATGGGGAGGATGGGCAGTTATATTTTCGTCATCCCACCATGTATCTCCCCTTCATACTACCCTCCAAGCTGTTGCCGCGAGGGTTTTTTTTTACAAGGCTTTTTATTGTTTGCTTTCTTTACCTCCCTCCTTCTTTACCATTGTTAAGACCTGACATTTTAGAACTTGTAGATCAGTTGCTCTCCCAGTTTTTATTATCGGAGATTTTAATGCCCATCACCCATATTGAGTCGACATCACGCAGAATGCCAAAGGTAGTGTTTTAGAGTCTCTTTTATCATCTGAGTTTCTTTGCGTTTTAAACACCGGTGATTTTACCTCTTATCATGTTCAGAAGGATTCTTTTAGTTGTGTTGACCTGTCTTTCTGTTCCCCGGATTGCCTCAGTGGTTTTCGATGGTTAACCCTTGATGACCTTCATGGAAGTGATCACTTCCCAATTGTAGTGTCAGCCGTTCATCCTAGCCCCCCCCCCCTACAACCATGCCTCCTAAGTGGAACTTAAGCCATGCCGATTGGGAAGGCTTCCAAGATATGTCCCTCACAAGTGACTCTTTGGGGACCTGCAATGGTGTCAACGCGGCAGTAGCGTACTGGACATCGATTATCTAAAACGCAGCTACACAGACCAGACCATGCCCTGGTGGACCTCGGAGTGTGCTACAGCTGTCAAACCTACAAGTTAGCTCATGCCCAATTCCGGTGGAACCCAACCTTGTGCAATAAGGTTGACTGAAACTGAGCTCGGGCGCTTCGCCAAAGAACCCTTCGTCAGACTCGTCGAACTTCATGACGTCGCTTCCTTTCATCAAGTTCCTCTATGACCACTACCGCAAAGATCTGGAAGAGGATTAACAGTATCCGGGTGTTTTATGCTGGTCATAATACCCCCACACTCAACTTACAGGGCTCCTTAGTGAGTCTTGGCTGACCATTTCCGTGTCATCAACAGTATCAGTCGTTACAATAAGGCGTTGCTAGCCTATAAATCAAACGAAGAGTCTCATCATCTCAATTTTACAACAAAATATAACCTCTCATATAATTGTAGATCCACCTCTCCTGGCCTTGACGGGATCTATTGTTTTTACCCATCATCATGGCGCGTCGGGATTGTCCTTCTTGGGCAGGGACGGGTTGGCCGAAGACCACTACCTCCCTATAGCTCTTACCAGCTGTCTGAGTAAGTTGCTAAAGAAGATAGTGTTGGTGCGTCTGAATTGGTTCGAGGAAAACAATCACTTACTGTCTCCATTTTAGTGCAGTTTTCGCAAGGGTCATAGTACCCTTGACCTCTTGGTACGTTTTGAGGGATCGGTCTGGAAAGCTTTCTCGTTAGAGCACGGAGTTTGGGCCATATTTTTTTACACTGAGAAGGCCTACGATGAAACATGGAGATACGGCGTTTTAATCAGCTATACGTTCGGGGTATGAGAGGTCTTTTGCAGTATTTTATTCAAAGTTTCGGCGACTTTGTTCGTCGATGACTTGGCACTATACTTCTTGTCTCGCCTTCCATCAGCAGCTCGTCGGCTGCAACTGGCAGTCGATGCGGTCTCGAAAAGTGCACAACTTAAGGGGGATTCCGCTTTTTCACGTGCAAAAATAAGGCAATGTATTTCCAATGGTATAAAAGGGCTCTTGTTCCGTAACCTATCTCCCTACAAGGTGTAAATATAGAGTTCATCTCTGAGTTTCAGTTTCTGGGCGTAACTCTTGATCCAAAGTTATCCTGGTTACCACACCTACGTTGTTTTCGAACGGGCTCTAGACACTTTGAAAGTCCTCTCTCACACGTCGTGGGACAGTGATCGTCAAACACTTTGGTCACTATATACTGCCCTCATCCAATCCAAATCGGACTATGGATGCCAAATTTACTCCTCGGCTTCCTCCTCACCCTTTAATATGCTGAACCCGATTCGCAACCTCGGGGTTCGTCTCTCCAGTGCAGCTGTCCGCACTCCTCCTGTCAACAGCTTTTACTGTGGGAGTGGGCTGCTCCCCTTGCCCTATCATAGACTCTAGATCTGCATGTGATATCGGTGTCGTGTACAGTAGGCCCCTGTACCAGAGGTTTACAGATGCCTGTATGCTGCCGAGTCTAAGGCAGCATTCGATAAGTTGCTGTCCTTACCCCACCCCCTAAACCTCCGGATAGGAGATCATCTCTACAACCTGAGTGCTCTAAGGGTCCTTGTCCTTCCATCGTCATTGACCTCTAGTTGACGTGCTCCACTTCCCACAGTTTGTACTAGCATGTGGAGCCTGGATAAGTCGTCCACGGACCCTTGGTCTCTTAAGAGCCTGTTCCTAGAGCAGGCGACCTCACATATACAACACTGCCCAATATACACGGATGGTTCCAAATCAGACCGTGGCGTGGGTGCCGCAGCCACCTACTCAGGAGAGTTTTTAACTTTGTCTTTGCCGCTGCAGCATCTTCTATTTTTACCGCTGAACTTTCAGCCATTGTTTTAGCTTTTGGACTGATCCAAATTTTACCTTTTAAAGACTTCGTCATATTATCCGAATCTAGGAGTGTTTTACAAGCAATTCCTCTTCCAATGCTTCCCACCCCTTAGTCACAGAAGTCTGCAAAAGGCTGGTACAGAATGCGTCGCGATATCGAGTTATATTTTGTTGGGTCCCCGAGCATATAAGTATACTGGGCAACGAGAGGCCTCATCCGCTTTTCCGTTTAGCCGGCTGCTATGTGTCCCCAGATAACTCTGCATTGCATTATCGAGATTTCTTAGCCTCTATAAGAGAATATATATTTCAGTTGTGGCAGGATGGATGTTTATCATTTAACTTATATAAAATCAAAAAGTTTGTTCGCTCTTGGCCCTCGAGACTTCAGAGACTACGGTTCTTAGAGGTGACCATTCGCCGCATTCGCATCGGCCACAAAGGACTTACCTACCGTCATATTGTTTCGGCTGATGCTCGAATCAGTCCTTGCTGCTACTTTTGTTGTGGGGACCAATGGTCGCTCAACTTCTACTAGAATGTCCTCATTTCGCCACTCTCCGGTCGTCCTGTTTTACCGACCCTTTTAACTATCCCTCGCCTGTCCCGCCTTTGTTTCATTCTGGCAGAGGAATCTTTTAAACCCACATATTTTAAATGATCACATATTGGTCTTCTCCCTCTTCAATTAACTAATTTGCTTCTTTTCATTTCCGCTGTCACCGATCTACTTAGATTGGGCCAGTGTCCAACTGGTTCCTTACCTTAAACCTCATATATATATATATATATATATACACTTCTAATATTCCTTGTCTTTGGTCTGGAGTGATCCAAGATTCCATCTTTGGTACCCTTCGAAGAAGCTGTTCGAATTTAGATTATAAATTGGATCGCAAACTACAACGTCTCATATCGAATAGCAGTTGGACCAAGAATCGTCAAACAGAAACAGTCGTCAACATCTCCAAACAATATCTCGACGCAACTACTACTGCTGCCCTTGGATTTGAATTAAAATTCTCCATTCCTGTTATACCATCTGCTGTGTCTATTGCTCTAAGCTTAGCTCATTTGGAAAAATATTGTGATATCCTTAGTGATTTAATTTAGACCACCAGGGATTGTGTTTATCAGTGCTTATCTAGGCATACCCACTTAAATTATCTTCTGCGTTTTCACCGTGCTACTCGTATATCTAATATTCGAAAAAATCAATCTATACATATTACGAAAGCAAACAAATCTGGTGACGTTGTTATTATGGACAAAGTGAATTATAATGAAAAAATGAACTTATTATTAGATCATGAATCTACTTATGATGTGCTACAAAAAGATTCTACATTAACAACTAACGGTGAATTTCATAAAAACATTCGATCCCTTTTAAAAAATTTTGCCGATTTAATTACTAAATTTAAATCTAGCAATGCCTCTCTTCAAAATATCTTCGGTTTGGTAAAAACTCATAAACCTAATAGTCCTATGCGCCCCATTATAAGTTCGTTAGGTTCTGCTTCATATTCCTTATTAAAATGGCTTGCGAATCACTTAACCCCGCTTGTGGGCTCCATCTTCCAATCTCATATTAAAAATAGTTGTGAACTTATAGAGAAGATTAATACAATACCTTACCCCAACAATTTCATTCTTGTCAGCTCCGATGTTTGTTCTTTGTTTACTAAAATTCCTTTAGACGATCTTCTTCCTCTCCTTTGCGATAAATTACATAATTTAGATCTTCCTGTACCGGTAAATACTTTCCTAAGGCTTATTTCTTATTGTGCTAAATTTTCATTCGATGATAAATTTTACCTTCAAAAATTCTTTCTTCCGATGGGGGGTTGTTTATCTCCCACCCTCTCTAATTTATATATGGAATTCTTTGAGACGTTATTCTTGCCCCAAATCTTCGATTTTCCTATTGTATAGTACCGTTACATTGAAGATATTATATGCCTTTGGACTTCCTCAAAAGTTATTCACAATTTTCTATGTAATCTTAATTCCATAGTCCCTTATATTAAATTTACACTTGAAATTAAAGAAAATAGGACTCTTTTTTTTCTTGACCTTTTGATTCATAGGATGCCGTCAAGTTTTAAATACTCTGTTTATCGCAAACCGTGTAACTCCAGTTCATATATTCACTTTTATTGTTATCACAGTGTTAAAATCAAACGGTCTGTATTCACTTCTATGTTTCTGCGTGCATTACGCCTTGTTTGTCCGGAATTTTTGGATAAGGAATTGTCCGCTATCTTTGAAATAGGTAAAAAGACTTTGTTACTCTCGTCAATTTTTGCATACTTCATTTAACTTTGCTAAAAGAACTTTTTATAGAATTGATAACCCATCGGTTTTCAATTATAAAAATTATCATGCCATACTTTGAACCATTTTTTTGCCTCACCCGTATTTTTAAGCAACTTAATATCTCTGTAAATTTTAGATATGAATTAACTTTGTATAAAATGTTAGGCCACAATAATACAAGGAAAAATGGTGGAATATATTCTATAGAATGTTCTATTTGTAATTTACCTTACTTAGGGCAAACTGGTAAATATTTATCTACTAGAATTTACAAACATAAGTATAATATTAGAAGAAGTGAAATAAACAGCGCTTTATTTTTACATTTATCCAAAAATAACCACCCCATTGACTGGAACACTGTAAAATTCCTTTATCATTCCACTGATTTCACAAAAAGAAATATTGTTGAGTGTTCATTAATTGGCATCTTGCCTAATATAAATATTTCCCCTGGCTTATTTAAACTCGACCCTGTTTTTAAAAAAACTTGTACTAGGTGAAATAACTTCAAAATGCAGCCTGTTGTCACTCTTTATTAGTGTAATATCATTTGCATTGCCTCCCCCACCACGTGTCTCTGTTTTGACTGTGGATTAAAACTCTTAGCCCTAAATGTTTTCGCTCTAATGATAATCCTTTAAAATGTTTTTTGTTTTTTCACCCACCATTTCCATTCATATACACGGCGTTGTTGTGTGTATATCGTTTTAGGGATGCATATGTCTGTTATTAGTTGCCTATTGTTATTTTTATTGGTATTTTTCTGTCTTGTTTTTGTGTTTTTCCATTGGTTTGTACTATGTGATGGGCGTTTCCTTGGTATCTTTGTACCGTATATAAGATTGTCTTCTCCATTTTCATGCTATCCCTTGAAAATGAACTTGCAAATATAGTTCAAAAGTGCTTAGATTCATCTTTTCATTTTCCTGTGGGTTAATTTTCATAATATTACTTTCCTCACGTGTCATTTTGTGAGTTTTTTGTTATTTCAATATATATATATATATATATATATATATATATATATATATATATATATATATATATATATATATATATATATATATATATATATATATATATTGAGAAAGATGAGAGAGAGAGAGAGAGAGTCAGACAGACACATACAGAATACATAGAGAGAGAGAGAGAGAGAGAGAGAGAGAGAGACAGAGACAGACAGACAGACAGACAGATCGCTAATGGAAAGATCATCTCCAAGAACAAGTGCGTACTATAAGGACTGTCGGTACTGACACTTACGAACTTGGAGCATCCCACCGACCGCCACGAATGAAACCATTGGCAAGGAGTAAAAAGAGAGACTTGAATTCTTGGTCCCATAATAAAAGCGCTGAAGATTTTCCGTCATTGAAACGAAATGTCGCTTGCCTCTCTTATTACTTTTTTGCTTCGAGTATTGCTTCATTGCATAATCAAAAATGTGGGTACACCCTCATAGAGTCGTAGCAACCGCCTCCCCCAGGGGGGGCTCTTAAAGGGGCCCCACTGTGGGCAAAAACAATTATTTTTTTAATGAAAATATAAAATTTTTGAATCCACATTTTCTGTAATTATCTGATTTATCTCGTCCCTTCGACTGTGTCATTAATGATAAACCAGAATATTTGTATTACAGGAATATTCTTATGGGGCCCACATCTTGATTGGGGGGGCGGCACTAGACATTACTACAGCTCTGCACCCTCATAGTCATAGACACAGATACACACACTTACATGTACAGCAAAGGAGGAATACACATGCATATGTGGACATAGATACCAACATATACATATATAGGTAGACGATAAATGTACGTGCATATGTACGTGCACATTGATGAAAGAATTTCGTTCTCAGGAGCGGACCGAAAGGGTTTCCAGGAATGTAACCTCTCTGCCACAACCCTTAGGGGGCAGTCCGGGTCCAGTGATGTTATGAGCACCGCCCTGTACCTCCCCAAAAAATTTTATTTGATTAGATGAGTGAAAACATGGCTAATCCAACGGCGTCAATTTCATCCAAAGAGGTTAGTGGGTGGATTCCACAACTTGGTTTGAACCTCACTAAAGATAGAAATAAACTTGACCTCTTATCGCTTAGTGGCCATATTCCTCATCAGGGCCTTCTAACAATTGGGGTTTAGTATGATTATCTTCTGATTGGCCTCTTCCTTCGGCGTCCAAGGCCGCAATCGTGACTGTCACTAAAATCACGAACGACTGCAGATTTGGGTGTTTTGGGGGAAGCTTTAATAATATTTGGTTTGTCAATCATTATTCTACTCATTTTCTGTTTGCAATAAGAGGAAATTTTGACTTTTTGATCTTAGAATAGAATTTTCTATTTCTCTATGCATTTTAATGAATTTACATAGATTTTGACTCTTCGGTATGATAGACAAAATAACATTTGCATAATTCAAAATATTTCTTTTCTAATTAAGATGCTATAATTGTGTACCTGCATGATTCGGCAGTAAATTTCCCTCGTTCAAGGCTTAGTCTAGTCTAACTTAACACCTAGCTCCATATTGTTAATAGGAATCGCATCATAGTATATATCATTAATTTGAGTGAATATTTTTCTGAATTAAAATATGGCCAATTTTATAGAAAATATCATTAATTTAAATAGCATCCGAGGATGGGGGCGCTTTTAGGTCGGGGGTCAAGCGACACAGTATCAAAACTAGAGGCATAACAATATTTAGCAATTGTCATTTGGATTCGAATCTAAGGGTAGGCTTTCGAATTAGGAATATTAATAATAGGGTTTTTTTTTATTTGCGGGGTATGTAGAGGGTATAACCCCCATGATTAATATATAATAAAAAGATATATAATACAATATGATGTAATTTTAATAGCCTAACCCCCAAAAATACACCCCAAACACTTTTTTAAAAAGATTTGCCCATGAAAAAACAATGTCTACAATCTCCATTAATAAGCAATTGTTTTTAAATATATATATATATATATATATATATATATATATATATATATATATATATATATATATGTATAACTGAATCACGAAAATAAGGAACGTGAGGAATTTATGAATAACGTTACAGCCACGAGGAAAATGAAACAACGGAGAACTGCGAGGCCTTTCGACTAATGGTCCTTAGTAAAGGACCATTAGTCGAAAGGCCTCGCAGTTCTCCGTTGTTTCATTTTCCTCGTGGCTGTAACGTTATTCATATATATATATATATATATATATATATATATATATATATATATATATATATATATATATATATATATATCATGCAGAAGATTACATCTACTACCATGAACCAGCTCGCTTCGGATCACGGCATCAGGGTCTACACCTATCTGGACGATGTTCTCTGCATCGGCCGGAAGCGCGCCCTTCGAGCATTTATGAGAACAATAGATCGTAGTTCTATAAATGCGAACTGGCGAAAATCTACTTCCACACCTGTTAGACAAATCTCCTATCTCGGTTTCCACATCGATTTGAAGTTGAAGCGCATCCGATTTACCACCACCATGCGGGACAAGACCCGCACCGCCCTCCGTATCATGTCCTCACGACCTGTTTCTCGTAAGGCACGGTCTCGCCTGGCGGGGCTTCTCAACTTCATTCTCCCAGCTCTTCGACTTCCTTTCTGCTGGGTGCAGCTCTGCTATCTTCAGGACGCCCATCCTAACCCGGCCCCCTTTCTCCACCTCTGCCGTCTCATCCACAGCCGGTGGACCCGTTTTCGCCCACCCAAGGGAGTCGCTCCGGCTCTCTACGTCGACGCATCCCCCTGGGGCATTGGTTGGTGGTCACAGGGCGCCTCTATGGCCCTTGACTGCCGCCAATGGGACATGAGGATTTTTGAACTGGAGTCCATGGGTCTAATCCTCTCTACTCTCTTCGCTCCCCGCGCCCTCACTTTTGGTGACAACATCGGCGCACTTTGGAACGCGAAAAGAGGAAAGCGCCCGGACTCCATCCTCCTGGCCCTCTCTACTACTTCTCTTCTCGACTACTCTGCTGCCTTCCGCATCTCGTCAAGGAATTTGGGATACATCCGTAGCAGGCACAATCCGGCTGACGTCCCGTCTCGGCACTTTTCAACAAGTTCCTAGGCGTGTGTGGGCCCGCTCCTCCTTCGGACTATATAAGGACCCACACTCCCCGAGACGGGACGGACGTTTTTCAGCCTTGCTACCGGTGTGACCTGCTCCCTCCGACCGCCCCTGGCTCCACCAGTCTCTTCTAGTTTCAATTTTTTTGTATTTCTTGCAGTAATATCCTTTGTTCGATTAACTCTTGCTGTAATGTCCAGTCTTGTCTTTGTTGTTAATGATCTTTTCTAAGGTCTCTTTTTGTATCTTTGTTAACGACCTTTTCTAAGGTTCTTTTTGTACTTTGTTTTTGATATAAAGGAAGGTTTCATTTTCCTCGTGGCTGTAACGTTATTCTCATATATATATATATATATATATATATATATATATATATATATATATATATATATATATATATATATATATATATATGAATAACGTTACAGCCACGAGGAAAATGAAACAACGGAGAACTGCGAGGCCTTTCGACTAATGGTCCTTAGTAAAGGACCATTAGTCGAAAGGCCTCGCAGTTCTCCGTTGTTTCATTTTCCTCGTGGCTGTAACGTTATTCATATATATATATATATATATATATATATATATATATATATATATATATATATATATATATATATATATATATATATTCGTAAGTATTGCTGCTAACCAGGCTGATTTTTAATTTAACAGCGAAGGCAAGGGCGCAGAAGATGCTCAAGTATTAGTATCATATATTTATTGCAATTTTGGAAACAACGTTTCGGGCAACATGCCCATCTTCAGGTTCTAAGATTAAAATTGTAAAAAAAATAATTATAAAGTCATTAAAGTTATGAAAAGGAAAAGAATTTGAACTAAAGGTTTAAATGGAATAAGAAAGTTTTGATATTTTTCCTATAAAAAATATTAAGGGTATACAACTAAATTGATTAAAAGACCCACAAAAAGACATAAAAAAAATGATAAAAAGTAATTCAAAAACTGAAAGAAATAACATAAGTACTAAAATGAATCAAAAGAGTGATAACCTATACAAATTACAAATTAGGTTAAAGTGGTGAAATTGTGTGGTAGGTATATAAAGGTGTGAATATGTTTCCTAGTTTGCCCTGGTGTTAGGGCATCACTAGCATTCATCTTGTTTTGTTTAAACATTAAAAATTCCACCGTCAAAAAGTAGCCGACTGTCTTTGACAGCCAGTTTCCTCCGTTATAATATATATATATATATATATATATATATATATATATATATATATATATATATATATATATATATATATATATATATATATATTTGTTTCTGTAATATGTATTTCCTCCTTCGGAGCATTCAAGCCTTTCAAGGTTGTTTTTCAGGCTGAATGAATCTCAATTTTGAGTTCTCAGTAATCTATTTAATTTTGGCATTTCGCCTCTTTTCATCGTTTGAATTTTGAGTTTTGTTGACTTTGTTTATCTTTTTATCAAATGGGTATTGGGAGTTGGGCACTTCGCCTCTTTTTATTCTTAAATTTTGATTAATAAGATTGGGCACTTCGCCTCTTTTATATTTAAATTTTGTTTTAATTCTTTAATTCTTACTATGTTTATATATAAGGGGGGGGGGAGGGGAGGGGACTTTAATGTGGACACTTCGCCTCTTTTTTCACACGTTATTTAAGTTGTTGATTGGTTGGGTTAATTTGTCAAACTTTTGAGTTTTTTAAAAACATAATTCTTTAGAGTAGTGGACTAACCCTACGTAAACATAGGTAGTACCACTTCTCTCGCGCAGGTTCTACTACTTGGAAATAGAGCAGTTCTACCTATAGCGCGTCTTCGGTTTGCTCGAATATTGAAATTTAGGTTCATGTTCGGGAGTATATTTTGGTCGATCTTGTCCCATGTCTTTCTCCCTAGCCTTTGGATCTCCGTATTGATCGGTTTTAGACCGATTCTTTGGTGAAGAATCGATTGCCGAGTACGGTCGATCCTTCGCGTGCCTGTAATCAGCAGCGTGGCTTTATTCTGCACTCTCTGCATCGTTCTGAGAGAGGTACAGCTTGCCATCTGCGTGATCACGGCCGGGTACACCAGGACTGGGCGTACCAAGGCCATGTACAGTTTTTTGATGTTAGGCACGCTGAGGCCTCGGAAACGGTAAAGTTTCTTTAGCTCTCGTTTGGCTAGGGAGACTCTGGTATTCATGTGCGTCTTATATCCTGATTTGAAGAGTCGAAAGCCCAGGACGTTACCCTCGTTGGAGTACGGATAGTTCTCGTTATTGACGACGACGTCATCAACTTTCCGGCGGTTCATTGGAATGATCGTGAACTTCTGGCGGTTGGTCTTAATTTTCCACTTTCTTTCATATCTATTGATATTTTCAATTTCGACAGCTGTCGCCCTCGCCTGGCTTCCAGAGTTCCTGAATGGACTCAGGACGATTTGGGTGATGTCGTCTGCATATTGCAGGTACATCGAATCGTACCTCACTGGAGCAGGTAGGTCTATTGTGTACACGAGGTACAGCAGAGGGCTGAGACAGCTGCCTTGTGGAACTCCCGCCTCGAGTTCGAATTCGGGTCCTTTGCAGCCCTCGATTGAAATTCGAGCTCTCCTATCGGAGATATAGTTGCAAAGGATCCTTTCCAGGAATGGGTTAAGCTGGAGGTTAAGGATCTTGTACTGTAATCCTCTCAGCCAAACCTTGTCGAAGGCCTTCTTTACATCACGCAGCACCACGTCTACGTACCGCCTCTCAGCTTTACTGCAAGTGAGTTTCTCCGCTAGAAGGGCGAGGGCTGTTTCCGTTCCTCGTCCCTTGCGGAACCCGTGCTGCTGAGGGTTGTGGGCTCCCAGCTCGGCAAGTTGTTCTTGAAGCCTGTCAGCTAGGAGTCTCTCGTAGACTTTTGCAATGAACTCCAGCAGGGCGATTGGCCTGTAGTTTACCAGTTGATCAGGGGGTTTACCTCCCTTGGGTATGAAGATCATCTTCGCAATCTTGAGACCTTCCGGGAAGTAGCCCGTGTTCAGGGAAGCGTTGTAAATATTAACGATACCCTGAATGATCTGCTGTAGGGCGTTAACCAAGTTGTTTCTGGTAATACCCGTCCAGCCTGGTGCCTTTTGTCGAAAGGCTTTTACAGTGGCCATGACGTCCTCTGATGTTATGGGGCGTCCATGGCCCGCCATCTCCCTGCCTTCGTTGACTTGCTGTAGTGGGTGCGTGCGATGTATTTCCTGATTAAGTTGTTCAATCAGTTGGCCTTCGAATTCCTGGTCGAACTCAGCGTTTTCTTCGGGGGTTATCCTGAAAACGCTTTTCCAGAAGTTCCTGAACATATCCTCGAGAACCACCGGGTTCTCTAAGTAGTCTCCGTTCTCCTTTATCCGAGCCTTGGGTCTTGGAGTAAGTCCCTTTAAGTTCCTGACTTGGCGCCAGAACTTAGCCGGGCTAAGCTCACTGTCGACTTTGCCTATCAAGTTGTTCCATATCTCCTCCTGCTGGAGGTTGATGGCCTCTCTAAGCTCTGAGCTTAGGCGTCGAAGCAGCAAGCTCCTTTCCCTGCTGGGACCCTCCCGTCGTACTTCTTCATACACTTCCCTGTGAACGCGAGCGATATCTCTCATCTCCTCTGTCCATCTGGGCTGAGGAGGTGTTTTATACCCTGTTACGGGTATGCTCTCGCGGTCCGCGTTTAGTATGGACGTTGTTATCCTCTCCAACTCCCTGTCAATCTCCTCTAACGACGCCGTGCTGAGGTCAGCTGGCGCATAGTCACTGAGTCGTTGCTTGTAACGATCCCAGTTGGCCATGGCGTAATTTTTCCGGAGAGGGGCTGGGAGCTGGATTGGTGCGAGAGATATTGTTGTGAGAATCGCTATGTGATCACTAGGGACTGCTAGGCCTGGCTCACTATGGTAGTTGAAAGGGAAGCCTTCACTTGTTAAGATTATGTCAGGCTTAGTTGCTGATCTGGAAGTGATATAGGTCGGAAAATCCGGCCCTATCCTTTGAATGTTCTTTCTTCCCATAATCAAATCCAAGTTTCGGCCTCTATTGTGGGTGCTACCATAGCCCGCCGCTCGGCATCTGGCATTGAGGTCTCCCCCTAAGAATGCCATTCTGCGGTGCCCGAACAGTGTGTAAAAGTTGCATAACGGGAGATATGCTCGTCGAGGGGGTTGATATGCTGCCGCTATCACGAGGTCTCCTACCAGGGTGTGTACTTCGATTGCCACAAAGGACTCATCGAGTTCTGGTAGTTGTTTAAAGGAGATGTTCCTCTTGACAGCTATTGCAGCACCATCAAACCTTTCCTGGGAATGGTTCTTCATGACTACTCTGTAGCCCGGTATTTTAATGCGACCAGCTGTAGTGTCGATACCGTGCTCTGTGATGAGAATGATGTCGGGATCAAGCACACGGAATATGTTACCATATGCCGTGGCCTTCTCCTCCCATCCATTCACATTGAGTGTCAGAATCCTCATTCTGTTGCTTACTCTCTCCATTTTCAGTCACCTAGTGTTTTTGGGTGACGTTCTTCTTCCTCCCATTCTTCTTCTTTCTGAATTCAGCGTTAGAGAGTTGCTCGCATGTGTTATGATGAAGGATAACATTCTGTGTGAGCAGGGCCTCTTCCACTGTTCCAGGGTCTACCTCAGAGTCATACTCCCATTTATATATCTTCGCTTTAATGCCTTGGAAGATACGACTGGGTTCCATTTCCTCTGGGAAGGGGAATTGATCGCAGGCGTATACTCTCAGGTTGATGTAATTTGCCCGCAATCTCTTCGTTCTCTTCTTTTTTTCCTTCTTTTCCAGGGGTTTGGTTGCTTCCGCGTCCGAGGAGTCCGAAGACTCCGATGAGCTGCTCGTTTCCGAGTTCGAATGTTTCGCCGTGCTTGTCTTGGTTTGGGTATGAGCAGGAGTTTTCGCCTCAACTGCTTCATTACTCGATTTTTTGGATTGCTGTTTGCAAGCGTTAGCTTGCTCCGCAGTCTGCTGGGCCTTTGGGGTCATCTGCAAATGCAGTACTTCCCCAGAAGGGGGGTTATCCGGGAACCACATTTGTTCCATCCCGTTTTTGGCTAGCATCTGGTTCAACACAGTGGCGAATGTGCCCGGGCGAGCCAGATTCATGACGTGCGCATAAAGTATGCACGTCATGATTTTCGTCGATCCCTCGTTCTCAATTTTGAGGTACGTTTTTCTGGCATCCACCTCTGAGATGGCTGCCTTTGCTGCCTGGGCGTAGGACGTGTTCGCCCTGCGCGTAACTTCATTCTTTTTTGCCTCCTGCTTTTTCCTCATTACGTCCTTTTTGGCAGGGCAAGACATGGCCATTGTTCGGTGACCCTGCCCGCAACTCACGCATTTCTCTGTGGTGCTGACGCAATTGCGCCAATTGTGGCCAAGCTGGCTGCATTTGGAGCAAGTTTCCTGTGGCTCCTTGCAGTCCTTGGTGGCGTGGGTCTCCATTTTGTAGCACTTGAAACAGTACTGGACCGGGGTGAACTCTCCCTTTTCCACCTGCTCACCGCTAATTTTGGCGTTAAACATCAGTAGACCATGTTCTTTCGCCTTCTGTGCCATGGTAGTCTCCGAGAAGACCACCTTGAACACGTGCGAGTAATCGCTGCCGTCCTTCCTATTTTTAAATTTTATTATTATCTTGTCTTTCATTTCTCCTGCTGTATGCTGCCCAATCCACGGGTCGATCCGGCGGCATACTACGCTTCTGTGCGCCAGGATCTGGGGTGGCACTGCTGGCTGCAGTCCTATGGCTCGAAGGGCTTCGACTGCCTTCTCCTTGGATATGTCTTCGATATCCTTCTCTGTTTCGCATATCGCGATGTAGCCCGACGATATATCCAGGAGCCTCACCATGGCAATTCCCAGTTTGCCGTACACGGCCTCGAAGGTGGATTACCTGCTGAGCTTGGGTTGCCCGTCGACAACCCGCAGAGGAATCCGGGTCGTGTGGTCTTGGGCCATCTCTTCTTGAGAGTGGCCCCTCAGCGCTGTTAATTGGTTGTAACAGATGCTCTCGTTGTGTGGAATTTGCTGTTGTTCAATACGATGCACCTCTTCTTCTTCGTGGTCTTCTGTATTGGGTTATTTGGACGCTCCCTCTACTTCGTCTCTAAGCTTACGTGAACTGAACTGCCAAATGGGGGGTATGAATGATGGAGGGTGGACCCGGGCGAGGCCCCTCAGATGGGTGATGAGTGGCGGACTTGATGATGGGTGGTGATAGAATCAACTACCACCACCCGGGGTGCCGCCCCATCTGGGGTTTGGATATCGATGCTGTTTCCAACTTACACAGGGACGGTTGTGTGTCCCCCTGTGGTCTTGGCCGGAAGCTACCCTTAGAGATTAGAGCGAACTCTTCCCCAAAGCTCTCAGCATCGCCTCGTAACCGGGCGGTCTCTTCCGTAGAGTTCCACAGTGGGCTAATCCTCAAACCTGCTTTCCTTTACGTCCCCAATTATGTCTATCAAAGTGGACCGACATAGTTGTGGCGAGACTAGATGAGTGGCAGATCAGTTCATTTCAGCTTCGCGACTCCGTAGAGGGAGGGGGGGGGGGGTTAGCACGACATCAAGTCTTCTTGGTGCCGGTATAAAATTCCTTAATGAATTCTCCCCGTAAGGTTGATGAGGCAACAAAAACTTGGCGTTTTGAGACTCCCTTCCCTCTGACTTTTCCTCCTTTATCAAAAATGAGATCTTCTCAGCGTCGACTTTTAAAATTAAATTCTGCTGCCTTCTGATAACCTATTTTATGAAGAAAAAAACTAAAAAGGCAAACAGGCAATTAAAAATATAAATTAATAAATCAATTAAAATAAACTAAGAAAACAGTGAGTAAAATGACAAAAAAATTAAAAACTGAATGTAAAAACTAAAATAAATACTAATCTGAATCAAAGGGGTAACAATTTAAATAGTTTAAGATGGTGGAAGTCAATTAAAGGTATGAAGTAAAAGAAAAATTCAAGTGTTTAGAAATATTAACTAAACAATTAAGAATGAAGTGCTTACAAAACGGAGTTGGAGATAGAGCCCAGAATGAGAAATTAAGTAATGAGGAAGTTAAAGGAAACCTTGGATTTATGTTAGGTGGTTGTTTGGTGTAGGGGAATAGGTTGGTAAATACACCAGGAATATATAATTAAGTAATTAGAAGGGGGACTGAAGAATTATCGTGGTTGAGGGTGGGAGATTTGATTTTTATAAGAAGAGATTCTAATATTCGCAGGCTATATTCATTAGTGTTCGGCCTATAATTTTAAAATTGTTGATCGAGCAATCAGTTTTGCACTGTATGGTGTGGTCTCTGATAAAAGAAACCTTCTTCCTAGACAGGATTTTGCAAGTGCGGTGGCTTATTTCCATATGGGAACAAAACCTCTCATATAATGAGCGAACAATACTGCCGATGTAATTTCCTTGCAAACAACAAGGACAAGAAAAAAGATATACGATGTGGCTGTTCATCTCGAGAGAAATCCTGTCCTTCGAGAAGAAGAAACTTCCTATAGAGAAAGGGTTGACGAAGGTGATGTGAAAATTTGTATGGAATAAATATTTTTGAGCAACTTAGTTCAAATTCTTTTCCTTTTCATAACTTTAATGATTTTATAATTAATTTTTTGACAATTTTAATCTTAGAACCTGAAGATGGGCATGTTGCCCGAAACGTTGTTTCCAAAATTGCAATAAATATATGTACTTGAGCATCTTCTGCGCCATTGCCTTCGCTATGAAATTATATATATATATATATATATATATATATATATATATATATATATATATATATATATATATATATATATTAGCAGAGATACCCGTTGCCAGGTATAAAAACTCCTGTTGCAAATAAATACGGATGACTATTGTTTGAAATTCCTTTATTGTGGCATAAAAATATGTTTACTTGCTGATTATTATTATTTATAGGTTAAAGACAGATTCAGGAGAGGTGCATAATCTCTTTATCATATAATATACTTATAATGAGTAAACGTTTCACCGCGTGTGTTCGGCACTTTACGCTCACGCGTGACTGACCCTTAGCTATGAGCGAACGACGTTGTGGACACAGAAACAGATCGAGCTTCTTATCCTTAACTATATTTTAAGAATTTTTTAGATAATTTTTCTCTTGGTTTGGATATCCTTTTGGAGGGGTAGAGAGAGGGAGAGAGAGGGGAGAGAGAGGGGAGAGAGAGGAGATATATTGGAAAAGAGGGTGGAGATATTAAGCGAAAGGGGGGAGGGGGAGGGAAGAGAGGGGAGAGGGGAGGAGAGAAAATTTGATCTTGTTTTGTATATCCTTTTGTAAGAATAGGAGAAGGGGAGAGAGAGGATGGAGGGAGAGAGAGGTGAGAAGAGTGTGAAGAAGACAGGAAAGAGAGAGGATGGAGGGGAAGAGAGGTGAGAAGAGTGTCAAGAAGACAGGGGAAGGAAGAGGGAAGAGAGGTTTTTTGGGGGGTATTTTTTTAGAGCTCATCTGGCGACTGCCTACTTGGGAATTAGTCGCGGTATTAAAACTGGCCTAGTTCTAGGCTAATTTAAAATAAAATTAAAGAGACGAAAAAACACCCCAAAAAGGGAAGAAGGAAGCAAGCTGGTGCGTCGGGGGAAGGTATCCCCGGCGCAGGAGCGTGCAACCTAAAGGAAAAACAAAACAAAACAAAACAAAAAAACAAACCGTGCTTAAATAATAGGGAGAAGCCCGGCCTCCCCCCAAAAGTCCACAAGTCTACCAGTCAATGTGCACGCACTCGTCACGAGTACAAGGGACAGGCAGTAGCGACCCCACCCATCTCGGTACCGGGACAGGTGTCGTGCGCGAAGATCACCCAGACTGGGACATTCGACAAGAATGTGCCGAACAGTATGGGGGACGAAGCACTCGTCGCAATAGGGCGCAGGCGAGCGCTCCATCAAATAGCGATGCGTCACACGAGTGTGTCCGATTCGGAGACGACAGAAAGCGACCTGAAGCCGTCGCGGCATTGGGGGATAGGTCCATAGGAAATGTCACGGCGCAATGACACGCAACTTTAAGTTCCCTTCGACCGTCTCCCATCTTCTTTGCCAAGCAGTCCGAAGAGCTGCCCGTATTCCTGCCATGTAGTCGGTGTGAGGAAGAGAGAAACGCTGGTCCGGTCGCAGAGTCCTCGCGGACTCTTTGGCGCCCTCCTTACCCGCAATTCCTACATGTCCAGGAACCCAGCAGAAGTTAATCTCGACATCCGCCCGGCTCGCCCTAACCATGGCGTCACAGATATCGCGAACCAGGGGATGCGGAGATTCCAATGCCCCGAGAGCACTCAGGGCGCTTTGTGAGTCGCTATAGATCACAATCCGGTGTTCGAACCGGGCACGTCGCGAAATCTCCAACCAAGTGGTGTATTGCCACCAGCTCGGCCGTGAAGACAGACGCAGCGCCTGGCAGACCCGCTGACTTCAAACAGAGGGGATACAATGTGGAAGCCGTCCCCCTCTTGGGACTTGGAGCCATCCGTATACACTGGCACGGTTCAAGCGTGACACGAGGTGTGCTCCAAAAAGGTCGAACGCAATACTCCAGGCGCTGTACAAGCTTTGGGAGACAAGGCGTGGCGACAAATAGCCAAATGTGGTACCCTCCAGGGTGGCGTCCTGGGCAGAACCAGAGCGCCACCGGCCCGAGAGCTATATCTAGCTCTCGAATGAGTTTTCTGGCCCTAAACCCAAAGGGCTTAGGGTATAAATGGCGTCTCTCGGCGGCATAAGCACCATCGATATCAGCTGCGGATGCAGTGAGAGCTGTTGGCGACTGAGGGAGGAGCCGGGCTCGCGCGTACAGGCGAGTGATGCACTGTACGCGGCGCAGAGCGAGTGGCATCTCCCCAGCATCGACCAACAGGTTGTCAATAGGAGAAGTGCGGAAGGCACCGGTCGCAAAGCGAAGGCCGGTGTGGTGAATCGAATCCCCTTTCCGCAATAACCGCTCGGCTGCGGATGCATAAAACTTGCATCCGTAGTCGAGCTTCGAACGAACAAAGGATCGATAATTTAGTAGGGCAGTAGCCCTATCAGCGCCCCAAGCGCTCAACGTCATGGAACGGAGAATGTCCATGGCGCAGGCACAAGAGACCCTAATGCTGCGAATATAAGCCTCCCAGGTGAGGCGTCGGTCGAATACAAGACCAAGGAAACGGTGCAATTCCACCACATCCAGGCGCACCACATTAATAAAAAAATCTGGGTTGGGGTGTAGTCGTCGATGGCGGCATAAGTGCACCACCTTAGTCTTGGCCAAAGAAAACCGAAACCTGTGCGCTTCGGCATAGCGAGAGACGCGGTTCAATGCCTGTTGGAGTCGACGCTCCAGAGTTGGCATCTGAGCCGCGCCAAAAGAGATCGAAAGGTCATCCACGTAGAGCGTAGCGAGAACATCTTTCGGCAGCACCGAGGTGATGCCGTTGATGCTCAGGGCAAAGAGTGTGATACTGAGGACACTTCCCTGCGGGACACTCTCTTCCTGCTCGTTTTCGCTGGAGAGGGCTCCCCCCACCCGTACGCGGAATCGACGATCTCGCAAAAATTCAGATATAAACATTGGGAGGCGTCCCCTCGCCTCCATCGTGTGGAGAGTCTCCGTGATACCGTATCGCCACGAGGTATCATAGGCCTTCTCCAGATCGAAAAAGACCGTGGCGTAGTGTTGTCTACGAAGGAAAGCCTAGCAGACGGCTTTTTCCAGTCGGAGCAGAGCATCCGACGTGGAGTGGAACTTGAGGAAGCCGCACTGTGCAGAAGACAAATGACCTCCGCTGTCCAGGAGAAAGGGTAATCTAACATTTACCAATTTTTCCATCAACTTGCGCACGCAAGATGTTAGAGAGATTGGGCGGAAACACGTCGGAGTAGAGTGATCTCTCCCCGGTTTGCGAAAGGCGAGCACAGTAGCGATTCGCCAGGAGTCTTGGAGAAGACCCTCCACCCAAATCCTGTTGAACAAATGTAACAAAAAGGCCATGCCTCGCTCACCTCGGTGTAAAAGCATGGCGTACGGGACATCGTCCAGACCATGTGCGGTGTCCGTGCACGAAGCAAGAGTGGAACCCATTTCACTCTCAGTAAACTTGTCGTTGAAGGGTTCTCCGCCTGTGGAGGTAAAGTCCAGCCGGCGGCCTTCCGTGACATCACGATGTGCATTGAATGCTGGCGGAGCAGCATCTTGGCTAGAGAATGCGGCCACGGATGCGGAGTCCGAGATTGCGGTCCCATTCTCCTAAAGAACGGGAGGGGGATCCTGCGAGAACTTGCCCCGAATCCACACCTCTGCTAAAGATATATTCCCGTTAAGTGAAGACACGTACGCCCGAAAAGAAGAGCGGTGGACGTGCTTCGAAATATACCGGAACCTAGCCCTAGGCCGACGAAATTCAGGGAGAGTGAAATCGTTGGGGCGGCGCTTATAGCGCATGTAGGCATAACGCTTCTGTTTGAGGGCCGTCTCACACTTCGCCGATCACCATGGGAGTGGTCAGCGTGCAAAAAGGCCAGACGTCCTAGGAATAGTAGTCAGGCCCAACGGCCTCATATACCGACCTAAACTCCTCGACTGAGATAGAGAATTCAGTCATTTCCTGAAATGCAGGCCACCGCGCCCACGCCAAGCACCACAGAGGTGGGCTCTCAGGCGGCAGTTTCCCTGAAAATGATATTTGAATGGGAAAGTGATCACAACCATGGAGGTCATCGACCATCCCTTAATCAAAATCAGGCTGTGCATCCGAAGAGCACAAAGATAGATCAAGGCAAGAAAATGAAGCGGTTCTCGGACAGTGATGCGTAAACTCATCCACGTTTAGGACACCTATCTCAAGCTCTTCGATCATATCTGCAAGGACTTGTCCCCTTCGATTTATTGAGTAATTTTCCCAGAGAGTATGCCTGCCGTTTAGATCTTCAAGCAATAGAAAGAGCCTCGGCAACCGTGCCACGACGCGGCGAAAGTCCCTCGCGTCGAAGTAAGCTGACGGTGGAATGTACGCAGAAATGATAGTGTACCTCCTATCCAGGTGCAGCTGCACAGCCACTGCCTGAAAGGAGGTATCTAAAGACAAAGGAAGAATGAAGACATCATGCAGGGTGTAAACCGCGCATCCCCCAGCCCGGCCATCCCACGCTTGTAGGGTCGCAAGACCCTCATACCCCGGGAGGGCGGGCAGGATGCACGCGCCTAGCAAGGTCTCTTGCAGAAAAATAGCTAACAGGGAACGGGACGAGATTAGCCTCCGCAGCTCCTCCCAGTTGGCCCGAAGTCCACGGTAATTGTATTGGAGAAATATGCCCTCTAGGCCTAGCTCAGAGGAGACGCGGGGGCCGTCTTCGAACAGAAGACCCCCACGCAAACGGCCGTACGCTTCCCGAAGGCCGGACAAAGCGCTGAAGGTGCTGTCGCCTTCGAGGACTTATTGGGGGAGGTTGGGCTCGCATGCGAGTCTTTTTCTCCCTCCGCCTCGAAACCTTAGGCGGGCGTTGCGGCTTCGGAGGCGGGGGGCCCTCTTTTCGAGGAACCACCGTCTCCGAGCCACACGCTCCACCACTAGGCGTGGGCGATGGAGCCGAAGATCCTTTGTTGGTGTCCTCCTTTCGGGGGACAGCTTTAGGAATCCCAGAAGATGGCCTAGCGACCATCTTCAGGGGTGTTGCCTCCTGTGATTCTAACGACTCGGTAGAGGCACGTGGCCGTTTCGCCCTACGTGAAACGGTCACGCTGGGGGAGGAAGGAGGGAGCCTTGGTTTTAGCCGGGGCTGGTTGTGAACCCTTTTTGCCGCCAGCTTTACACCGGGAGGGCCTAGGTTGGGTAGAGCCCGTAGAAGGGCTCCGAATGGGCGCGGAAACAACCGTGCTCGTTGGCCTGGATGGGCCAGGAGCAGAGGGTGTCTTTCTAACTATCGAGGAATATGACGTCCCAGGCAGAGCAGGGCGTGCCAGGTCCAAGTCCTTAGCCTCGCGGAATGAGAGTCGATCCTGGGCCTGAACGGCCAGGATTTCTTTCTCGAGAAGATATGCACCACATTGCTTCGAAGAAGCGGGGTGCGGCTCTCCGCAATTGACACACTTGGCCACACACGATTTGGACTTATCATGTGCGGCCTTGGAGCAATTTACACAAACTTCGGGTGACCCCGACTTTGCGCGTCTACAAGAACGATTCGTATGGCCGAAGCGGTGACAGTAATAGCACCACTGCGGTAGTGGCACGAATGCCTTCATGCGGTAGCGGTACCAACCGGCACGCACGGACTCAGGGAGCTTGTCACAGTCGAACGTGACGAAGAGTGTAGGGGTGGGTCTCGAGGCCCCTCCCTGTTTTCTCATCGCACGTTCGACCTTGACCGCCCCATGGTCAGCCAGCTCTAAGGTGATGTCCTCTATGGAGTAGTCAACGAGTTTCCTTGCATAAACTACTCCTTTCACAAAGTTCATGGTAGAGCGCAGCGTTACACTCACCGGGGTGCCATGAAGTATCCGAAGAGCACTTATCTTGACCACCTCGGCGGGATTCGCCGCATTCGCCCGAAGGCCTCCGTCCGAGAAACGGGTCACCTTCGGCTCTCTACCAATTACACTAGCTAATCCTCTCCTCTGATGGATCATGTTGCCCTTGGCCAACATCCTGCCATCAGTGGAGCGAATGACGATGGAGCGTTTGAAGCCAGCGGGCTCTAAAACGCCAGGTAACCTCTGAATGAGGTGCCCCGTTGTCATCGAGGCTCCGCCCTGTGCGCTTTTGGTCTTAGTCAGGGGCTCCGCACACGGGGGGAAGGGGCAGAGGGGCCGGATGTGCCGATCTTGGCTTGGTCGCTTGCAAGAGTGGCAGCAGATTTATCCATCCCCGCAGCCCCCGCGGATGGAGAGGAGCCCCGAGTCTGCTTTGTCTTTCTTGTTTTTTTATTCTTCTTTTTAGGAGAGGAGGGCGGAGAATGAACACGCTTCTCACCTCTACCGGCAGAAGCCCCCATGCCAGATGGATCGGCCTCAGCCAGGTCCCTCTCCGAAATGGAGAAGGTCCTGGTAGTCGTAGGGGCACCTGTCGGAGGAGATCCCTCCCCTCCTTGTACTGCCTCGGAGCCCTCAGCCGTTTGAGGAGGACCTTGCATAGGGGCGCATTTGGGTTCGGTGCTTGGCGCCGAGCCCAGATTCCCCCCCATGAAAGGCCCTACCGTCTGAGGCTGGGGCTCCTCAAGGGCCATGTGTGTCACAGGAGGGGCCTCCAGTTAGCCATCCTCTCCCAAGACATCGCCGGTCCGGTTGGCAGTATTGTCACTAGTCTTTTGTGGGGAGGCACAGGCCTTAACCCCGGTAATGTTCAATATTCTTGCCAGCAGGTCCTTTGAGGGGAGCGACCGAAGGGGCCTGGCTTCCCTCTCCCCCCTAAGGGGGTATGCCCTACCGAGCCGCTTCGATGGGGAGCGGCTGGCTAAGGGTTGCCTGCTGGCTTTCTTGGAAGTCCCCTTAGAAAGCAAAGGAGGGACTGCCGCTGGAAAAAGGGAGGTGCCCGAAAGCACCTTCAGGGAAGGGGGTGAGGGGGAGTCCCCTACAACCGTAGGCGTAGGAGAGGAGTAAGCCTCCTCTCCGGTTATAGAAATATGGAGGGTCCCCTGTGCAAGCACAAGGGAGGGGGACCTCCATTTTTTCGGTGGAGCTACCCGAGGGCGGCTCTGTTGATGTTACTGGGGAAGTTGGAGGTTGTTTTTTTTTATATTCATCATTGGGCATGGTGACCCTATTTGTGCTACGGGACGCAATAGCTCATCACCTCTCGCAGTAGCTTACAGGCCCGGCAGAGCCAGGCGCCGCCATTTGGGACCACCCCTCCCGCCTGGTGGCCTGGCAGTGTATCGGCATGGCGGCTCCACCTTAGACACGGCGTAAAATCAAGGATAGACAGTGAATTGAGGATGAAAGGGATATGAGGAAGGTATTGGTGGGGATGAAGCAGGTTGTTAAAAAAATAACATCCCGAACCGGAGCTCAGGGGTTAGGGAACATTGTCCCCTCCCCCCTCAGCCCCGATCTGGGACGGTTGGCTTGAGAAGAAGATCAGCATCTACCCTGTGAAATTAGAGGCTGACCAGAGAAAGTTGTGGGAGAGGTTGTATGAAAAGCGACGAGGTAAGGGAGAAATCGGGCTATCTGAAGGAAGGAAGAGAGGCTAAGCTGGGGCCGGACGGAGCGCTGGATCCCGTCAGCACGGCAGCTAGGATAGCAAATAGCCGCGCCCCTTATGGGGAGGGGGGGGGGGTAGAGGGTAGGGATAGAGGGGTGAGTGAGAGGGAGAGGGAGAGAAAGAGAGGAAGATAGGGAGAGTGGGTGGTAAAGTGAGGTAAGGAGAGAGAGGAGAGAGAGGGGGAGGGAGCTAGGGGAGAAAGAGAGGGGAGGGAGCGAGCGGCGGAGAAGGGAGAAAGGAGGAGTGATGGGACAGATGGGGGATATAGAAGGGGGAGAATAGGGGAGACAGAATGGGGACGAATGGGGGGGAGAGAATGTGGAGAGAATGGGGGAGAATGGGAGGTTAGCGTATGTGTGAAAGAAGGGAGGAGATGGGGGGAGAGTTAGAGCATGATTTTTTGATTCCTATTAATGGACAGACAGACTTCATTTTCATTATATATATATATATATATATATATATATATATATATATACATATACACGAGTATATATTCGTATAATTGGGCAGAAAGAAGATTCTCTTCGTGACATATTTTATTGAAGGCGACTGTGAATTCAGCGTTAATAATTTTCTTTTCGCGTCTCTCGTTTCCCTAATATTCCGCTTTCGGTCGTTGGTTAACCCGTGTATAAGTTCATCCAAATTCATTACAAAAGTACTTGATGAAATATTTATTGGCCTGACGCGTTTCGATACACACCTGTATCATTATCAAAGGTTGATATTTTTAAGCTTAAGCGTTTGAAGAACGGGAATTTATATACATCGTTATTTAGTTAACAAATATACGAACATATTTATAATATGGAATTTAAATTCATAAATACAAAAGGTACGTTGGAATGATTTTTTTGTGGACTGTTTAAACACAGAAAGTTACATTAAAATAAACTTTTTGATAGTGCTTCAAATGTTTAATTTATAAGATTAATACTTGGTACACGAGGACGCGAGGAAGGCAGGGTGAACTGTATGTTTGTGTGTGTGTGTTTAGTTTGGGCTGTTTTTCTTTTATATGGAGAGCTTCTAATATGAATAATTTTTGGTGATTTGGAGCATGCGCAAGAATTTTGGTGTGATCTTCGAGTGACTTCCAGTCCAATTGCCTTCCATGTTTTTCGAATGTATGTGTTTTGGGTGCAGAGTTGTTTAAATGGTAGCTCATTCTTCGTGTTAATTTTGTTTCTGTCATTCCGATATATGAATAAGTAACAAGAAGTAACAGGGAAATAAAGTACCCTAGAAGACCTTACGGTCCATTCAATGAGGGTACCTTTGGACTAGCAGTCGAGCGGGCACATCTCTGCTCAATTGCTTTACGTCCTTAAACGGCCACTTTTCAAGATCCTGCCTAGTCTTGACTTGAACTGGTCAACAGATTCACTGTTAACAACTTCCACTGGAAGTGCAATTCAACTACCGCAGATACTGTAGGTAAAAAAAATTTCCGCACATATCGCGGTTGTAACGCTTCAGCTCAAGTTTAAAGCCGTGATTTCTTGTTCTGCTCTCAGCAAGTGTGAAAATATCCCTGTAGTCAACATTGTCGAGCCATCGAATTATTTTGAAAACCTCGATGAGCTGACCACGCAGTTTACGAGTTTCCAGCGAGAACAGATCTAATTCCCTTAATCTATCTTCATGACTTTTATGTCTGATAGAGGGAATTAGTTTGGTTGCCCTGGCTTGCACACGTTCCAATCTCGAGATATCCTTTCGAAATGAAGGACTCCAAAATTGCACGACATACTCCAGGTGCGGACGGACGGGGGAGTTGTACAGACACAGTACTATCTCCTTATTCCGGTGTCCAAACTGGGGCTCTATATATCCTAACATCCTTTGGGCTTTCTTCTCCGCCTCAATACACTGCTTCGAGAACTTGAGGTCACCAGTAATAATTACACCCAAGTCCTTCTCAGTGTCTGTTGATTCAAGAGCAGTGCCCTTAAGGATGTACTGAGATTGGGGATTTTGGTGTCCGATATGCATCACTTTGTACTTATTCACGTTGAAAGGCATTTGCCACGTGTCCGACCACTCCTTAATCTTTCGAAGATCATCTTGAAGGCAGGCAGTATTTTCTTTCTTTGCGACGTTCATACCAAGCTTGGTATCATCGGCAAATTTAGAAATCTTAGCGACCATTTCACCGTCCATGTCATGGACGTAGATGATGAACAGTAGTCTTGAGGGACACCGCCAGTCACGGGCACCCACTCATTTACCACCACTCGTTGCCGTCTGCCACTTAGCCAGTTCTCTATCCAACTTGCTACGTTTCCGTCTACGGTCTGCGCACGCACTTTCCGAAGGAGGCGGCGGTGTGGTACCTTATCCAAGGTTTTTTGAAAGTCTAAGTAGATAACGTCCACGGCCTTATCCCGGTCGTGTTCACTAAAACGAAATGAAAGAATTCCACAAGATTCGTTAGGCATGACCGGTGCCTTCGGAAACAATGCTGCGAACTCCTCAATCGCAAGTTGGACTCTAAATATGACGTAATTTTGTTCACCATGATGCTTTCCATGAGTTTATCGACTATAGAGGTTAAGTTGATAGGTTGGTAGTTTGACGACTTCCTAGGGTCTCATTTCTTGAAGATAGGTCCTGCCAAGTACAGAGCCTTGCTGCTTTACCGACCCCCTGCCCAACTCGTTGAAAAGGACATGAGACTGTACCGGCTGCTAGGTGAACTTGTTCAAGGCAGAATGTGCATCGTCATGGGTGACTTCAATACCCAAGTTGAATGAGAAACCAGAGAAGCCTGTGGCGAGAATGCACTACTCCTGGAGTTCGTGAACAACGAGTTCCTGACTGAATGGGTGAGAGAGCCGACGAGAGGCATTAATACCCTCGACTTAGTTTTCACCTCTGGAGATGACATTGTTGAGGATCTCTCCGTAGGCGAGGAGCTAGGCGGCAGTGATCACCGACTAGTTAGATTTATAGTCACGGTCCCCAAGGTAGAGTCTGCGACTAGTGACTCAAGGAAACTTGATTTAAGAAGAGCAGACTTTGTGGTCTTCGTGGTGGATTGACCGATGCAAGGCTGTTGAAGATTCATGGAATAGATTCAAAACTACGTTCATGAGTCTTTAATCACGATTCATCTCTTTGAAAAGCCTCCGTCCGTCTTCGGTTCAACCAAAGTGGTTTAATGGAGATATCGGTCAACTGCTGAGGGAGAAGAGAACTGTGTACCGGAGGTCAAAGATTTCTGGAGACTTTGACGAGTACAGTAGGCCAGCTAGGTGAGTGAAGTCCAGCATAAGGGCGGCAAAGCGTGCCGAGGAACTCCAAGTAGCGAGACTTTGTAAAGAGAATCTCAAGGAGTTCTTTGGTTACGTAAACCGCCGTAAACCAATCCATCGTAGGAATGGCCCCTTAGTGAATGAGGAAGGGGCATTAACGCACTCTGATGCAAAAAATGCTAACCTCCTGGATATCCCGCCACACCAAGAGACTCGACCCGAGGCTTTTTATTAGCCTCGCAACCAACCTGGGAACAAAGGGCCATCAGCTCGGACCGATGCTACCAGAGGCACCGGTCAACGCTCTCTGGGAATGGTCAATAATTACGCGCCAGGGAAAGGGTTAACGGGGCACTACCCTCATCCCATTGATCGTGCCCCAACGCCTAGGACACCTCTAGTCCTAGTCTCTTGCAACCAGAGAGCATCGATTGGCGTTGTTTATAGAGGTTCTAAAGCCTCTCTTCTGACGCATGAGGTAGCTGCCAGGTCCTTATATGTAGAAAGATGTAAAAAATGGTAAGAGTGACATGATAGTAGTAGGGGTTTTTTTAGTTGTTTTTTTTTCTTTTTGTATAATAAGTGGAAGAGATAGAATAAAAGTGAAAAAGGAGAAGGATAGAGTAGAAAAAAGAAGGACGCACTTAGTCTGGAACCTCGTTTCCGACCAAATCGACAAGAGAAGCTCTACCAGGGGTACCCAGAAGAGAGGTACCCTTGCCGACATAGCTCGAAAAGTCAAAGGTACACACAAGCTCTCTTCCCGCGACAAAGGGGCGTCACCTCTCCCTCTACTTTCTTGAAAGACGAGGAGCTCACAGTCTCCTATTTTGCAAGTGTTTTCATATATCAAATGACTTCTTTGTTTAGGTGTTAGGGTGGGTGTATGGTTATTTTTGAGTATAAAGTTGGATGTCCGTTTATTATTGTAATAGATTATGAGTGATACATTGCTTTCGTTTAGGGTTGGTTTCACTCCTCTGTCTATGATTTCCTTGATTACTCTTTCGTCCGTTTTGTACGGTGTATTCATAATATTCTTGTAAAATAGTTTAATAGTAATTCCTTTTGCTTCCTGATTGGTGCTGACTGTAGATGACGTGTACCATTTTTTCATCTTCTCCCGTATAACAGTTTGCATGTCGTTGTTTGTAAATCCATTATTTACCAGTACTTGTGTAGCCCTCTCGAGCTCTTCGTGAATATCCTTCCATGTGGAGCAGTGTGTGAAAGCGCGGTTGATATATGCATTAATTACGCCTCTTTTATAACGGTTAAGACATTCGCTTTTAGCGGTCATACAAAGGCCTGGGTTTGTCTTTTTTACGTAAACTTTGGTATTTATTTTGCCGTCGTGGTTAGTGGTTAAGATGTCTAAGAACGGGAGTTTGTTATCTTGGCTATTTTCTATGGTATAGTTAAGTGAGGAGCAGTTCTTAAATTCTCTTAATAATTCCTGGATTTCTTCATCAGTTTGTATATTTATATATATATATGTCGTCTATGTACATATCTGCAGTAAATATGTGGTTTTGGCAGATTTGTAAAAACTCGTTCTTCCATACTTCCCATGTAAAAGTTTGCGAAGAGTACTCCAAGGGGGAATCCCATTGCAACCCCGTCTGTATGTACGTATAGGTCGCCTCTAGGTCCATAAAAGGAAGCTTCCGTAGTACAAAGCAAGAGGAGTTCTCTTAAGTCATCCTTTGGTATGTTAAGAGGGGGGCTATCACTTTGATCATATACTCTCTCTATGATTAGGTATATATTGTATCATGAATTATTGAAATTTTTGTTCTTGTATTAAGCAGCTTATCCTAAATTGCACTATTCAATTTTAGTATTTTAGAGAAACTAGAAATTTTAACCCTCTACTATGTTAGTTTCTTAGTGCCGATGATGAGGCTAGGACCTCGAAACGTTCAACCCCAGACAAATAAAGATGCTTTTATTAATAGCGTGCTTGGTTTTCACCTTCCTATTGAAACTCTCATTTGGAAGAAGCTTAACAGTTCATTTATATATATATATATATATATATATATATATATATATATATATATATATATATATATATATATATATATATATATATATCGTGGTATAGGTAGGACCGAGTGATGGAAGGAGTTGGTACATATTGGTTGTTTACGTACTACAAAAAAAGAGACTCCTTGACTAACGTAATACCTCTCTAAGAGTGCTATATATGTTTGATTATTATTATATTGATTATTGACTTCTTTAAACCTTAAGGGTTCTTTATGCCATACGTGGCGATTCGAAGATAGAAGAAAAAAATTGTTAAAACAAACTAAACTTTAATTAAAACACAAAAACAAAATAAACCTGAGCCACACAAGTATTACTAACAAAATACACAGTAAGGACTTCAACAATTTCTAAGTAAGGCTTTCTAACTTGACCTACTTGACATTATAGTGATGGTTGACCCACCACTCACTTCAATTTAAAAACAAATGCTAACGGCCTTTACCGGCCGCAACTACCCTTGTGGATACCCCTTGGAACGGGTTTGAGTCTGACCTTGAACTCAATGAGCTACTTTACCTCGGGAATGTTACTGTCTCGATGACGCGTGCCGACCGGCCAGATGGAGATTGCGGGCGAATAACTTGAAAGCCACAAAGGACTTTGGCGAATGTGGCAGCTGGGAAGCCACACGGAACTCGAGGAGGAGGGGGTCTTCTTCATGGGCGAGGACTATCCCTATGCTTTAGGATGTACCAGGATAAGAAGGGTCTCTCTGACAAGAGTAAGTTGAACTTGGTTCTTAAACCCAGTTAACTTGCCGTTCGGTGTGAGCACCGGGGAACGTGCTCGAGGAGGAGCTCTTTCTTCTTCGTTTCGGAATTCCTCAAGGGCGAGGACTATCTCGGTGCTTTGTCCTACTCACGGATAAGGGGGCATTTCTCTGACGAGACTAAGTTGAACTTGGACAAGTTAACTTAAAGTTCGGTTTGGTAACCAGGAACTAGCTCGAGAATCAGCTTCTTCTTAGTTCCAGTCTTCCTCAAGGGTGAGCCCTATCTCGGTGTTTTATGATACACCAGGATAGAGGGGGGGGGGGTTCTTTGACGAGAATAAGTTAAACTTGAACAAGTTAACTTAAAGTTCGGTTTGATAACCAGGAACTAGCTCGAGGATGAGCTGCTTCTTAGTATCTCCTCTTGGTAGCCCGGCCTCTCTTGCCGGGGACTTCGTAGCTTGGCTGACTCACGTATTTTACCTCGTTTTTCCCAAGTTTTTGGTATATATACCGTCACCCTACTGGGGTAAGAGTAGGAGGGGGGATGGCTTGTGGACGGGCCTCAGGAGGGTTCTTACTCCAACGGTTTTTCTCAGGAAGTCTTACCTCAGGTTCTGCTCGGTCTTCGAGCTTGAGAGAAACGCGTCTCCAACTTCATACTTGAGGTGAAATTGAATACACACTCATAGGGGAGATCTTGCAGTTTCAACCGTTCTGCTTTTCATGGGGACGAGGGGCGAGGGGCTGCGGTTACGAGATTGACCCAAGGTGCCTACACGGCCCAGATGTTTTGCGGTCAACGTCCCGTGTCCCAACTGACAGAGGAGGGAGAGGGTCAATTCCCCTAGAATATATATGTTTTGTTAAAGACCAGGTTGTATTTTGATTTTATCAATTTTATTTTAGAACGTTCCAACTGGAGAATGCAGTTTTTTGTATCTGGTTGGATATTAAAGATCAGTTGAAGAAGCTCCATTTTATTTTTTACAACAAATTTGAGTTTTGGCCGTGAGCTTTCGCCTTTCTTAAGGCATCTTCAGACGGAAGTCTTCATTATTGTTGAGGCTGCGTTGATTTTGTGTTTTCCCTTGGTTTTGCCTCCTCTACCGGTGAGGTAGCTCATTGCTGGTCGTGAGCAGCGAAGATTCGAATCATTTAATTTCAGTTTAAATTAATTATTTTTGTTTCAAGTGAGATTGGAAATTACACTTTTCTGGTGTCTACAAAACCTGTTGATTCTTTTAGCACGAAAACCTTTTAATAGAATCTCAATTTGGATTTACACCCTTGGGAAATCCCTTATGGTCTATACTAACCATTGCCAAGCTAGAAATTCAAGGATTTCGTTAGCTTCTTCTTTGTAACAGACACGATTATTGTTAATAAAGCGGTTTCTATCAGAAAACAAGCGATTCTCGTTCACGAATAAGGAGCACGCACTCGTTGAGAACTTCTTCTCTGATCTTGATTGGCGAATTACTGCCAATAAATATTTGACTTCTTTTTTATACCCCAAAGTTGGTTTCCGCCCCTATTCAATTTTAGTCCTCTTTGATCAACTTGGTTATCCTGGTTATCCACTGCCCCTCCCTTTCGAAGCGTAGGGACAGTTACACAGTACCTTAAATATCTAACACCTTTTGAGAGAGGCCGTTATTCGATTCCTTTCGACCACTCCTTTAGAAAGTTCAAGAATAAAAATAATAATATATATATATATATATAATATATATATATATATATATATATATATATATATATATATATATATATATATATATATATATATATGTCGATATTTAGTGAGTGGGTAATCTTAGTCCCACTTCCTGGACATATATTTTATTACCGCACCAAGGTGAAGCGGAGGTGAAGTGTATCCAATACATCTACCGTAGCAACTTCCGGTGAGTAAGAATAACCTCGACGCTTCCCTCTTGATCAAAATTAAGACAATGATCCCCTGAGTGTGTCCTCACTCAGTAAAAGCCAGTCATGGGTGGACCTGTGTAATATTGAGATTTAAGCCGAGTGGATTGCTTATTAATTGCCAAAGGATCATCCAAAATAGTTAAACACACGGATACAAAAATAATCTTTAATGTACATGAATTAGAAAAAAAGAAACAGCGTATATAGGTATAAATAGAATTAATCTTTGCACTGAATAAGTAAGTCTACATAATGTCGTGGGGATTATACTTGAAAATTACTCACTAGGATGTTTGCGTCTTAAGGGCACCCGACAGAATGAATGGAATAATATTATTGAATTGAGCACTAAATTAATCACTTTTAATACTCAAGGTTATGGGCTCGGGATGGGAATTCTAGTTGACGAATAAACTGGTGAAGTTAGGGGAAGAAGGTAATTCACTTTAACGATACCTTGGAGTTTGTAAGTATTTTTGAGAATGACGGTGAAGATCTTCTTCTGGTGACGATGATCGCACTTAGTCCGGCCGTCCGAGGTTACCGAATGAGGAGGTAATCCTAGACCGGTGATATAATGATCCTATGCCGGATCACGAAGGCGAGCCAAACTGTGACTCAAATCGGACTTCTTCTTCTTTGAAGTGACTGTCCGATTATTCGGCTCCTGTAGTGGGTAGCCAAAACCAATTACCTAGTTACGTTTAGGGTAATCCATAGAGGGAGGTCCTGTGTAACCTCTGAATCTGAAGACGGGGCCTGCGAGAAGTTTGGCACCTACAAGTTCCGTGACGGCAACACACCAATTCCCCGAGAAGTTTCTTCCTTGCAACGGGCGAACTGTTTCTTTTGTGGGACGAGCTCTCCTCACAACATAGGTCCAAGATCTTCTGCCTGACTCCAGAGAGAATTGTCCATTTTTTTCTTCACGAGCAAAAATTAGGAGAGAGCACCAAATTCTCATAAAATCCGTATCGCTGCGCGAAAGATCTTTTCATCTGCTGCCAGACAGAGTAAATCTTTCACATTGTTCCAACTTGGACTGGTGACCCCTACCACAATCAAGCATCAACCCCTTCTCTCGCTACACACAAAGATATATATATATATATATATATATATATATATATATATATATATATATATATATATATATATATATATATATATATATATAACGACACTTTAATTGTCGAGTAATCACAAACTCCGATTTTGAGAATTCTTTAAGAATAACTATACAAAATTATTGAATGAAACTCGAGGTATATCCACTGCGGAGTGGTTCTTTTAAACCATATATATAAGCCTTTTCTTTGCTCGGTTTAGCATTCGATTGAAATACCCTCACTTTTTATCTAGAACCTTCCTTCGAATGTTCGCTTTCGGGGTTTGTGTTACAAAACGATGTCATACAAATCTTTTAACTTCTCCTATTTCAGTTTCACTGGATATTCATTAGCCCACACTTTTTTTCTTTGGAGATCTTTCATTTTCACATTTTTAAGAAAATTAACCGAACAAATATTTCCTCACTGAACCCTATTTAAACATTATATATATATATATATATATATATATATATATATATATATATATATATATATATATATATATATATATATATATATATATATATATATATATATATATATATATATAGTAGTGGTCATAATGATTCGGACACTTAGGTTTCTATGACAAAACTTACAGTAGCTTTAAACCAAATTATGGCAAGTAATGCATGATAAATTACGGATAAAACTAAGCATGGCTATAAGTTGTATATTCCGATTGTATATGTTAGGATGAATAAAACTGCAAGTTACGTGCGAAAGTGTATTTTTATTCCCAAAACATGATGGTCAATATGATCCGGAGAGCGTAATTTTATTAATTCTATCTTTGTGACAACCAACTAATTTAAGGTAAGAACTTACTTTCATGAATTCTTAGCACTTTCAGTCATTAGCTTGCCAAGGTCCGAGCATCAAGCATGCCTAGGGGACCCACTACACCTGCCTATATCCAGGAGCTATTTGGTAAGCTAGGTCAAGAAGATCATCTCTCCATCAGAGCCACAACTGAAAGACTTAAACGCTCACAAAGTGTCGTACATAATGTTATATCACGTAACGATACCATATGCTCATGTATCATGGTAATTTCTATTGGTAGGCCTAGGAAGCCCTTAAAGAATGATGACAAAGTCATCGCCCCTCTCTTCAAAAAAGGACCAATACAAAACAGTAGCTAGGATCCTCCGATAAGTTAATATAACTATAGGCATTAGTGTCTCCAGGAGGACAAGAGGCCTAAGGGAAACATCTTTGAAATCTTGCAACCAGCATGAGATCTCGCACACCAGCAGTCAACAAGAAAGCTAGATTATCCTTCGCCACTAAACACGCTCTATGGACAGAAGACCAGAGGTGGGCGCGATTCGAATAAAATGAACTCCGATTAGCGATTACCGATTCGCTAGCTCGTCAAGTTCGATTCGATTATCCGATTCGGGTGCCAAAAATATAAGTCCGATTAGCGATTATCCGATTCGATTCAATTTTTTAAATTCGATTCAATGTTTTTAAAGCGATTTTCAATGTTTCTAAAGGGAATTTTATGCTTTTTTACCCTAAATAAGCAATTTCTAACTAATACAAAGAGAAACCAAGCTTTCAATGTTAAAAATAAAAATTTTATTTTAATTAAAATATAATATATAACAAAAAATTAAACTATACAGTACATATTACACAAAATACACACAGTAATACTAATATATTCTCTCGGAAAAAAAGCTAGGATCAACTAACAACTTTGTTCCATATATACCTCATAATATTTAAAATTTTCCACTACTCTACTCTAAGCCCGCCAGCTTAGTCCTAGTCTTCCTCCACCACCTCGTGGGCTTTCTTGAGGAGGTGGAGGTTGCCCTTCATGAAGACGAGGGCCTCGAAGTTCGGTGCAGCGAGGGCCGCCCTCTTAGGCCTGAGGATATCCGACCCAAAGCTGAACACGCGCTCGACCAAGGCGGAGCTTACTGGTGCAACTTACTGCCGTTGGGGTCCGCAATAGCAGGAAAATGAAAACAGAAAGATTAATTCGAAGCGTTCACAAGTGGTGACAAGAGAGTAGCGCAGCAGCAGCTTGCTATCACGACGACTGGCTCTAAACTGGTGCGGCGCGTCATTTAACCGATATGAGACGCGTACGAAAAACAAAAATTAAACACGTATATACCTACTTTATACTTGTAAAATATAACCTTTTTATTATATATGATTTAATAATTAATCATAATATTCACGCATTATATTATAGAGAAAATACGAAAGTGTGAATAGAAGAGAATAAAAAGAAAAAAAATATTTAATTGAGAAAAATATAGAAAAAATTATTAACCTGCTATTGCGAAAAATCAAAGACGACATCGACCTGGATTAATCGCAAATCGCTTTAAATTTTCGGCAGTCCGATTGCGATTATCCGATTCGTTTGGCAGGAGTTAGTCCGATTCGAAAATGCGAGTGCGATTAATCGGATAATCGGACTTCCGAATCAGACCGCCCACCTCTGCAGAAGACCAATGGTCCAAAGTACCCTTCAGCGATAAATAGAAGTACAATTTGTTTGGTTCAGATTGCAGGAATTTCGTCCGTCGAAGACCTGACGAAAAGATAATTATCCATGAACAACGTGAAGAGCAGTATCAAGTATGGTGAAAGAAGTGTTATGATGTGGGCATAATTTTGGCGGTAGGTACCGGCTCACTTGTTCGCTTGCAGGGCAGAGTGAATGCTCAAGTGTATAAAGAACTTCTGCAACCACATGCTGTGCCACACATGAGAGCCACATCTGCCCAACCAGCCATTTTTATGCCGGATAATGTTCCTCGCCACATAGCAAAAGAATTTCCTGGATCACGAGGAAGCAAGTGCGATGGATTGGCCTGCTCAGAGCCCGGACTCAATCCGAGTGAGAATGTGTGGAAGAGGCTGGGAGAGAGAAGCCCAAACACCGTACCCAACACCCACCGTTTACAATGTTAACCCCTAAACCCACACCAGTATGACTTCGTACCCTCCCGACCCCAAACCACCACAGTCGAAGGAAAGATAGAAGAAAAGATTAGAAAGAAAGAGAAGGGCGTAACCATCGAGGGTATTTTCACTCGCTGCCGTACCCCCGCAAGGGGGTGGATGGTGTAATAAGGGTACTGCTACAACTGAAACCTGGAGGAGCGCCACGCCCTCCCGACCCCAGTGCCATGCACCTCTTTTAAAACTCCCACTATCTTTTTCGCGCCTGCTTAGACCCAATAAAGAGTGAAAGAGGGCGTTAACTTTTCTTTATAAAACAACAATTGCCGTGTGAATGTGAGAATGAGGGAACAGACACACACAAAGAAATAAAAGGGGGGACCAATATACACTTCTTCAATTATACAAACATACGCACATGAGGCGATGGGACGCAAAATCAGAGGAGTGAGAAAGAAAAGAAAAAAAGAGGGAAGAATAAAAATAAAATAGCTAGAGACAGAGGGAGAAATAATTAAATAGAAAGAAAGAGCCAGTGGCAGAAATAAAAAAAGATAGAAAAGTTGAAGTGAGAGAAAGAGGTAGGCAATGATACCATTTTAGCTCACAGCCGAATGAATGTAGAAGAGACAGATAGACTGGCAGATAGATAGACAGACAGATAGACAGACAGACTGATCCAAATATATCTACATAGCGTATAACGTTTTGGGAAGTTGAATCTTGTAGCAAATCTCATCAGGGAGAGGAAGAGGAGCGGAGAGAGGATGATACAAATAGAGCAAAATGCACGCGGGAAACACGTCTATAGATGACTGATCTCTAAACTGACTAATTTTCTGACACAGGCTCATGATGATGATCATCATCATCATCATCATCATCATCATCATCACTAACTCTATAATTTAAGAAAGGGATTTTTTTGAGTATTTGAATAATAATTTCATCTTAGTTTGGTTATGACTTATGGTTTTTTATCAAAGTTATTTCTAATAATTTTTTTATAATATCAAAAAACAAAATGGTGAAGTTCAGAAATAAATATAAGTATCGAAATTTTGTGAATTTTTTTTAACCCAAAGAATTAGAAATGGTGAAGTTCAGAAAATTTATTTTTATATATCTTCTTCTATAACTATATTTTAGCAACGTGATATTTTGAAGGGAGGGGAAATTTATTTTAAAGTTCCTTTTAAAATTATTATAATTGGCGAAGTTCAGAAAATTTATAAAAATTTAACCATGGCTGCTTTTTTTTAGATTTTAAATTTTAATCTTAGGAGCGAAGCGCAAGCTCCCCACAGTGGCGAAGCCATTGGCTGGTATTTACATAAAAAAATGGATGACTAAACGAGCAAAGACAGACGTATCCGCATAGGTAATGAGGATAGAAGGAGTTAAAGGAGGAATTAGAGAAGAAAAATAAGACTACGAAATAAGAACAATAGATAAGCAGAGGAAGAGAAACAGATAGGAAAAATATGTCTGCTCTCACGCACATATTTGCTGAAGGGACGAGAGGAAAAAGGAAATAATGACAAACATAGAAAATAAATAAAGAAAGAAGGAGACGACGAAATAAGAAAACTAGAAAGAAGCAATACATATAAAAGGGGGGGGAAAGAAAACAAGTGCGCATATACACATACGTTCACGGCACAAACATCATACTATCCTCACCAAGAAGATGGATAAGGAAAAGAAAGAAGCGGGAAGACGTAGCGCAAACGATTGGGGAGAAGGAAGAAGAAAAAAAGAACATAACAAGTGAGAGAGATAGTACATAATACGATGGATAATTTATCGGCATTGGTAACTCTGAATTGCGCACAAGCATGCTGTCGGTTCTCTCTTATTCCTAGCATAGTAGACTCAGTTGTGTATTGTTTGTAAAGGAAGCAATGACAGAGATGAATTCAATTCTTAGATCGGTTGTCAATCTGAGGGTCAGGAAAGAGTTAGATGAGTTAGACTGTGATATCGAGGGTACGGTGGCTCGGAAATCACGAGGACCACGTTATCCCCTGTTATCTTCCCGGGTGGTCACAAACTCAATATTAGAGGCTATATCAAGTGCCTGGAGGAGTTGGTGTTCCCATGGAACCAGGAGGTGGCCGCTGGAAGGCTGTAATTGTGGCAGCAGGACTTTGCACCATGCCCCGCAAGAAGAACCCAGTCTTGGCTGTCAGACAATGACTTTGACCACATTACTCTGAATGTCGACCCTCCCAACTTACCCTACTGCATATCCCTGGACTAATATGTGTGGGGCGTGGTTGAAAGAGAGATCAAATATTCCCGATGCACCACCAAGGCGGAGCTTAGGTCCAGGATCCCAAAAATTTTTCACCCAGTTAAACAGTTGGAGCGTCGAGAAGGAATTCGAGAGGTTTAGACGGCGCCTTGAGACCGTGGTAAAAGCCGAAGGCGATTTCATTGAATAGAATGAATAATACAATCCTCGAGGTTTTGAATATGTAATCTTGGTAAATATATTTGTATAAATGAACTCTCTGTACTTTCTTTATATTGAAGTTAGGCGACAAATTGCCCACCGCACCTTGTACATCAGATCTCCAGGAAAAGTTTGGCGTATATTGTCTTAGGTTCGATTAAGGGGCGTGTTTGTTGCCTGGTGTCGAGAGCAGTGTATGGGCATCAGGTTTAGTTTTAGCAATGACACTGCAGCTGATATTTTGGAAACCTGCGTCCCTTTCCGCCCCCTCCATACAGGTCGATCTTCGGCAATATATCTTCCACACAATTTTATTTATAATCTCTCCTTACAAACTTTCGGCTGAGGCTAAGCCCTCTGTAGCTTTTGTGTAAGCATGTTTGTTCTTCTGAAAGACTTTGTAAGAACCTGTGTATGGTAGGGAAAAGCTAGAATGTACTAGCGTATCACTTAGAAAGACATGTGTTCAGTTCTCCAGATCTCTCGGAAGGAAAGATTACTGGGGAGCCAATTTGCGTGAAATTAGTTGAGTGACTTAGCAGCCATATGTGTTTCGGGCTGAGTAGAAAAAAAAGTCCCTCTTTGGCGAATTGGAGAGTGCCAAAAGAACAACCGAAAAATTGTTTAGCCATTCAGAAAGGCAACATTTACAGCGAGAAACGATTTTATTGACCTATGACACCTTTCCACCAACACTGAGAAGGACTTGGGTGTAATTATAACTAGTGATCTCAAGTTGTTGAGGCAGTGTATTCAGGCGGAGAAGAAAGCCCAAAGGATGCTAGGTAATATAAAGCGACAGTTTGGATATCAGAACAAGAAGATAGTACTGTGTTTGTATAATTCCCTTGTCCGACCGCACCTGGAGTATGCTGTACAATTTTGGAGTTCTTCGTTTCGAAAGGATATTGCGAGATTGGAACATGTGCAAGCCAGGGCAACCAAACTGATTCCCTCTATCAGACATAAAAGTCATGAAGATAGATTAAGGGAATTAGATCTGTTCTCGTTGGAGACCCAAAGACTGCGTAGTCAGCTTATCGAAGTGTTTAAAATACTTCGAGGCTTTGATAATGTAGACTACAACGATGTTTTTCAACTTAGTGGGGGTAGAACTAGAAATCACGGTTACAAACTTCAACTGAAGCGTTACCACCGCGATCTGTGCGGGAAATTTTTTCCCATACAGTATCTGTGGTAGCTGGAACGCACTTCCAGTGTAAGTTGTTAGCAGCAATTCTGTTGATCAGTTCAAGTCAAGACTGGACAAAGTCTTGAAAAGTGGCCGTTTGGGCATGTAAGCCTTTGAGCAGAACTGTGCCCGCTCGACTGCTAGTCCAAAGGTACCATCTCTGAATGGATGGTAAGGTCTTCTAGGGTACTTCTTATCCTTGTAGCTCCTTGAAATTCTCTCTCTCTCTCTCTCTCTCTCTCTCTCTCTCTCTCTCTCTCTCTCTCTCTCTCTCTCTCTCTCTCTCTCTCTCTCTATGCATATCGGCCACATAAACCCGCAATCTCAGTATATCATTAAGGGCACTGCTCTTGAATCGAGTGACACTGAGAAGGACTTGGGTGTAACTATCACTAGCGACCTCAAGTTCTCGAAACAGTGCATCGAGGCAGAGAAGAAAGCCCAAAGGATGTTAGGCTACATAAAGCGCCAGTTTGGATACCGTAACAAGGAGATAGTACTTTGTCTGTACAACTCCCTGGTTCGGCCGCACCTGGAGTATGCCGTACAATTTTGGAGTCCTTCTTTTCGAAAGGACATCGCGAGATTGGAACGCATACAAGCCAGGGCAACCAAACTGATTCCCTCTATCCGACATAAAAGTTATGAGGATAGACTAAGGGAATTAGATCTGTTCTCGCTGGAAACCCGTAGACTGCGTGGTCAGCTCATCGAAGTTTTCAAAATACTTCGAGGGTTCGACAATGTTGACTACCGGGATATTTTCACACTGAGTGAGAACAGAACGCGCAATCACGGCTTCAAACTTGAACTGAAGCGTTACAACCGCAATTTCTGTGGAAATTTTTTCACTTACAGTATCTGCGGTATGTGGAACGCACTTCCAGTGGAAGTTGTCAACAGTCAATCTGTTGACCAGTTCAAGTCAAGACTAGACAAAGTCTTGAAAAGCGGCCGTTCAGGGACGCAAAACAATTGAGCAGTCATGTGCCTGCTCGATTGATAGTCCAAAGGTACCGTCTTTGAATGGACCGTAAGGTCTCCTAGGGTACTTACTTTCCTTGTTACTCCTTGTTACTCTCTCTCTCTCTCTCTCTCTTCCTCTCTCTCTCTCTCTCTCTCTCTCTCTCTCTCTTTCTCTCTCTCTCTCTCTTGAGAGGCAGGCGGAAGCTCATCCAGAAGTTTCCCTTGCTCGTAGGGGAAGCCCTGAGTGATTGTATTCAAGTCGTGTGGAAAAGTCGGGGCCGGAGCTTCTCAGAGGTGGGTCGGATTAAGCTAGTGAGTGGCCTGTATCATGTTATTACGAGCCTCTGAAAATACACATAGATATTAAATCATAAATTATATACTTGCATTTTAAGATAATTATTGAGGTTTTTTTTCATTTGTTATAAAAACAGATAATACGGCAAATATGGCTGCCACTTCAGTAGTTACATTGCAGGTATCAATTTTAAACGTTAAAAGTAGTAAAACTAAAATGTAAAAGTTAAATTTTCTAGATTTAGCATGAGCAAATTAGTTGATGATACTGGAAATGCCTATTTCACGCAGAAGGTCATGTTCAATGCTCATTAGAGTGAGATTAATCAATCTATTTTGTCTCGTTGTATTCCTTAGTTCATTTTTCATCCTTTACAGCTTTAAAATGAGCATTTTCCACTGCAGTTTGTAGCCATGAATGACGAATAGATGCGTAAGGCATTTTCTATATTTGGAAAACAAGACTCCAAAGAATTGTCAGTTATCAAACGGTGTAACTCTACAAGTTCTCTTTTGGCGACATTATGAGAAGCAAGCTCAGTTTTCAGCAGTTAAGTATACTGGACAAATTCTTCACCGAGGCTTTCTTCCAAATCTTCCCAATATCATATGATAACATTCAATGACCTCTTTTCAACGACATCAGCTGTAAACAACTGTAAGTGATGAAAGAATCCAAATGCACCATTTACCTTTTGCTAAACATAAGGCACGTTGATAGTACAGAAAGCTAGCCATCACTAATGGCAACAAATGCTCGGCTTTTAAGCTTCTGAGGCGGTTGAGATTCAACAAGTGAATCAAGAGTGATGGAACCACTGAAATCATCTTACGCACGATTTCCCTTGTGTTCGCTTTGAGTGCGTTGTTGATAATCTTATAAAAGGGTAAATATTTAACTTTTGTCATAATAAAGCCATAAGAATATAGGAAAAAAATGATCTAAGGAAATATTTGAGAAGATTTATTGGCCTAGTTATAATGTTACTTGAAATAATGAGTAAATAAAGATGCTCCTTCCTCGACATGTAAACAATAACGTTGCCATAACGTGAGATGTCAATTTTACCAGATAGCTTGAAACTTCTAAATGGGGAGACTTCTAAAGGGCAGGTCCCGTAGCATATGCTACTTTTGCTACTATGTTAATTCAGCCCTACTCAGAGGAAGTCTATTGAAGAATTATTGACATTGGATAATGCCCTCGTGGTGTTTTTGTATCTCCAACTATTAAAAGCGCATGCTTTTGATCGACTATGAAATTATGATCAGCTATTAATCTTCGGCCAATATTACCTTTTAATGCCAGACTAAAACCCTCCTTGAAAATTTCCTACGCAAGCCTTGGCAAGTAGTTAGAGTTCTCTCATTAAATATCATGGGTTTTCGCGTGACTGTTTGAATTGGAATATATTTCCAGGTTCTGCCCAACCATGAGTGTGGCCGTTATTATTGAAATGACTGATCCCGTATCCACGAGGAACCTCGTCTCGAGAAGGGGATCTTGGACGTGCAAGCAGGGGTTCGTGGAGACGATGGATGGCACGTTCCTAGTTGTCGTCCCATCCAGGGAGGGTTTCCTTGTTCTCCTGAGATCCGGAAGAGCACTGGTGAGCCTGGTCTCTGAATTATTTAGTATACCACTAGACTCTATTGTAAGGAGTGAGAGATCTACGGCGGTCGGAAGGTTGTCTCTTCGATGTCGTTCTGGCACACTTGAGTTTCGTCAGTCTGCGTGAAACAGAGGTAACCTCTTCTTTGAAGGAGCTCAAGGTCGATCGACTGCGCTCGGTGCGAGGCACTTCGCCTAGAAAGTCACATCTCCTTTGGTAGGTCCTCTCGAGTGAGCAGGAAAAAGCCTTCGCCGGTTGTTCAAGGAGAGTTTCTCGACAAAAAAATGGCCCGAAAAAGTTCGGGCACACGTTATTCCCCAAGGTGTCCCGCAAGTTAATAAGCTCCAAGATCGTAAGACTGTACGTGGAGTAGCTCTCATTTCCGGGACTCCTCAAAAGTGGTGAAATCCCGTGTAATACGGACTAATGACTTTAATTTTTGTAAATCATTGATGACTTTCTCCAGGTGAAAGAGGAGTTCCACTTGTGGGCACACCGTGGGTAGTGTGTCCTCTTGGGGTCATCTACTTGTTGCTCACTTGATCCTGCGTGAAAAGAGCCATAAATGAAAGGATCCTGCGTGGAAAATAATAAAGTGTCAGTCCGGGATCAACAAAAAAATTATATACTGTAGATGAGTGCTCTTCAGGAGTACTCCGCTATTTTGAACTCGAACACGCAGGAAAATTAATTTCTTGAAGAATCAATTAACTAAACAATAAATTAGTCTTACACCTTTTAAATGAAGCATTTTTTTTTTTTTTTTTTCTTTTAAGAGCTGATCTGGCGACTGCCTACTTGGGCATTAGTCACCGTATTAAAACTGGCCTAGTTCTAGGCTACTTTAAAATAAAATTAAAGAGAGAAAAAAAAACAACACCCCAAAAGGGGTTTAAATGAAGCAATGGTAGATCGTTTTTATAGTATTAAAATAGAAGTTTTGGAACTTGTTCATTGATGCTCTCAGATGCTGAGTATTGAGGGTTTGAAAATTGATTGAATAAATATTTGCGTTGAGTTTGGAGCTCCTCACTGAGATTTGTACCATATAGTAATTAATTCTGGTCAGAAGTCACTAATGGTTAATCACGGCCAGCGACTTAGTCGAGATGAACGAGTTAAGATGAATCCTTTGTCCTGCGAAATGAGCGAATGAGAGCTACCAACAGTAGTGAGACTATAATGAAGATGAATAAAAGTGATAACAAATTAGAGAATGGAATAGAATCTTGTTGAATGAAATGATTTGAATAAAAATGTTCACAATCAAATTTAAATAATGATTTTATTTTTTAGGAGGACTTTCATTTAGTTTTCGAGCTAATCTGCTTTCATCCAATCACGTGAGAAGTTTTCTTTCGTTTAATAGGGCAGTAAATTTATGTATCTGGATTGGCCAAGGAAATAAACGTGGAGGCTGATATTGGTGTGTAACTGTCCGTGTGTTTGGGTGAAGTCGTTTTCCATGTGATTATGGTTCATCATCTTGTTTTTCTTCAGTCTGGAATTCCTCTCCTCGGTGCATCATTGATTAGGAGATTGAAATATCCAGTGCTATCGCGTCAGAGATAGTGTATATATATATATATATATATATATATATATATATATATATATATATATATATATATATATATATATATATATATATATATATATATATATATATATATATATGAAATGAATAACTCACAAAGTAGCACGCGAGGTTCGCAATGAATGTGTCCCGCAGGAAAAATGATGAAAAAGGTGCTTCCAAGTACTTTCGAACTTTATTCAGTTCATTCTCAAGGAGGACAACTACAAGAGAACATAATATAATAAGGGTATATATAAGATAGTAAAAGATAAAGAGTCGCCTCTAAGACAAGAAATCCCCAATAAGGAAGAAGGAGAGGGACGGGTAAATTCACATTAAGGTATAGCTATAAGAGGTAACAAGGTCAAACCGAGAGGCAAGAAAGGGTCAAGAACAGAGCTAAAAGGGTTAAAACGATTAACGGATAAAGCGATAGTCTAAAGAGGGAGATTAGGAGACATGAGAAGTAAATTGAAACAAAGGGAAGAGGGACAAGGAGAGAGGAAGAGAAATAAAATAATGTTAATACAAAATGAATGCAATAATTAAATTGACAAATCGGGTGCCCATAAAAATCAAAATTGCCCCCAAAAAATAATAATTAGGAACATAAGTTAAGACTAATTTCTTTAAAAATGAGTTTTTTCATAACAGCATCAATTTTAAAAAGGCCAGGAAAAAATGTTGTTGATTGTTCATGTATAAACCGATTTAATAACTTTAACATTCTATAAAAACACTTCTTCACCGTGTTTATCACCTATCCTCAACTTATTCTTCTCTCCATAAATAATTTAAATTTCTTCGTAAATTTTTCAAAAATAACTGTTATCCCAGTAATTTATACGATAAGTTACTTAAGAAATTCTTATACCAGACATATGAGCCAAGGTTACCTATTAGCACCGACCTTAAAGACTCTCTCTATGTATCTTTACCATACTTAGGTTCTCCCAACCGTTCTTTCCGTAAAGAATTATTAAAACTCCTCCAACAATATTTTACTCACATCCATTTAAAAATAATCTTCACAAATAATATTATCAATTGGTTCAATATTCAATGTAAAGGACACACTCCCTCAGAACTTACGTAGCTGCCTAGTTTATCAGTTCATTTGTCCTCGCTGTGATCGAACTCATATATAGGCAGCACCGTTCGTTCTTTGGAGGCCAGGGTGTGTTCTCACCTGAGTATTAGCAATAGAACTAGCAATTCTTTGAACCATAAAGAAATATCAGCCATAATAACTCATATTATACAATGTATAACTGATGTCACTCATGAAAATTTAAAAATCCTTGAACTTTGCAATAATGAAATCTCCCTTCGTATCTTAGAGTCTGTGTATATTAAAATATTAAAACCTTCCCTTAATAACGACACAAGAGCGGTTCCCCTCCTCCTAGTTTAACCACTTCCCCATCCACCGCCCTTACTTCCTGTCCCCCCATCTTTAACTTATTCAGTTGGGTTTTCCTCACGGCTCAACCTGGTAAGTTACATGCTCTGTCCATTTCTCTCCTTAGTCTTTCCCATTTAAATGATGGTATATATATATATATATATATATATATATATATATATATATATATATATATATATATATATATATATATATATATACCAGGCAATGGCTCGCTACTAAGATTAAAATTTAAAATCTAAAAAAAAGCAGCCTTGTTCTCAATTTTAATAAATTTTCTGAACTTAACCATTTTGTATTTTCAAACTCTAAAGAAATTCATAGAAATAACCTCGATAAAAATTAAAAATATCCTTACATAAGTCATAACAAACTAAGATGAAATTATTATTCAAATACTAAAAAAAATCCCCTTCTTAAATTATAGTTAGTGATGATGATATATATATATATATATATATATATATATATATATATATATATATATATATATATATATATATATATATATATAATTAGTATTATATTTATATAATTACCTACGGAAACATTTAAATTGGAACGCTTGCTAGTCTTGTGGATAGTGAGTGCATTTGATTTGTGACGTCTAGGCAGAGCCTTTCAATCCCTTCGAGGGCGGACACCGAATTTCCAGTGGCGTCACAAGCTGGCCGGATCCGCTGACAATCATCCCCGCGGTAGGAAGTAGCTCCACCCTCATCATGATGCGCATATCTAATCACAACACCGCTATCATTTTTCCCTTCCCGCTTCGACATCACAACATACCCACTCTTCTGTTTTGGTACCCCCCCGATGGAGTAAGTGTACCTTCCTAACCACTTGGAACAACGAATGGTTGCACTTTTCTGGTTAGTGTCAAAATCACAATACAACCAGGTCATTCCCCCCCTACCCCAAACAGGTCCGATTCCTGGTGGCATCGGGCTCACTTGAGATTGTCAGTCTGATCTTTATGTGCATTTCAGTATCCTATCGGAGGATCTCATCCACGATGCAATGCGAGGGGCGGAAGACATCGATCCCATTCAAATCCATTTCTAGTTCGACTCTTTCTTTTGTTTTTCTTTTTCTTCGTTTTTTCCTTTTTCTTTCTTTTCATTTTCTTTGTTTTTTTTCTTTGTTTTTCTTTTTCTTCGCTTTCCTTTTTTTTTGTCGAGTCGAAGTGTAACGTGCGTACGAAAGAAGGAACGAAATAGGAAGGAACAGAATAGATCCGATCAAGGTTGAGAGATGGCATTAAGAAGAAGGAAGGTACCAAGACAAACACGGGAACAAACACCAACCTTTTTACCCAAGCAGACACGGGCGCAATGCTGACGCTCCCCCCCCCACCCCCCTCTCCACATCTACTAATAATTATCTCCTACACAAATAACCTTCAGAGACGCTGCGCTTCTTATTTCCTTCGGAGTACCACTGATGACTAGCGAGAACAATTGAGTACTACTGACCATTTCTGAGTAGCGCGAGCACTAGCGAGCAGAAGTGAACAAACACCATTGGTGACCCCCTCCCGTAACTAGTACTAAACAACAGTGAGCACTCCTGAGCACTGATGAGCACCGATGATTACATTGACTAAGGGTTGGATCACCAAACCAGGAATTAATGGGCCACACTGGCCATGCTTATCCGGGGAAGCGAGATATCACATGACGTGGCAATTTTACACAATCACGCTCCACCGTGAACGTGTGTACGAATGTATATATACATGTACGTCAAATACCCGGTCATAAATGTGCATACTCACGGCTGCTTTGATAGGAGGTAGACACGCAGATCTATGTATGTCGAGGAGGCATACCGTTGCTATGGTAACCGCATACATGTACATAAATCTATACCATATTTACACATACCTCTTATCGGAGAGAAATTGGGTTTTACAGCCTTGGCCAAAATTATGGGACAGGTATGAAAAAGGGAAGAATATGATTGAAACTCATTTATTTCATACTTGACATAATACAAATAAACATTTTGCGTATATTTTATCAATAATTAATATTTGATGTTTCCTCCTTTTGCTTTTATAACCGATTGTATGCGTTTTTGCATACGTGAGACTAAGTTGGCACAGGTGGTTGGCTCAATTTTCTGCCATTCTTCCGGAATTTTGGTTGTTAATTCACCTTTTGAGGAACATTTGTGCACCCTCACTCTTGTGCCCAAGTGTGACCACAAATGTTCAATGGGGTTGACGTCTGGAGATTGAGGGGGCCATTCCATCAACGTCACCCCTTTCTATTCAAACCAACTCGTTGAGACTCTAGATGTGTGACATGGAACATTGTTTTGTTGGAAGATTACACCATCTGATATGCCATCATTAAAAATTTTACCTAAGGAAGTCTGATAAACCTGGTCAAACATGCTGGTGTAAGTGCTGGAATTCATTCTGTCATCACAAATGAATAGCAATTCTGGACCTGAAGACGACATGCAGCCCCAAACCATTACACTACCACCTTCAAATTTGACTGTTAAGCTGATACATTTCGGATCATAAGCTTACCCAACTCTTCAACGAATATAAACAGCTCCAGGGGTCTCAAAGATCTGATGTTAAATACAAATTTTACTGTTCATTTTTGGTATCCAATAAAGATGTGTACAGGCGTAATAAATTAATGGAAATTAATGTGGAGAACTTACCTCAAAGTTGCTTTCATCAGACCAAACAACTTTAACTCAATCGTCGCCAGTCCAATCTTCATGCTCTTTCGCCCAAGACAATCGCTTCTTCTCGTTCACCTGAGACAGCCACGGTTTCTTTCTAGCGTTACATCCTTTGAGCCCAGCTTCTAATAACCTTCTTTTCACTTTGCGTCTTGATATTTCCTTGTTTGTTGCAGCTACATCAGAAAAGTTTTTTTTCCTATCGGCAAGAGATGTCCTTTTCAGCAACCTCTCTTCCCTCGGAGTTGTACACCTTTTGCAACCTTGATCATGATGTTGTTTTTTTTTTAAATGGTCTCATTGTACCTTTTAATAGTTGTTTGTACACTGTTTCTCGAGCATTTCAATTTTAATGTAATTTTGACTTGGGATAATCCTTTTCTGGACAATGCAATGATTTGAGCTCTTTGATCATCAGGAATCTGTTTCTTCGAATATATTTTTAAGAAAAAAATACCACTTGTAAGTTAACAATAAGATAGTCCCTGAAAAAAGAGGAATAAACGTTAGTATCACACATTGAATGGCAGAAGGTTTTCCCAACCACTCATGCGCAATATGCAAAAATGCATAAAAGCGGTTATAAAAGCAAAAGGAGGACACATCAAGCATTAATTATTTATTGATAGAATATACGCAAAATGTTTATTTGTGTCGAGGAATAGGTCACTTCACCAGACAATACCTCTATATATACATAAAAGCCACGATAATATGTATATATACAGTTATATATACATATATCCTCTAATGTACGTACGCATCCTTTCCTACGTACAAGTACGTTCACTTCGTAAGAGTAATCCGTTGATTACGAGGTATAGGAGTGCGATTTTAGTACAGGGGCCGATAGCGTTTAATGAGTTTACCAAATTGCAGTTCAAGGATATATTTAAAGAGTAAAAACCAAAAATATAATTTTAATAAGTCACTAGTTAACATATATATATATATATATATATATATATATATATATATACATACGGGAAATATAGGTAATGTAAATAAGGACAATTCTGACAGAATATAGATTAATTGGCAATCGGGTAACGTTAATTACTCGTTAATCAGATTTTAAATGAGATACTATAAAACAGTTATACAGAGGGAATATTTAAATGTCGGAAATTGGGTCGATTAACGGGAGATACAAGCAAGGGTCGTTTTACCTTAAAGGGGTTACCTAGAGGAAGGGGAATCCTTTAGTGAGACGGCGGGGGAAATGGAGACGGAAAATGGTCGTGATTCTGTGCCGATGCCGAATATCCTGATGGTGAAGAGGATGAAGGAAGGGGGGGGCAGAAGACGAGTTAACGATCTTCCTTGAAGACGAACGATGGCACCTCTGCTCCAGAGAAGTGCAACCTCCAAAAATCGAGACTCTGACGCGGCTCGGCACGAAGTCTCACACGGGAAACTGGAGATCCTTGAGGCGGGGGGGGGGGGGGGCAGATGAGACTAGAGGAATCCAGGCCTGTCCTTCGGGGATGAAATGATTCCAGGCTTGCTCGCAACAGAGTAAGCCTTCACAAAAGATATGGATCTGCCTGGTGAGATCCAACCTCGATGGTATAAGCGAATACCAGAGACTTGGGGAAACAGACTCAGGATCTGAACCAAAGGCGAAAAGTTCTCAAACCCAGGGTATTTATATGACGGCCATTTGGGGTGTTTCTCCACGTTATCAAACTCAGACGACTGGCTGACCGCTTCCGGTGGCCAGATGGATTAGCATCTGTCGCCTAACCCCCGTTTTAATGGCCTTTACGATTGGGTGGGAAACTTCGGCTAGCAGTTTCCCGACTACGGAGATTAGCGCTTCATCGGCGAGGTAAAAGCTTTTAGCGCCCAACTTAATTAATTGCCCCTGTGAGGTGCTGACGGATATTCAAATTCTTTCTTCTTTTATTTTTTCTCTTTGGATTTAGAGCTTACTCCACGTGAAGTTATACTTAGGAGACATAGAGAGGGAAGGAATTCCTGAAACAAATGTAGGGGTTATTCCGCTTGGCGTCCCTTTCCCTTACAATTTGTATTATGTCAAATATAAAATAAATGAGTTTCAATCATATCCTTCACTTTTTCATACCTGTCCCATACTTTTGGCCAAGGCTGTATACTTTAAACACTTACGAGCACAGATGCACACACGGCAATTCAAACATACATTCTTTTTGGTAGGTTGAACCCTTTGGAATACACAGACACACCGGTATTCTTCCCTACAAATGCATTACGATCAATTACGCCGTGAGTTGATAACCCATCTTCCTTATGCACATGATGCTTCCACACACATTCTCCTTAACATTTAGAGCAGATACACATACATTCTCTCCAACAGATAAATACACATATAATACCTGCAAACCGATATTTATCCATATAATTCCCTTGTGAACACCTACACTTACTTTTCTACCTGCAGCATGTTTGCCCACGCTGTAACTGATACCATCGTGCAGCAGGAAAAGACGTGAGGGAAGAAAAGGAACTGGTCTAAAGAATGAGGGAATCGCCACTCCACTAAGGAGGAAGAGGGAAATTAAGTATGAATTTTAATTTTCAATTGAACAAAAGAACGAGGAAAAATAACCAATGAATGGTGAAATCTCGCAGGAGCTTGTTAAGAACTTTCTAATTTAATTGTATCAAGTTTATACCAAACTTGTTTTTGAACTTTCCAATTTCCAGTTTATACCAAACTTGTTTTTGAACTTTCCAATTTCCAGTTTATAACAAACTTGTTTTTGAACTTTCCAATTTCCAGTTTATACCAAACTTGTTTTTGAACTTTCCAATTTCCAGTTTATACCAAACTTGTTTTTGAACTTTCCAATTTCCAGTTTATAACAAACTTGTTTTTGAACTTTCCAATTTCCAGTTTATACCAAACTTGTTTTTGAACTTTCCAATTTCCAGTTTATACCAAACTTGTTTTTGAACTTTTCAATTACCAGCTTATAACAAACTTGTTCCCCGTAAGGGACACGGCGATATTCTTTCCTGGCCGCCGTGCTGAAGGAACTCAGCGCGCCGTCCGCCCCAGCTGAGCTTCTTCTCCTTCTTTCTTACACCCTATCTTCTTACCCTCCTTCCTCACTTTCCCTACAACCTATCAAAACATTCTCTGGTCAGCCACTAATTTCACATGATAGACACCAACCAGCGTCCTCTCCCCCAATCATCGCGGATCGGGGCTGAGGGGGAAGAAGACACCCCTCCTCACCACTGAACTCCGGTTTGAGGTGGTGGATTTTTTAACAACTTGCCCCTCCTTCCTCCATACCCTCTTTCTTTCTATCTTTTCACGGTCTATCAATTTTAAACCCAGGCTAAGGTGGAACCGCCTTGTTGATGAGGTACCTGGCCCCTGGGCGGGAGGAGTGGTCTTAGATGTCGGCTGCTGGCTTAGCCAGCCCCGTATTCACCACTCACCACAGAGTGGGCTATTGCGCGAGGTGATTAGCATTTGCATCCTGTGGTAATAATAGGGTCCCCATACCCAGTGATGAAGATTCTTTAGACTCTCCCTTTACCATCGTCGCTTGGTGCCGCTCTTGGACAGCTCCACAAAAGAAAGAGCTCCCCCCTCCCTGTGCTTTCTCAGGGGCCCCTCCAGACTTCGTTTAACGGAGAAAAGACCTACTCCTCTCCTAGACCTACAGTTGCGATAAACTTTCCTTCACCCACTTCTCTGGAGACGCCCTTGGGCGACCCCGTGTCTTGTACAGCAGCAGTCTCTGTTTTGCTTTCATAGGAGACTGACAAGGAAGCAGCAGGCGGCTGGGAGCGACTCGATAGGACCAACCCTCCTAGGTCGACAATAGATAACAGGGCCCGTCGGCCTGTGCTCCCTAATATCCTTCTGTCATGCATCTCCAGTTTACAGGGGGTCAGCGTACCTGCCCCTCTTCTCCTCTCTCTTCTCCAACGGATGCCGGTTTGCCTATATTAGACGAAACAAAAGGAACTTCGAATGGGATCCGTGATATCTTGGGGGAGATGGCCACATGGAGGCCGACCCCTGAGATGGATATTGTCATGGAGGTGACCCAGCCCCAGGCGGCAAGATTTTGCACGGGGTCGAACTCTGGCTCGGTGCGGGGCACCGAACCTGAGTCCGCCCCTATCCAAGCTTCTTCACCGACGGCTCAGGTCACCAAATAAATACTCACAAGGAGAGGAGGAATCACACAGGTACAGGAGGGTTCATTACCCACCATCTTCTCCGAAAAAGAAAAGAAACAGGAAGAAGACAAAAAAAAGTCTCAGGGCTCCTGTCCCTACGTGGGAGCCCCGGGGACGGACGAGTCCGCTGCCATTTTGGTAAGCGACCAAGCAAAGTTCAGCATGTCCGGCCTCGGTGCTTCCGCGAGGCGAGTAGGCAGTCAAATACAAAGACCATAGTTGCAAATGGGCAGAATGGAGCCTCTATTATGTCGGGGCCCCTCATTGAGAGACTACCTAGTGCTTTTGACCCCGCTGGCTTCAAAGGCTTTCTAGTTATTCGCTCCACTGATGGCAGCATATTGGCCAAGGGAAACATGTCCCATCAAATAAGAGCCTTCTGGCGAATGCGTCGGGTCTCTCCTAGGCGGTCATGATTAGTGCTCTTCGGAAACTTGATGGGAGGCCAGTGAGTGTGATGTCGCACTATGCTATGAACTAAATGAAATTAGTAGTCTATACAAGGGAAACCGTGGACTACTCTATAGATGACACCAAATTAGAGCTGGCCGACCAAGGAGCGGTCAATGTCAAACGTGTGAGGAGAAAACAGGTAGGTGGCTCGAGACCCACTCCTACACTCTTCATCATCTTCGACTGTGGCAGGCTCTCTGAGTCGGTGAGTGCGGGTTGGTATCGCTACCGCGTGAAGGCATTCGTGCCACTGCCATTGAGGTGCTACTACTGCCGCCACATTGGCCATAAAAATCGCTACTGTAGACGTGCAAATTCGGTGTTACCCAAAGTCTGTGTAAGTTGCTCCAAGGCCGCACACCCTAAGTCCAAGTCGAGGATAATCAAGTGTCTCATTGCGGAGAGCCTCACTCCGCTTCTTCGAAACAATGTGGTGCGTCTCTCATTGAAAAGGAAATCCTGGCCGTTCAGGCCCAGGATCGTCTCTCATTTCGCGAGGCTAAGGACTTGGTTCTGGCTGGTCCGGCGCTGCCTGGCACGTTTGCCGTAGGCGTTTCTCTTGCTTGGCCATTTGAACAGTTGACACTCCCTCTGGGTAAACTATTCGAACAATCCCATGGGTTCGGTCCTTGCCCACCTGATCGATGAGCTAGAGATAGATGTCCTAAATGAGGATAAGTTTACGCATAACTGCCCGAGAACCGCTTCATTTTCCTGTCTCGGTCTATCTTTGTGCTCTCCGGATGCACAGCCACTTTTAGGCGGGAGATCGTCGATGACCTGCATGGGAGTGATCACTTTCCCATTCAAATATCATTTTCTGGACCAGTGCCGCCGAGAGCGCCCGGCTGTGCTTGGGGCGGGCGCGAGTTTAGGTCGGTGGATGAAGGCATTTAGTTCTTCTCCGGTAACCTCATCGCCGTGGGCCTAAATGCTATTCCTAGAACGTTGGCCATTTTGCACCCCTACCGCTTTCGTGGTGGTCAGCAAAGAGTGAAACCGCCCTCAAATAGAATCGTTATGCTTACATGCGCTATAAGCGCAGCTCGAATGATTTCACTATCGGTGAATTTTGTCGAGCTAGGGCTAGGTTCTGGTATCTTAGGTAGCAAGTTCCCGCTCTTCCTGGCGGTCATACGTGTCTTCACCTAACCGTAAGACCCCTCTATCTGAGGTGTGGAAGCGAGGTAAAAGGATTCGGGGCAAATTCTCGCAGTAGCCCCCTCTTGTTCTCAATGAGCGTGGCAGAGTCCTTCGAGACCCGATTCTCTTGCCGGGATGCTAATCCTCCAGTATTCAATGCGCGTCGTGATTTCACGGAAGGCCGCCAACTGGACTTTACATCCAGAGTTAGAACCTTTCAACGACAGGTAACTATGAGTGAATTGCGTTCTGCTCTCCCTTCGTGCGCGGACACCGCCCCTTGTCCGAACGATATCTCGTGTGCCATGTTTCGACACCTGGATAATCGAGGCGTGGCCTCTCTATTAAATTTGTTCAACAGGTTCTGGGTAGAGGGTATCCTCCCAGACTTCTGGCAAAACGCTAGTCTGCTTGCTTTTCGCAAAGGGAGGAGAGATCAGTCTACCCCGGTCCTTTTCCGCCCAATCTAGCTAACCTCTTGCGTGTGCAAGTTGATAGAGAAATCGGTAAATGTTAGATTAGCTTTTTTTCTGGACAGCAGAGGCCAACTATCTTCCACATAGTGCGCCTATGATACCGCATGGCGATACGGTATCTAGGAGACTCTCGACACTATGGGAGGGGGGAAGGGCTAGGGAACGCCTCCCAATCCAATCCTTATCTCTCAATTTTTGCCTGATCGTCGATTCAGTGTACGGGTGGGGGGGAGCCCTTTCTGGCCCAAAGTTGCAGGAAGAGTGAGTATCTCTTGGAAGTGTCCTCAGTGTCACACGCTATATGTGGACGACATTTCAATCTCTTTTGGCGCGGCCCAGATACCAACTCTGGAGCGTCAACTCCAAAAGGCATTAAACTGCATCTCTTGCCATGCCAAAGCGCACAGGTTTTTTTTTTCCTTGGCCAAGAATAAGGTGGTGCACTTCTGCCGCCATCCACGGCTCCACCCTGACCCAGACTTGTCTCTAAATTGGGTTCACCTGGAAGTAGTGGACTCGCACCCTTTCTTTGGTTTTGTATTTGACCGACGGCTCACTTGGGAGGCTCATCTTCGTAGCCTTAGGGTCTCTTGTACCAGCGCCATGGATATTCTGCGTTCCTTGACGTTTAGCACATAGAGTGCAGATAGGGCTACATACCTGACCCAATGCCGTGACTGCTTCAGGTTGCTTTCTGTCGTCTCCGAATTGGATACACTCACGGGACGCACTGCCATTTGATGGAGCGCTCGCCTGTGCCCTATTGTGATGACTGAGTAGTCCCCCAGACTGTTCGGCACATTCTTGCTAAATGTCCCAGTCTGGGTGATCTTGGTTCACGTTACCTGTCCCGGTACCTGGGCTATTGGAGACGCTACCGCTTTTCCCTTGTACTCCTGACTGGTTCGTGCACACAGACTTGTGAACTATATGACTTTTTGGAGGAGGCTGGCCTCCTCCAATTTATTTGACTCTTTGTTGTAGGTCACCTGTTCCCTCGTCTGGGAAGGCTGCCTTATTCACGACGCTGCAGCGTACGTCCTTCTTGTTGCCTTTTTGCTGATCTTGTTTTTTTGTTTATTGTTGTTGTTTTTTGCTAAGGGCTTAGCCTTTGCTCCCTTTTAAAAATCTTTGTTATTTAAATGTTGTTACTTGTTTTTTAATCAAGCCTAGTATTACGATCTTGCGTGAATACACGGACTTCTTTCCTAGTAAGTAATTTAATGGTATCCAACTTGTAACTTAATGGTATAAAGTTTTTAAATAACTTTCCAATTTACTTGTATAAATTTGTTCTCGAATTTTCTAATATACTGTATTAAGTTTATCAAACTTTCTAATGTACTAGTATACAGTTGTTTTCGAACTTTGTAACTTAATGATATACAGTTGTTGCTAAACTTTCTAATTTATCGTCATAAACTCTTTTCGAACTTTCCATTTAATGGTATTAAGTTTTCCCTAAACTTTCCAATTCACTTCTAGAAACCTGTTCTCGAACTTTTTAATTTACTGGTAATAAGTTTTTCGACCTTTCTTATATACTAGTATACAGTTGTTTTCCAAATTTATAACTTAATGGTAAAAGGTTTTGAAGCGGTCCACTAATATAGGCTCTAAACCCAATCGATCCAACCCGCTTCCTACACTAATTCGGACGTGAGAAATCGAGGGAGAAATGAAACTGATTGATGTACAGTCCTGTATTCACAAATAAATTACAACAATATTTACAAGAGATAATTAAATTTTCATATAAGAATTCAATTAAAAAAATGTGTGCACACAACAAAACAAGGCCAAAATTCCCCAATCCCTCCAAAATAAGATACAAAAAACCTACGACGGACGAAGATAAAAAAATTTATACAAGAACACCGATCGGTACTGGGTCAAACGATGTTTTTAAAACAAAAAGGGGGGTACGGGGGTATCACTCGCGAGTTAGGGCAAGGCTATCCAAGGCCGTATAGTTCTCGGTTCAAGATGAGGGGTGGGGAAACCAGGTGCGGTCGTGGTTTCCAATAAGAGGTCGTGTAAACCCTCCTATCAGGGCGGGGGTAGAAGCACTCTCTGCCTCTTTCCAACTTCCGCTCGAAGTTCGTTGTCCCACGGTTGCGTCCACACGGTCTCCACTCAATATTAGAACTCGGTAAATCTTCTGGACAACCAATGCTCAAAATTAGAAAATTGTACATAAATATTAGGCTTTCAACCTATTATTAACTTTAACTCTTTTCTCTGAAAAGAGAAAACAAACCAAGAAAAAATTGAGAAAAAATTAAAACAAAATTTAAATGTCAGTTATTGACACACACACGCTCGCACAGAGGGAGGGAAAGGGTATTGGAAAAGGGGTGGGAGAATGGCCCTACAAACACTCTCACATTTGCTCTACCACATTGTTACCAAACTTTCTAACATATCGTCATAAACTGTTTTCAAACTTTCCATTTAATAGTATCAAGTTTTTACCAAACTTTCCAATTCACTTGTAGAAACTTGTGCTCGAAATTTCTAATATATTATATTAAGTTTTTCAAACTTCATAATTTACTAGTATAAAGTTGTTTGCGAACTTTGTAACTTAATTGTATAAAGTTGTTGCTAAACTTTCTAATTTATCGTCATAAATGTTTTCGAACTTTCCATTTAATGTTATCAAGTTTTACCAAATTTTTTAATTCACTTGTAGAATCTTGTTCTAGAACTTTCTAATATATTTTACGAAGTTTTTCAAACTTTCTACTGTACTAGTATACAGTGGTTTTCGAACTTTGTAACTTAATAATATAAAGTTGTTGTTAAACCTTCTTATTTATCGTCATAAATTGTTTTCAAACTTTTCATCTAATGGTATCAAGTTTTTAACAAACTTTCCAATTTACTTGTAGAAACTTGTATACTGTAAGAAGTTTTTCAAACTTTCTAATTTACTAGTATACCGTTGTTTTCTAACTTTTTAACTTAATCGTATAACGTTGTTGCTAAACTTTCTAATTTATTATCATAAACCTTTTTTAACTTTCCAATTTAAAGGTATTAACTTTTTACCAAACTTTCTAATTCACTTTGATAAAGTTGTTTCTAACTTAATGTTATAAAGTTGTTGATAAAGTTTCAAATTTATTGTCATAAACTTGTATTCGAACTTTACAATTTAATGGTATAAATTCTTTTTCAAATTTACGAATTTGTTGGTATTGGTAATATTGTTTCCATCCTTACTTATGTATATGATGTTATTTAAAACTTTAGAGCTTGCTTGTATAAGCCCAAGCCAGTTTTAATCCGAAACCTGGACAATGGGTGGATTACAACTGAGAATTTAAGTTCCTAATTATAAGATCCTTTGAATTTTCGGGGGCTTTTAAATACTCAACTTCTGCTTTTTACTGGAGTACACTTTCGTCATAGTTGACCGGTCGTTTGTTTATTTTATTACATATTATTACTTTTTTGCCTATAAAGCCGAGCTTATTACCATTCCGTAGTTATTAAGTTTAATTTATATTGAAACATCTTGCTACAACATTCTCATTGCTTTTATTTTATAAGAACATATGAAAAGAAGGAGACTTCTCTTCAGCATCTGCTCCCATCCTCAAGTTTAGTTTCACCTAGAATCATCATCTATAAATTTATCCAATCTATTCTTAAAACTCGGCAGGAAAGACGATCCTATCACATGACTAGCGAGCCTATTTCATTCACCTACCATGCGATTTGTAAACCAATTTCAACCAATCTTTTTCCTAAGCCTAAACTTGTCCAGCTTTAACCCATTGCTACAGCGTCTTATCCTGTTAAGTCAATATAAGAACCTTACCCATTTCTCTTCTATTATGACCTTTTACCTATTTAAAGACTTCAATCAAGTTCCCTCGAACTTTTTTTCTTTTCTAACATATGTATGTAATTTAATCTCCTAAGCCTTTCACGATAAGGTAAGCTCATCAACTCATAAATCATCGTAGTCATCCTTCCCTGCGCAGAATGAAACAAACAAATATCCTTCCTAAAAACCAATATCCATCTTAGCAAACCAACTAATGTAACAATAGTATATTTGTTCTGCAAAAAAGATGAAATATATGCTGCCTGAAAGAATATACTCTATTTTGAGGAACACGATATATTCACTTTTCTCTTTTTCACCATAGGTTTATAAGAACGACCAAAACAACACCAATGAAGCAGAACAAGCAGGAGTAGTAAAAAAGATCAAGGAACAAACTTGCTAAAACAAAACTCATCCTTAAAAGTGGAGATGTCGGGAGAGCAGATATGAAAATTTCAGCGCAAATTAGAACAAAGAATATAAATTTTAATATCAAAATAGACTTGAAGGGTGGCGGCTTTTCTAATTGATATATGAGGTGAGTTTGCCAAATTTTATTGATGTCTTTGCTCTCCGGAAACTGGGAATAGCAAAAACCCCTACAGTGAATTAAGTTCTTTTAAGTACATAGCAAAATCATTTGGAACAGCTGGTGGAGTGCCAGATGTTGATGCTACTACTCACATAAAATTATGCCATATTAAACAATTTGGCATAGCTCTAGAAAAGAAGTCGGCAGCCATCAATTTCCTGCAAGACTTCTTTCCAAGTTCTCGGAGCCGAATAGCCAATTCTCGAAGGACTTCTTCCCCAAGAAGCTTAGTAGGAAAGAGAAAACAGTTTGGTGTACCTTTGTTGGGATTGCTTAGGTTCTCCTAAGCAATCCAAAAGTTCTAAAGTGCTGCTAGAGATGAAGGAGTAAAGCTACTAAAGGTTGCAGGAAGTTCTTCCGTGTCCGTGTCCTTGACATCCATTTATTAAATTAAAAAAAAGAGGAATAGTATGATTGCTTCTTCCAGATTATAGTGAATTTGAATGCTGCTAGCAAGTGCAGTGGGAAGAGATGGGGAGGGATCTCGCAGTAGTGATTTAATGTATAATTGCAAATCTCATAATATTAAATCCTTCTAAATCTTTGGCGATCCTTTTTCTTATTTAGTTTGAAAACTTCGTTTGATCAATTGCATTTTTTATGCAAACAAAAATTGGTTAGTTTTCTTATTTGAAAAGTGTAAACTATATATTAGGTTGGAAACAAAGTCCCTGCACAACCTTTTTTTAAATTTATTTATTTAAAGATTTATACATGGTGTACGACTAGTTAAAGTGTAGTGGCGTAGTCATTCCTAGTCCTCACTTGAAAGTAAACAGTGACCTGGAGCCTAGGTAAGTAGACTAGCTCACTATGCACTTTCAAGCGATGGCTAGGAAAGCCTAGGCCACTACACAGTAATTAGTCGGACACCTTTTATTTGTTTAGGAAGTTTCAGCGTGGCCAATTCGATCTCGAAGATCAGCCAAGAAGTGGTCGATCCTCACTTATTGACAATGACCGATTGTGCGCCTGTGTCAAGCTTATCCACTTCTGACATCACGCAAACTGGCTGACAAGTTTAGTTTAGCTTCAGCCATACAGCCTGTAGGAGATTGGTCACTCCCCCGTTCTCTCTCAGTGGAGACACGGGACGGTAACCGCAAAGACATCCGGCCCCGGCACCGTGGGTCAAACTCGTAACAAACCCGGCTCACCACTCGTTGCTATGAAAAGCCGAACGGGTTTAAACTGCAAGATCTTCCCTACGAGAGTATATTCAATTTCACGTCAAATAAGAAATTGGAGACGCGTTTCTCTCAAACTCGAAGGCCAGTTGGAGCAGAATTGAGACTTGATGAGAAGAACCGTTGGAGTAACAACCCTCCCGCGGCCCGTCCAAAAGCCCCCATCCCTCCTACCCCTACCCCAGTGCGGTGACGAGGTATAAATAAGAAACACTCGGGAAAAACGAGGTAGAATACGTCAGTCTCCAGGCTACGAAGTCCCCGGATTGAGGCCGGGCTACCGAGACTGAAAAGGTAGAATACGTGAGTCGCCAGACTACGAAGTCCCCTGTAAGAGAGGCAGACCTACCTAGGGGGCTAAGAAGCAGCTCATCTTCGAGCTAGTCCCTGGTTATCAAACCGAACGTTAAGTTAACTTGTTCAAGTTCAACTTACTATCGTCAGAGAGACTCCTCCTATACTGGTGCATCGTAAAAGCCAGAGAAATTCCTCGCCCTTGAGGAATTACGAAAAGAAAAGGAAAAAGGCTACACCTTGAGCCCGTTACCCGGTGGCCACACCAAACTCATAAGTTAACTTGGTTGAGGAACCAAGTTCAACTTATTCTCGTCAGAGAAACCTCTCTTCGTTATCTTCGCCCTTGAGGAAGACTGGAACTAAGAAGGAGCTCATCCTCGAGCTAGTTCCTGGTTACCAAACCGACCTTTAAGTTAACTTGTTCAAGTTCAATTTATTCTCGTCAGAGAAACCCCACCTCCTCGATCCTAGCCTTTGAAGAAGACTCCCCCGAGTACAGACCTCGCCCATGAGGAATTACGTAACGAAGGAGAAAAGCTCCCCCTCGAGCCCGTTACCGGGTGGTCACACCAAACTCTAAGTTAACTTGGTTTAAGAACCATGTTCGACTTACTCTCGCCAGTGTAGAAGATGGGGGTCCACACGGTATTCAATGGGGGAGTCGTCAAGGGGGAGAACAATCATGGTTGTTCTTCCCCTTGAAGACTCCCCCATTGAATACCGTGTGGACCCCCATCTTCTACACTCGACAAAGTACCTCGTGATCTCGACCACCTCCGACAATCTGGTCGAAGCATGCGTCAAAGGACCTACCAGATTCCTGTGGTGTCTGGGACTCATTGAGTTCAAGGTCAAATTCAAACCAGCCGCCAGAGCAACTAAGGTATTTAAACTCCAGTAGAGACAATTAGCCTATTTCTTGTATATTGAAGTGAGTAGCTAATTAGCTAATATTAGAGGGTCAAGTTAATTGGAGTCAGTTTTGAGTATTTTTAATATTCCTAATATTTCTGTGGTTCATGTTTTGTTTTTGTCTAGTGAATTGTTAAATTTAAAATATAAGTTTATTTGGGGAATTCCTGTGTGTTTCCTTCTTATCCTTACGTGTTGAAGCGGCTCTTCCTTAAAAAACAACAAAATTAGCACTCTTAGAACAAAGCCTACTTCATCAAAGAAGTATATCACGACCACAAAGAATACCACGACAAAAGTGGTGTCAGGTGTGGAGTGATCAAAAGGGGCATTCTGCTACACAGCCATTTTGCATCAATTAGAGGAAATGGGCCCAGTCAGAAAACTGGACGTATGGATTCCCCCAAAACTGACCGACTTCGACCGTCAGCGCCACATAGACTCCTGCATGACACTACTGGCCAAGCAACGTCGTTTTGATTGGCTGAACAAAGTGGTTACTGTAGATCAGAAATGGTGTCTACACTCGAACATGGAACGCAAAAGAAGCAGGGCAGACAAAGATGCATCTGTACAACTTCAGGCAAAGGCCGATCGACATCAAAAAAAGCTTATGGTTTGTTTCTGGTGGGATGTGAAGGGAATGATTTACTGGGACATGTTGGAAGCAATCAGTTTATCGACGCTCAATTATTCAGTCAACAACTGCAACATGTGGTAGATGCAATTGCGCAAAACGACCAGAATTTACTGATGTCACGTTTCTTCGTGATAACACCCGACCACACGTTGCAAATCATGCCCGTAAAAAACTCCCGGGGCTAGGGTGTGAAATTCTTCCTCACCCACCCTACTCGCCAGACCTGGCGCCAACAGACTACCATCTATTCCTGGCACTGTTGAACTTCTTGAATGGCAAAAGGTTCGCAAATGATGAGTAATTGAAAACTGCAGTTGGAGACTTCTTTGATAGCAAACCAGTTTAAGTTTACAACAAAGGCATCTATGATTTATCTAGTCGTTGGAAGTTTGTGCTCGAAAATAACGATGATTACATTGTCCTTTGATATGTTTCTTTTGCTTCATTGTTCTATTGTAATACATTGTCAATAAAAGTTGTGCGAGAGCTTTGGTTAGTCGTCAGATGGAGTATGAACTCGGGCTCATTTCACGGCGGTTGCCATACGCTGGTTCGGACCCCAGGCTAATCAGTGGGTCCCCGCTGAGAAATAATATTAGTGAGTACATATCGGTGATAAAATCTCTACCAATTTCTTTTTAACATTGTCCAAATTGTTTTCATCTTGTCTACAACCATATAAATGCATACACCAACACAACAATGCATCGCCCAAATAGTTTATTCACACTACACATATATACATACAACCAAAGAGTATTCATCTTTGCCAAAAAATATACCGATACTCCCACATAACACAGGCGTACAAACAACACTCATACACCAATCCTTAACTCACCGAGAAAACACAACAATGATTACTCGTGGAATCTTTCGCTCAAGCATTTGATAATACAGCCTGAATATCAGTGGGGAAAATATCTGACGAAATTAATCTAAAAGATTGTATACCAACGTTTGGTCCGATCAAATTCCATGCTTTAAAGCACGAAATAAATTATAAATAAATTCAGCGAGAAATTAATGCGTATAGTCTAAGAGCTATGCACTGTCTAGCCTACGTATAGCGTTAACCCAATTCTTTTTGCCCTAGAGGGCTTATAATTACAATAATATCTACGGTTATCGGGTGAAACTTTATATTCAATCTGATATTTAACAAATAGATTTAAGATGAAGACAAAGTTACATAAGAAGAGTCCTTTCCCTAGTTTTTCCGCCTCTTGCTGTTTCTCGGAAAGGAAATTTTGTATGCGAAATTTGGAGATTTCCAGACTGGAAGAAACCCATGTTCCATCCAGCAAGATGGGATGCGCTATTGACTGTTCACAACAGAATAAAAATACCCGAATTGGAATAGGAACAAAACGTTCATAACGTAGTAAGAGGCGTTCAAACACGGTGTTGGTTATGCCACAGAATGGTATCGACGACTATACAGGTTCGATTCGAGGTATTTTGACGTATTCGTGGGATTATTACACAGGACTGGTTTCTACTCACCTTCTGCCTCTAGAAAACAGATTGAGATATACATATATACATAATAGGTTTAAGTGTTCAACACGCATTATAATTATAAATACAGGAGAGTAAAATGCAACGATTTAAAGAAAGATGTAAAGTAAAATTGTATAGAAAAAAAACAACAAAAAACTGACTAGCAAAAACTAAAAACAAAACAAACCTAAACGGATCAAATGGAAAACATATCTTGAATCTTTGATATCCAGGGAGAATATGGTGTGGTAGAGAGGTGACGGGAAATATAACAACACAGATTCGGAGATAGATAGAAACAGGGGGTTAGAGTTGGAGTCCAAAATCTCGAAGTCATTCGGGGATGGGATTGTTTGGCATTTAATTGAGTGCTCTCTTATAGAAGAATGTTCTTTTTATTAAGAAGTTTCCTTGTTCTAAGGCTGATGAACAGCGGAAACTACCTGTATATTATATATATATATATATATATATATATATATATATATATATATATATATATATATATATATATATGCAATGTCCCACAGGAAAAAATGAAAAAGTGTTTCCGAGTACTTTCGAACTTTATTAAGTTCCTTATCAAGGATAACTACAAGAAATAGTATTATATTAGAGGTATATATACGAAAGAAAAGTATAAAAGACCGACTCAAAAACAGGAAATCACTAAGGAGGAAGACGGAAGGGGAAAGGTAAAGATTCACATTAAGAATAACAAGCAGCAGGTAGTAAGGTCAAACTGAGAAGACGGAAAGAGTAAGAGATTCAAAGAAATGGAGATAGCCTAACGAGGGAAATTATAAGACACGATGAGCAAAAAAAAGTTGCGAAAATACAATGTACATAACAGGGCAGTGACAAAAATAAATAAATAAATAATAAAAAAATAAAATAAAATTGGGGCCACATAACTAAAGATTGTAATAAAAAACCCAATTTAATTTAATTTTTTATTATTTATTTATTTATTTTTTATTTGTCACTGCTCTGTTTTGTACATTGTATTTTCCCCCCTTTTGCTTATCTTGTCTTATAATCTCCCTCGTTAGGCTATCTCCATTTCTTTGAATCTGTTACCCTTTCCGTCTTCTCAGTTTGACCTTACTACCTGCTGCTTGTAATTCTTAATGTGAATCTTTACCTTCCCCATTCCGTCTTCCTCATTGTTGATTTCTTGTTTTTGAGGCGGTCTTTTATACTTTTCTTTCGTATATATACCTCTAATATAATATCATTTCTTGTAGTTATCCTTGATAAGGAACTTAATAAAGTTCGAAAGTACTTGGAAACACCTTTTCATTTTTTTCCTGCGAGTCATTGCATTCATTTGCTACTCTCACGTGATACGTTGTGAGTTTTTCATTATATATATATATATATATATATATATATATATATATATATATATATATATATATATATATATATATATATATATATATATATATATATATATATATATATATATATATATATATATATATATATATATATAATGAAAAAACTCACAAAATGGTACGTTAGGAAAGCAATAATATGAAAATTAACCCACAGGAAAATGAAAAGATGAATCCAAGCGCTTTCGAACTATATTTACAAGTTCATTTTCAAGGAATAGCATGAAAAATGGAGAAGACAACCTTATATAGGGTACAAAGATACAAAGGGAACGCCCATCACATAGTACAAACCAATGGAAAAAACACAAAAACAAGACATAAAAATACCAAGAATAAGAACAATAGGTAACTAATAACAGACATATGCATTCCTAAAACGATATACACACAACAACGCCGTGTATATGAATGGAAATGGTGGGGGGAAAAAACAAACATTTTAAAGGATTATCATTTAAGGATCTTTGTACCCTATATAAGGTTGTCTTTTCCATTTTTCATGCTATTCCTTGATTCCTTGAAAATGAACTTGCAAATATAGTTCGAAAGTGCTTGGATTCATCTTTTGATTTTCCTGTGGGTTAATTTTCATATATATATATATATATATATATATATATATATATATATATATATATATATATATATATATATTATATTATTAAAAAATTCTAGGGCGTTTCAAAGCCATAACAAAAGGATCAAAATTCATGCATATTCTTGCTAAATTTAAAATGAAAGCGATTGTATTGCTGTTAGTTTACACATTTATAATTTAATGTAAATAAAACTTTACTTTAAAAAGTTTTTATTTGCATTGAAAATGATTTTCTTTAATCCGGATGAAGGTTAGAAAAGTTTCATGACAATTGCAGTCATTTTTTTTTATAATGTTTTTGCATATTTCTCGTTCACATTTAATATTAAGTGACTAAACAAATATAATTTACAGACGAATTTTCAAAATCCTTAAATATAATTGAAAAATATTCGTATATGTTTCGAGGAAGTATTCCATGGATCATTATGAACAAACGGAGCGCATAATTCTGACGTCCGATCTGAGGCGATTGGATGAAAATTTGACTATCTGATGAGGAAGTCAAAAGCTACGCGGTTGATGGTGACGCTATTCTTAACACCTCAAATAATTGGAATGCAAGAATACAGATTACAATTGCTCGAGGTCATTCGAGACCAGAGCCTTTGAGCCAAGTGACTTATGAGTTACTACATACTTTGATATTACTTATTTTATTTAGTTACTACTGATTGGATGTTTGTTGTAGCATGTAATGTGATAAATTAGCAGCTTGATTACCAACCCTGGCTTCCTGACTCGCGTACTTACCTGTTGGCTTGTATGTTTGTGTATTTTCATTATTTTTGATCTGTATGTAAAATAAAATTAGTTTGTGATATTTTTCGAATGAAAATTCGAAGTTTGTTGTTAAGAAATATGGATTAATTAGAGAGAAGTAGAAATTAATTAGCTGAGACAATGGACCATAAACAAGAGTTTTTCAGTTATTCTCAATCGAAACAACCCTAAACCTTAACCATATAATCGAATCTTAGATGGAAAGATGAGCAAATTGACAGCTGACCTTCACAAAAATAATCCATTTTAATAAATTAGCATACAATTCACAACGTAGGACTGAGAAAAAGAACGCTATGCCATCCTAGTGATGATGTCACGGTGTTTGTTTGCCAGGGAATTGAAACTCAAATATTTAAATCACTTCTAAATATATTTATGCATACAATGGAATATATATTTTTTAAAAAGGGACATTGTTATCTACCGGAACTAAAAGACTGAATGGTGTATAATGCGTATATTAATATATTAAACATTACCTGTAACGAGGTCTATTAGGTCTAGATTTCTTTTCGCAATGGTTTTCTAGTCGGATTTGAGGTCACTAGCGTGTTTTTTATCGCGTGTTTTTTTTGTGAATCCTACAAGGCAATTAAGGCTCGTATAGTTGCGTATTTTCCTTAATTGTGAAGTGTAAGATGAAATGATTTTGTCGTATTTTTCGATATTAAGATTCGAGGTTTGTTATCAAGAAATATGGATTAGAAAGAAGTCCGAATTGATTAGCTGAAGATCCATTGCTTCGTGTGTCTCTACACGCGGACAATGGATCTTCGAGGGTTGTGGTTGAACTTCCAATGAAGAGACAATGCTCGTTTGAGTTATATGCATACCGATTGCCTTGTAGATAGATGCTGGCCAAATCGTGGCAAAATCAAAGTGCATTTCGAACGGTAAAGAAGTAAATATGAACTTGAGGGGGAAGGGTCGGGGGGGCGTTTGATCTATGACTTTGATAATTCCATCAAGTAAATTCTCCCATTGCTTGAGCTTAGACAAGCTGGCTCGGCCTAAACATGATTGCTTGATTTTTTTTTTTAGGAGGGTATCTGGCGCATGATTGCTTGAACTTAGAGAAGCTTGCTAGGCCTAAACATGATTGCTTGAGCTTAGACAAACTTGCTCGGTCTACACATAATTGCTTGAGCTTAGACAAGCTCGCTAGGCCTAAACATGATTGCTTGAACTTAGACAAGCTCACTAGGCCTAAACATGATTGCTTGAACTTAGACAAGCTTGCTTGGCCTAAACATGATTCTTTGAGCTTAGACAAACTCGCTAGCCTAAATCTGATTGCTTAAGCTTAGTAAACATGATTGTTCGAGCTTAAAGAAACAACCTAAGCCTAAACATGATGGCACTTCGAAACAAGGGGAGAGATAGCCGAGCTTAGCTTCATTATCCTTATTGCAGTTTTGATTGGCTTAACAAAATAAAAACCTCTCATGTTGCATAATAGTGCAAACGTTTTGATTCTACCGGTTACCTAATTTAGGTTTCGCTAATATTTAAGAACACAACCTAGGTAAGAATTGGATTATTTTGGCAAATCAAGACTACAATTAAGGCACTGGATTCATGGTTTGCATTGCTATAGTGAGAAAATTGGAACAAGAAGAGAAAGTCTGATGTTAAAATGACTACATTAAGGGGAGGATGTTAACGCAACCCCATCAAACCTATATTTGCATCAATAAAATGTCCATTACATTATGTATATATGTTTTTTTCTATGATATTTACATTATTTTAGTTCTGCTTGCCATGAGTAATTTTGGGTTCGCTGTTTTTGACAATCATAAAAAAATATATAAAAAATATTGTCTCCTTGTGAACGGTTCTCATTAATTCGTGACTTAGGTCTATCCCAGTCTTATCAGTTAAGGTGTGATGGGATTTTCGATTAGTCATCCGTATAGAGTATAGATATCTCCAGTGAAAGATCAAAGTGATCAGTAGGATCATCAGAGAGTGATAGCACTACTTTCCTTTAAAAAAGGTCTTCCAAATTATTACTTTTTAGGGGGATACTCTTAGGAAGAAATTTGATAAAAGTTTCAAATTCACGAAAAACCAGCACTGTGGCCTTTGTTTCGAACTGTAGAGCAATTTTAGAAAGTACTTAGATAAACGCTTCAAATATATCTAGGTGAATCACGAACTGAAGGACCAGGGGGACAGGCCCCCCGTGAAATAGTGGAAAACCTAGAGGGCACCAATAGGGTACCCCTCAGGGTCATCGAAGGCCACACGAAGCCCGATCGAGTAAAGACCCTTCATACTATTTATGCGGAGCTTGGAGTCATCGTACTGAGACTGAAGGATCAGTACAATGGCTATATAGTGCTTTGCGACACCGAGAAAGACTCTGACAATTTTCTTAGTGAAAATGCACCTAAGAAACTGAAAAAAATAGGACTTTCTGCCTGGACCCCGCCAGCCGTAACTACCACGAGATCAGTCATCTGCAGACGTCTCGACCCTTTGATCGGGGAGCACTCCGCAGCGAAAACCAAGACAGAACTGCAAAAAAAAAACCACTCATGGGCTAAAATCGAAGAAATAGTTAAATTTAAAAAACAAACAGGAGAAGAACACTCCCACCTGTTTAAAGCTATTGTCAAAGAGACTGAAATGGCTACAAAAGCATCGGAACACGGAGTACTGGCCTTCTATACCAAAATAGCACCGACCAAATAGAGAGGGAAACATTCATCTCTGTCCTGGTCTGTTCCAAGTGCTATGCCCTGGACAACCATTCAGCAAGGCATAAAGTGTTCTGAATGCTCAAGTACAGAACATAGATGGAAGGAATGTAAAAATCTCGAAAAAAAGGTGTGCGAACTGTGGAGGCCCACACTGCACGCTTGTAATGACGTGCCCCCCAAAGAAAGAAATGATAAAAAAAAACAGCCATGATTGAACAGAAGGAACGCATAAATAATACAACATATGCAACTGCTACCGCAAACCATCTAGTTCAAGAACAAAAAACCGTGGTAAACATTGACGGTAACACGAGACTGGATCTCATCCTGCGGATCCTGCATGTACATTTCGTTAACATGGCGAAACCCGGCTCGTATGCTGAGGAACTCAACAAAATGCTAACAAAAAATGGACTTTAACCCATGTGGTTCCTCGAGAACCCTCCATCAAACTACCTATATAGGATCTCCATGAATCCGGAACAAAATCAAGAACAAGATACTTCTAGGAGACTTAAACGCAAGGTGCCGGTCAACAGGCTATACGACTGGCATTAACGGAACCGGCAAGACCCTGAAACTTCTGCTAAGGAGACAAATAGTGCAGAAGGAAGGTCCTGACTTTCCAACATTCCTAACAGAGAAGTCTTCAAACACTCCAGACATTATTCTAACAAACTCGAACTTCGCACTAAACAACCACACCGTTCCTAGCCCTGCAATGCCATCAGATCGATCACATCGGGTTTGTCACTAGAATCTCAACTTCTCCTATTGAAATCCAAATACCTAAAAGAAAAGCACTATCCAGGACCAATTGGGAAACATGCAAAGCCCACCTTGCCAGATACAGCATCGATTTTCTTGACAAAAGCCCCCTAGAAGAAATAGACTCGCACCTATAAAATATCACCGAACTAATAAGAGAAGCCGATTCACTCCATATCCCTAGAACAAGCTACAAAACAATCCCCGAATCAATATGGACAGAAGAAATTAAACAAAAAATGCAACAAATTAACACCATGTTTGAGGAGACCGCCTACACGGAAACAACAGGGAAAGGTACTCGTACATACGACTGAGAAACCTACGTACAGGAGTAAACGAACTCATTAGAAATAACGTACATATGACGCAGAATGCCCTCATGGAGATCCCAGAAGATTCTAGAAACAATTTAGAAAATTAGAAGGTTCCGAACCCAAAGGAAGGAGGAACTACAATAGACAACGACAGACAGATCGAAAACCGATTCAAGAACCACTGGTCAAGAATCTTCTCCATTACCAGGGAGGACAATCAGAATTACGAGGTAACTTTCGAACAAAGGGTAAAACAACGTCTAGGGGAAAGGAAACCCGAACTCCGTCTTCACTCGCGGATAGACGAAACCAGGGAACAAGAATACAAGGAAAGACCCTTTCCTCTAGAAGAACTTAGAACAGCCCTTTCATCATTTAAACAGAAAAGCCCAGGAATAAGTGAAATCCCTAAATATCACTTAAAAAACGCCCCAGACAACATTTTGACATCATTACTGAAAATCTTCAATGCATGCCTAAACACTGGGCACTTTCCAGCAGCGTTTAAGACAGCAAGAATGATATTTCTACCAAAACCTGGCAAACCTAAAGGCACATTGAAAGCTACAGACCAATCTCGCTGTTAGAGTTTATTGGTAAACTACTCGAAAAACTCCTCAACGATAGGCTTAGCAATTTCTTGGGAGATAACGAATTGCAGAATTACATCCAACATAGATTCCGAAAACACCGAGGTACCGAGACAGCACTGGCACTCATCACTGAAAAACTTGCCTTAGAAATAGCGAGAGGCAGCAGAGTGGATTTAACGGTACGCGATGTTGCCAAAGCATTTGACAAAGTATGAGTGCCAGCGCTGAAGCTGAAAGTAGCTGACCTCGGACTGAATTGAAACCTCACGCGAATCCTCTGCAGTTATCTTACAAAAAATAAATCAAGAATTTTTATAAATTCTTTCACCGGTGAAACCTTCACCTCAAATGCAGGGTCCCTCAGGGCGGGTGTCTCAGCCCCACACTCTACACCGTGTATACAAGAGACCTCCCCCCAATCCACGGATGACTGCCCAATGTATATCCAATTGGCAGACTATATCTCTCAAATCATTGCCAACGAACGACAGAACCCGAGAGATATGGCTCGCGAAATCCAAAATATCAACGATTTCGAAAAAGCCAATAAAATTTTTAAAAATACGGACAAGTTCAGCACGATTCCAGTTAACAGATATAAAGTCCAATAGGGCACCGTAAACAACATCATATATCCATACAATGACGAAGAAAAATTCCTCGGCTTGAAGATCACAAGAAAAGGATACAGCTCACAGGTAAATGAAAAAATCAACTATGAAAAGATCGTCCTATCATTTCTGTACAGGTTCTATAACCTGTCAGCAAATAATAAAAGAAAATTATATATAGCACTAGTACACCCAATTCTGACCTATCCGATTATTCCACTACACACCTTGGCAAAGACAAAGATCATGCAAATGCAAAGGGTCCAAAACAAAGTGACCCGTTTCATTACGCGATCCAGAAGGAGGGAAGGAATGCCATCAAGGGTTCTGCATCAAAGATCAAATCTAAAACCTATAAACATCTTTATGGACGAACGAGCCCAAAGGATATGGCAAAAAATACTATAAAACTTCCTAGACGAAATACTCGAAAAAATCCAGCTTACGGAAAGAGAATAAAGAACATGATCTTTAAGCAGCACTTCAAAAGCAGTAGAAAGAAGGCTCAAAAGGAAATAGAACCACTTTACAGCTAAGACTCAAACAAGAAGTGACATGAAGAACAATACAAAAATTAAATATAAAAGAATGTATAAAATACAAATAAATATAAAAGCTATCGAAGAAGGAAATAAAGAGTGATAAGAGCACATGAATGCTCTAATAACCAGAACCACATGAGTGCTCCAATAACCAGAACCACATGAGTGCTCCAATAACCAGAACCACATGAGTGCTCCAATAACCAGAACCACATGAGTGCTCAGATAACCAGAACCATAAGTAAATATAAAAAAAATAAAAAGCTCACAAGAGAACATTATGAAAACAAAGGCTCGAATGCTAAACTGAAAGAAACCTAATACAAACAAATGAAAAATAATCGCAAGAAAACAAAAAAAAAACTCGAAAACAAAGGCTCCTATGCTGTAAATAATCTAACCTAAAAGAAGAACACAATGTAAAGCGAAAGCGTTACCCAGGCAACCTGCCACATATTACCTTCGCCCTCATTAAAAATCATTTATCACAATCAAAACTTCTCATTTTTATCATCAACACCACTCATCCCACACTTACACACTCTTTTCTACCTTTTTCTATCTCTCTCCCACACTTTCACCTCTTATTTTATCCCTTTGGAATTTTCTTCCATTTTTTCTTTCTTGATATTTTTCACTATTTTTCTTTCACGTTTTTTTTTTTTGTATTTCCTCCTGCCAGCTTTTCCTCCCCTTCCCTCACAGCTTGATACACCCGATTGCGAATGAACCTAACCTCTTACCAGAGCCTGGCCGAGTGGCAGGATACACTGTGAGCTCGCTACCTGCTAGCGAGGGCTGAAAGCCTGTTGCCTAGTTGAAGTTTTAAGGTGTGGCTTAGTGAAACGCGGAAAAGAGTTAGTATAGAAGGGATTAAATCTGAGTGGGGGAATGTTACCAGTGGAGTTCCTCGGGGGTCGGTACCGGGTGGCTTTATTTATATGAATGATGATGATGATGATCATCATCATCACTAACTATAATTTAAGAAAGGGATTTTTTTGAGTATTTGAATAATAATTTCATCTTAGTTTGGTTATGACTTATGTTTTTTATCAAAGTTCAGAAATAAATATAAGTATCGAAATTTTGTGAATTTTTTAAAACCCAAAGAATTACAAATGATGAAGTCCAGAAAATTTATTTTTATATATCTTCTTCTATAAGTATATTTATCAACGTGATATTTCGAAAGGAAAGAAATTTAATTTAGAATTTCTTTTTTAAATTATTATAATTAGCGAAGTTCAGAAAATTTATAAAATTTAAAAATGGCTGCTTTTTTGAAGATTTTAAATTTTAATCTTAGTAGCGAATCGCAGGGGAAGTGGCGAAACCGATACCTATCTGCACTAGTTCTAGGAACAAAATAAGACTCCTCCAAAGAGTGCAGAACAAAGGCGTACTCTTAATTACAAATACCAGGAGGAGAGAAAGAAGGAGGCAGAGGGACCTACACCGCACGATCCAAATGACTCCAATCAATTTGGAGCTGCAGAGTAGAGCTCGCAAGATCTGGGAGAAAGTACCACGACTCATGAAGGACGAGACCAGGCAAAGACACATAGACATTCCGCCAGAAGACAGAAACAGAAGAAGACTAGACTTCATCAGCAGCAAAGCGCAGACCGAAAGACAAGAAGAACCGAAATACACATAGGACTTTTACCACGACAAACAATAAACGTAACAAAGATCACCCAACGAACAGAACACTTTCATAAAAACACACAAACATACAACGAGAAAAACACGAGAGACACAGAAAACGCCTACAAAGGCTCGAATGCTACAAGAAGAAACATCATAAACCATAAGAAACAAACCAATAATCACAAACAGTAAAAAACACAAAACAGAAACAACACGAATGTACACGAAAAAGTACCATAAACAAAGAAAAACACAACAAGAATCAAGAAAAAAGTACGTAAAAAGATCACTAATATTAAGATAAAACACTGAGAAACAACATCAAACTCAAACAACGCCTGCGATTTCCTACCACCAGGGATTTTCTCGCCCCATCTCTATCCTTTTCATCAGGGAAATCTAGCCCTACCTATTTGTCTTCCACTATTATATACATCGATGCATACGTGATTGCAGTTGCAATCTCATATGTGTGTATGTAGTTTAGGTCTTTATTTGGAAAGGTGTGTGAGAGGCGATATGATTGAGCGTATTATAATTTGTCATGAGATGGATATGTTGGATTGGTAAATATGTAGATTATCGGCCCGGCCGAAAAAACGTAGTTTTTTGATCCGTGTTCCAAAATGTTTCACGTTTTTGGAGTACATTTAAGGGGACGGCTCGTGTGGGGGTAAGCACAAGGGGGGGGACCACACTACGATGATCTTGAATTTCATTAAATTTGGGGGGGGTCTGGGGGGCACAGCCCCCCAGTATATAATCCTAATTGTTATAATGTTCTGACGTTTACAGAGGTGAATGCTTTAACTACATCAAGTCAGCGTCTTTAATCGTTTTGTGAATTATAATATGGGTTGGGGGGTGGGGGTATGACGTCAGAAATGCTTGATTTCAATTTTTTTTTTCCTACTTAATAGCTTTTTATTATCCTCATTCGAAGTCATTTTTATTTTTCAATATATTTTTCCCCATTTTACTATTTTTGTTACCTTCTTTTATACATTTAAATGTAATTAGCTATGTGATAAAACGAGTTAAAGCTGCGTTAATTTCAACTTCTATCACATATTATTTAAAACCACGATGTTGCCCACGTGCATCTTCGATTCGAAGCTTGGCGCCTTATCGCAACCAAACGACGGAAATACGCAGCCCTTTCGCAGACGTACCACTTCGAACCCCTCGCATTTGAAACATCATGCGTAGCTGGCCCCTCGACTCTCAAGACCATCGAGGAACTGGGTCGGCGTATCAGGGCGGAGACCGGCGAGCCACGCGAGACCTTGTGGCTGAAGCAAAGGATTGGCATGGCCATCCTTCGCGGCAATGCGCTATGCGTGCTGTTGGCCGGGAGACACGAAGACAAGGACCACCTATCCCAATTAACCTGATCTGCTGATTTTTGAAGAACTACTTTATTACTTTGGTTGTTTTTTTTGGGGGGGGGGGCAAATGATTTATACTATATTTTTTTAAGGTTTATAATAAATATTCCTAGTTGTGGTAACCAGGCACGTTTACTGAATGGGATCAAAGTCGCTCATGATGTTTGCCTGGACTTTGAAAACAAGGAGGTTATCGTCCCCCCGTTCGCCCCCATACGCCGACCTCGCCAGATTCAGTTAGGCTTATGGGCAGATAAGGCATTGTTCACAGGCTCGGCTGTGCGTTCCCTCGAAGCTCCCACTCCATTGTCCCCCACGCCAAGGAGATGTCCTGGCTATTTATATGGAAACTTTACCACTAAGATCAGATTGGAGATCCAGATTTTCGTCGCGAAACATCACCACGACCCTCTCTCCCTTTGTGTGCCAAGGGACCTCGACCTCGAGATTCACCATCACTTGTCCAGAAGGAGGACAATATTCCTTGAGCGCCTAAGGTTTGAGCCTTTCGTGACGCCAAGTCCCCAAGGCTTCCCCCTCGTGTTCAGAAGAGAACAACGTAGAACAGCCATTGTTCTTTTAAGCCCTTCGCCAAGAAACGGTTCTCACCCTTCCCCCTCGTGTTCAGAAGAGAACAACGTAGAACAGCCATTGTTCTTTTGAGCCCTTCGCCAAGAAACGGTTCTCACCCTTTCCCCTTGTTATTCAGAGGAGAACAGCATTAGAAGAGCCATTGTTCTTGAGCCCGTAGAAAAGAGACGGTTCTCACCCCCCCCCCCTCCCTGTTGTTCAGAGGAGAACAACATTAGAACAGCCATTGTTCTTGAGCCCGTAGACAAGAAAAGGTTCTCACCCCCCCCTTCCCTGTTGTTCAGAGGAGAACATCATTAGAACAGCCATTGTTCTTGAGCCCGTAGACAAGAGCCGGTTCTCACCCCCCCTTTGTTCAGAAGAGAACAACGTAGAACAGCCATTGTTCTTCAAGTTGTCCGTCGAGAAACGGTTCTCATTCCCAAGACGCCACGTCAGGATCATCTTTTCCCCCCCTTCGGCTGGAACTCGCCAGCGGACCGAAATTTCCTTCAAGCCACCTTCCACTGCACCACTAGTGTAAAGTTACGTAAGCCAAACGTCACCTTTGAGTACTTAACCCTGTTGTCAATTCTATCCTGTGCTTTAAATGGTTTATCGAACCATCCCATCTCTTTAACTCTATATTTGTTTTACCTTTTTAAATCCTTTAAATCCTTGGATTAGCCCGAGCCCCCACGACCCTTTCCATTCTCTGTTTATGTCAATATTTTCCGTCTTGAGTTTGTTGATAATTATTATTAATAAAACTCTATTTTATTAATGATAGCAATATTATTATCCTTGAGCTCAGCAGTTCCACTTCTTAAGCATATCGAAGATACATAATATCGGCCGCCAGACATTAACGCACTCTAGAGATAATTAAAGAAGTTCCCTCAACGAATAGTGATATATGGTATATCGTCGGGAGTCCATTCTACGACATATATATATATATATATATATATATATATATATATATATATATATATATATATAAAAATTAAATTTGGTATCAGGTGTGTAAGGTTTAACGCTATATCTTTGCAAACACTGGTCTCAGTCGAGTAAAGCATAGTGTTATTCGTTATAATAATAGAGTATAGTAGTTCCCTTCTGTTTTAACGATTGCTATCCCCTTTTTTGAAACTTAAGAAGCTGGAGTAGCTCAAGGAACTGTTATAATAATTTGTTTGTGTTTTTTTTGTGATTTTAGTCAGTGGTTATTTAGATTGAGAAACCAAGTGCGAATAGGTCAGTGCCCATATTTAGGTAGGCTAATTCTATAGAGGCATAATTCTTGTTGCAAGGAATTTTAGTTGGTTGACTAGTGCGCCCCCAAGTGCAAAGATGACTCAGTTCGAAATCTTTAAAGCGCAAGGAGAGTCCTGTGGACTTTCCTTAAAAGAACTAATTGAGTATGTTCAAGAGGAGCAAAGAAAAGAGGAAGAAAGAGTAATCCAACGAGAGGAACGAGAAAGAGAAATACAACGAGAGGAACGAGAAAGAGAAATACAACGAGAAGAACGAGAAAGAAAAATACAACGAGAAGAACGAGAAAGAGAAATCCAACGAGAAGAAAGAAGGAAGGATTTGCGCCCCTTCCCAGGAAAGCTGACAAAGTTTCCGAGCCCCGTAAAACCCCCAAACTTCTTTCCCCAAAACCAACAACGGGACTCCAAACCTCCCGTTAAGATTTCTCCTCCATCTCTCTTCCCGAAGCGACGAATCATATGCTTCACCTGTGGTGTAGAAAACCAAATGAGCTGGAACTGCCCCTAAAATTCTAGGCTTAAAAGCGGACCAGCCCGCCAAGTTCACCAGATTAATACAACCCCGGCTCCCCCGGTGGTACAGATCCAAGCAGAAACTTCTCCCCCTCCGTCAGGCCACCAGGTAAAGTTAATTTTTGATAAAAGTTCATCGGGAACTTTGAAATATGAGGAGGGCAGCGTGGACGGCCGCCGAGTATCGACTCTCGTCAGGGACACAGGATGTACGTGTTTCATCGTGTCCGACGAACTCCTCCTAGTGGCCTCTAACCACGAAAAATTTGCGGTGGTACATGACCACCTTAGGCGGGCGAACCCATTCCCCGTCGTTAGGTGTTACCTGCAGTGTCAATATTATGATGGCTGGGCTGAAGTCATTACAGCACCCATAAAATTCTGTTCCGTACTTATAGGACAGAGCCCCCAAGTAAGTTTCGACCCTGTGTTTCAGGCCGCCCTTCCTCGAGGCCGAGATAAGAAAGAAGCCCAGGAGCCCGTCCCCATCAGAACCTCGATACCGTCCGATTTCTCGGAAACCCTTAACCAGGACTTTAGGACGGCCCAAAAGGAGTGTGAATCACTAACACCCTTAGGTGATGAGGCCCAAGACAAGGACACGGAGACTGTCCGTGGACCCCAAGAAAAAAAAACAACGCGCCCATGGAGATACCTTCGTAGAACTGGACGAAACATCGGCGCTTGAAGAAGATTACCCCGGGGAGTCCCTTAATGTAATACAGATAGTGTGCATCCAACCTGATGCCGATTACCCTCCTGCTTCTCTACCAGGTGAGTCTTTGGAACCCTCTGACCTGGATATTGACGAGCAGCTGACACCACGTCAAAAGAGTCAGCTACAAGAACTATTTAAATGGAGTCACCATTTAACCACCCTTTTAGCTCTTTTCGAGTGACTGCGCGAAAATGGCCTCAACATTGGCCCCCGCCAATGCCATTTTGCCCACGAAACCATAAAATATTTGGGTTTCAAAATAGGACAAAGCAAGTAAGGTCCCCAAGAGAACAAGATTAAGGCAATCGCCGACATGCCCCTCCCGATTACAAAGAAGCAATTAAGATCGTTCCTAGGATCAGCTTCTCCCTATCAGCGATTTGTTCCGAATTTCGCTGCAATTTCGGCCCCCCTCAGCCCCCTTCAAAAAAAGAATTTCCCCGATCATTTACGTTGGAATGATGTCACTGTTTCCCATTTTAATCAGCTCAAGAGTAAGTTCATTTCTGCCCCCATTTTAAAGTTGCCCAACCCGGAAAAATCCTTTGGGATTAAGACCGACGTAAGCAACGAGGGCATTGGAGGGGTACTCCTTCAATACGTAGATGACGGAACGAGTCATCCAGTTGCATATGCTAGTCGTCAATTATTACCACGCGAAAAGAGATATGCCACTATAGAAAAGGAAGCCCTATCAATTATCTGGCTCATAGACAAATTCAAGATGTACTTGATAGGTAAAGAATTTAAGATAGGAACCGACCACCGTCCGTTAGCCTATATTAGGAATGTGAGACACTCAAACGGCCGCATCATGCGCTGGAGTTTACTCTTGCAAGAGTATCAGTTTAAAATAAATTATATAAAAGGTTCCGATAACCAGGTCGCTGACGCACTCAGTAGGAATGCGTTACCGAATAGCGTAGAGTAAGTGTATTCATAGGATTAGTATCTCCATGTAGGTATATACCGTCTTGTACGACTTAAATTTAGATTTTCTTGTAATATAATTAATTAATGTATATGTCTGAATTTTGTAACGCTCAATGTCTAATTTTTTTTGTATGTATATATATTTGTACCCATTAATTTACGTATAAATTATTTTGTCCCGTATGTACGAATTTTATATCATTTCATTGTTCCATGCCCTTTTTTTTCTTTGATTAAGTTGTATTAAAGGTTATTTTCCCCTGTAATCTAAAGATCAAAATAATCATATGTATTGAGGTAATACTAGTTAGGTGCAGGAAGGTACGGTTGGTACAAGAAAAACGAGTTTCCCACAACGGAGCTCTATCGTTGTCCCTTCTCTCTTTTATTTCGAAGTGACAACTTCCCCCGGAATGGAGGGGTGTGATAGAACGAGTTGAAGCTGCGTTAATTTCAACTTCTATCACATATTATTTAAAACCACGATGTTGCCCACGTGCATCTTCGGTTCGAAGCTTGGCGCCTTATCGCAGCCACCGGATGTCAATGTTTAAACAAGGAGGTTATCGTTCCCCCGTTCGCCCCCATACGCCGACCTCGCCAGATTCAGTTAGGCTTATGGGCAGATAAGGCATTGTTCACAGGCTCGGCTGTGCGTTCCCTCGAAGCTCCCACTCCATTGTCCCCCACGCCAAGGAGATGTCCTGGCTATTTATATGGAAACTTTACCACTAAGATCAGATTGGAGATCCAGATTTTCGTTGCGAAACATCACCACGACCCTCTCTCCCTTTGTGTGCCAAGGGACCTCGACCTCGAGATTCACCATCACTTGTCCAGAAGGAGGACAATATCCCTTGAGTGCCAAAGGTTCGAGCCTTTCGTGACGCCAAGTCCCCAAGGCTTCCCCCTCGTGTTCAGAAGAGAACAACGTAGAACAGCCATTGTTCTTTTAAGCCCTTCGCCAAGAAACGGTTCTCACCCTTCTCCCTCGTGTTCAGAAGAGAACAACGTAGAACAGCCATTGTTCTTTTGAGCCCTTCGCCAAGAAACGGTTCTCACCCTTCCCCCTCGTGTTCAGAAGAGAACAACGTAAAACAGCCATTGTTCTTTTGAGCCCTTCGCCAAGAAACGGTTCTCACCCTTCCCCCTTGTTGTTCAGAGGAGAACAGCATTAGAACAGTTATTGTTCTTGAGCCCGTAGACAAGAGACGGTTCTCCCCCCCCCCCCCTCCCTGTTGTTCAGAGGAGAACAACATTAGAACAGCCATTGTTCTAGAGCTCGTAGACAAGCGACGGTTCTCACCCCCCCCTCCTTTGTTCAGAAGAGAACAACGTAGAACAGCCATTGTTCTTTAAGCCGTTCGTCGAGAAACGGTTCTCATTTCCAAGACGCCACGTCAGGATCATCTTATCCCCCCTCTTCGGCTGGAACTCGCCAGCGGACCGAAATTTCCTTCAAGCCACCTTCCACTGCACCACTAGTGTAAAGTTACGTAAGCCAAACGTCACCTTTGAGTACTTAACCCTGTTGTCAATTCTATCCTGTGCTTTAAATGGTTTATCGAACCATCCCATTTCTTTAACTCTATATTTGTTTTACCTTTTTATATCCTTTAAATCCTCGGATTAGCCCGAGCCCCCACGACCCTTTCCATTCTCTGTTTATGTCAATATTTTCCGTCTTGTGTTTGTTGATAGTTATTATTAATAAAACTCTATTTTATTAATGATAGCAATATTATTATCCTTGAGTTCAGCAGTTCCACTTCTTAAGCATATCGAAGATACATAATATCGGCCGCCAGACATTAACGCACTCTAGAGATAATTAAAGAAGTTCCCTCAACGAATAGTGATATATGGTATATCGTCGGGAGTCCATTCTACGACAACCTAGATCATTTCAAGGAACTACTTGTTTTTTAGCAGTTTGGGTGTCAAATATTCCCCTTTTACGCAGTTTGAAAATAATCATCGAATTGTGAACTTTGTCCGTCGGCTATTGCGGAATTATTAACCCTAGTTTCTGATAAAGATATATTAAGCACCTTTTTGGATGTTAATAATTTAGTACGAATTAAAAGTGGCTGCGACATTTGTGGCCAAGCATTAGATGTGAACCCTAACTTAGAATTTAGATGATCGAAAATAAAACGTGATTCAAGTCAGCTAGATTTCGAATAGGGCGCAGACGCGCAAAATAAATAGGCGTTCCTCTTCGCTATTTCGGAAGTATAACCACTGCAATTAAGTACGGGAAACAAAGTGTTTCGTTTGGTTATTTTCGGGCAATTTGGTAAATAAAATGGCCTACGTAAACAGCATTTTCGGAGAGTTTAATTTCGAGATTTAAAAAAAAAAAATGGCGGCAGCTAGCATTCGAACAAAACTCTAACGCGCAGGAATATTCAAACACGGGTGAACGATAATATTTGAACCAAAAATTTTTTTCCGGCCGGGCCGCTCATCTACATGTTTACCGTTGGATTTTGGAAACTTCCTTGAGTTGGAGGATACTAATAAGACTTAGAAAACAGGGGTGTAGTTTGGATGTAAGAAAATATTTTTTCTCTAATAGTGGTGGATGTATGGAATGATTTACCATAGGAGGTAATAAAGAGTAGACATTTAAATGTTTTCAAGCGTAGGTTGGACGAGTAGGTTGGGGAGGGGATGATTATTGTGTTTTTTGAGTGTTTTTTTCTTTAGGTATGAATTGTAGATATTTTAATATTGATATTATTGTATATTGTAGTTGCATGGTAGAGCTTTCGATGAGGACTTGAAGTGGGGTAACTTCGAGGCCATGCCACGGACACTATCCATTGGATGTAGTTTATGAAGGGATTTATGGTGGGGATTGACTCGGATGTCCTTTGATAGGCCCTTGGAGCTTATGCCATCCCTGAATGTTATGTTAGCCCTGGCGTTGGTGGCTGAGAGTGAGAAAGATTTGGAAATATCAATCGAAGGGGGATAAAAATAAAGACAGAAAAGAGTAAGGTAATGGTATTTGATGGTAAGGATGATGGAAGGGGGCGTGTGTGATATTTCAGTAAGTGGTGCGACCAGTGGGGAAGTTCATTCACCACTCTAGCAATGTATATTTCACCCACTTTCACTCTCCCCTAACTTACCTTCCCTCACCAGTACCTCTCAATAAATAATAATAATAATAATGTGTTGTTTGAAATTCTCACGTTGGTTTCACCTTGGAGGGAAGAAAAATAAATCTATTACAGCCATAAATGACGCCCACAAAAGCGGGGAAATGGCCATGGGCCATTTGTCATCACTGGAGCGTATGTGTGTGTGTGTGTGAATGTCAGTAAGGGATGGATGTGTACATGTGGTAGTGTGTATCTGTGTCAAGGTTGATTGGGGTGTATGTGCGAGTGTGTGAATGTTCAAGTCAGAGGGGGAGGAAAAGGTAAGTGTGTGGCAGAGGCCTTGTACCCACTCTTGACCCAAACTCGGCAACGCAGATGACCCTGGGAAGAAGCTCACTCTTGCGTTCCCCTCTCCGTGCCTTCGTTAGTTTACCTCTTGATTTGAAGTAGAATCATTCCTCTCTCTGTGGTGATGTCAGTGCCGCCAAGCTTCATAATTTAATAACGCATTATTATTATTACAAAGTCCTTCCTAGACTATCTCCCTAGAAAATGCCGACTGTATTGCGAGCAAAATAGGTTCGCTACAAAGTTTTTTTAACCATAGAATAGATGGTAGCATTGCCTTTCTGGTTCGAAAGCCAGATCCAACGGAATGGTGATCGAGGGTTTGAAGCTAGATTAATCGGAATGGTGATCGAGGGTTCGAAACCAGATTCAACGGAATGGTGATCGAGGGTTCGAAGCCAGATTCAACGGAATGGTGATCGAGGGTTCGAAGCCAGATTCAACGGAATGGTGATCGAGGGTTCGAAGCCAGATTCAACGCAATGGTGATCGAGGGTTCGAAGCCAGATTCAACGGAATGGTGATCGAGGGTTCGAAGCCAGATTCAACGCAATGGTGATCGAGGGTTCGAAGCCAGATTCAACGGAATGGTGATCGAGGGTTCGAAGCCAGATTCAATGGAATGGTGATCGAGGGTTCGAAGCCTACATCCGAAACAGGGATGGAGGGTCGCAAGGCCAGCAACAGGACGTTGCCTTCCTCGGCGGCGTGCCCGAGGCTCCAAGAAGCTCCTCCACCACTGGATGACCTTGGCGTCCACCGCATCCATAACCGCCATAGTGAACTCGTCTGGCCGGAGGATACGGGAGCTATTTTGGATTTGGGGTCCTTCAAAAAGGAGGGTTTTTATACCGGGGTCTCTGGAACTTCCTGTGTGCGTACTTGTTATGTTTGGGGTTGGGATTACGGCTCCTGCTCGTGTATGAAATGTTTGAGGAGTCCTTCGAATTTTCGATTTCTCATTGTCATTTTTATTGTTCTTCTTTAGCCTGTTATCTTCCCCTTTTTTTATTCATTCCTCCGTCTCCGTAATGCCTTTTTGGTCCTCTTTGAGAATGCTTTCCCCAAGGGTTTTCAATATTATAAATTTGAATAGTTTTATTCGTCGTAAATACTTGTTCCTAAAGGACCTCTATGCATAGGTGGGCGCGATAACCGATAAATCGATAATCGATAAATCCAAAATTATAATACAATATTGATTATTGACTATATATAGCGTTAATGTATAATACAATAGTGGAAATATTTGAATACTGTTTCTTCGTTTCTTACCTGGTGTGGCTCTCTTTCATCTCCTCATAGGTTTTGAGGATCCTCCTCACAGCTCGGACCTACCTATTTCTGCCTCCAAGGCACGCGTGGCTCGCCCCTGTGCTAAACTGGAGCCAAAAACTGAACTGAAATTATCGATTATCGCTAGTTTGGAACCAAAAGTATCGGCGATACCGATTAATCGCTAACGCGGAAACAAAATATCGGATAACCCGATATCGTTATCGCGATAACGCCTGCCTATGCCTCTATGGACCCTCTCTCCAAACACTCCGCTCACCTTATACAGAACGCCAAGACTGCTAAGTATTATTCTAGACACAAAAATAAAATTCTGACAACACATAACAATCAACGCATTGGACCAATCCCCAAACCCACCAGCAGTGGTGGATCCAGGATAAAAATGGAGGGGGGGCTAACCTGATTTCCTCCCTCTGAGGAGTCTGAGAAAAGTGCATTGAACATTAATAATTTGGTTCTTACACAGAATTGATAATGAATAACAGCACCTCACACGGGAGTGAACACTTATTCTATCAGATCTGAGCTTTTTCCACACATGAGAAAATTATGAATTGAGGTTTGTTGCAGTTGTTGGACGTCAGCTAAGGTCTAATACCGAATTTCATAATATTTTTGAGATTTACCTGGATTTTAGACATGTATCATATAAGAAACATTCGATCGCAACGGTTTACAAAACTGTTATATATATATATATATATATATATATATATATATATATATATATATATATATATATATATATATATATATATATATATATATATATATTGTATATTATTACATAACTCTTTATGAATAGCAGAATACAAGTATAGTTTAAAAAAAGAAATATAAACATAAATGGGTCGGAAATTTGAGGGGACTTCAGCCCCCTCAACCCCCCTTTGGATCCACGCCTGCCCACTAGCCCCACCTATAAGCAACTAATCCGCCCCCATACTGTCAATGATGCTTTCGTTCAAGCGATAAATGAGTTGAAATAAATCTAGTCATGTTATTGAATCGTTGGAACTTCAAAAGTTCAAATTGGGAGGCAATGCATTTTCGTTGACCAGACTAACGAATAGGTTAATTCAATGAATTTATCTTGTTTGTTTTTAATTGTTATTCATTTTATATCATTTATTCTTCACTTTATTATTTCCTTCTACCTTACTAAGGTGCTTTCCAGATAGGAGCTTTTGGGATTGTAGAATTTTGATGGGGTTTGCATCTTGGATAGTATTAATTTGAAGAAGGAGCAGACGTCCAAAAGAGATTAGGAACGTCCAAAAGAGATACAAAAAAGGCTGAAGATAGATATAGATGTGACCGAATAAAAAAAATGATATCGACCCAAGTGTTCGACAGGATTCTTTTATTAAGGACATATCGGTTATCAGATCCTTCAACACAGGTAACGACCGTAGATTGCTCAGGAAAAAGATCAAAATATATCTAAAACATGAGGAAGACAAACTCATGGCAAATTAGAAAACCCAGAGAAAATTATAGCATAAACTAAAATAAAAGCTACCAAATTTTACTAACGGACACTCTCAATGAACTAAACAAGTGACATAATCTTCACAAGAAACGTGCAGCAATAATATCACAGAAACTTTTTTAAAATGTTCAACCTTGGAAAATAACAATGAAACAAGGTCATGTTACACACAAAACAAGGGCTAAGTAAAGACAGATAAACGAAGAAAAGTGAGACGATATGAAACAATTAGAAAAAGGATCCAGTACACTAAACTCAACATGCTTATTGAAAACAATTCTGGATAGTACATAGAACATCTGTCTATATATATAGAAGTGGACATTTTTTTATTCGCTGTATGAAACTAAACGGTTGTCAATTTTGAAATAACTTCATAATAAGCAATTTTTTTTTTGCAAGTAGTGCTTTTTATTCAGTGCATGATTTAATGACTAAAGTGGCAGTTAATTGCAAATTACCGTCAAAAACAAGTTTTGAAACCAGACTTTAGACACAATTTTTTATTTTGTCATTAGATATTTATACAAACTCTATACTCTGCTATAGATACAAACATTATGTGTTAACATATATACACTGCTTAGACAGTATGTGTGGCCTAGCTAATGAGCAAGCGTACTGAGCGAATCAGCGTTGGTTACCCTCCCCCCCATGATATATTATACATTTTAAATCTAAATGTTCAGGCATGAAACGCTGGGTAAGTCAACTAGTATAATATAAATTTAGTGAAAAAAATCCTATTGAAATAACAATTCAATAACAGATCAAACAAGACTTAATTAACAGACATTAAAATTGAACACCAAGGCAAAACCACGGAACAAATTCACACTCACAATATATCATTGAAGAGTTGGAGAATTTTATGAGTAACTATATGTAGCAATGACCATCTTACTCCTGATGAAAACTTAGACAATGAAGAAGTTCGTCCAGCACTGAACGTCAAAACTTTGCACGCACTTGATAGGATGAAAAATATTAAAGACCTTTTGGGCATGGGATTAAAACTGACCTTATTAAGGATACGGCGACATCTACCTAGCTACTAAATAGTCCGTTTTCTATTTTTTTAATAAAATGTGATTAGGAAGACTTACTATATTGCAATCCAATCAGTATTTTATCAGCTACATACAAGTTACTCAAGAAAGTCATAACCTATAAACACTTGACCGCACTCAGCTACCAAAAAAGGTAGGTTGCTGAACTAAAGTATTTATGATCATCTGTAGGTTGTTCAACAATAATTGCAGAAAACAAATTAATATAAAATACTTTTGTGTGTGGCATTCGTAGACTGAAAAAAATTATCACTCAATAAACACCAGTGAGTTCTAACGGCACTACAAAACCTCTATTGATATACTCTCTTACATGGCCAGTAATGCAACATCTTCATTTAAGCTTCACACGGTCAGTAATAGAATATATAAAAACTGAAACATGGAGATCCCATCTACTCCAAAATGTTCGCAACAGTGCATGAAGATATTTCCAGGACTTTGCAACATCGTCATTTAGTCCTCATTCGATCAGTATTAATACCGAGTCATTGAAAAGTCCCGCTACATTTTTTTTATTTTTCAGATTTTAAACCGAGGACTTTAATTTCGTAGTATAATATAGTTCACTAAATTAGAATTTGTTGGTATAAAAGTTGAACCCTACATCTGGTCAAAATGGGTGATCATTTGCCTTTGGAAATGAAGTGTAAAATCGCTGCATGGCAGGAAGTTTATCAATCTCCAACCGAAACTCAAAGACAATTCCGTGCTTTCTATGAGACACCTACTTGCCCAACACACTCTACAATTTATTTCATTCATAAGTGATTTATGGAAACAGGTTCTGTGGCTGATAGACCACACACAAGGAGAACTATAAGTAGCCGTTCAGAGGAAAACATTGCTATTGTTGAAGAAGCTTTCATCAGAAGCCAGGGGAAGTTCATAAACAGAGACTCGCGGGAATTAGCTATTCATGCTTCAACCATCCAACGGATACTACGTAAAGACTTGAAGATGTTTCCTGTTAAGATGCAAGTTGTTCAAAAACTTGTGCACGAGGACTTTGATCGAAGGTTAGAGCTATGTGAGACACTCATACACCGAAGGGTAGAGCTATGTGAGACACATACGAGTACACCGAAGGGTAGAGCTATGTGAGACACTCATACACCAACACGAAAATGACCTTTCTATCTCCGATAACAAGTTCTTCAGTAATGAAGCAATTCTTCACTTATCTGGTCGCGTGAATCAACATAACACTCGATTTGGTGGTAAAAACAGCCCAGTTGTTGTTGAACAGTACGAGCGCGACTCTCCAAAGCTCGTTGTATGGTGCGCTATCTCATCTAAAAAGCTCATTGGACCCTTTTTCTTCAAAGATCACCAGCGGCTGACTGCTAATGTGACAGGTGTCAATTATCTAGCAATGCTTCGAAACTTTTTCCTTCCTGAATTGGAACGTGTAGCCAATGTTGATGATTGTTTTTTACGACAAGATGGTGCTCCTCCACATTATGCTAAAGCAGTTCGCGATTTCTTGAATCACAAATTCCCTGATAGATGAGTTGGTTGTCGAGGACCTCTGGAGTGGGCGCCGCGTTCTCCAGATTTGACACCCTGTGACTTCTTTCTGTGGGGCTTCCTGAAAAGCAAACTCTATGCATCAAAACCCAGGATTGTTAAAGAGTTAGAAGAAGGTATAAGGAATACCTGCAATCTTGTTACAAGGGAGATGTTAACCGGAGTTGGAGAGGAATACGTGAAGAAGTTGGCAATGTGCCTCGAAAAAGGCTCACGTTGAAGTTTACGGAGCCTTAGAAAAGAGAAGAAGATGAATTTTTTCTTCATCGAACTAATTCTAGCAAACTATAACAAGTTCACGACTAATTATGTTCAAATCCATAAAGCTTCTTTTCATTTTATTAAAATTAAAAAGTGTAGCAAGACTTTTGAATGACCCGGTATATATATATATATATATATATATATATATATATATATATATATATATATATATATATATATATAAATAATGAAACGGGGGGAAGTCCATCTATCCCAAACTGTTCATAACAGTGGGTGAGGATATTTCGAGGACTTTGCAGTAGGAATGAAAGGAAATCAGAATTGATGGGGGAAAGTAAAGGCACTTTCGTTTTGCTGAGGACATAGTATTATTTACCTCAAATTCATAAAAAATACAGTTGATGATACCGAATGATCACAAACCAGTCTACATTAAAAATATTACGAACTACTCGTATCATTTACCTTAAAGATCCACTTAAGAAAGAGGGGAAACGGTGGAAGTCAGAGGTGAAGGACAGGAATACGAAGAGAGAATGTAGTTAAAGAATTAGGATAATTATCCTTATTTGTGTAGAATTATATATTAAAGGAATATTTATTGATTCTATTCTTAATATATTATTGTGATGTAGTCAATGGCATTCCTAGGCGAGTTATTTCAAGTTTTGTGTTATCTTATAAGAAAATAAATTTTGTGTTATCGTAGTGTTAAATCTTTTGTTTAGTAGCTTGAAGCCGTTATATCTAGTTATCTCTTGGTTTTCTATGGTAATTTTGAGTCAATAATTTATAAAAGTGAAGGTGAATTGAAGTGCCTCAGTCTGTTCTCATACGATCTATTTCTAAGTTTAGGGATAAATTTCATCGCTCGCAGCTGGACGCGTTCCAATGTTGCTGTTTCTTTTCATCCTGATGGAGACCTGAATTTTGCCACATATTCCAAATGATGTACAGTTCAATTAGTCACGTCGCACTTTGCAATGAATTTCGTTCAGTGTGACAATTTAATATATTATTATTCGATGAGAGATGGAGTGTTTGGAGAATATTTGTTATAAATATAGTAGATATGAAATTTAGCAATGAAGAATTAAAATTTAGTGGATTTTCTTTACGTTATTGCAATATTTTAAAGATTAGTGTCCAAACATTTTGACATAGTTCTGTTTCAAAACAGGGGTGCCAAATTTCCGAATTGTGGCCTTTTCTTAACATATTTAGCTTAATATATTTAGATATGCGGTTAGCGAAAGGTAATAATAAAATTACTTAATCCGCTAGAAAAGACTCCTAGAGTTCCTCAACACTCTTCAGGAGCGTTTAATACACATCCACTTATGAACGGCAAAACATCATGATTTTTCACCAGGAAGGAATGTCATATAAATAGAATATTCGAAAAATATAAAATATTAATCACTACAATGAGGAATATATTAGGAGTTTGAAAAGACAGGACTGGATCGCCACCACCACCATGGCCCAGAGAGAGTTCAAAGTCCAAGGATAAGTTTATAATTGTGACATCTCTTCTAAACCGCCGCAACTCAACAGCACAGATGGAGCAAACCGTTTCACCTGAACGGTGAAGAGGACGCTTAGAAAAACTGGGTTCTTTGGTCGAGTTGAGACATTATTACAGACCAAAGAGGTTAGTTTGGGGTAAAAAGCATAAATTTTGGCCGTTCGATCTGTGGAAAAGGTTTTTTTTACATCGATGAGTCCAATTATTTTTTTTTCAAACGTAGAGGTCTGTAATGAAAAGTGATGAGCGAATTGCTCCTCAGTGTATTGTGTCTACAGTGAAGCAGGACCGAGGGAGTTTGATGGCTTGGAGCTCTTTTGATGCTGATTCAGTCGGGGATCTTTCTGAAATATAAAATAAATTAGACCAGCATGGCGATCAATCAATTTTGCAGTTACACAATATTGCATCCGGAACCCGTCTTGTCGCCCCCATCCCAATATTTTGCAGCCAGACACTAAACCTAAACACACTTATAGACGTTGTCGTAGTTATTTGGAGAAGAAATACCAGGGGCGGTCAATAAGTTTTGCGAATCGGTAGGGCAAAACAGAGGAAGGAGGATGGTTGTTTGTGGGGGTATTAGAACAAGTTATGACAAGTCAGGACCTGCAGCCGCACGCTCCTGCCTCATCCATTTAAGAAGCAGTAGCTGATCGCAGATCGTCAGTCACAAATTTTTCAACAATGGAGAAGGTTGAGCACCGCGCAGAGATCAAATTTTTGACCTAAGGAAGGCAAGAATGCAAAAGAGATCCATGAACGCATGGTTGCAGTGTACACCGACACCGCCCCTTCCTATGCGACCACTGCTCGCTGGAATGGGGAGTTCCGCCATGGTCGTGAGTCCCATGAAGATTACCCCCGTCCAGGACGCCCGTCAAACATGACCAACGAGGACAATGTGGACCGTGTGGAGAGGATGATCCTCGAAAATCGACTGGTTAAGGTCGAAAAAATCGAGCGAGAACTTGGAATATCACATGGAAGTGTTATCAACATCCTGCACGACAATTTGACCATGACCAAGGTCTCTGCCCGTTGGGCCCCTAGAAACCTCACGCCCCATGATCGACTTCAACGTCGTCAAAGTCCACAAGGTCAGAGTTGCACAAGATGCCCTGCGTGAGTGCGGATTCGAGGAGCTCAACCATCCCCCCTACAGTCCAGGTCTGTCCCCTAGCGACTACTTTTTATTCCGCCAGCTCAAGGCTGCACTGCGTAGACGCCGGTTTGGGGACGATGAAGATGTCCAGCTCACCGTCCAGGAGTGGATTGAACAGCAGTCAGGAGATTTCTGGTTGTCGGTAATTCGAAGCCTCAGGGACAAGTAGCGTAAGTGCATTGAAGTCGAGGGTAGTTATATTGAAAAATAATAAAACACTTTTCCTCATATCTCGTTTCCTTATATCCGAATTGCAAAACTTATTGACCGCCCCTCGTAGCATCAAGTTCAGCTTAAAATCATGGATTGGCTACCCCAGTCTTCTGAGCGCAATCCTAATTGCTGGGTTAAAAAGTGCAAGGATCTATAAAATGCTGATAATTAATTAAATAGGTAATGTAGGTAAGTTATTTGTATCTTCGATGCTAAAAAAAAATTGGAAAAATGTGCAATAATATCCACGTTTTTCTGGGTCGTTCCTAAAGACACTCTCAGCATCCTGAAAGGGTCCGATGCACTCTTTAATTGACCTACGATTATTTTTTAGTTTGACAAGGCGAATGAAATCTGGTCAATGAAGATATAAAGCATCTAAAAACTACAGGGTGGTCCAAAATTCCTGTCACCCCTACCGAAAAGTAATAAGAACAAAAGAGGAACAATATAATAATATCAAACACGTACTGGTTTTAGTGTATTTCTTTTCAATATAAGAATCTTGCAGTGAAGTCGTGCCACACATCCTCCATGCTCTTACCAGAATGCACACGATCATGTGCCATTACACTTGCAATCAGCCTCTCTTCCAAACTATAGGAGCTCGAGTCAGCCATCTGAAATAGAAAATTGAAGCAATATTTACAGAGGATGACAAGACTTTCGGTCATCTGAAATATAAAACTAAAACAATATTTGAAATAGAAAACTAAAACAATATTTACAGGGGATAATAAGACTTTTGGACCCCCCTGTAGTACAAATTAGAGAAACATGGAACGTTACATGTCAGGAATAACTAGCAGATAGAGAAAGACATTTATTTGATTGATCAGACCTTTCTTCCCTTATCTTAAAACAAGCTCAGAGACTCAATATAAAGGTGAAAGTAAATTAATAAATTTAATTTGGTCAAGTTCAAATTAAGATCTAAAATATCTAAAAAAATGTAGTTAGCAAAAAATCCAAAATAGAACAAAGGACAAAACCAAGTGAAGCATAATCTGTTACAATATAACAACAAACGATACAAGAGAAACGCTCACATGACCTTGGATTGTAGAACCTTTGGCAAGAATCTGAGATTGAAGAGGTTAATGTCATTATTTTAAAATGTATCAATTTGTGAGAATTCCTCGCAGCACTCCGTTGTGGTACACAAAGATTAATTGGGCAACTGTTTCACCGATAATATTTCTCTAGTTACGAACGATTGTCGAAATCGTTCGTACAATTGTCGAGAATAATGTAAAACCCTTTTTACGGGTTAGAATAATATTTCATTGGTTAGATTAATATTAATCTTTAAAATTAATTTGTTGATTAGAACAGTAATTAATTTAATCATTAACTACAATTACCCTTGTAAAAGTCTCCGAGGGTTTAGATTACTTTAGTGCGGTAATTGCTTGGGGAAAACTTGAGTTCTTCTCGAAGGAGATTTTGCGCATAATGGCCTTGTTGAGGAAGATGTGACTTTTTGTATAGTATCAGAGAGACACAAGAGTACGGGTATGCAAGCAAGTAAGATACAAGTGGAATTGTTGCGAGAGAAGGTACCGGTGGATTCTCGTACTCTTTATGGGATTGGAAGACAAAACGCCAGTCATTTCGGCGATATTTACAGACTTGTTCTCCAGGGCAACTTTGCAGGCCCAGTTTTGTCTTCTCAAGATGGGAGAATTGGGCCCCTTTCACTACTTGGAGATAAGTTTCCGTGCGAATGAAAACTTCCACCTGAAACAGAAAAGATAGAAGAGTTATGCGTGTCTCTGCGCTTCTGGTAGAACGGCGATAAGCTACCACCCTCTCCAGGCTGCTAAATTAGATGGGTAGCGTGAACGCTTCTCTGGCTGGGAAAGGGGCAACCTAACCGGAACTGCGACTCCGTGCACTTGCCGTATGCGAAGGACGTGTGCACACTTGCTAGTCGCCGTGCGGAGTTATGTGCACGTGAGAAACATCCTCTCATAAGATGAAATGAAACAGAACAGATAATTAAGTTGGTAGAGTGAAGCGTTATACAATGATAAGGGCATTGAGAAATCAGCCTTATTACTTAATATATTTAAGGAAGGCATCGATGGGGTGCTAGAAAGAATTAAAAAAAAATGTTCTGCTTAAATAGGGTAACCACTATTTAGTGCATGGTTACGCGTACTCGAGAATTCTGGTGAAGTTAGTGGTCTTTTAGTTTTCCGAGAAATTCCCAAATATCTATCGACTCTCCATTTAGAAGGTAGGCCAATTTGACTGACGTAGCAGGTAGGACAGACTATTACATTTGAATTAATAGCTCCCAGATCATCTCAACATCAAATGAATATAATCCATATAGGGAAAGAAAGAGCTTCAACGATTCTGATTGATATGATTGAAATTAAACTTACATTATGACAGAAGATTTCACAAAATTTTCTTAGAGACATCTTTAAAAAACTTCCATAACTTAGATTCTCAATCTTCTTTGGGGGTAATTCTTTTAAGAAAATATACCCAAATCTTCTGACACAATGTAACATTAATTTCATTCATATCAATCAGAATCCTTGAGGGTAACTCTTCCTTTATAAGGATCGCATTCCTTGAATATTGACATCCTCCGTTGTCTACTAATTCAAGTGTATAGGATATCATACTGTTACGTTCATCATAGGAACCAAAGAACACTAATCGCACAAGGATTCTCGCATTCTACCTACAATACACTACCACTCCGAGTCTCGCCTAAACACGTTTAAGAAATGACCGTTGTTTGGCACATTTTCTTTCCTATTCTCCCTACTTATCCGAGGTCGTGATTTATCTTTCCAGGAAGGAGTCTCTTAGTGAAGTAGGGCTCCTCGCGAGATCTCCACTCCCATAAACCCGGGCCAATAATTCTTCCAAGCAGCCTTCGCAGAACTTCGTCTTAGTGATTTAGCGCTTTCAAACATACGTGTGGAAGGATTAAAAGGGCAGGGGCGTGCATCTGATAGCTGGAAAAAGTGAATCGCTCGCTTGTCAATGTCAGACAGGGAAAAAACTCGCCGGAAAATGTAGGGGAAACGATTTTTCACTGGAGTATTTCCCCCTTTTGATCAAAGGTGGCGAAAGCGACTCGTGGCAGTCTTCTTTCGTGACTTCTTTACATTTATTTATAAGGCCAAATTCAGGAGAAGATGGCAAAGGAGATGTGACATGCGAGGGGGTGGGGTGAAACTGTGTGAAAAGTAGCCCCTTCCCCCCAAGTAACTGAAAGAAGAGATGACTAGAGTGTTTTATGAACTGTCGGGAAGTCATTTCGCCTGAATCTGCCTTATTTCCGATGGACGGTAGTGCATTGCGGGTTGTTCGCATAGTCATCTACCTGAGGCAAGGAGTCCGCGTGAAAAGGGGAAGAGGACAGGCTGGGGACGATTTGAGGATGGGCTAGAATAACTATAACTCCGATTAATCCCCTCTGGTACCTATCTCAGTTGAGACCGAGGGACTCTTGTTTAGTTCATTATCTCTCTTTTTGTCTCTGTTTCTTTCTAAGATGTTTGCTAGATAATTAATTTCGCCCCTCCCCCCCACCAGTCGCTTTTTTAATCTTGGACGAGCTTCTCCGACCGGATAATGAAATTCACATAAAGATCAAAATGACAATCGCTGTCGAGAACAAGGAACTAGGGACCTGGTTTGGCTGGATGGGAAGGAGCGGTAGTACCAGCCAGCAAGGAACCTTTCGTGGTCCAATGGGTGGCGACTACTTCCGCGTCATGGGAGTGTGGGCGTAGAAATCCCATCGACAAGTTCGGGGGCCGAAGAGTGATATGTTGTGTGTGTATGAAGAGAGGAGGCAAGAAGAGACAGCGGTGTTGTGATTGGCTATGCGGGTGATGTCATGTGTGGATGGTACTCTCTGTGTCCGCGCCAAATGGCGATTAGCTACCTGCGCTCAAATGTTTTGAGTCGGGATTCTCGCCAAGGATCGAACCCGGTACCGAGCCGTGGAAGAAGCAGCGCATCGTCCATAGGACTACGAGTGTTTCTCGTTTGCTTGCCTCCTTTGTCTCTTCACCTTGATTGGTACCGAGCGTTGATCACGGAGGGGGTGTGTATGCAAATCCACGCCGGCTCTGATTAGTGATGGGACGGGTCGAAATCCTTGGTTTTAGATGTGGAAACTCTGTACTCATGAGTACTTAGGGCTAATCGTCCGGTTGTACTAATAGGTACTTAGAAAGATTTTAACGTTTGTACTCATGGGTAGTTAGGATTTCATGTGCGTTTATACTTATGAGTACTTAAGAGTACCCGTACCTTTTGTAATCATTATTACTTAGTTCTGAATTTGTTCTCTTTAGTATAAAAAAGTACTCGCGTTGGTACTAATGAATATTTAAGAGTAGCTGCACTTTGGTAGTCTTGAGTATTTAGAGAACCTGTGCCTTTGTACTCACGAATACTAGAAAGTTTGTACTGATGATCACTCATGATTGCGTTTCTTGTCCCCCTTTTTTCTGAAAGGAACCCTGAATTTGGGGTTTCTCGCTGTCGGGTGCCGGAGTTTCTTGTCTTTTCTTCGAGATTACTTTTCTTGCTCCGTCTGTTCTACTCCCTCTTCCCGAGGAACCGTGCCCACGTGAGGTTACGTCTCTGTTCGTTCGTATTTTTGTTACGAAAATTATGCTGCCAACTTTAGTAGGCCTAAAAGCGATTCGTGTGACTCGAGCGATTAACTCCCCCTTCAAGGAACACTAATTGGAGCTAACTGTCTATTAGATCAACCTATCTCCAATCGAATTAACTTCTACCTTCCTTCTCACTTGCCCTATGCTCCCTATGCCGATCTTAAGATCTTAAATGTATTATGTAGCTACTTGAAAGAGTTCAGGTGTTTCTCTGTGGTATTTTGAGTGTTTTTCGTAATTGCCTTCGAGTCGTGGAATCTCAGAATTTGGTCATTATTTTCTTCGACAGGAAATCTAAGTCAATCATTCGTTACCGGATCTGTGCCCCAAGAAGGTGTAATGGCAACGAGTAAAACAAGATGGCTAAACAAATGTCTGTTATGAAAGCGTCTTTTTAATGAGTTGAAACCCGGAATCAAAGTTGCCCACGGTCAGCAGGATATAGCGCCCTCTGGTGGAGATTTAGTGATTGCAATGATCAAGAGCGGAAGAAAGGGGTTTCCACTGAAAGAGATATCTGAAAATGGACCTAGTGTAGAAATAGCGGAAAACATTAATGGCAATTAATTGAAAAGATTTGTATTGAATTAAAGCCCTTTTAAAAGCGTTAGGCGATCACAATAGTGATCACCTAAAACTAAAACTTGCCATGATCATGTTAAGGTGAAAAACATTATTGCGCCAAATTTTATATTTAAAAAAAATAGATGGAGTCTCATTTCTGTTCACGTGATTTATCAAGTTCGGGTTTGTGCGCTCTTGTTATTTAAGAATCCCCTCTTGCAAGTAAAAAGATACGAAACCATTTGTATTTTGGTAAATTCAATGAGGAAAAAAATTCAAATTAGTAAAATAGTCACATTCATTATTAGCTCTTACGTTCTCCACCTCCTACCGAAGATCAGGGAGTCTCAAATCTAGCCTCGACGCGGTAACTCTCCTTTAAATTATATATTTTTTACTTGCAATCATTTTAATACCCCTTTTGCTTTTACCTATTCATATTTATAATGGGGTATTATACGAGTTTTAATGCATTTTGATACACCTCTATAGCACAAGGGACGAAACATCTGTCTGCCTCTACATTCCATCCGAAAAATACATAAGAAAAGGAGTTTGAAAAAGGCTAATTCCAAAGTTCAGTATCATCTAGCATCCTCATCCATAAATCTATCGAGTCTATTCTTAAAACTGTCCAGGGAGGACGTTTCTACCACATAACTAGTGAGCCTATTCCATTCATTTACCACTCGATTAGTAAACCAATTTCTACCAATCTCTTTCCTAAACCTAAACTTGTCCAGCTTAAACCCATTACTACGTGTCCTATCCCTTTCACTAAAATTTATAACCTTACTTATGTCTCTCCTAGTATAACCTTTTCCCTACTTGAAGACTTCAATCATGTCCCCGTCGAACTCTTCTCCTTTCTAACGTAGGTATGGATATTTATGCCTTTTAGGACTTTCACGATAAAGTGCTCTTCACCCCATGAATAATCTGAGACATCCTTCTTTGCACAGACTCAAGCAAACCAATGGTTATGATTCATTCTCGTTGATCATTAAAACCACAGTAACTTATTCGGACACCTGATATAACAATGGCATCCATGCGTTAGTCATTAAAAATGCCATTTGATTGTAATATACATAAATAATGACTCAATTCAATATTAATTTATCACATTATCAGAATTAAGATGCTGGTCCTTATGTCACTTCAATAGTAGCATTGCTGTATAGTAAATGCACAATACATTTCATTAATATTTATCGAATATATATTGTTTCTCTATATTTCGCACAATTTTATTACTACTTTACACAGGTGAGTAAAAAATACCTGCCATATTTAAGTAATTATCACTAATATTTATTATTAGATAGGTGAAAATAGTAGAAAGTATTATTGATGGAACATCTGCTCTGACAGTGATGACGTTGCAAAACATTTGCTCCCGGCAAACCGAAATTCTTCACCTCTGCCCTGGAGCAACACGGAACACACATACTCACGCACTGCTCGCTTGCACGCTGCATTCCCCCCAAACGCCCAAATCGGGAAAGGGCGAAGGGGTACACCCCCTCCGCCTGGGAACGAACACTTACCGAGTGTAAGCCTTGACCCAGGTCCGCTTGGCGGCGCTGACGTGCACGAGTTGGAGTTTAGTTATCATGTTGAAAACCAACGTGAGCATCTCCTCAGAACGATTTTCAAGAGGTTCGTGTGAAAGTGTAAAAGTTAGGGGGGGTGAAAATATGGGGAAGGTAGAACGAAGGTGCACATGCACAAACACAAACGCATTTACTAACTCATCCAAACATGGCCGTATAAACAAAGGTAGGCCCAGGTGCCCAAGGCCTATACACAGACTCGCATGAGGTACACACAGGTGCCGCAAGACGTACATACACAACCACGAATAGATGCGCCGACAAATAAAGATAGACTTAGATACAGGTAGAAACGCCAATATGCCATTACGGTGGACAGATACTACATACAGACGGTACTGTAATTTGGCGGGAGGTAGAGCAGGGTCTGCAATCTTACCCCCCCCCCCCCCCTTTCCCCCCGCCTGGCCTGGTTTATGTAAAAAAAACCCGGGGGTTTATAATTATTTTTATTTATTCATTATACTTTTTTAATTAATTTTAGTAATATTTCTTTGTCTTCAGTTGTATTTGAGTTGATCATGAGAAGTTAAGGACCTGAGTGGAAGGAGATTGGGGAAATATACAATAATAAAGGTAGTAAAAAAACAGAGTACATTACGATTAGAAAGAGTTTGAGGAAACAAGATATAACAAAGCACCCCCCCCCCTAATTAAAAAAAAATGAGAGACAGAACATTCTTGAAGCGAGTTAGTGAATTTGTCACAAATGGGTAGTCAAAGGAGGAAGACCCTGATGAATTTATCCATTGAAATTAATCAAGCAGAGACATCTACAGGTGGTCTAACTTTGCACCCACCCCACTTTCAAAAAAATGTAAACGCAATGTCAAATACTTCCACAAAATCTAATGATAGCCTAATGTCTTCTAACTCATCCTCCGTAGTCTAAAGCATTGACAAATTTATTCGCAACTGAAACTGAGAAGAAACTTTTAGATCTACAGTTTGCTAGAACATTTGAGGCGAATAATATAAAAAAATATAGTAAAAATGCTCAGAGGTGGTCTGTACATAGCCTTCTAACAGAAGTCATTTCGGTGAATCTTTGTTAGACGAGGTAAAGGAGGAATGTGAGAAGGAAATGGTGACTGAGTTAGAAAAGCGGAATGTGAATCTTATTCAAGATAGTAGAATATACCTAATCAACCGATCAGAGCCAACTAACTCTCTACATAACGGCATGACAATTGCTGGTTCCTCATACTCATCACTAAAATCCTACATATGCTTCAGCTGTATAAAAACACTGGATACTCAGTTTAAGTAATTATTCTTCCCTTTTTTATTTTCAGGTAATTGCATTTTGTTCAGGCAATTAGAAGAGAAGGTTGGTTGCAAGAAACCGAGAGAAACATATGTGAAGATAGAAGATACCATTAATCGAACCTGGTAGAAAAAGAACTACCTCCTAAAGCTGTGCTTAAAAAAAATGGTGTAAGTATAAAATTAATTTAGAAATCATCACCAACTATGACCACGGTTAAGAGAAAAGGTAGGTTTAAGTCCAAGAAATGCCAAATGATACATATTGGAACAACCACGAAGAATGCATAAACACATTTCATAAGAACTAGCAGAAGTATTTTGAAATTAGCGGTGCACATCCTGATCACATTGATAATACCATTAAATCTATTGTTAAAAATCTCAGCATTCAAATGGAAACAAGGAACCTCATCCATCAACTGAAATTGGACTCGACTGACTTAAACAGATTCCTGAGTGACAATTGTATCTGGTTGGAACGGAAGTAATGTCCGATTTTCTACAATAAATATTTATATAGTATTTATTAAAGTGGTGCATCTTGTTATAGTTTAGGAAGGCTACAATGAGTAATCTATACCTTTTTCTTTCAGATTATAAAAATATTGTTCATAATCTTCTTAGGTATTCGCCCCTATGTCCTCACATCTTAAGATCACATTAGATATGTTTTACTCTATGGGTTTCATAAAGGCTCCAATGCAGGTACAGCGGCAAATTCATTCCTATCACTTATGGAGTTGATGCAATAAATGAAAGAAGTTTGCATGAGGATGTTTTCCCATTTCAAAAGTGGGGATTTTAGTCTAAAAGATGGACCAAAAGTAGGTCTTCCAAAAGAACTTGACTCCGGAGATTTGGAAGCTGTTCTCAAAGCAAATCCTGCTACAACTTTTCGGGAACTCGCAGAACATTTTAACCTAACTCATACGACTGCCCCACGCCAACGGAAAAGGATTGGGGAGGTTTTAGTGATTGGAAAATGTTAAACGCCCACTGTCAAAGATGAGAGAAATGGAGATCAGAGAGAAAAAGAGAGAGAGAGAGAGAGAGAGAGAGAGAGAGAGAGAGAGAGAGAGAGACACGAGTAGGACGGAAAGAACCCGCGATCGGCTTCTTTTTGAGGTAACTTCCGTTTGATAAGACGCCCTATAGCGAGCATAATTGTAACAACAAGAGGTTCCGCAAGATGGAGCAAAGGTCTAAATTCACTCTCGGCGCCTCTGTATAGATAAAATAAAATTCACTACGGCGCCTCGGTAAAATTCACTTCCGGCAGGCCCGTATAAATAGTAAGCGTTGGCCTGGGTAAGATTAGTATTTTACCAAAGAGGACGCGACGCAGAAGAATTCTTTCTCTCGTCCTCCTTTACCCCAAGAGCCCGAATACAAGAAAATTAAATAAGAAAAATAAGAACTAGGAACGAGGAGACTCCCACACTGGTGTATTCGACTCAGCTTCTCCGCGGCGAAATACTCTCTCGATCCCTACTTTCGAGGCTACCGATGGTTGTTAGAAGACAGGTTGTATTCTCCTTCATAACTTTAAGCAGGCTGAGTACTAATCGGCCAAGTGAAAACTCAACCGTGCTGTCGAAAAACAATCGAGCTCGACGCTCATACCCTGTTCCATCCCCCCCCCCCCCCCGCCCCTTCCAGCCTTTCTCTCGGGTACAAAATCCTCGGGTGGCAGATCCACCCAAAATGATAGATTCCCTTTTGCAGGTCGTGTACGTTTGTGTGTACGTGCTCACGGCTCCCACCTAGAGCTGACGTGTGTAAACCTTTTGCACATTTAGTTCTTTTGTATTTCTATGTTGTATCCATTATTTTATTTTTGTTTGTACAGTAGTAAAGATTATTTTGTTTCATCCAGTTTGATATCTAGACCCTCTTTCCTAGTTAGTTGATTTAATTCGGGCAAGGGAAAATAGTCACTCTTACTCGATTTAGTGCAACCCACGTTTAAAATGCATCATTCAGGGCAAGGCCTAATCGCAGAGTGTCCTGCGGGCTTGCCACATTCCCTTTCGAGTTAAAGGAAACAAACGGAGGTAAGGAAATCTAACCTGACCTACGACACCGCCGTTCGTGGATGATTCGAGGAAGCAGAATTTCACAACAGCCGAGAGGAGGACGGATTTCATTCTGAAAATATCATGTTGAGTGTATAGTGGCATATTGAAGGACTTGTCTATTGTGAACTGTTAGACAGCAATCAAATAATTAATGCTAATCTTTACTGCAATCAACTTTGTCGTTTGTCATCCTACATCACAATAATGCCCGTTCTTACACAGCTCGAATGACCAACGATCTTATGGACGAGCTCGGTTGAGAAATATTGCTTCATTCTCCATATTTTCCTCACCTTTCTCCTTAACATAATCACTTGTTTAGGGGATTACAGAACTATTTGGATGGTCTTAGGTTAACATCAAGAGAAAAGGTTGAAAACGACTTGGATTCATATTTTGTATCAAAACCTAAAAAAAATGAATAGCTAGGCATTTATAAACTTGTTGACAGATTGAATGAGATTCTAGAAAGCAATGGAGGTTATGTTTATGATTAAATATTTCCAAAGTCATGAGTTTTTTTTATTTTTAATACATACCCTAAAATCGGGCATTACTTTCTTTCCAACTTGACACTTTGGGAAAGAATGTGAAAGTGTGGTTAGATCTTCAAGAATCACCTGTTCTGTAGCCTTTCTAAGAATTGAGTATAAGTAAATTTCAACAGTGTGTGATCTCGGTCCAACGTTTTGCCTATCAGTCACATCCCAAATACAAAGAACAATAACTATCCTTAGACCAAGAAAATGAGGCGATTGAACGGCTGACCACAATTAATGAAGATTTTGAAGCACCTCTGATGTCTTTGGCTATTGAGAGTGAAGCTGCCTACCTTAAAGCATTCTTGGCGACCACTTGGCTGGGGAGAACCCCAGCCAAGTGGTAGAAATTAATTGGAAAGAAAGCATATAAAACAACGCCCAGGTACACTACATTACTACAAGTTTATGCAAGAAATAAGTTCCCTACCAGTTCAGCATCAGTTGAGAGAATTCTACTCACTTTTGGTCTAGTCCACACTACCTAAGTAACAGGCTGGGGAGCTAGTGAAAAGACTGCAAAGCTGGCAAGGTGCAACAGGATGCTTAAAGAAGAACCAGGGAACTGGTAGCTGTAACATATTGTATACTGCCCATTAGGCATATAAAGTGCACACACAAACTAACACCGTATAATATATTGCATTATACCTGTCTTACGCAGTATTAAAAACTGATTATATCAATCCAGTAAGCTACTGTACTGTTATTCATTTTTTTGTGTTAAATAAGTACAAATATTTAAGTTCATTAATAATTACCCAACATGATATAGTACTGTACTAGCAATTTAATTAAATGTATTTGTTAAGTTAAAGTTACAGCATGATGCAAATCACTGAATGTAATACGGCAATTCCTCCGAGTCAAAATGGCATTGTACCCTGATCCCTGTTTTTATTAATTATAATAAAATCTTTAACAAATACTGAATTTTCTCTTAATCCTCAAATCTTATATGTATTGTACTGGTCGGGATTCCTATATCTTTTTCTACACATTCTTGCAAACATTATTGTAGCTAAAATCAATACCACCGTTTTAATATTGTAAGCATTTTTAGTTAATGTAGGCTACTACTACCTACATCACTGTATTTATATCATAAAGCCTCTCAGTTCGAGGTAGTGCCTTTTTTGTCATGTCACTACCTTTTTCACTCTGGCAAACGCTAGACGATGTTACTTGTCTCAGGGAGAGCACTTGCTAACTGAATGGATACGGTGTTGGTCCGCTAACGCCGCGCTACCTGGTTCGATCCCTAGCATTAGCGGTCACAATAGCCAATTATAACACCGCTTCCCACATACCTCTGACGCGGAACAGGTTTCACTTGAGCATAATATTTCCTGGCACCTCTCCTCAAAGAGGACCGGCCCATGGTGCCCTCGGGCTCACTAGCGATCAGTCATACTGACTTTTATGTCTATTTCATTATCCGGTAGGGATCTGCCTAGAAAAGGCAGGTTAACGAACCACTACTACGACTCGTCTCACGTAGAGCTCTCACCCCGGAGTAGAGTTTTAATTACTGTATTCTACAGTACAGTTCTCATCATAATGAGAGTCGTTGTCGGCTGTCACTCGCGAGGGAGGATGACGTCCTCTGGGTGGCCATCGATCCTGTGGGTCCGCAGGCGTCTGAGGAGGCCCACTCGCAAGCGAGGATGATGTCCTCTCGTTGGCCATCAATCCTGTGGGTCAGCAGGCACCCATAGAGGCCCACTCACGAGCGAGGATGACGTCCTCTGGGTGGCCATCAATCCTGTGGGTCCGCAGGCGGCTGAGGAGGCCAACTCGCGAGCGAAGATGACGTCCTCTGAGTGGCCATCAATCCTGTGGGTCCGCAGTACAATAAGTATGGATTATAGAAGCAGCAAACAAAAGTAAGAAAAAAGGGGTTTTTGTTAATATCATCACTGGATTGGCCACTGCGCTATGTTTTGAATGTCGCCTGCGCATAACGGCCCCACTGTATATATGAAAACTGCAAAACCTACAACAAAAAGTTATTATCCTTGGTTTTCGAGTAACAACAAATAATGTTGAAAATGGTATTGGGGCCTGTATGCAATTGGCCAATATTCTGAGCTTAGTCCGGGATTTAAGAAGTCTGTGGCTAGGCATATAAGTGGGTCGTTTCCTGGGTATCTACCCCGCCAACCCTGGCCAAGAATAACACCATGGTAAAGAGCCGCTCGTCTGGAAAAGAAACCGTATTGAAGAAGTTCGTAGGGCGTGTTTACGAAAAGAACTCGAAGGAGTATTTCCCCAGCATCGCCCCTCTGAAAGAAAGTGATATGTTCCTAGGACCTGGGGCTTTTAAATCGCAAATCCATGAATGATTACTTCTTACGGTATTCTCATAGGAGACGGATGGTGAGGTACCAGCACTGAAGATCACCTTTTAACTAGCACTCAACATCACCTTTTAACCAGAAGCTGCCCCTCTTGACAAATAAACCACAATTGTTTATAAGTTTAAACAAGGCTGATAAAGGTAAACACGTCCAATTAGTCAATAGCAATGGCTTTTTATTGCTGGCCATGATAGAGGTAACTGATGAGATCGCTCACATCCTCGCCGAGAGATTCATCGCGTTGATCGAAAGCAGCGAAGTAAGGTTGGATTGGCGAGCGCGGGACGTGACACCCATTCGCAAGAATGGAGACCAGTCAAGCAGGTAACTACAGGCTCAATTGTCTTATCTCGATAATTATCGGTTAACTACTGAAAGGAATTTTAGCGGACGAATTATAGAATACTTGAAATCGAATACCTTGATCAGGCATCTACAACTTAGGTTTCGTCAAATGAGGTCGTGCCTGACTAAACCTGTTTGAGTTTTTCCTTGAGTTATTAAAGACAAATATCCTCCAATCCCGAGCCATGGCCATATTTGAATGGAACCTTCAAAGATGCTTAAACATCACAGGAAGCTTATGCTGAAGGTGTGCTTGCTGGAAATTAGAGATAAAATTGCGAACTTTATAGAGAATTGGCTGTTGGACAGACTGCAGAGAGTTATGGTGAGTGGACAGGTTTGCGACTAGATTTAGTCCCTAGGGGCGTTCCTGGGCTAACTGTTCGGCCCTCTCATATTCATCTTAGACATATACTGCCATAAAGGCACACATAAATGAAAACTGGTAACACAACCAGGAAAAACGCTTAGGAAATTATTATTACGTGTACTATTAAAGCTTAAGAAGGAAAATGGGAGATATATTATCATAAAAAATAGGGCCAAACTATTTTAATCGTTATAAGAAAATGAATAAAGGAGTTGGATTCGAACCCGTGTCATAAAGCACTCTTCATTTATTCATTTTCTTATAACGGTTAAAATAGTTTGCCGCTATTTTTCTGTTACTATATCTCCCATTTTCCTTCATAAGCTTTAATGGTACACGTAATAATTATTTCCTTAGCGTTTTTCCGGGTTGTGTTAACAGTTTTCATTTCTTTGGGCCTTTAAAATACAGCGATTATATATCACGTGTCATGTGATTTTCAATTATTACACTACCATAATGAAGGCCAGGCAACAGAATCGCTGATTTTGCTGTCAACACAACTATGTAGGGGCATAACGTAAACTGAAGACGGGAAAAGGATTCGAGCTGACTTAGGTGGAGTAAGGGAGTAGTGGGAGGTATGGCAGATGCATTTCAGTATTGAGAAGAGCTACAAGGAACTACAAGGAACAGGAGTACCCTAGAAGACCTTACGGTCCATACAAGGAGGGTACTTTTGGCGCAATCTTCGAAGGTGTCCGTTGGCAACCTCGAAGATCACTCGCTATGATCTTAACGGCGATTTCGCAAGACTTTATCTAGTCTTGACTTGAACTGGTCAACAGATTCACTGTTGGCAACTTCCATCGGAAGTTCGTTCCAACTACTGCAGATACTGTAAGTGAAGAATTTCCCACACAGATCACGGTGGTATCGCTTCAGTTCAAGTTTAAAGCCGTGATTTCTTGTTCTCCCCTCGCTGAGCTGAAAAATATCCCCGTAGTCCAGTGTATCGTAGCCTCGAAGTATTTTAAACACTTCGATAAGCTGACCACGTAGTCTCCGGGTTTCCAGCGAGAACATATCTAATTCCCTTAATCTATCTTCATAACTTTTATGTCTGATAGAGGGAATCAGCTTGGTTGCCCAGGCTTGCACGCGTTCCAATCTCGCGATGTCCTTTCGAAATGAAGGACTCCAAAATTGTACGATATACTCCAGGTGCGGTCGGACGAGGGAGTTGTACAGACACAGTATTATCTCATTGTTTTGATATCCAAACTGTCGCTTAATATACCCTAACATTCTTTGGGATTTCTTCTCCACCTCAATACACTGTTTCGAGAACTTGAGGTCACTCGTGATAGTTACACCCAAGTCCTTCTCAGTGTCGGTGGATGCAAGAGCAGTGCCCTTAAGGATATAGGGTGATTAAGGATTTCGGTGGCTGATATGCATCACTTTGCATTTGTTTACGTTGAAAGGCATTTGCCACGTATCAGACCACTCTCCAATCTTTCGAAGATCATCTTGCAGGCGGGCAGTATTTCCATCCTTTGCAACGTTCATACCAAGCTTGGCATAGTCGGCAAATTTAGAAATTTTCGCAACCATGTCACCGTCTATGTCGTTGAGGTAGATGATGAATAGTAGTGGTCCTAGGACAGAACCTTGAGGCACTCCGCTAGTAACGGGCATCCATTAAGAAGCCTGCCCATTCAGCACCACCCGTTGCCGTCTGCCACTCAGCCAGATCTCTATCCAGCCTGCTACTTTTCCGTCTATGCTCAGCGCTCGCACTTTCCGGAGAAGGCGGCGGTGTGGTACCTTATCAAAGGCTTTCTGAAAGTCCTACCTCCGTGTCCCGATCGTGCTCACTGAAGACGAAGTGGAAGAATTCCACAACGTTCGTCAGGCATGACCGTTGCCTTCGGAAGCCGTGCTGAGAACTCCCCAGTAGCAGCTTTGACTCTAAATGCGACGCCATTTTGTCCGCCATGATACTTTCCATGAGTTTACCGACTATCGAGGTCAGACTGATAGGTCGGTAGTTCGACGGTTGGCTATGGTTTCCTTTCTTGGAGATAGTAGTCACCTCCGCTTCACGCCAGTCTATAGGAACGCATTCGGTCCGGATTGACATGTTGAAGATTGCGCTCAGGTGTCGTGAAACTTGATTGCGCACTTCTTTCAACACTTTTGGTAGAAACTCATCCGGTCCAGGTGACTTATTCGTCATTAGGTCAGTGATATTCTTTTTTATTTATCCTTCTGTGAAGTCTAAATCCTCCAGCTTTTCGCCCGAGTAGGAATCCGTTGGCTGAGGAATGGGACCACACTCTTCAGTAAACACTGAAGAGAAGTAGTTGTTGAGCAGGTTAGCATTTTTTGCATCTGAGTGCTTTAATGTCCCCTCATCATTCCTCAAAGGGCCAATCGTTCGAACGATCGGTTTATGGCTGTTTACATATCTAAAGAACTCCTTGGGATTCTCTTTACAGAGTCTCGCCACTCGGAGTTCCTCAGACCGCTTAGCCGCCCTTATGCTGGACTTCACTCTCCTGACTAGCCTCCGGTATTCGTCAAAGTTACCAGATATCTTCGATTGCCGGTACACAGTTCTCTTCTCCCTAAGCAGTTGGCCGATCTCTCGATTAAACCACTTTGGCTGAGCAGAAGACCAACGGGGGCATTTCAGAGGGATGAAACGCGATTGAAGACTCATGAATGTGGTTTTGAAACTGTTCCACGAGTCTTCAACAGCCTCGCACACTTCTAGCCTCGCGTCAGTCAGTCCAGCGCGTAGACCTGCAAAGTCTGCTCTTCTCAAATCAAGTTTTCTTGATTTACTATGTGCAGGCTCTGCCTTGGGGACTTTGACTACAAATCTAATTAGTCGGTGGTCACTACCACCGAGCTCTTCGGCCATAGAGAGGTCGTCAACGATGTCATCCTCAGAGGTGAAAACAAAGTCGAGGATATTGTCTCCTCTCGTTGGCTCTCTCGCCCATTGAGTCAGGAACTCTTTGTTCGCAAACTCCAGGAGTAGTGTGTTCTCGCTACAGGGTTCTCTGGTTTCCCAGTCAACTTGTGTTGAAATCCCCCATGACGATACACACTCTGTCTTCGACAAGTTCTCCTAGTAGCTGGTACATATCTCTCTCCTTTTCAAAGAGTTGGGCAGGAGTTCTCCTAGTAGCTGGTACATATCTCTCTCCTTTTCAAAGAGTTGAACACCAGGGTCCTGTATTTGGCAGGACCTATCTCTAGGTCAACACCTAGTAGTTCATGGTCGGATATGATGTTGCAATCCGTCGAGTTGAGAGTCTCCTTGACATACAACATCACACCGCCACCCTCTCTGTCTGGTCTATCTTTTGGGAAGAGTGGGTAGCCGAGAATCGTGAATTCACCTTCAAAATCTCGGCTTGAGGTTTTTATTCACGACGCCGTTATGGTCACCATCTCAGGTTCCTCTGTTGCTACGTGGACACGGAGCTGAAGAAACATATTCCTGATTGACCTCGCATTGAACAGAAGAACTTTCAGGGAGTCCCCCAGTGTAGGACTCCCTACGCTCTTCCGTTTCCCGGCTTCTTTTGTGTGGCAGTACCCCTCTTTTCCACACCTAAGAACGTCGTTCCAGGAGTGACACGGGCATACTGTCTTACGTCTGCCTTCACTCTGGGTGGGACGCTCCTCTGCGTCCGCTCTACGACATCCTGGATTAAGTTACAGAGTACAGCCTTCCCCTTGAAAGAAAGGTGCACTCCGTTCCTTTGGTAAAGGTCGTTTCGACCGTAAAAGGTGCGGTAAGGGCCCAGAAAGAAGACCCCCTCCGCCGTACAGAGGTCGGACAGGCGCTGGTTCAAGGTCACGTTCCTTGAGTGAGCTGTCCGGCTAGGACCTCTTCTTGGGAGCAACCCTACATCTACCCGTCTTCGAGTTCTCAATCCGCAGTCGTCCACGGCTCCCATGACAGTGCTGAAAATTTTCTCGCTGGGGCCTACTTTGCCTTCTCAGGGGTAGAGGTCATTTCCACTCACCATAAGGGCAACGACTTAATTCTCGGAGATCTGAGATTTCTCAGCCTCTACCCTGATGTGGTGGTTTCCCCGTCCTGGCTGGCAGAATACCTTCACACTAGTGTGAAGGCGGGCCGCCAGCAGGGGCTGCAAACCTCGTGCTTGAGAATCGCCCACAAGGGTAACCCTCGGACATTTCCATGTAGAGGTTTGATGCTTTCCTCCTGGAAGTGAACTCTCGGTTCCCTCTTTCTTCCCCATCTTATTTTTCTTGTTCATCATGTTCTTCTTCTTTTTTTCTTATTCATCTTTTTCCACTTATCTTCCTTTGTTATATACTCTTCTGTTTTTATCTTTTCTTCTTCTGCTTCTACCTTATCTTCTTCAACTTTCTCTTCTTCTGCTTCTACTTTATCTTCTGTTTAACTTTCTCTTCTTCCTGTTTCTTTCCCTTCTTTTTCTTTTTCTTTGAGGTTTTATCCGTAGCATGCGGACCTGGCTCTGAGGGTAATACTGCAGATGCAGTGTTTACTACAGGGCTTGACGTTAGCTCTGCTATCGTGACCTCTAGCCTGCGAATCAGTCCGGCGTGTTCCAATTCCAGGCTGTTTACTTTCTCCTCCAACTTCCTAGACCTTTCCTCGGAACCCCTTGATTTGGCCGTTTAGAATACAGTCGGTGCAGGAACTGACTGGGTGGCATTTTGAATAACACCCCTCCAGAAAGTCCACGCACCACTTATCTATGTGGCATATTGCGCACGTGTTTTTTTAGAGCTCCTGGTCCTTTCTTGTCGGTCATTCTGAACACTTTCTCTCTTTCAATACTTTGCGACCAATCAATGATAAAAAAGGGGTTAGTGAGTTCTTCCCACGTGAGTCGCTCCCGCCTATTGATCGGAGTCATTTCGGAGTCTTCCATAAAGGCATGCTCCATGTGCTGCTGTTCGTCCGACCGAGTCGTCAAGCCTCGGCGTGCCGTGGCTTCCAACCAAGCAGCACAGGTCGTCCCTGAAGGGGCCATCGATTTGTCACCAGGTGAACAACAACGAAGCACGCCCCTTACTAAACTCCTACTAGTTCCCTTCACAACGGCCAGGATCTCGGAGCAGCGTTCAATGGATATCCCGCCCCACCAAGAGACTCGACCCAAGGCTTTTTATTGACCTGGCAACCAACTTGGGAACAAAGGGCCATCACCTCGGACCGATGCTACCAGAGGCACCCGTCAACGGTCTCTGGGAATGGTCAATAATTACGCGCCAGGGAAGGGATTAATGGGACACTACCCTCATCCCATTCATCGTGCCCCAACGCTTAGGACACCTCTAGTCCTAGTCTCTCGCAACCAGTCAGCGTCGATTGGCGTTGTTTATAGAGGTTCCAAAGCCTCTCTTCTGGCGCGTGAGGTAGCTGCCAGGTCCTTATATGTAGATAGAAGGAAAACAGGGAAAGAGTGACACGATAGGAATAGGCTCTCTCTTTTGTTCATTCTTTTTATTTTTGTATACGTGAGAGAGATAGGATAAAAGTAAAAAAAAAGAAGGATAGAGTAGAAAAAGGAAGGAATGACGCACTTAGTCTGGAACCTCGTTTCCGGACAAATCGACAAGGGAAGCCCTACCAGGAGTACCCAGAAGAGGTACCCCCGCCGACATAGCTCAAAAAGTCAAAGGTACACACAAGCTCTCTTCCCGCGACAAGGGGGCATTACCTCTCCCTCTACTTGAGAGAGAGAGAGAGAGAGAGAGAGAGAGAGCAAGGTAATGCACATCGGATTCACAAATCTATGGTAAAGGGCAAAAAAGTTAGAATCTATCCAAGTAGAGAAGGATATGTAAGTGCTAATTAGGTGAAAAAAGGAAGTCCTAAGCAATGGGTTGAGGTTTAGAAGAAAGCTTAGGCAATTTAATTTTAGAAATTGGAGGGGGAGGGGATGGGGGGCAGGAAGAGCATTTACCTCTTCTATTTTTTCTCTGATACAACACACTGTATGGCTCACAATATCTTTCGAGGTTTATCTTTCATTGTAGAGGGAGAGGTTGCGCGATCCTTGTCGCGGGAAGAGAGCTTGTGTGTACCTTTGACTTTTCGAGCTATGTCGGTGGGGGTACCTCTTCTGGGTACCCCTGGTAGGGCTTCCCTTGTCGATTTGGTCGGAAACGAGGTTCCAGACTAAGTGCGTCATTCCTTCCTTTTTCTACTCTATCCTTCTCCTTTTTTACTTTCATCCTATCTCTCCCACTTATACAAAAAAAAGAAAAAAAAGACTACTCCTATCATATCACTCTTTCCCTTTTTTCCCTCTATCTACATATAAGGACCTAGCAGCTACCTCACGCGTCAGAAGAGAGGCTTTAGGACCTCTATAAACAACGCCAATCGACGCTCACTGGTTGCGAGAGACTAGGACTAGAGGGGTCCTAGGCGGTGGGGCACGATGGATAGGATGAGGGTAGTGCCCCGTTAACCCCTTCCCTGGCGCGTAATTATTGACCATTCCCAGAGACCGTTGACGGGTTCCTCTGGTAGCATCGGTCTGAGGTGATGGCCCTTTGTTCCCAGGTTGGTTGCCAGGCCAATAAAAAGCCTTGGGTCGAGTCTCTTGGTGGGGCGGGATATCCACTGAACACTGCTCCGAGATCCTGGCCGTTGTGAAGGGAACTAGTAGGAGTTTAGTAAGGGGCGTGCTTCTTTGTTGTTCACCTGGTGACAAATCGATGTCCCCTTTGAGGACCGTCTGTGCTGCTTGGTTGGGAGCCACGGCACGCCGAGGCTTGACGACTCGGTCAGACGAACAGCAGCACATGGAGCGTGCCTTCTGGAAGACTCCGAAACGACTTCGATCAATAGGCGGGAGCGACTCACGCGGGGAGAACTCACCAAACCCCTTTTTATATATTGATTGGTCACAAGCTTAAGAAATATACAGGTGTTCAAAATGGCAGGTAAGAAAGGTCCAGCAGCGCTAAAATTCACGTGTGCCACATGTAAAAAGGACAAGTGGTGCGTTGACTTCCTGGAGGGCTGCTATGCGAAATTCCACCCAGGCAGTGTATGCACCACTTGCATTTTAAAGAAGGAATTGGAGGAAGTAGTCGCCTACTACAGGGAAAGAACTACAGACCTCGAAAAAAAAATCGAGAGGCTCAAGGAGGAGCACTCCCACCAGATCCGCAGGCTCGAAGAGAAGTTAAACGAGCTCTCGAGTCCTGTGACAAACACCACCTCTGCAGAGAGCCCGGGCCCGAATGTGGCAGAGACGCCAAAAGGAAAAATATAAAAAAGACGAAAAAGGGAAAGAAGAAAGAGGAAGAGAGAGAAATAGAAGAAGAAAAGGTAGAAGAAGTTAATGAAAAGGATGACAAGGGGAAAAAGATGATAGGGAAGAAGAAGAAGAATAAGAGGAAGAAGAAAAAAGAAAAGCCTGAAAAGACCATGACGGGCAAGAGAGAGGAATCGGAGAGCTTGCCTCAGAAAATAAAGACTCCGAGCCTAGCAGGCAAATGTGCCAGGATCAGCCTTGTGGGTGATTCCCAGGCACGGGGCTTGCAGCCCATGCTAGCGGCCCGCCTTCGCACAAGCGTTAAGGTGAGCTGCCCCTTAGGCTGTGAGAATCAGCAGGTAAGAGCTGAGGCCGAGAAGTCTCAGATTTCTGAGACTTCAGTCGTTGCCCTTATGGTAAGTGGCAACGACCTCTACCTCAGAGGAGGTAGAGTAGGCCCTACAGGCGAGATTATAAAGACGGTTATGGGTGCTGTCAACGACTGTGGATTGAAAACCCGCAGACGCGTCGTGGTCGGGATGCTCCCGAGGTGGGGTCCAAGCCGGACTGACCGCGTGAGGAACCTGTCACTAAATCGGCGCCTTGCAGACCTCTGTACGGCGGAGGGTGTCTTTTTGTCGACCCCTACGCTGTATGCTATGGTATAAAAGACCTCTACCAAAGGGATGGGGTGCACCTCTCCTTTAAGGGCAAGGCTTTCCTAGCCAACCTCATCCAGGATGTCGTGGAGCGCACCCAAAGGAGTGTCCGACCCATTGGGAAGGCGGACGTACGCCAGTACGCCCGAGTCACTCCCCAAACAACCTTCTCGGAGGTTGTCAAAAATGGTGCCCCTGCGACAACCAAGAATCCGGGAAACAGAAGAGTATAGGGGGTCCTACATTAGGGGACTCCTTAAAAGTTCTTCTGTTCAATGCGAGGTCCATCAGGAACAAGTTTCCTGAGCTCCGTGGCCTCGTAGCGACGGAAGAACCCGAAATGGTAGCCATAACAGAATCGTGGATAAAAACCTCAAACCGAGACTTTGAAGGCGAATTCACGGTTCCTGGCTACCAACTTTTCCATAAAGATAGGCCAGACAGAGAGGGTGGCGGTGTAATGTTGTATGTCAAGGATACAATCAAATCTAGGAACTCCAACATTATATACGATCACGAGCTTCTAGGCGTTGACATAGAGATAGGTCCTGTCAGATACAGGACCCTGGTACTTTACAGACTCCCTTCCCAACCCGTTAAGAAGGACAGAGAACTGTACCAGCTGCTAAGTGAGCTTGTTCAAGGTAGAGTGTGCATCGTTATGGGCGACTTCAACAGACAAGTTGACTGGGAAACCAGAGCAGCCTGTGGCGAGAGCGCGCTACTCCTGGAGTTCGCCAACAACGAGTTCCTCACTCAATGGGTCAGAGAACCGACGAGAGGTGACAATATCCTCGACTTGGTCTTCACCTCTGAGGATGATATCGTTGAGGATGTCTCTGTAGGCGAAGATATCGGTGGCAGTGACCACCAGCTAGTTAGATTTACCGTCAAGATCCTGAAGGTAAGGTCTGTTGCCAGTCAATCAAGGAAACTTGACTTGAGAAGAGGAGACTTTGCAAGCCTTCGTGCTGGGCTGACTGATGTAAGGCTAGCGGTATGCGAAGAGGTTGAGGATTCGTGGAACGATTTCAAAAATAAATTCATGAGTCTTCAATCAAGTTGCATCCCTCTGAAATGCCTTCGTCGGTATTCTGTTCAACCAAAGTGGTTTAATCGAGAAATCGGCCAACTGCTTAGGGAGAAGAGAAATGCGTACCGGCGATCAAAGATCTCGGATGCTTTTGACGAGTACTGGAGGCTAGCCAGGAGAGTGAAGTCCAGCATAAGGGCGGCTAAGCGTACTGAGGAACTCCGATTGGCGAGACTCTGCAAGGAGAATTCCAAGGAGTTCTTCGGCTATGTAAATAGCCGTAAACCAATCCATCGTAGAATTGGGACCTTAGTGGACGAGGAGGGTGCATTAACTCAGTCAGATGCAGAAAATGCTAACCTTCTCAATGACTACTTCTACTCATTGTTTACTAAAGAGTGGGGTCCTATCCCCCAGCCCACGGATTCCTACTCGGGCAAAAAGCTGGAGGCAATGGACTTCACCGAAGGAGAAATAAAGAAAAAGATCGCTGACCGAAAGACGAATAAGTCCCCTGGACCGGACGGGTTTCTACCCAAGGTGTTGAAGGAAGTGTGCGATGAAGTATCACGACATCTGTGCGCTATCTTTAACATGTCAATCCGGACCGGATGCGTTCCTAGAGACTGACGTGAAGCGGAGGTGACTCCGATCTTTAAGAAAGGAGACCCCAGCCACCCGTCAAACTACCGACCTATCAGTCTGACGTCGATAGTCGGTAAACTGATGGAAAGCATGATGGTGGACAATACAACGTGGTATTTAGAGTCAAGCCTGCTACTGGGGAGTTCCCAGCACGGCTTCCGAAGGCAACGGTCATGCCTGACGAACCTTGTGGAATTCTTCCACTTCGTTTTCAGTGAGCACGATCGGGACAAGGCGGTGGATGTGGTCTACCTAGACTTTCAGAAAGCCTTTGATAAGGTACCACACCGCCGCCTTCTCCGGAAAGTGCGAGCGCTAGGCATAGACGGAAAGGTAGCCGGCTGGATCGAGAACTGGTTAAGTGGCAGACGGCAACGGGTGGTGCTGAATGGACAGGCTTCTGAGTGGGTGCCCGTTACTAGCGGGGTGCCTCAAGGTTCTGTCCTGGGACCACAACTATTCATCATCTACGTCACTGACATGGACGGTGACATGGTTGCCAAGATTTCCAAATTTGCCAACGATACCAAGCTTGCTATGAACGTTGCAAAGGATGGAAATACTGCCCACCTGCAGGAAGATCTTGGGAAGATTGGGGAGTGGTCGGACACGTGGCAAATGCCTTTTAACGTGAACAAATGCAAAGTGATGTATATCGGCCACAGAAACCCCCAATCTCAGTATATCTTTAAGGGCACTGCTATTGAATCCACCGACACTGAGAAAGACTTGGGTGTAACAATCACTAGTGACCTCAAGTTCTCGAAACAGTGCATTGAGGCGGAGAAAAAGGCCCAAAGGATGCTAGGCTATATTAAGCGCCAGTTTGGTTATCGGAACCAGGAGATTGTACTGTGCCTGTACAACTCACTTGTCCGACCGCACCTGGAGTATGCCGTACAATTTTGGAGTCCTTCATTGCGAAAGGACATCGCAAGATTGGAACGCGTACAAGCCAGGGCAACCAAGGTGACTCCCTCTATCCGACATAAAAGTTATGAGGATAGACTAAGGGAATTAGATCTGTTCTCGATGGAAACCCGTAAACTGCGTGGTCAGCTCATCGAGGTTTTCAAAATACTTCGAGGGTTCGACAATGTTGACTACCGGGATATTTTCACACTGAATGACAACAGAACGCGCAATCACGGCTTCAAACTTGAACTGAAGCGTTACAACCGCAATCTGTGTGAAAAAATTTCACCTACAGTATCTGCAGTAAGTGGAACGCACTCCCAGTGGAAGTTGTCAACAGTGAATCTGTTGGCCAGTTCAAGGCAAGAATAGACAAAGTCTTGAAAAGTGGCCGTTTAGGGACGCAAAACAATTGAGCAGTCATGTGCCCGCTCGATTGCTAGTCCAAAGGTACCCTCCTTGAATGGACCGTAAGGTCTCCTAGTGTGCCTTCTTTCCTTGTTGTTACTCCTTGTTTTTACATACTCTCTCTCTCTCTCCCCCTCTCTATCTCTCTCTTACACTCATTATCTCTCTATCTGTATTTCTATATTACCTATGTAACATCACATCATGTCTTTCTTATTTTCTATATCTTATTCCTTTATTAATATCAAGCGACCTATCTCTTTCAATATATATATATATATATATATATATATATATATATATATATATATATATATATATATATATATATATATATCTTTCTTCTTTCTCTCTCTCTCTCTCCCTTTGTGTGTGTTTGTGTGTGTGTGTATTTTCGTATTTTTCTATCATCGCATTACATCTTTCTCTCTCGGCCTGTATGTCTCTTTCTCTACTTTTCCGTACCGGTAGAAGTGGGTGAAAGAGGTAAGCGGGAAGCGCCTTTATCAGTAGTGGGCTTTCTCTCAAGCTCCGTGTTAGGGATTGCCCCAAATAGCACATCCTCGGTATGGATCGTAATGTCATTGGAGGTTCTCCTTTCTTTTTTGATTCTTCGTGACTTATTTTGTAAGATCTTTACCTACTTGATCTTTTCTCTGTCGTTTTCTTCATCTGAGTCCCTACTGAAGGCAACCCAGAGAACGGGGAAGGGAGACAGGCGGCCTCTCTTCTGCCTACCTTGATTGGAAGGGCGGGGTTCGTGAATATGTAATTGGGCTCTAACCTCAAATCTGCTTTCTCTCTCTCTCATATATATATATATATATATATATATATATATATATATATATATATATATATATATATATTAGGGGGTTTCTCAGGTATAGGGGAGTAAAATTAAAGTTGGAATAATACAATCTCTAACCACACAGAATTGTTTCAATACCCACAGAAACACTCCTTGTAAAATTTAGTGTAATTAAAATAATATTCAGAGGTACGCCTGCAAGGTTGAACAATGGACCATGATTGGCGGAGCAAAGCTTCCAAAGACGAGACAAGTGATTGCATACTTTTTTCATCGGCATTTGAACTTAAAAGAGGAAATTCAGACATCGTTAAAAGCCACCTGCGAGGCCGTTCTTGAGTTTTGGGCAAAAGCGAATATTCCAGTACAGGCAAAGCAACATGTAATAAAAAAATAGAAAAAGTGTTTTCTAACTGGAAAGCGCTCCCAAAACACTCAAGAAGGACAACTGCAGCACATAAGGCAAAGGAAAGTGAATTTTTAAAAAGTCTCGACACTCTCTTTGACATTGCCCATCAAAATGCTATGAACATTATGCAGATCCAAGAGGATAAGGATTTTCTCCTCGCACAAAGTAAAGACTGTCGGTGAGGCGTCCTTGAATCAGTTGACAAAATATTAGTGCAGAAAGAGAAGACGGTGGAAGCACATTCCATTGCTGCACAACGTCGTCGTCAGCGAGCAACAGTTAAAAAAGAAGCGTTAATGAGCCAAGCGGTTCTCACCAGTTCGTCCTCATCTGTTAATGAGTCTAATTACACAGAGAGTGATCAAGAGCAGGGCGTCGGCAGGCCTTCGGAAGCTGTTGTGCCAGTTCCGCCTCCGTCTAAGGGCGTATGCGTGGGGGATATTGTGATGCCGACATTAGCTGCTGCCCTTGACCGGACTAAAACGTCATCAAGAGCTGCAATATTCATTCTTGCAGAGACAGCTTCCAGCTTAGGTTATAATGTTGAAGACTTAAACATAAATCAGAGCTCCATTCACCGGAAGAGAATATAACATCGTACCCAAGCCCATGCTACACCCAGACTTAAAGACGAGCTTCAAGATGTTTCACTCATCGTGCACTGGGTGGGAAGTTGATGAAAGATCTCACTGCAAATTAGCATGTGGAGAGGCTTCCAGTTCTGATAACCGGTATTGGTACCAGTCAATTCTTGTATGTTGCCAATCTCAGGAGTGGAACAGGTAGCGAGCAAGCAAATGCTGTCTTATCAGCATTGAGAGACTGGGGCCTGGACGATCCGATTGTACGGATGGGATTCGACACCACAACCACCAATACAGGGAAGTTTTCCGGAACCTGTCATCCTGCAACAGCAGTTGAAGAAATATCTCTTGCATCTGGTCCGCCGCCACCATGTTCTTGAGCTCGTCCTTAGAGCAGCGTTCACCGCCTCAATGGGTCCAACGTCTGGCCTGAAGTACTTCTTTTCAAGAGGTTTAAAACACATTGGCACACCATTGATCATGGTCTAGATTCAAAAAGCACCAGAGCCAACAGTGCCGAGGTGGAACAGTTTCTGATTAATAGTAAAGACAACCTAAGAAGTTCCTTTCAAGATGTTCTCAAGAATAAGAATCTTAGTTTTCGAGATTACTACCGTGAGTTGGTAAAGTTGTCTCTGATCTTCCTGGGAGGCACTCCTCCACGAGGGTTTCGTTTGTTAACTCCTGGGCCAATGCACCATCCCAGATGGATGAGTAAAGCAATTTACTCATTGAAAGTGTGGATGCTGCGAACACAGTTCAAGTTGACTCGTCGTGAAGAGAAAGGACTTCGTGAGATCTGCATCTTCGTTGTACTTCTGTATGTCAAGGCATGGATACGGGCTCCTTTGGCAGCAATTGCTCCCCATCAAGGCCATGAGATGCTGAAAGCTATGGCTGGTTACCACAACAAGACCTTAGCTAAAGCCACTGCATCAAAGTTAAGTCAACACCTCTGGTATTTGTCAGAGGAAATGGTGGCAATGGCTTTGTTTGATCCTCTGGTCTCAAGAAATACAAAGAGAGCCATGGTCGAAGCCATATCAAATAAGGAAGGTGCAAAGAAACCCTTAAAGAGGATCATTTGAAAGAGGACTCTTTCATCATCTAAGCTAGAATATTTCAATGTCCCTTTTCACAAAGCTGTGACTGCCACATTCCTTCTCACGCTCTGACCCAGAAACTTGAGAAAGTAACATTGATTTTAAGACAGCCTCGTCTGTCATTTCTAACCTCAGGGTTGTCGATGACAATGCAGAACGAGGGATCGCATTGATTCAAGAATACAATTGCCATTTAACACGAGATGAAAATCAGATTCAGTTTTTTGCTTTAAGTAGTTTCGGAGCACAGACTCAAGTTCCCTGACAGCCGGAAGAAAACCTCCTTCAAGCATCAATGAGTGGCAATAATAGTATAACAGCTACTCAGTTACAGGCCGCCGTTTGCCGGCTTGTTAGGTCTCAAATAATCATCCTCTTTCAATGGGTCGTGGTTAGGAAAAGAGGTTGGTGGGATACAAGTAAGAGTGGGTCCACGTCCGTATCCTAGTAACATAGCAGATTAACTGAATGTTGCAGCCATTCAATTTGCTATGGCTGAACTCTTACAATTTACAACCAATTGTAACCGTGCAAATAGCATGTTAATTAACACAGTGACTATTTACATTCACAAATACTTAAGAAAAACATACGCAATGCATTTATTTAAAAAAAAGACAAAATATTCTTGAATTTGTATTAATGCATTAATAAATATTTTCTCCTTTTTTTCATTTTTCTGTGCGATTTCTCATTTCCTGTTAGGATAATGAAAAGATTTACAAGAACAAAACGTTTTTATAATTAGAAAATCCATTATGACACGAAGTCTTTGCAAGATCCAGCATTAAACCAAAAACGATTCAAAAAGCATCGTTTTTCTCTCATAAATATTAAGGTAAATGTTAAACCTTCCAAGGGCACCCCTAAATATTAATTGAATTGCACGATATTTGGTGATCATTGTTTTTATACCTAATGGAACAAAAATTAGTGAATAGAGTCAAACTTCAATTTTTGGGGGGGAGAAACACCCTTATATATATTATATATATATATATATATATATATATATATATATATATATATATATATATATATATATATATATATATATATATATATATATATATCTTCTATATAACCCTCGACCTCTGCTTTCCCCTCCCCACCCATTCTCTCTTATCTCTTTTTTCTTTGTTTCTTTCTCTATTCTCTCTCTTCCCTCATGAAAGAGCCATTTAATTCAATTACCGCGTAACTTATTTTAATTAAATAGGAAATTCATTATCTTTTGTGCAAAATTTTAAATTTCATGTACATACAACATGTACAGCCCGGCTAAAAGATTCCGGAGAGCGAGAAACTTTTAGGAAATTAGATAAATACATAGTCATTAAGTTTTATTAGTATATCAATATGAATATAATAGCGAAATAAGGATAAATAAATAGCAATAAGTTATATGTGTCCCAAACAATCAACAAAAATGAACAAATTATAAAATTTGCGAAAACATGTAGCATCAACAATATATGATAAGCAGATGAAGCTGTATGAAATTTACAGCAAAACCAACCTGATACAGGAAGCTCAGTAGCGTGTCAAGAGTCCATTGCAGTGATGAGAGAATTTATTCTTCGAGACGTACTCTCTACGAGGGTGCGACGCCTAACGGGCGTGATGCTGGTTTACTCATCGGTGGCGATTGCCTCCCTTGAAAGCTGGCTAACGACGTCTTACAGCCTCTTCCATGTCCTTCGAGTGGTTTTCCAGTATAGTCATATCCAGAAACTGGTCGCCAGTCCATCACCGTGATATTGTTGTCTCGGAACTACTGTATGGTGAACGCAGGCATTGTTCCACTGGAAAATCACATTCCGGGCACATCTAGATAGGTCTCGAGCTGAGGGCAGCATGTAATCTCTCAGGACAGATTGGTACTTCTCTGAATTCATGGTGCTATTAAAAACGGTAGGACCATCCAACTTTAAACTTGACGTGCAGTCTTATACCATTACAGAGCGGCCACCATGCTTCATTGTTGCCACTGGGTACTCTCGATTCCACTGCTCGCCTGGCCTACTGTGTAATCTAACGTTGCCTGTGGTCAAGAACAACTTGGAACGCGAACTCATCAGATAATAAGAGCGTTCCCAATGACTCATAGCCCAGGTGCAGTGAGCACGTGCCCAAGCCATCAAGGTCGCTTCTGATGAAGGTCGATCAGCGTCTTCTGGTGGGCTTTACATGACTTCAGGCTTTGTGAAAGCAGTCTGTGACGGCTATTTTGATGGTTGCATTAACATGACCGCCTTCTATCCAATCATATTGCAGCTGGACTGCGGCGATGTGTAGGCGCTATAGAAATGATTTTCCTGCTTGCCAATGCATCGGGCCGGTCCAAAAGACGTTCCTTTTCACGACAATTAAGGATTTTTCTCCTGGAGGGGCTAAAATACAATCTATTTAAAAGTTAAATTGAAATGTACCAAGCGGCGATGTGTAGGCGCTATAGAAATGATTTTCCTGCTTGCCAATGCATCGGGCCTGTCCAAGAGACGCTCCTCTTCACGACACGTAAGGAACCTTATCTAATAGATCCATCTAACAATATTCTAACAAGAGATGTTGATGGGCTCGTGTGTGTACGTGTGTGTGTGTGTATCCAAATCAATATCATCCCCACTAGACTCTTTCCTAGTTAGTCTCATCGAGCGCTCGTGCCTACATCAAAGGGGGTTTGATTTTGGGAGGCTCCATTTATTTATTTATGGATTGGGGAGGGGGAGCTGGGCGTGATGGCTCTTTGGTCAGAGAATGAAATGTCGTCGTTCTAAGCTCAAGGCATTACCTGGTCGATGTGTGAGAGGGTTTCAAGATTTCTGCGCCAATCACTCATACTTTCACTACCCTTTTAACCTCACTTTCAGAGAATGAAATGTCGTCGTTCTAAGCTCCAGGCATTCACTGGTCAATGTGCGGGAGGGTTTCAAGATTTCTGCGCCAATCACTCATACTTTCACTACCCTTTTAACCTCACTTTCACCGTACATTTTTGTCATATTTCTCGACACTTTCCTCATCTAATGGACATTATTTTAAACATTCTTTCAACGCCTTTCACCACATCTTTCACCTCCAGCTCTTTTCACCGAACTGGTGTCAATATACCAATCCTAATGGGAAAATACGCATCGTGTCCGGTTTGGAGACCATTTTGCAATCTATAGCCAATTGAGGCAGTGCAATCTCCGCATCTTCTGCTTCCTATTATCTGTGGTACCACTGCTGCGAGTCGGAACCTTTCTCCAAAGTCTGCTTGATCCCCCAGAGTGTAAACCACACGGGGTTGAATGTCCTTGTATACTTACTTGCTTATAAGTGTCCGTCGGCACGACGACGACCTGTCCCATCTCTCCTGTCATGCGCGCGCATGTGGCTGGGGATCCCTGATCTTGTCAGGCAGCCCCTTCCATATTCGTGGCAGTTATGGTCCGCATCTGGGATGATTAGGTGCCGCTGGTGCCTTGCAGCTTCGTATGGGAGATTTCCGTACGCGATACCTGTGCAGATACCGTGACAAGCAGATTCTTAACGCTTGTCCATTGCCGGTACCGTGACTAGCAGGAAAGCAGCGCCTGTTCCCGATCTTGGGGGCTGGCTCCTGTACACCCGATTGTGGTGTGATGGAGTTTTTGGAGGAAAGGGTGGAAGGAAAGAAATGAAGAAGAACAGAAAGAAGAAGAATGGTTGAAGGCAGGAAGTAAAGAAGGAACGGAGAGGAAGAAAATTAAATAATACGAAAAGAAGGGAGGCAGGAAGGAAGAAAGGAGGAAGTTAAAGGAACAAAAGAAGGAAGTGAAATAATGGAAGTGTGGAAGGAATTGAAAAGATGAGACAACTGATAGAATGTAAGAAAGAATGAAAAAAAAGGAAGAGCGAGACAAATAAAATAAAAACCGAAGAGAGAGAAAGGGAGATTGGAAGAAAGAGGAATAAAGAGGACGGAATGAAGGAATAATAAAAAGGACGATGTAGGTAGGAAAGTGCAAAAAAATAAGGAAAACGTTGCGGTATTTATTGAGCATTTTGTGTCTTTTTATTCACATTAAGAAATGCAAGTTTCTATTTCCTTAAGGGCTCACAAAAGCTCCTTCTAGCCTGCATTGATTGCTTCCAATGCATTTATTTATAACTCCGGCAAATGAAAATAATTGTAGTCACGTAGTGGAGTATGAAGCTTGTATTGACAAGCGAGTGTTCCAAAAGAAAACACGACCCCTCCACATGGAAAAATGAAAAGAAAAAATAAAATAAAATAAAAGAAAAGAAAAGAGAAGAAAAAAAGAAAAGAAAAGAGCGTGGGAGAGAAAGAACAACCCGTTCTCCTCTCCTCGTGGGGTTGAGCTACGAATAGAAAAGAATGGGAAGAAGAACAGACAGATGAACAAATCAAAAAAGAATAAACATGGAAACGATGGAAAGGCTCAGGAAAAAGGTATAATAACAAACCTTTAACCAGAGTATTGAGGTGGGAAGGGCGCCTGAAACCAATTAGTAGGCGTTCGTACATTAAAACATGGGAACGCAAGAGTACAAACTCTTGTTCTCTGGTCTCAAGGCTACGAATATGAAGACCGTTTAAAAGTCCTTATTTTTACCAAATGACGTTTTTTGCGTTTAAAATAAATAAATTAACGACCAACGATGACATTTCCATCAGACGGCTTTCGAAAAGAGCTTAATATAGTGGTGAAGTCAGTGGAAGTGAAAATCCATGCAAATAACTGGAGTAGTAGAGTCTCGGAGGTGCGCGTTACTCCTATCACTGCTCTTCAACGAAGATCCTCGCTTTATTTATGTCCTTCAAAGCCACGCCCACTTCGTGATATCCCGATTCTTCATTCGCCCGCAGCGTCTTTGAATCGGCCTCTTTCGTTCGCTCAGTCGGCTTAATAGGCGCTGTGTCTCGTCGCTGCTCAAATTAATTGAATCTCTTTTTGTTCTTTTTGCACGGGTTTCATTATTTTCTCTCCCCTGTGATTTCGATACTGGGCTCTATAACTCGAAACCCCCGGGCCAATTCATTTTACTTGGGAGGGGGATTTCAGGCCCTCGTCGTTCAGTCCTTTCTGATTGGCTCAGTTCAAATCCCTTTTAACCGACGACTTCGCTTTCCTTCTTGCCACAACCGGGGTGAGATCTTTCACGCTTCGTTATACATTTGGCGCAACAGGACCTGCCTTTGCCACACACCTGGAATAGATCAGGAGAATTGCTCGCACTTATGGTACCTATAATCCCAAGATGCGTCGAAGCTTCCACTCTTTTTCACGCGCCCTAATTTAGAATAAGGAATAAAGTGAATAAATTAATTTTCGTTCTCTCTGAGCCTTCGGCTCCACGATCCCCGGGGGTCCAGGGCCTCCGGCAGTCTCGAAATAGTTTGAGATTACCTAGGTTTTATTCCTTCTAGACATCTCCACTTTACCCTTTTTTCGCCACCTGGTCATCCCTCCTTCTTGGCTTCGGTTACGGTGGTAAGTTTTAACATGTCTGCATTCCTCCCACCCATTTCTTCATCCACTGTCCCCACCCCTTCGCTCTTTCTTTTCCTTATTTATTATTCTACGCACCCGCAAGGGCGTGTCAGGCGACACATGGAGAGTTGTGTGCTATAGGGTCAAGAACACCCACCCTTTGCCCTCAAGGCCCCAATACCAGCAGGAGGATCAGTCGTTATATCTTTTCCATACATTTCACCACATTACTTTCTGCGTGGTACGGCCTCGTTCCTTTTGCCCTTTAAATTAGAGACAAATATTAAACATTTTCTAAGACAAACGAGTGTATTTCATCGTCATTTCAGTCATTTCCCCCCCACCCCCTGCTGAGAAAACCCCTTTTACATCTTTTTCAATTTTTTTGTTGATATTTTTCAATTTGTTTCCAATTTGGGGCATATTTTTGAAGGTCATCTCACCATGTTGTTTTCGGTCGTCTTTTATGGAGTGGAGTCCAATCGGCAATTTTTCCGGTGCATCTAACGACTTTGACTCTCTCGCCACATCGCCTGCTCAGCTCCATTTCAGGTTTCTTATAGCTTCCACAATATTCTGAAATCTGGTTTGTTTATGTATTCAAATGGATGATCTTCTGTCACGCCAAGTTATCTCGATCATAATTCGTTCATGGGCTCTTTGTGTTGTTTTTGTTTTATTTTGTAAGTTTTGGGGTCAGATGCAAGTTTCTGTTTCATAGATTATAGTTGGGATTATGCATTGGTTGTATACTTTTCTTTTCGAGCAAAATGACATTTTGTTTTTGAAGATGATGCTTGTATTTCCATATGCCTTCCAACCTTGAATGATTCTGCGTTGAATTTCTTGATTTTTTTCCAGGTGATACTGTAATCTTTTGACGAAGGTAGATATATTTGTCTACTATTTCAATATGCTCGTTATCAATTGTAATGTTTATCATGTCGACCTCTTGTTGGTTTATCATGACATTTATTTTTCCAGGATTTATTTTTAGTCCGCCTCTTTTGCTTTCACGGTTAAGTTATTGAAGCATTGTTTGATTCTTTTGTAGCTCATCAGCTATGATTACTATATCATCTGCAAATCTCAGGTGATCAAGGTAATTCCCATCGATCTCAATGCCTCTGTTTAGCCAGCTTAGCTTCCTGAAGATTTCTTCCAGGCAGGATGTGAATAATTTCGGAGAGATAGCATATCCTTGTATTACACCTTCCTGTAGTTGAAATATGTCTGAATGTTTATGCACTCCAATGTAGGATATACACTTTTGGTATTAATATAGACCAGATCTATACATTGATTCTTCAAGACTGTTAGGATCGCTGGTGTTTCTATTGAATCAAATGCTTCCTGGTAGTCTACAAATACCAAGAATAGAGGGATATTGTACTCTGAAGTTTTCTTAATGAGCTGGTTAAAGGAATGCAGGTGGACAATCATTGAGAAGCCTTTTCTGAAGCCAGTTTGTTCTCTCGGCTGTTGGTTATCTAGTTGGTTTTGCGAACTGTTGGTAATGACTTTTGTGCGGAGTTTATAGACACACGAAAGAAGGCTGATTGGTCTGTAGTTTGCAAAGTTCGTTTGATCACCTTTTTTCTGTATACATAAGTATTATTATAGCATTGTGTCATTTCTCCGGCATCTTGCCTTGTTTTAGACATTCAGAGATGTGTCAAGCTAATTTCTACACAATGCTATGTCCAGAATCTTTCAGCAAATACAAAGTGATGTTGTCCTGACCAGGTGCTTCGTGGCTATTCATTAGATTGCAATTTCAATTTTTGATTTGAGAACGGCTGGGACATAATTAGGTATTGTAGGTTGGTTGTGATTCTCGATGGTGTTGTCCCTTTGAGTACAACTTTTCATAGTACAGGGTCACCCCTCCCCCCCAAAAAAACGGGCCCCAACTTTCGATAGGCCTCATTTCTTAATTTTCTGCAAGGATTGAATGAAACTTTGGTGATAACTAGTTTATTGTGTTTAAAAACATCATATCAAAACATGAGAGTCTTTGAACTTTTCTTCTTTATTCTAGAGCACGTGTTCGAGATGACCTCCATTTAGCTCTGTGCATTTCTTGAGACGCAGGACAAAGTTGGCCATGACGTCCTTACAAACCGACCGACTAATGGCTCTGATCTCCTCCCTGATGGCTTCCTTGAGTTCCGTGATGGTCCTGGGTCTTCCTGCGTACACTCTGTCTTTAAGGTAGCCACAGAGAAAGAAATCTGATGGGCTAAGGTCTGGGCTGTGAGGTACCCCCTCAAAATCAGTCTTGAACTGATCACACGGCCACCAAAGTTCTTTTTCAGCCAATCTCGGGACAGGTTTGAGGTGTGAGAGTTTGCTCTATCTTTCTGGAACCAGAAATTCTCCATAAGCGACGGGAACAGGGTCTGCAGCTCCCTCTTGAAGGTTTTGATGACCTCAGCATACCCCACCTTGGTTACTCTCACTGTTGCACCAGATTCCTCGAAGAAGAATGCTCCGATGATGTCTCTAGCTGAGATTGCAGTCCATACCACTTATGGGAGTGTAGGGGCTTGGTGGCTACCTCATTTGGTCTGGAGGTCCTCCAGAAGACATTTGTCTTCGAGTTTACCTTTCCTTCAAAATGGAAGTAAGCTTCATCTGAGGTCCAAAGGGGGTTAAGGAAAGTTGAGGTGTCCTGAATCTTCTCCAGTATCTTGACTGCCATAGCCTTTCTTTGCTCCTTGTCTGAGGCTGTAAAGGTCTGCTTCGTCTGTATTATGTATGGGTAGGCCTTTACATCCATTACTAACACTCTCCTGCAAGTTTCACGGGATATACCGAGGGACTGACTTCGCTTGTGCACAGAGCGTTTTGGACTCTGCTGAATTGACTCTCTCACGCTCTTGACCAGCTCAGCTGTACGCTTCCTGGGGCGTCCTGAATGGATTGGACGGTTGTCACTGGCTGCATTGAGGTTCTCTACTGTCTCATAATTGTCGAAGTGGTCCACCCAGTTCTGAATTCTGCTCTTATAGGAGGCTTTTTCACATTCGAATTGATGTACGAAAGTGTCCTGCACTTTCTTGAACGAGCCTGTCTTGTAGTAATGTTTGACGCAGTATATTCTTTGCTGGAGCTCTCATTGATATCTAGTTGTGTTCACAGGCGTTGCTTCTGCAATGTCCTGCAAAGTAAGGGTGATCAGTGAATGAATAAATGAAGGATATATCACAAAAAGTGTGCACAGGACCGTTTTGGGGGGTGACCCTGTACTTTTTAGTTCTTTTAACTATTCTTTCTCGACCCTGGATGACTGTTCCATCTTTCTCTTTTATAACTAGTATGTGAGATTTTTCTTTTATAAGTCTCTTTTTAACAATTTTATACCCCTTGCCTTCTTTGATGGTGTCTTCAATAATATTTATATTATATTTTTTGGTGTCAGTTTCTTTTTAATGAGTTTGTTTAGTTCTGCTAAGTGAATTTGTTTGTTGTTATTTGTTCCCTTAAGGTGTTTGCGCTTCTTCATTACGTTCAGGGTTTCTTCTAAGAGTTTGTTGTTGATCTAATTTTCTGTTTCCTTGTAAGTTTCAGCAGTGTCTGTCATGTGTTTCATTAAATTATTGTTCATTGTTTGTGTGTTGCTGGGGTCAAGGGGATTTTCATGGTATGCTCTATGAAGATGGCGTTGAAATTCTGAAACGAGATTTTTATGGGTATTAATGGGATTACTTTTGGAATATAAACGCTTTCTTCTCTTTTTCTGAATTTTAATTTTTATATTATTTTTGTTCATCCTATGGTCACTTTTTAGTCGCGTACGAGTCTAGACGCGGGCGACCACATCTCACTATGTCGGTCGTTCCCCGTTTTGCCTTTATTTTTGTTTTGTAATAACATTGTAACTAATCGACCGATTCTAACGAAATTCGTAACCCTTATGTTGTTTTAAATCCTCCTTCAAGTGGTATAACTTCCATGGTCCTCCCAAGGTTAGCCCATGAATTATTCTGTTTTGGAAATAACATCATAACTATTCGGCCGATTCTAACGAAATTTGTAACCTTTAAGTTGTTTTACATTCTCTTTCGAATGATATAACTACCAGGGTCCTCCTAAGGTTAGTCTTTGAAGTATTGAAAGTTTTAGAGGTCGTAAGGTCATAAATCAGAATGAATGAGAGCACGCGACCTTTTGGTCAGCAGACCTTGTTTTTATTGATGAGTTGGTAATTATCGACTGATTTTTTGTCGACCAGTGTGTAATCAAGTTCATATTTGCTGTTGCTTCTTTTTTTTAAGATATTATTGGTAATTTTGAGGTCTTAGGCCAGTGTAAAGTCAACCAGATCTCGTCCCATTTCATTTTGTCCCCCATTGAGAACTTTACCCATGGATCACTCATTACCTTGCCCGACCTTTGCATTAAAGTCTCCCATGATGATGTTAAAATGGGATTTGTTTTTGTTTAGGTTTGTCCTGATATCATCATAGGATTTATCTAATTCTTTCTCCGTACTAGCAGATGTCTATGTATCAGGAATCCAACTTCATACTGCCTTTGGTCTTCTCATTTGTGGTAGAGTAGGTGATGCAGTGGTGTACCAAGAGGGGAGCGGGGTCCGTCACGGTGGCCCAATTTTGTGAGAGGCATTTTGTGGTGACCCAACATATTTAATTATTTAATATTTCATATTTAATTATTTTTTTGTATTTCTCAGCCTTCGCACTGCTCTGAATCTATTTTATTATCAAATGCAATTCATTTCTCTACCTAATTGACACATTACAAAATGTGTCACATTATTGCTGTTCCTTACGATTTTTTGCTCTTATGCATTATTCAAATTGCTTATTTAGTTCTATGTATGTGTATATAAACTATTGTGTTTTATTTTTAATCGGACAAATTTGTCGTGCCATATCGAATTCCGCCATGACGTCACATATTCTATTGCACCACTTTTTCGAGACAAAGGCTACCTGGTCTTGACAATGTAGCGGCTGACATCTTGCTAGCTCCTACAAAAATTCCTAAAAAATGCTGTTGGCATTTCCCCATCTAAGAGATTATGCATCTTGCCCTTAAAATTATGTACGACATTCCCTTATTGTTTACTTAATACGATGTACGATTTATTTCAACCAATCACAACCCTTGTCTGATGCATTTTAAATCAACCAATCAGTGTCGACCTCCCTCGTTCCTTGCCTCTCTCGCACTTACAATCCACTTGTGTATTCGCTACCCACCGGACAAGTTTCCCCCACCCCGAGGTTATAATTCGTGCAACGTATTCAGTGGCTATAACATTAAAATTTACCAACTATAATTTATAACAAATAATTTTCCGCATTGCTATACCATTTATATTAATACAAACCAACTTATATTCATTCCTGGCATATCGAATAATTTCTTTAACCACTCAAATAATTAATTCATTTGTACCAATTCAAAATTACCATACTCCATCTGTGTATTTCTAGTTTTGTTCTTACTCTTTATTATACTTATGTTCTATTTAATTGTTAAGTTTAAAAATAAACCTTGTAAAATTACAACCATTACTTGCTCTGAAACTTACCGGTTACCTCAGTTCACCCTTTTACTTGGGACAATTCTCGTTTTCTCTCCTTTTAAAATACTCTCCCGTCGAACCCCATTGTAGATAACACGCTCTCTTCAATCTATTCCTTCTTCATTTAGGCTAACTTTGTCATTAACCAGTCCAATCGCCATATTGCTTTAACAGTACCAGAGGGAGAGTTTACCTGCGAGGAGGTGGGAAAGTAAAAAAAAAAAACCTTTAAGGGTGATTTACAAGATATTTGGATATTAAATTACTATAAATCTATTATTGAGTTCCGTTTCTGTTTGCGTTTCTCATTAAAGAATAGTGTAAGTGTAATGTCGGGCAACACGTGTTTATGGCAGAGGTTTGTCCAGCAGCTTTACTTAACTTTTATTTAAAAACCGAGATGTCAAGTGCACATTTGTAAAGAGAAATTAAGTCTTTTCCAGTTTTGGTTTTATTTCACATACGATTAAAAAAAATACTATTATACATAAGGCGTTCGTCGGTTTTTTCCCCATTGGAGAAAATCTATTTTATAGTTAGCTTATTTCTAATTGCATTATAATATTCCTCCCGCCCCAATACTCCTTAATATGTGCAAGTTTTGCTCCCTCACGTTGAGGGGTTGCTTTTGTCGTCGAAAGTGACCAAATTCGAAATAAATCAACTGTTGCAGATTTCGAATATAGGTAATTTAGCTCTTATGCTAAAGATCAAATAACGCCGTTTTCCTCTTGCACAATTCTATCCATCTAAGGAAACGTTTTTCATCAGAACATGAGAAAATGCGTAGAAAATCGTCATTTTTTGCTATATAACTGAACATAACTCAGCCTCGTGATAACAATGTTTACAAAACACTCTATGTGATTGTAAAGAAACGCATTCCCTTACGTATAGTCTTTATCCCAGTCAATTCTGCTGATAAATAACCTCTGTCGTAATCTTTGCATCTCCTCACGTGGCCAGATTCTGAAAATTCCGCGTAAAACGACGCGCTCATGAAGTCATCCGACCTCGATTTTTACCTTGAATGAGATAAGCTCGATCCTTAGATTAGCTTTCAAATACCTTTTCTAGTGTTTATTTATTATACATAAAAATGCAATATCTTCACAAATAGTTGACCGTTTTACACGCGGAAAACGTGTAAATTGCTAGGGGGAGGTTCCTCTCATAGATAACTACCAAATTCACAGTCCGATTTGGTTCAAAGTTGCCAAATTAAGTAGAGAGAAGGATTCTTTCGAAGAAACAGTAATAATAAATATCATTTTTATGTTAGTTATTTTTTAAATGACTGAAGTAAGTAAAATTATTAAAATGATTTCATTGTAATGATTACAATAACATGGACTAAACTGATTTCATATATTATATGTCATCCAATAGAAACCAAGTAGTTAAATTCTTAGAGAAATAATAGTGAAAAATATTCGATGTAATTGCATTTTATATGTACTCTATTGATATTGTGTGTTACTGGATAAGACAGTGTGTCGACGATTTTCAGAAAGTTGATTATTTTTTTAGTTGGTCTATACTCTAGTTGGTTTTATTCATATAAATTCACGATATCACTGGTATAATTTAAATTACTCATTTTATTACCCTTTCACAGATGAAGCGAATTAAGGAGAGCGTTGCAGTATTTCGAAAGAAGAGAAAAGCGAGAGAAGAACGAGAAAGTCGAAATGAAGGTACAGTAATTAAATTTCTCATCAGACCAGACCGTCCAGACGAAACTGATATTACTGCAGAAGTTCATGGAGATGATGATGTTGATGAAGTGCAACTTGAAAAGAAGATAGAAAAGGAAGTTGATGTTGCTGATCCACCACAAACTACTGAAGAGCAAAACTCTAATATTAATTTGAAAGACATTGAGATGTGGCCTGCTAAGTTTGATTACGGTGGCGTTATTCGGGAAATGCTTATACAACAAGGATCGAAGGCTGTGCGAAATAGTGACTGTTGATTCAAAGAAGCTGTACGTCCAGGTCAAATAACAAAGCTAAAAGGTGAAACTAGAAGACTGTCAAGAAACTAGGGTGTTTTTTTCGAACTTTACAAAATAAGGATAAAATCTTGAGAACATGGATGGTATACTCTCTATTGAAAGAAGCGGTGTTTTTTTTTATTGTAAGCTATTTTCAAGTGGAAAGTTTTGCTCAGTTGATGGTTACAAATCTTGGTGGAAGTTGAACCCTAAGATACAAGAATATGAATCTAGTCCTGCGCATGAGAATGCGTTCACTCAGTGGGAAAAGCTGGAAATTCGTCTTTCCAAAGGCAAGTTAATAGACAAAGAATACAAAATCTTGTTGAAAATGAAACAAAGAAATGGAAGCAAATCCTGAATAGATTCTTGGACATAATTATGTTTCTTGCATAGCTTAACCTAGCTTTATGAGGCCTATAAAGAAGACATTTGAGTTGAGGAGGCAAATGAAAATAAAGGAAATTTTCTGGAACTTGTTCAACTGATTGGAAAATTCAAACCAGGGCTACGGGAACATTTGGTGAAAGTAAAAATTGATAAGTTTACACCTATTTCTCACCAAAAATTCAGAATAAATTTCAACATCCTGGGAGATAAAGTGAGAAAGAGAGTTATCGATGAAGTGAAACAGAATAAATACTACTGCATTGTTTTCGATGGTACTCCGGACATTTCTCATATAGACCAAATGAGTTGGGTGCTACATTACTCGTATGTTAAGATAGATGAAAATAAAGTGAAAGTAGAAGAATCCTTTTTTCCTTTTATTGAGATGAAAGGGAAAAATGCTGAGCAAATTACATCAATGATTCGGAAACAATTAGAAATGGACGACATTAACATTCAAGACTGCCGTGAACAATCATTTAATAAGGCGGCAGTAATGGCAGGTCATCGATTCAACGTTCAAACACGCATCACAGAAGTTAACCCAAAGATTGTATTTGTGCCATGCACCAATCACTCTCTGAATTTAGCAGCTTCAGTGGCCTCAGATCGGGTTACATTTTCTGGCACATTAGACCGTTTATTTTCATTCTTCTCAGCCTCAACTCATCGATGGCATATCTTAATTGAGATATCTGGTGTAACTCTCAAACGGGCTGGGGTAACGAGATGGAGTAGTCAAGCAGATGCAGTGAAACTTATACACACAAAATTCACGGAAATCATCGATGCCTTAGAACGGTCGATGGAAGATGCAGAAAACGCAACTATGAGATATGATGCAGGTTTAATTCTTCAAGCGATGCTTTTATTTTCTTTCTTGTCATTCCTTGGCCTTTGGAGAGATATACTTCCTCAAATTAATGACACTCAAAAGTACCTCCAAAGGATAGGACTGGAGCTACAAAAATGTGCCATTAAACTTATCAATCAGCCTTGAAAATTCTCTACTTCTAAGTTGAGACAACAGTAGATGACGCGTTGGCCTACTCAATCGAAATTTGCTCTGATATAGGAATCAGCACAGAGCGTCGAATTCGCAAAAAGAAAAGAATGAGCTGCGAATAAAGTGTCGATGCAGCTCTCAGCTACGGCGCTGAGCTAGGAAGAGAAATGTTGTCAGTGATAGACAGACTAGTTGAAGAAATAGGCTTTAGATTCGAAAGACCACAATATTGCAAAGAAATACACTTTTCTCACGCCGTCCAATTTGTTAGATAAAGAGTACAATTGTGATGCTCTTGGTGAGAATATTGAGAGAGAAGACTTTCTCGTTGAGAGGGCAAGACTGAAAAAATATTTGGCGGCTGCTGACGCTGAAGACTTGGAAGGGCCTTTGCAAGTTCTTCAGTTTATTCAGAAATATAATCTTATTGATTCAGTAATACTTTTAAGAATCTTTCTAACTAGTGCCATTAGTTTTGCTAGCTGCGAACGGTGCTTTTCTAAACTAAAGCTCATCAAGAACTATCTCAGGTCAACAATGAGTCAAACAAGGTTGACTGTTTTGGCAATACTGTCCATAGAGCGTGACCTTGCCTATAAAGATGAAGTCATTCAAGATTTCGCAAAGAGGAAGGCACGTAAAATCAATGTGTCAATCGTTTTGTCTTTGTAATTCACTCATCTTCTTTTCTTTAACATATTTTTCTTATTATTTTTCTGTCTATAAACATTATAAAAGTAAAATTGAGTGAAATAAAGGGTTGCTACCGTTCGTCTTCTTATTTTGCATCCCTTTATACCTGTATTATTCCGTTTTAAGTGTTTTGAAGTGTTATTAGAACTTCTAAGGGGCGGCCAAATAAACATCCACCGGGGCGGTACCTTTGCTAGGCACGCCACTGGTTTTGCTAATAGGTTCACCGTATTGTCGGGTTTCACACAAATCAATCATATCCCATTTAATATCATTGACTTCATAGGAAATAAGCGATTTCGTCATTCTTTAAGACCAAACACGGATAAAATATAGATTAAGAAAGACAGAGATAGCAAAAACTAATCACTAGCATATACGAGGCAGCTCCTATTCCCATCACCTAGTTCATTTACAACTAGCATCCTCATCCATAAGTCTATCTAATCTATTCTTAAAATTCCGCCGGGAGGACGCTTCTATCACATGACTAGTGGGCCTATTCCATTCATCTCTTTACTAAACCTAAAATTGTCCAGCTTAAATCCATTGTTACGTATGTATCTTATCCTCTTCACTAAAAATAAGAACATTACCTGTTTCCCCCATTATAACCTTTTACCCAATTGAAGGCCTCAATCAAGCCCCCTCGAACCCTTCTCCTTTCTAACGTATGTAGATTATGTCTCCTAAGCCTTTCACCATGAATCATCTTACTCATCCTTCTTTGGACAGACTCAAGCAAACCAATACCCATCCTATAATATGGTGATCAAAATTGCACCGCATAATCAAGATGAGGCCTAATTAATGCCAGGTACAGTTTCAGAATGATATCAGCACTCCTATTATTTACACTTCTCTCAATAGACCCAAATGTCCTATTAGCTGTATTTCTAGCACTTATGTAGTACTTTCTAGGCCGGAGGTTTGAACTTACCAGGACATCTAAGTCTCTTTCGCATTCTGACCTTCCTAAAACTCTCCAATTCAGTTTATAATTATTCTATGGAGGGTAAAGTCATTATGAGTGGCTTTGGGGTAGCCAAATAAGTTTCTTGGTCCGCCTTGGTGGCTAGCGGTTTGATTCTTCTAGAAGTGCCTTGGATTTGAGGCACTGACTCCAAAAGGGTAGAGAGTTCTCTCTTTTGTTGATTTTAGGCTGGGTATTTTTTATTCGGTGTGAACTTAAAAAGTCTTCATCTTGCGTTTTCAAATTTCCATTTTACACGGCGGTATTTAACAGATTACAGGAAGGAATTAATTTTTATACATTCGATATGACTTCTAATAAGATTCAATGTGCAACTTCTAGTTACATTAACTTATTTTACAAAGCCTTACAACATTATAAACTCGTAAAATTGCTATTTAATAATACACAAGTAGTTAATAAGACATTTTCCTTTAATATTTTTACGATAGAATGAGTTCATATTCAGGGCGTTCAATAAAAAAATGAGTTCATATTAGACCGCCTTAAACCACATGGCGAATCCAAATGAGAGGGAAAGTTTGTATCAAAAAAGCTCCAAACAAAGTAACATCGTCATCATCATAATTTAGGCGGCCAAAAAAAACAACAACCCCCACATTCCGGATTCGATCTTGGTTCTTTATAAAGAGCTAATAGATAATTTCTTCATACATTCAATATGAATTAGGATAATATTACATGTATAAACTCTACTTTAATTTATTTTACATATTTATTGAATCTTAACATTGATCTATTATTATAGTAATTTCATAAGATTTAATAAATTTGTCTTAACATATTTCTTCGATAGAATTGGGCGCAATTTAGAGTTTTAAAACATTAAAATAGAAGTTTGTGGTGTTTTAATTTATAGTAAATTTCTTTGATTTTAATTACATATCTTAAACTTAACAAAACCAAAACAAATCCATTATATTAATTGTTTTTCTGTAAGGTTAAAGTCTTTTGATAGCTGTTTTTTAACATTTAATTAGCGGTACCCGGTGCACTCTAAAGTCATGCCTTCAAAGGGTGACAAATGTTACCATAACTCATTTTTATGATCAAATTCACAATTCCTCTATTCATGCATCGATTGAACCCGATTTATATTAAATATATAAAAGAAATGGGATTGTAATTGTTACATACAGACTTTTACATAGATTTTATAATTACTAAACCTGTTGTATGTGAGAGGAGGAGTGAACCTGTTATATGTAGCAACAGGTTCAGTGGGTTGCAGAAGGCGAAACAGTAAGTGTTGGTAGTGAATGAGAGTGACCAGGAGAGAAAGGAACGAATGAGGGAGGGAGAACACCGGAAGAGTAGCATGGGCGTGAGTGGGCGTCCCATGGCGAGAAAGCCAAGAACGCCCAGACTCATAGTGGAAGACAGCATGATCGAGTATATGAGGAGACATATACATATGAAGGAAAGGGGCAGTAAGAATGTATGTCTGCCAGGGAGCAACATGTCGAGGGTGCTAGAGAGGGCAAGGAGTGTAGCGGAAGAAGTGGAGGAAGGACTTCTCATCATTCAAGGGGGAGTAAATGGACTGATGAGAGGGAGTATAGAGGACAGACTGAAATAAATCACACATGGAGTGGCATAATTAAAGAGGGGGAAGAAGAATGTAAGGATTGCGGTAGTGGGAGTAATGAGAAGGCCTTGTGAGAATGTTTGGTATGAGAGCAGAAGAAGGGAGGTGAATAGAATGGTAAATATAGAATTGAACAGGATGAAGGTGAACATACTGAAGGCAGGAAATATTGGGGTTAGCTTCCTAGATACGGATGCAGAGCTAAAAGAGGGGACATTTGGGAGAGATGGGGTGTACCTGGGGCAGGAGGGAGAAAGAAGACTAGGCGCGAGGCTACGGGAGTGGGTGAAGGTTACTGAGAGAGCACTGCGGAGTAGACGAACGGTAGGTGAGATAGGGAATGTGAGACAAGGTGATGAATGAAAGCAGGAAAGAGAAAGAGAAAAATTCTACCGAGCTAGCAAATGCATGAAAGTTGGGTGTATAAATGTGAAAGGATGGGGAGTTGGTGAATGTGAGGATGTGAGTAAAGAGTTAAATGAATGGCAGCTTGATATAGTAGGCCTGACTGAAACTCAGCTAAGGTATGAAGTACAGGTGGATGGCAGCGAGTATGCAATGATTGGTAAGGGGAGGAACAAAATGACTAGAAAGGGAGGAGGGGTAGCTATTATGTATAGCAAAAATAGGAACCTGAGAGTAGAGAGGTTGAATGTAGGTAACTGTGCCATGAGTGAGGATATACTTGCGCAGTGGGAATTGAGTGTGCGGGTGACCGGGTAACAGTGAGAGATTTGTGGTAGCTATGGTATACATGACTGTTGAGAGTGAACGAGCTAGGAATTAGAACAGGGCCAAGTACAGCATCTTGAAAGAATTTGTGACAGTGAACGATGGAGAAAAAGTGATGATTATGGAAGATATGAATGCCCATCTAGATATGTATGCTAGGGGAAAGAATAAATAGGAATAGTGAGATGCTTACGGAATTTATAGACGAAATGAATCTGGAAAATTTGAATGAAAGATTGGCAGAAGGGAGTGTAACATGGAATACAAGGGGGCAAGAGTCAGCTATCGACTACATATTGGTGAATGGAAGGATGCGTGAATCTGTGACTAGTATGTGGATTGATGAGGAGGGTATGATTGATATTGTATCGGACCATAATATGATGATAGTGGAATGCCGGTTGTATGGAGGGAAGGAAGCTAAGGAGAAGGATAGAAAGAGAAAGTGAAAACTGAAGGATGCTAACTGGCAGAATTTCCAGGTAGATTTGAATGGAAAAACTGTGGAAGGAATTAGGTTGCACGATGTGAATGAAATGAATGAAAGGTTAGTGGAGGACGTTAGAAGAGCAGCAGTGAGACACATAGGATATGTAAGGGTGAGACCAGGGAGGAGCGTGTGTAAACCATGGTGGAATGATGATATTCGAAATGCTAGAAGTGAACGAAAAAAGCGTAATAAGAGATGCAAAAGACTGAGAAAGAAGAGTCATGAAAGTGAAGCAGTCGAGGAGGAATACCAGAAGGCATGGACAGAGTATGTGAAACAACAGCGACAAATCAAGCGAAAGATTATAAATGCAAAAGTGAAGTGTGAGAGAAATGTGATTCAGGCAATGAAAGAGAAAGGATTATAGAGGGGGGAGAGGCGTGAATGGTATAGGTTCATGAGAGGTGAAAGTGTGAGTGAAAAGGAGAGGGTGGAAAGCTTGAGAGCGAATGGTGAATGTGCAACAGATAGGGGGAAAATGATTGATTGTGTAAAAGAGTTTTGGGAAACTATAGGTGGGGTAGGAGAGACCGCAGAGGTGAACGAAGAATGTGTGTCACTGGAAAGTAAAGATGTTAGCGTTCAAGAAGTGCAGGCGAGCGGCTTAAAAGCTTCGTTTGAATGAGTCTTTTTTGAGACTCAGGATGGCGGAGTGGATTCGCCCTGGCTAACAGTTGTCCAGCGAAGCGGGAAGCTGTTCGCAATTCGCCTACGCTATTATTTATCTCTTTACCCCATTTCCTATTCCCCTCTATCTACAGATGCAAGTGAGCTAAATGGAAGAATTAGGAGAGAGGAAGTTGAGAGATGTTTGAAAAGGCAGAAGAATGGAAAGGCAGCTGGGCCGGATGAAATACCGTATGAAATGTATATGAATGGAGGTGAGGTGTGATTGATAGAATTATTTAACAAGGTGTGGGAAGAAGAAAGCGTACCGAGGGAATGGAATGAATGCAGAGTGACCCTGCTGCACAAGGGTGGGTGTAAATGTAAGAGTGAACTGAAGAATTATAGACCAATAGCCTTGTTAAATACAGTAGGGAAAGTTGTCAGTGCAGTGTTGAATGAAAGACTGAGCAAATGGATTGAAAGGGTCAGGGTGCTAGGTGAAGAGCAGAATGGTTTCAGGTTTGACAGAAGAGCGGAAGACATGTTCGTGGTGAATGAAATGTTTGAAATAAAGGTGAAAAGAGAGAATAAGCTGTATCTAGGTTCCTAGACATAGAGAAGGCATATGATAGAGTAAACAGGGAGGTTTTGTGTTGAGTGTTGGAGAAGGTAGGACTTAGTCAGAAGATAGTTAACATTGTAAAGAGCATGTATGTAGATACTAGACCAAAGTATAGACTAGGATATATAGAAACAGGATGGGTGAGGAGTGTGGGAGGCGTTAGGCAAGGGTGTATTCTCTCCCCCACACTGTTTAGCATGTATACTGAGGAGTTAGCTGCTAGGGCAAGAAGGTTGAATGTGGGAGTAAGCGTTGGGAATGAAAATATATGCCTGTTGATGTACGCATATGATGTGATTGTGATGAGTGAGACGGAAGAAGAGTTGCAAAGGTTGCTAGATGTTGTAAATGAGTATGGTAGAGACTTTGAAATTAGTTTTAGCAAGGAGAAAAGCCAGATACTGACAGTAAATAGGTCGGAAAATGACGGGTATGCCACATGGAAAATCGGAATAAATGTACTAAAGCAGACTGAAGAATACAAGTACTTAGGAGTGTGGATAAGCTCAAAAGGCAATGAGAAAATGAAGAATGAGAAGATTAGTATGACTAACCAGTGGGTCGGTAGATTGGGCAATGCAGCTAGGATTAGGGCTAGTAAGTATGATGTGGTAAGAGAAGTATGGAATAATGTGGTGGTGCCAAGTATTATGTATGGTATGGATGTAATAACTTGGAAGGAAAAGGAAATAGACAAGCTAGAGACTGGGCAAAATAGGGTAGGAAGAATAGCCATGAACGCACCTAAGTATGCAGTGATTGAGGGTATGAGAGGTGACATTGGATGGAGTACTTTTAGAGAAAGGTGTATAAAAGCGTCTTTGAGGTATAAGATTAGACTGGAACGAATGGAGGATACAAGATTGGCATGAAAGGTTTATTTGTAGAATGAGAACAGTAGCAGGTGGAATAAAAGGTGCTTGAAGATGACAAATGTGTGTGGATTAGTAGCAAACTTTAGTTTGTATGAGTGGATAATGTTGAATGCGAATGGGAAGGAACATAACTAGGATGGGAGGAAGTGGAGAAATGAAATAGACAAAGTGGTGAAAGATGTGGCTTAAAGAAAGTGGATGGATGAGATGAAGAGAAAGAGGACACTAGATCTATATAAGGAGAAAAAGGCGCCAAGGTATGAAAGTTGGTATGATGGAAGCTTGGGTGGCGACCTTCTCTTCCATGCTAGAACACAATGTATGGATATGAATGCGAGAAGTTACAGATGGTCAGAGTCTGGCAATAAAATGTGTGAGATGTGTGACATGGGTGAGGATGAAACAGTAGAGCATGCCATGTTGGAATGCGACAAGTATGTTAGTGAGAGAATAGAAATGAGGCAGGTCATCCTGAATGAAATGGGATGTGAAATGAATGAGGTGATAGAAAAGAGTGGAAGAGAATAGCTGCTTATTCTGTTGGGGTTCTGTGACCAGACAAATGGACGAATGATTGTAGCAGTGAAAGATTTCCTGGAGAGCGTATGGAAGGTGAAAATGTGTTTGTAGTCAGGTACTATTAGGACGATACTAACTGTTTCCCTGTCCTCACAGGTAGTGCCGATACAAAGGCCAGGGGGATTGCCGCTTGGTGGTCGACCGCCTGTGGATCAAGATCAAGATCAAAATCAGCTGCTTTTAAATTTTTTTGATCTAATGGAAAGAAAAATCATTTAATTATTGATAAAAATAACGAAATGATTGAGAGAAAACAAAAATTTCGAAAAATATGACTAAACTGTTTATTCTTTAACATTAAATGATATTTGAATTATAATCTTGAGGGTGTTTACTATTATAAATTATTAATTAATTTGGGGCCCAGCTATGAAATTTAGGAAAAACGAGCTTCTGAATTTCAGAGCTTTGTATAAGTTTTTCCTCATATTTTTTCAGTGATCTATTCGGGAGTATTTAATAGATTACATCAACTAACATTGGTTATTACACTGTTTGTTCAGATCTCACCAACTTAGGAAAACAAAACATCCGGTCATTTGAGTGTATTACCCATCTCTTTCTTGGAGAGAGGTTCCCTTATATCAAATGTTATATTTTTGGTTCAACGTGTGAACCAATTATAAGATTTCCTAAAACTTCAAAGTGCTCATATTTGAGGCGTCTTTGAGTGTCTTATTCCATCTGACGTTGTGGTGCCAACAATTCTTGACTTGACCTAAGGGCGCAAAGTCATAACGACCCTTTGCTCTGTGTCTGCCTGCTGTCTCTATCCCCCAGTCCACTCTGTCCCGAGCTAGCTGTTTACACTAGTTCAAAGGCAGCCCGACATTCACAGGAATCTGGTTCCCTCTATCTCTTGGGTGGTCTACCTCTCGGTCTCCTACCTTGAAAGCTGCCTGTATAGGCGTGCCGTACATAGCTTTCTGGCGGTCTTCTCATAACATGCCCAAACCACTTGATTCTCTTCCTTCTGATTACATCCGTAATGGTCTCCTCCATATTCAACTCTTCTCTTAAACTAACATTTGCCCTTCTATGTCTCCAGTTGGTGCCGATTTTTAAAGGCATTCAATCTCCTCTCATCTTCAGCGAGCAGAGTCCAGGTTTCCGAAGCATTTATATAATCTTATCTTTAACTTCTGTGGTATATCTCTTCTGGACCACAATGTTTTTCAGCTTCCCAAATGCCACAGCAACCATGGCTATTCTCCTTCTTACATCGTCTGAAGATCCCGGGATAACACTTCCTAGAAAAACAAATTGATCTATCTTCTCCGCCAAATTACCGTCTATCCAGATATTTCCGTCAGCTGGGGACAATACATTGCACTTGTTGTTGATCTCGAGCCCCCACTTCTTGCATGCCATTTATAGTTGTTCCGTCGACATGTTTAATTTGTCACATCTAGAGACATATTTTCCTAAAAATTCTCATTGCGATCCAGGCTATTAAGTTCGTTCATTACAAACTCAAGAAAGATGTTGAAAAGTGTAGGTGAGAGGATACACCTCTGCCTCACCCCAACTTCGACGCAGAACCACTCTGTCAGTGAGCCACCCACCATCACTGCACACTCTGTATTGTCATACAAACTTTTAATTATCTGCACTATCTTCCTGCTGACAGCAACAACATCCAAGACTTTTCAAAGAGCCTCTCTCCAAACTGTATCAAATGCTGCTTTAAAATCTATGATTTTTAAAATGCACTTGCACCTGATGTTCTCTGGTTTTCTCCCAAACCTGTCTGGCAATAAATATTGCATCAATGGTAGCTCTTGTGAGCTGAAAACCATATTGACTTTCTCCTAGGAATTCTTCTATCTTGGCATTTATCTTCTTTAGAAAAGAAGAAGAAAACTTTACACGTGGCAGAATTCAATGAAATGGCCCTGTATTTCTCGGGGTTTAACCTGTCTACTTTTTTAACACAGGATTGATAAGTAGCCTTGACGAGTCCAGGGTACTCTTCTCCTCCCATATCTTGTGAAAGATATGATGAACAGTCTCCACCATCCTCACTCCACCCATCTTCAGAACTTCTGCAGTTATTTGGTCAAATTCTGGAGCTTTCTTGTTTTTCATATCTTTAATGGCCTCTCGTATTTCTTCCACAATCGGTGGAGCAACCTAAACTTCCTCTCCCTGTTGTACTTCCTCTAAAGCATTCTCTTCACATGTGAATCTAGTATTTAGGTGCTGGAAGAAATGCTCTTTCCAACATCTCAGAACATCCTTCTTGTTGCATAGTACCTTTCCATTTACATCATTGATCGCTTAGCTTACCAAAGGTCGCTATGGTTTTCCTTCCAGCTCCCTTACAGCTTTGAACAGGTTATGGCTGTTATTTTCTTTGAATTCCATCTCAAATCGCTCAATCTTCTCATGTAGCAGTCTCTTTTTTTTGCAATTGCACACCCTGCTTAACTTCTCTATTAAGCCTTCTATATTTTCCTCTTGCTTCCCCATTTTCTGGTTTCGCTAAAGATTCCACTCTTGCAGCTCTTCTATCTGCATATTTTGCTTCCTCTTTTTGAAGCCAACCACCTCTTCTGTTACCTTGTTTGTCGCCTTTACAAATCGACGATAGATGCTTTCCACACTGACATCTGCATCTTTCTCCTTGAACAGGTGTTCAAATGATCCAGTAATTCTTTGTTCAAATACAGCTGCTATCTCTCTATCCTGCAGCCTGTTCACATTATATCATCTAGGTGCCTTACCACTTTTCCTTTGCTTTCTCAGACGAACATTAGCATCAGCCATCAATAGTGAGTCGTCAGATCTAACTTCTGCTCGAGTTGTAGACTCTACTATTATTATTTATTAATGTTTTTAAAGAAATCCTTTCTGACAATTCACCGGATTACAAAGTACACTACACTTGCTTGTGTTTAATTTTATTTGTCATTCATTTTATAATACATCAGCATCGGAGTCAGACCTCATAAACCTACCCAACTAAGTGTCATCGGCAAACTTGCTCAGGTCGCAACTTATACCTAAGTCAGGATCATTAATAAAAATCAAGAACAACGGCTTCAACACTGGCCGGTGAGGAACCCCACTGGTAACATTTCCCCACTCATGTTTAATCCCATCTATACTAACTCTTTGCTGTCTGTCACTAAGACACGACTGAATCCACCTAAATACAGGGGCGGATCCAGGGGGGCCCGCTCCCCCCCCCCATGACCAGGAGGAAATTCCACAAAGTGTGCCCGGCTTGCATCGCTTTTCATGTCGGCATCTCGTGTCTTGAGTCGCGGCGGACACACAGAGCGTGCGCTTGACTCGCTGGTGAGTCGGATCGCGCATTCTGACTCACACGCTTGCCCTTTCCGCTCTTTGTCAGTTGGCCTGAGCTGGGCATGTGCTCGCTGGCATCTTTCACTTTCGGAACTAATTCCAGCATCCTCTCTCTCCTCGCAACTACACCAGCATCATCTCCGCTTCATCCTCTCTTTGAAACACATCAGTGCAAAGTAAGTGATTTTTTTATTATATATTTTTACGGTCATGGGGTGATGTGAACCGCTGGGCTTTTCTATGTGATACGTTAGTTCTCTCTCATTCGCGGGGCTGTTGTACTATGAGCGAGCCGGCGATATGAAGATCATCACCTCGTTGTTCAAGACCAAAGTAGCCAAGACGAGTGGTGATTGCGAGCGTGATGTCAATGAGCTGGCGCAACTGCCAAGCACTTCGACATCAAGAGCCTCTAGATCCGACAGCGAAGCCGAATCTCACCATGAGGAGCAGGAGGGCAAGGAACTCACTTTTCTCCCGATTGAAGTGGACTCAGCTTACGATGATGTCTCTGTTCCCCGAGTCTGTACACGACAGACACAGCGGACGCGAATATCTCGGCCAGGACTCCTGAGGAGTACTATCGACGCTTGGTCTATATTCCATCCGTTGACCAAGTGATCGCCAAGCTGAAGAGGAGATTTGAGGGGGATACCGTACCAGTTGCTCTCCGATTGAAGGAGTTTCTCAAGGGCTCCAAAGCCGATGTGGATACCGTACCTAATGCCGCTAAGCTCTACAAGAGCGATGTTGAGTCACTGGTTCTCGTGCAGGCGGGGGCAAGGCAGTGGACAAACTCCTCTCCGGTCAAGAATGCGAACGAGTACACCAAGACCCGTATGCTCCCGAACATTGCGAAGCTCCTGACTATTTTAATAACTTTCGGTCTCAAATGCAGAGGCCGCACGCTCATCCTCAGCCTTGAAACGGCTAAAGATGTACATGAGGAGCACCATTGGCCAGGATCGCCTCAACGGCTTCACCCTCCACCATGACATTCAGGTTTCGAATGATGAAGTGATTGACAAGTTTGCGGAGAAAAACCGCCGTCTCCTCTTCGCTTAGGCAAATAAAGGGGGACTTTGGGCATGGGCCTACGATTTTGAGAGAGCCTACTCCAGGAAAATAAAAATACTTTTTCTATAATGTGCCTCGTTACTTAAGTGGGCGAAATGACTTGCCAGTAGCCAACATCATTTTAGGCTTCACTACATGTACATATTCATCATTTATGCCTATAACTTATTCGTATGTATTCAGCACTGATTATTTGTACGATCATACATCTATTACTCGTAAAAATATGTACCATAATAAGCAGATTTAACAAATTTCCACTCATAAAAATCCGCCACTGCCTAAACATACTTCCATCAATACCATTCACTTTAACTTTATTCAAAAGTCTGGTACCTTATCAAAAAAAGCCTTACTAAAATCAAAGTAAACAATATCGTAATTCTCATCTCCATCGCCAGCATCATACACCTTTCTATAAAAAGACTATATTAGTCAAACACGATTTGTCTCTAGTAAAGCTGTGTTGAGATTCCTTAATCAACTTATGTTTCTCTAAATGATTCCTAATAGATTTCATCATTTTCACTAACACTGATGTCAAACTCACTATCACTCACTATCTCTCCATCTGTAGTCTTAATTATGTCTATTTTACCTCTAGTCTTAGTTCTGTATAATTGAAAGAAAGTTTTTGGATTTTCATTTGCCTTATTTTCCTCTTTAATTCATAATTTCTCTTTGATACCCTAATTAACTTTTTAATGTCCCGAGTTAACTCTTTATACCTCTGCCTTTATTTTCCTATAAATTCTCATTTTAATGCCAATAGTATGCATAATTTTATCTGACATCCATTTAGGATCGATAGCTTTGGCTCTAATTTCCCTATATGTAATGTTCATATTCTGTCCAGCAATTAACTGCTTAATCATTTTCTCATATTCCTGATCTATACTATTTCTCTCTACCAGGGCCGGTTCTCGGTCATTTGGTGCCTTAGGCGAGAGCGTACTTTGGCGCTCCCCCATAAAAACGCAGCATGTACACATTTATTATTTATTTTAAATGCAACACTGCAACACAACAACCTTTAGAAAAATACAAAATATTTTAATAATTATATTAATAATAATACAATAAGTAACACCTCCAGGTGTAGTGCGAATATTCTGGAAAAAAGGTGCAAAATCCAAAAGGCAATGTAAAACAGGGCAATCAAAGGTAAAAATCAAATATAAAAGTTTCAGAGCAAGGATATTTTCTACTTTATGTTTGCTTATAGTATTCAGTAACAAAACTCTTTAAGAAAATTAACAGAATGTGCAAACAAGGCAATTTTAAACGATAAATATCACTAACATCTCCAATGTTCTTTATAACTTCACACGTATGAACTTCTTAGCAACAAATGCATCCATGGTTTCATCAAATGAAATTTACATTATAAACCAACCTCTTCAGCTAAAGACTGTGCTTTAACTTTTATGGCTGGATCAGCAGTGCTGTCTCTCACCTCAAAGAGAGCATCTCTAACCTTTGCAGCATGAAACCTTACAGCCACCATACTATTAATCCGGCTCTCCTATCGAGTGTCTGCCCAAGATTTTAATGTTGTGTCCACAGGTTGTTTTTTTTTAAATGGATTACTTTTGGGTAGAGATAGAAAAGAATGGTAAAAGTTTTGGCAGGTAGCCAAAGTAGCCAGTTGCATCTGAAGAGCTCATTGTTGTATCCAAAACAACTAGATTAACAGTGTGCGATCCGCATGGCACAAATAATGCTCTAGGATTGATTTGCAGTAGTCTGGCTTGGACTCCCTTCTTTCTTCCCTTCATCTTTGCTCCATTATCATAAGACTGTCCTCTACAGTCTTCAAATGGGATATGTAGCTCTTGGAGTCTTCTTAAAATGAGGGCTGAGAGGCTTTCTCCAGTGGTTTCTTCTGCCTAAAGGAATCCTAAGAAATGCTCTTTTATTTGTGAAGTGCCTTCAACTGAAACAATTCTAATGATTATGGATAATTGCTCCTTATGGCTCAAATCTGAAGTGCAGTCTAAAATTATCGAAAGGCATTTGGACCCTTCTGATTTCAAACACAATGGACTCTCCAATCCTTTCATTGATGCAATCACTGAGTTAATTTTGAACGCTTTTTCTAAGGTATGATGTGTGTTTGGCTCCTCCTTTCACCTTAACAACATGTTCCTTCAGGACAGGGTCAGAATGAGCCATGAGCTCAACTTCTTTTAGAATTACCATTATTCGGCTCGTTTAGTTTGTCAGTGATCCCTGTGAGGGAATGCCATCGAAGGACCACCGTGAGAGAATGTCTCGAAAATACCCCTCTATTCTTTCAAGACCACGTGCGCCAGAGTGAGAATTTTAGAAAATTCGACAAAGAATCGGTTCCTCGCTTAATCACCACACAGCTGTGTTTGCTTTTAGACGCCATACGTCCCCCGACCCTCCCCTACGATAACGCCGTGCGCAACCACATTAACCCTACCCCCATATCGCGAGGCAAGTTTCATCGTCTGGAACAAGGCGTTATCATGAAATGTATTTGCTTATACTGGCGCTAAGAATCCCCTAGGGACCGCAAGGCCCCGAGGCGTCTATCGGTCAGCCACTCGGGTATTTAACCCGAAGCTCACTATCTCTCGAGGAGATTGAAAGCCCGCCGTCCATACTGCCGTCTGTTTCTCGTGAACCCCTGTAACCCGTCGTCGTACTTCGTCGAAGATCTCGCCAGCAGATCAGGTTCGTTAAACTTTGGCCTCTGTTCAGAGGAAACCTATCAATCCCCCTTCTTCTCGGAGAGTTGTGCGATCCTCTCATCTTCACTACACATTCAAAATTCCCATTCTTTCGAGACTGAGACTCCCTCCCGATCTGCAGAATCGTCTCGAGTTGAGATTACGTCTCTCAGGAGCAGAGAAATTCTCTTTCTTTATCATGAATTATTTCAACCCCATCTTCGAGTCCTCCTCGTCAGGACTCCCGGAAGTATCTTCTTGAAGACCTGCGCCGTTGCTCCTCCCCCCATCCAATTCGCCCGCGCTTGAAGGTAAAGCAATCTTGTATGGTCATCCCCATATTACCTCGTTAATCTTCACTTAATTTATTTAACTACCATTTAACTCCCTATTGTATATATATATATATATATATATATATATATATATATATATATAAAAATTGCCCCTTTTCATATATATATATATATATTAGAATTATATATTGGGGGTATTGTCTTTATATATCCTTTGAACTGCAACTTGGCAAGCCATTAGCCAAAAAACCCGGTCAACTGTAAATCGCACTCTTTATTAATCGCACCGAACTATCTCAAGCGGCCTGTGGTCAGCTGTCTGCCCGTGCTTGTGTACGACTCTGAGCACCGAGCTAGTCTACACAGGTATAACATAACATAACATAATTTCACGGATGACAAAAGCCACAAGGGCCTATCAAAGGTCATCCGCATCCGTCAAAACCCACCCACAAAAAGCACCATCACCAGGGGAAGACAAAATCAAAGTCCCCACAATATAATATAACAGATGACAAAAGCTACAAGGGCTCATCATAGGTCATCCGAGTCAAACGGCCTCTTTTTTAAGGCACCCAAACTCCCAGGAAAACTACATCCAGAGGATTGCATCCAGAAACAAGGGTATCACCAATCAAGGCTTGTCAAGAACTAAATCATGCAGCTATAGATATATACAAACAATATTAATATATACCAAACTTAGGAACCATCACAACCTTCCCTCCCCATAAACTTATCCAACCTACTCTTAAATACATTTAAATTTGGACTACCTACTACCCTCCGTGCCTATATCTCTTATTACCCAGTGAAATAAAGGTCATATTAGCTTGATTTTACAGCCATTTAGAAAGACCTTAAGCATGCCACATCTCACATTTATTTCAAAGTGACACATTACGGGCCTGTTGCCACATTTCACCACCACCTTTGCCAGATTCCATTAATGCTAATATTGCTTTCTTGTAATGGTTAAAATTGGCCGGGTTAATATTTTAATAAATGAAAAATGGCTCGCGGAGCCCTCCACACGGAGCACTTTGAGAACCGCTGGCCTAGAGCACAGGCTGTAGGATCAAAGGATTTCTCCTTTAATCTCCCCAAGTGGTGCGAGGGAGCAGAGGTGTCATCTTCTCATGGGGAGCTATTAACAACAACAACCATACCGCCTTTTTATTCTTATTCCCCCTGGGTGTACCAAATCCAGTTATCCCTTCTGTCCTCGACAATCCCCCTGATAGCAATATTTCGCTCTGCTAACGACTGAATGATTGTTACAAACCTGATAAGCACTTCACGCCACCTTCTTCTTTCTGTATTTATAAGTGTCATTTCCACTCTGTCTATTGTTTGGTCTGTTTTTATATGACTCTCTAGCCCCTTCCATGATCTCATGTTTTTAGTGTGTTCCGGACTATATTAATTCATTTTGAGAGTATCACTACAGTTTTTCCAGTCATTAAAACCACCCCTGCTTAATTTAAATGCTTTCTGAGAGAAGAGCTTGCCACACAAACAGAATAAACTATCGTTTTGAGAGGAATACATTGGTCACGTTCAGCGGCGTTTTACACTTCGGAAAAAATAATCCTAAATTTAAATACCAAAATTATACAAGTAAAAGAGCAAGTCGATATAGAAGTTAAAATAGATAATAAATTAAATTTCTCCAGTCAACGGGTTGCAATTGGAAATAAAGCAACAAGAGTCGCATCATTTATCAGGCAATCCGTCTCAACACGTAATTCAGAGACAATGTTAAAACTATACACGTCATTAGTCAGACCTACATATATTAGATTATGCTACTCCCTTCTGTTCTACACAATTGACTATAGATGTAAATATAATAGAACAAGTACAGCGTCGCTATACGAAAATGATAGGGGGAATACAATATCTTAATTACAATGATAGGCTTAAGAAACTCGATCTCTTTTCCCTCGAACAGAAGGAAAAGGGAAGAACAAATAAAAACCTAAATTACTGATAAATATGCCCGATACTGTAGAAAATCTTTTTAATTTGACATGCGTGACAGCGACAAAAAGATGATGAATGTAAATTCAAAACATCAACGTGAAAATTTGCTTTCAGCAACCGCATCGCATCGTTCAATTCTGGAACAATCTCCCAAAAGAAGTAAGTAGTTAATGCTCCAAACACAGAAATTATGAAGACTAAATTTGATACATATTTAAAAAGAAAATAAAGTCAAAATAACTTACAAATATAGAAGGGGTTCCACCCCAATTAGCCTTATTCCTAATAAGGCCTCCATGTATGAGCTTTTATGGCTTCCTGTAGAGGCCAATAAATTTTTTGTTTGTTTATTTGGTAGACTGCATGCTAAAGTAGCTCTACATATAACCATCAATCTGGACCTCAGGTATAAAGTTCTTTCCTGCAAAATTAAGCCTTATATAATTCCATTATTACAAACTTCAAAATTTTGTATACTGGCCAGACACGTGCAAGCGCATCTGATTAATGAATATGACTTTCCTAATTGATTTTCAGAAAATAATAAATCTAAAGTCAGAGATAAAAAAGCTCCCCACGAATCATGAAATTAAAACATGTTTACCTCGACCTACCTAGCGACATCTGGAAACTATCGAAGTAACTTAGTAAGGTGCAGTTTGTCGACATTGTTTAGGTTTGATGCGCTGAAGCTCCAATGTGTATTTATTTTATAACGAGATTCTTGCTTAAAATGCAACGCATGCAGTAGGAAAATAGTTTTTAGGACAGTCAAGTTATCTTCTAATAGATGGTGTTCGGATTTTAATACTGCAATTTCTGAAAATACTTGTCATTTTCCGTAACCTTATCACGTTTGTTTGGAGTAATTTGTAGGTAGTGTGTTTGTGGCTCCGTTCTTTGGTATGGAGGATGTTTTCGTTTCTTAGTTTTAAATAAATAAATAAATAATATTTTTGCCATGAAAAGTTACTTAAAAATAGCCTAGAAAATTAAATCTATTAATCCAGTGGTTAGAATTATTAATACCATGGAAATTTGTTTATTTTACTTGATCAGACATAAAGTCACGGAAATAACTAGCGCTGCTAGCTCTGTCTGTATGACGTCATAATCCTCGGGGAAAAGAGATTGATTGCACCGATTCAAGAAATGCCCATTTCCCACGATGATCATTAGCATCACATTTAGATAAGACGCTAACTTTACGATGTAGGTTAGAGGTAGTAGGTTATTTAACTGGTTTATTTTTGGTAATTCTATAGAATACTGACTAATATTCACGCGAGAACGCAAGCAACGCTGCATCACAACGCTACAAAGATCAGCCATTTTGAAAAGAAGGCTATTGCCGTGGAATGGCCAGACACACACTCTCTCTCTCTCTCTCTCTCTCTCTCTCTATATATATATATATATATATATATATATATATATATATATATATATATATATATATATATATATATATATATATATATATATATGAGGAATTAAACCACATTCTCCGAAGATAATTTAATTCAGAACAGTTTCGGTGTATCTCACACCGTTTTTCAACTGACACTGGGTAGAAAATATAAGAGAAGTGCATATAAGCATAACACAAGATCCCCTCTTTTTCCCCCAAATCGCCTACTTGTGGCTAATCTGGGAGGGGGGGTTAGGCCTAAACATATTGAAGGGCTGACATTTTACTATTTTGTTTATTTGCTCTCTTATTACAGGATTAAAAGAAAATTGACCCTCAGATAGATTTAAATTAGGAACTGACGATATCAAGCTCGATTCTACGATTCTTCTCTTAACATAGTTCGCTGATTTAAATACCATTTTACTTCCATTGAAATCGATCGTATGATTCTTGTCTCTAACATGGCAAAATATTCCACTGCTTTCGCGGCCCACTCTAATATCTCTTTTGTGTTCGTACAATCTCTTGTCTAGATTTCTCCCCGTTTCCCCTGTATAAACTTTATGGCAATCGTTGCATGGTATTGCATATACTCCTATGTTATGATGTTCTTTGGGTTTCCTGGCCATCATCAATTGGTTTAAGGAATTATTATATTTAAAGGCTAGATTAATACCTGCTTTTCCAAATATGTCCTTTAAACTATTTAATTTATTATTAAATGGCAATGTTATACATTTGTTGAAGTTTAAAGGACATATTTGGAAAAACGGGTATTAATCTAGCCTTTAAATATAATAATTCCTTAAACCAATTGATGATGGCCAGGAAACCCAAAGAACATCATAACGTAGGAGTATATGCAATACCATGCAACGATTGCCATAAAGTTTATATAGGGGAAACGGGGAGAAATCTAGACAAGAGATTGTACGAACACAAAAGAGATATTAGAGTGGGCCGCGAAAGCAGTGGAATATTTTGCCATGTTAGAGACAAGAATCATACGATCGATTTCAATGGAAGTAAAATGGTATTTAAATCGGCTAACTATGTTAAGAGAAGAATCGTAGAATCGAGCTTGATATCGTCAGTTCCTAATTTAAATCTATCTGAGTGTCAATTTTCTTTTAATACTGTAATAAGAAAGCAAATAAACAAAATAGTAAAATGTCAGCTCTTCAATATGTTTAGGCCTAACCCCTTCCCTCCCAGATTAGCCACAAGTAGGCGATTGGGGGAAAAAGAGGGGATCTTGTGTTATGCTTATATGCACTTCTCTTATATTTTCTACCCAGTGTCAGTTGGAAAAGGGTGTGAGATACACCGAAACTGTTCTGAATTAAATTGTCTTCGGAGAATGTGGTTTAATTCCTCATCTTTTCTTGCGATATTGCATTAATTTTCATCATATATATATATATATATATATATATATATATATATATATATATGTCGTAGAATGACCCTTGGCTTTGATCACTTTACGCTTTGACACCCTCTTAGTAACGGTATGCTTTAAGGGGCGTGAGTTACTTCTATGATGAAGTAGGCTTTGTTCTAAGAGTGCTATTTTAGTGGTTTAGTCCTTAAGGAAGAGCTATTTTTAAACACATAAGGATAAGAGGAAACACCAGAATCTACCAAAAAATAAACATGTATTTTAAATTAAATATTACAAACCAACAGTAAAAGCATTTCTATATTTGGCCTCAAAGAATTTTGAATGACAAAACATAAACAAGTAGGCTTTCAATAAACAAACTAATTGCCAATTAGTATTTTTATCACGACCCTATTTGTTTAGCATAAAACATTAAATTAATGTACTGTCATCTACAAACACATATGACCTAGGTTCAAGAATAATGGTTTCTACGCTCCTTTAAAACGTGGGACGTACTAAACTTCTACTATCGCAATAGAGATATAAATGTTATTGTTAACTTACAGGTAGGTATTAGGGATTGCCGGATGTCGCTGGAGGACTTATCTCTCGCCTTGAAGTGTGGTGGCCGAAGGTTGAAATTTCGTCGAGGAGGGGGGTGATTCTTCAATGTGATTAAAGAACGGGAGCTCGTTGGGGCTGGGTTCTTCTCCTCTCACTCTTACGGTGCTTGCGATGTAAGAATCACTCGAGTGTGAGCGGCTTTGCTTTTCTTCAGTCGGACTTCTTTGCAGACGGAAAAGGCTTCTTCGGTATGGCACCGATATAAAACTTGACTATTTAGGTTAATACGGCCCTGAAAGGGGGGGATCGATTTTCTCAATCTGATCCTATCGTTTCTCACGGAAATAGTCTTGTAGGGCTGAAGGGTCGATCTTTACGAATTAATCTTTCTTCTGGCGAATCGACTTCTAATAATCTTCTTGTCTAGCCGATGGATCGATCTTCACGACCTAATCCTACTCTGGCGTATCGACTTCAGATAATCCTCTTCTCTTTCTTTGCGGGGCTTATTTATAGGCGGATTGCCGCCCCATCTAAAGGGGGAAGTGACCAGGCCACAGATGCAAAAGGGGGGGAGCGAATGGTGGGTTAGCATCTGGGAAGAGCGAGAATTCCTGAGGTGGCACTGGGATGCCCAAGTCAGCTCGCAAATTATAGGCTCGTAACCACACCGCTCCTTAGCGTGCCTTCTGACTCGCACCGTTTTTTTTTCCTAACCACGGGTTTATGGGTCTCGTAGGTCATACGATCGTTAGAGCGTCGTTTAAGGACCTTAGGTGGTCGCCTTCAAACATATGTTAGCTCCAACTGCCCACAGCGGCGAGGCGATCACACATGGAAAGCATTTTCGCCGGCTACCTTTCCCACGCTTCTCCTCATGAAGGGAGGGGGGGCTTGAATGTGTCTATACTCCTCCAGGAGGCTTAATGTAGCCATTTCTCCACATCTACCTCCATTCTTAAGAAAATAACGGTAGGGATGGGGGTTCCAGTCCGACGCTTACAATAATATACATGGGTAACTTACGGAACATTATATTATACAATAAATTCTAGTTCACTCGGGAATGCCTCGATAACATTTCACCTGACCTTACATTAATTCCTATATTACTGTGCCATCTTAGGATTTTCTTACCTACCACTCGGGTTACTCACCCCTACTTACTTACAATTCTACTGATTTACACTTAACTTTGCTATAATACAATAGTTGGGCTGCTCCTTAATCGTCGACAGGGTTCCGACTTAACGAGTCGGCCATACAATTGTTGGACCCTTTTATGTAGTGAATGGAGTACTGGTACTCCATCAAGAGTAAACTCCATCTCAGGAGTCTTCCATTCTTACACTTATTTTTACCTAAGTATGACAACGGTTTATGGTCGCATTCCAACTTGAACTCGCGCCCTATTAGATAATATTTGAATTTACCTATGGACCATATTATGGCCAAAGCTTCGATTTCGATAGTAGCGTAGGCTTTTTCTCTACTCAACAGTTTCCTACTGACATAAGCTATGGGATAGGCTGTTTCGTCATCTTCGTATTGAAGCAATACTCCGCCTAGCCCGTCCCGACTAGCGTCCGTGCGAAGACCGAAGATCTTGTTGGGATTTGGTAAGCGAAGAATGGGCGCAGTTACGAGTTTTCCTTTTAGAATCTCCAACTGAGTTATTGCATGGGGGTTCCACGTGACAGGGTCTGACGCTGTCTTTTTTAACAAATCATTCAGTGGGGCCGCAATGGAAGCGAAGTGTGGTACAAAACGCCTATAGAACGAGGCCGCTCCCATAAACGATCGGAGTTGTTTCTTTGTTTTCGGCCGGGGCATCTTGACTATGGCGTCCACTTTTTCTTGCTGGGTAGTCAAGTGTTTTTGTCCTATTTTGAATCCCAGGTAGTCAATGGATTCGTAGGCAAAATAACACTTGGTCGGCCCGGCGGTTAGACCTTGCTCCTTCAATTTCTCCAGCAATGAGCGTAGGGCGTGTAAGTGTGACTCCCATGTACGGGTAGCTACGTACACGTTGTCGAAGTAAAACGACACGTCGCTTAGTCCAGCGATAATTCGCCTCATCATCCTATTATAATTGCTACCGGCTGTAAGTAGTCCGAAGGGTAGCCTGGTAAACTGTAACAGACCTCTCTCGGTCGCAAAAGCCGTCAGTTTTTTGGACTCCTTAGCGAGAGGTATTTGATAGTACGCTTTACATAAATCCAATTCGGTGATGAATTTAGCGTCTTCAAATAAATGGAGATTTTGATCTATTAGTGGGATGGGCTCGGCGTCGAAAACGGTCACTGAATTCAATTTTCGGAAGTCCACGCACATCCGAAATGATTGATCAGGTTTCTTAACCATTACTATGGGGGAGCAATAATCGGACTCCGATGGCTCTAAAATTCCCAATTTTAGTAAATTCCGGACTTCCTTATTGAAGGCTTCTCGTAGGTGGATTGGTAAGGGATATGGTTTGCTCCGAACCACTGAATTAGTTTTTAGTTTTATTTCATGGATAAAATCCTTGGCACATCCAGGGTTTTCAGAAATGACTTCTGGGAATTCCATGAGCAAGTTCAACATTTCCGCTTTTTGTTGAATTTCTAAGTGGGGATTTATCTTTAAATCCACCCGAGGGTCTTCCGGGGTAGGTGAGAGCGAGGGAAGTTCGTATTCCTCGTCTTGTTCCACACACACGGTGTGTATGACTTGCAGGGGCGTACCCGGGTAAACGGCATCCATCGGTTCTTCTTCGTCTAGAAGGGTAATATTCTTTATGCACGCGCGGCGGTGATATTTTTTTAGCATGTTTATGTGATAGGTTCTTCGCCCTGTTGGGGTATCTATTAAGTAATCGACTGGACCCCGTGCCTCGATTACTTCAAACGGTCCCTTCCACTGGGCCCATAACTTATTATTTTCGGTCGGGAGTAATAATAAGACTTCATCTCCTGCCTTTAATTTTCGAGCCTTTGCTTTCATATCGAAATAGTCCCGGTATTTGGTTAAGTTTTTCTCGGCGTTCTCTCGAGCTAAGCCAGAGCAGTATTCTAGGCGCTCGCGCATATCCATTACGTAGGCGTAAGACGATTTGATTTCTTGCTCGAGCTTCGCGTTGGAAAATAATTCCTTAAGAATACTCATAGGACCTCGCACATTTCTCCCGTATAATAGCTCAAAGGGCGAGAATCCCAACGTCCGATGAGGTATTTCTCGGCAGGCGAAAAGGGCAGCAGGCAGGAATCTGTGCCACTGTGTAGGGTTGTTTTGACACAACTTCTTCAATATATTTTTGAGAGTCCCGTTTAATTTCTCGCAGATTCCGTTAGCGGCTGGATGAAATGGACTCGTAAAAATTGGCTTGACTAACAGAAGTTTGTTAAAATATTCCATCAATTCTGAGGTGAATTGGCGCCCTCTATCAGATAGAATTTCTTTAGGCAGGCCTACTCGTGCAAAAATTGAAATTAATGCTTCCGCGCAGGAAATAGTGTCAATCTTCCGTAGGGCCACGGCATCTGGGAACCGGGTGGCACAATCCACTAGAGTGAGGATGTAGGAGTGTCCTCCACTTGAAGGGGGGTGAATTGGTCCCACCAAATCAATTGCCACTCGAAAGAATGGTTCGGTTATAACGGGCACCTTTTGTAAGGGAGCGGGAGGTACCCGTCCTCTGGAGGGATCCTTCTGACACACGTCGCATGATCGGCAATAGGCCACAATTTCCCTTGCGGCCTGGGGCCAATAAAAGTGTCGGAATATCTGCTGCGCCGTTTTGTTGTGCCCAAAGTGTCCGGCTAATATTCCATCATGCGCGGTATTCAAAATTCTTTGCGTGTATTCTTGAGGTACACACAGTGCTTTCTTGTTCTCCTTATCCTCCTCGCTGATAGTACGGTAGAGAAGTGAGTCTTCTACGATATACTGGATCGGCTTCTTTCCTTTCACTTGGAGAATTTCACCTTTAATAGCTTTCTCCCATAGAGGTTTAAGAGTGGGGCATTCCTTCTGAGCACTGGCGAAGGAAGTCAATTTGAACCCATTGTCTTCGAGGGTAATCCTCGGGGTCAACTTAGCAGGTTGCTCTTTCCTCTGGGCTTCTTGTGCCCGGGTGACTACTTGTTGGGCCACTTCTTGCTGGGGAATTAGGGGGTTTTGTCCGATTAGTACTGCGCAGAACTTAATCGGGGCTACTACCACGTCCGTCCAACCGGTGAAATATCTGCATTGTATATGACATCTCACGACGGGGAATCGATTGTCGCGTCCTAAAAAGTCGTGGACGATTGCGAATTTCTTATGGGCAGGGTTTACTGGGGGCAGCAACTTGTCGGATACCACTATGCACGTGCACCCGGTGTCTCTGACTAAAGTGGATACTCGGCACCCATTAACAGTGCCCTCTTCAAATTGTAGGCCGCCTGGCGAACTTTTGTTGAATAGAAAGTTTACCTGTTGCTGGGGCCCTTCGGATGTTGGCGCGGGGACGTAGGACGAATCAGCTTGTCCTGCTGGGATCGCGGCAGTCAGGTTTTGCACCTGTTGTCTCGAGGTCTCCCTCAGTCGGGAGTTCTGTGGGCACTGGAAACTCAGGTGACCTATTATCCCGCAGGTATAACAAGTGACGGGCTTCCTGGGATACGTGCCGGTATTAGGGTATGATCCTTGTGGAATCCTAACTTCTTTTTGATTTTTTTTTCCTCCAAAATTTGGTTTATAAGTTCCTTTTGCTGCTGCGAACTTAAAGGGCTTCTTCTGTAAATGCCTGGGTGGCGGCCCATTTTTCTTTGGGGAGGGAGCCTTCTCTTTCTTGTACTCCCTAGGATATAACCGATGATTTACCGCGTGGAGGTCAGCCTCGTCCAGACACTCGTTGAAGGTAGAAGCTTTTCGGTCCTTAACGAATGCACGGATTTCCTGGGGTAGGGTACTTAGTAACTGATCTCTAAGCATGAAGTCGACGACCGCAGCGACTTCGTTCTCTACCCCTTCTGACTCCATCCAAAACTGTAGGCTTCGACGAAGCTCAAAGCCAAAATGTTTGTACGTTTGTCCAGGTCTTATACGAGACTGCCTGAACTTCATCCTATATTCTTCCGGGTTAAGGTTTGTAGCTGAGAGAAGTTCGGCTTTGAGAGTGGAGTAGTCCACAGTCGCTTCTGAGGGTAAAGATACGAATATCTCTCTCATCCTACGATTGAGTAGCGGTAACAGTCTGGCGACCCCATCTTCTTCTAGGTCCCAATTATTGACTTCAAATATTTTCTCAAAATGGGAGAGATATGAGCATAAATCTTCTTCGTCCTTGTACTCCGGGAGTTTCATGCTGGCCGCTGGTGATACTCCTGTTTTAGATGACACTGACTGCACCTCTAACTGGTCTTTACTAAGAGCTCTTTCGTGGGCCCTTATCTTCTCTCTTTCATCAGCTTCCATTTTCGTCTTTTCTACTTCCATTTTCATCTTTTCTCTTCTTTCTTCTCTTTCGTTTCTCTCTTTCTCCTGAATAAACTCTCTTTCGTTTCTCTCTTTCTCCTGAATAAACGAACTCAGCTCGGTTCCTTGTAGTCCGAGGCTTTGACCTTGCTTCCGATAAAGGTCAAACAATGCCATCGCGCTTATGTCAGTCATCTACCTTGTTTTTAATCAAGCCTGACCTACTCCACCACCGAAACTTACCACTTGGCCTAACAATTACCTTTAGATGGTATCCACCTCTAACTTTACCAATTTCCCATTCGTCAAATATTCTATTATTCCTGGTGTTCCTTTTATGTGTTAGCTCTTCCTTAAATAGCCACTGCTGGGTTCTTTCTAATATAAAACCTCTAGACCTGACACCACTTTTATAATATGTCGTAGAATGACCCTTGGCTTTGATCACTTTACGCTTTGACACCCTCTTAGTAACGGTATGCTTTAAGGGGCGTGAGTTACTTCTATGATGAAGTAGGCTTTGTTCTAAGAGTGCTATTTTAGTGGTTTAGTCCTTAAGGAAGAGCTATTTTTAAACACATATGGTTAAGAGGAAACACCAGAATCTACCAAAAAATAAACATGTATTTTAAATTAAATATTACAAACCAACAGTAAAAGCATTTCTATATTTGGCCTCAAAGAATTTTGAATGACAAAACATAAACAAGTAGGCTTTCAATAAACAAACTAATTGCCAATTAGTATTTTTATCACGACCCTATTTGTTTAGCATAAAACATTAAATTAATGTACTGTCATCTACAAACACATATGACCTAGGTTCAAGAATAATGGTTTCTACGCTCCTTTAAAACGTGGGACGTACTAAACTTCTACTATCGCAATAGAGATATAAATGTTATTGTTAACTTACAGGTAGGTATTAGGGATTGCCGGATGTCGCTGGAGGACTTATCTCTCGCCTTGAAGTGTGGTGGCCGAAGGTTGAAATTTCGTCGAGGAGGGGGGTGATTCTTCAATGTGATTAAAGAACGGGAGCTCGTTGGGGCTGGGTTCTTCTCCTCTCACTCTTACGGTGCTTGCGATGTAAGAATCACTCGAGTGTGAGCGGCTTTGCTTTTCTTCAGTCGGACTTCTTTGCAGACGGAAAAGGCTTCTTCGGTATGGCACCGATATAAAACTTGACTATTTAGGTTAATACGGCCCTGAAAGGGGGGGATCGATTTTCTCAATCTGATCCTATCGTTTCTCACGGAAATAGTCTTGTAGGGCTGAAGGGTCGATCTTTACGAATTAATCTTTCTTCTGGCGAATCGACTTCTAATAATCTTCTTGTCTAGCCGATGGATCGATCTTCACGACCTAATCCTACTCTGGCGTATCGACTTCAGATAATCCTCTTCTCTTTCTTTGCGGGGCTTATTTATAGGCGGATTGCCGCCCCATCTAAAGGGGGAAGTGACCAGGCCACAGATGCAAAAGGGGGGGAGCGAATGGTGGGTTAGCATCTGGGAAGAGCGAGAATTCCTGAGGTGGCACTGGGATGCCCAAGTCAGCTCGCAAATTATAGGCTCGTAACCACACCGCTCCTTAGCGTGCCTTCTGACTCGCACCGTTTTTTTTTCCTAACCACGGGTTTATGGGTCTCGTAGGTCATACGATCGTTAGAGCGTCGTTTAAGGACCTTAGGTGGTCGCCTTCAAACATATGTTAGCTCCAACTGCCCACAGCGGCGAGGCGATCACACATGGAAAGCATTTTCGCCGGCTACCTTTCCCACGCTTCTCCTCATGAAGGGAGGGGGGGCTTGAATGTGTCTATACTCCTCCAGGAGGCTTAATGTAGCCATTTCTCCACAATATATATACGTAGGTACTTTTGCGGCTTTAGGCCGAAGTTGGTTGAAGACCGTTATTGAATGTAGAAATTGTTAGGAATCCAGTGGGGATGGTTCATTATTAACTTGCGGGGTTCTTTTTAAAACAAATATTTCAGAGTGTAAGTTGGCCAAAGATTAACAGGTAGCTGGTACGCGTTGGGGTTGCAAAAAAGACAATGACGAAAATATATCTTTACTAGCAACAAAATAATATTTAAATATCCACAAATATTGGGTTTAAAGGGAATGGTCGTACAGACGGAGTTAAATGTCTACGCGAGATACAGGTGAGTTAATTAGGAGATTAAAGAGGTCGGATTCAGGTCGGTGATTTAAAGGGGGTTTTAAACCGCGGCGCACACACAAAGAATGGATCGATTGGGTAAGCCGGATTATAGAGCAATCGGCAGGCGGCAGCGGTTACAATCGCTTACGTGCTCGTTGCAGAAAAGGGGCCAGTTGGGACAGGATGACTGCGAAGGGGGAAGTCGGGTTACCTCTCGCTTCAGATGAGGTAGCACTTGTAAATAGCCTTTGGAGATGTGAATCCTCGTCAGATACTCGCTGATTGACTATGACAGAGTTCACGGATGTCGATTTAGCCTTCATTCTCGAATCGAAATCGCCGATGTCTCCGATCGCGGGGGGACGGCGGGTAGGCGAGTGTCCTTTAACTCGTTCGCGGTAGGAAGTCCATCAGTGCTCCTTACTAAACTGAGTCGAAGGATTATATAAACGCCTGGTGAAGTGGTTTTTGGTGGCTCGGTGGCCGCTTCCACACACACGTGCGATTTGGGGGGAAAGTCGGTGACTCCTTTGGGGCGGGGGATATTGTGATAACGTTGGCGTGGAATGTTCGACGAACTTCGATCTTATGACGGAATGCAGGAATATTGGCTGAAAGGCTGCCATGAAACACGATGAAATCGGTCCCTAAGCAAATACAGCTGAGGTGTGATAACGGCGTAGGCTGCACCTTCACCCTGGTTCAACCGTGCTTTTAAATCTCGATGCTGTGATCTCAGGACCACATGGGTGCAAAAGGGTACGTGGTCGCCTTTCGACCTTATTCGGCTACAGTTATGCCACAATTATTGCTAGAATAGGCTTCTTGTTTTATACCTTCCCGGCGGGAAAAACAGAAAACAAAACCTTACAGAACTTACTAAAAACAAAACAAATCACCCGTAAAACGTAGCCTAAACACAAACTAAAAACTTAAGTCACCCTAAACCCCATCTAACCCATGCATTATTTTTTTGTTGTTGAAAACAAGCTATCAATGGCAAGTTGGCTGCCAATCTATTTTTCTCTATACATAACAACATACGTATAAATTTCCGAAGCATAACTAGTGGGTCTGCTGTATATTATATATTTACGGAACTTGAAAAGGAGAAACTAGTCAGGTCTAGTTTGAAGAAAAATTCAAATGGAAGGATGTAATTTGAAAGGTAATGAGTGGGAAATTATGTACAATAATGATTTATCAAGACAAGCATTTAAATACACTAATAATTGTATACGAGGAGAGCAAAATGAGGAGTGGAGAAGCTTCTTCATCGTCAGAACTTCTACTGTGCTTCTTCGTGGCCAAACACGAAAACTGGGCGCCCTGCAGCTCCAGGCTAAACCAGTCAAGGTCTCGGAGCAGCAGGTTGCCCCAGAGGTGGTGCGCCAAACCCTGCCTCAGCATATGGGTAAATTTGTGAAGACCTCAACGGTAGATCAATCTTCTCGAGAAGGCGGATAAAGGCAAAGCCAGGTGGGCTTGCTGCACAAGGCGGAGCCAACAAGTACCTGGGCTTCCGGCAGCTCACTGCAGCGCTAGGATATCCTCAGCCTTCTCGGTCTTCCGTGCCGCTGGACTTGCACTACTGGCGTGAAAGTATGATGTGGGGTCGTAGACTGCGCACCTGCTCCCCCACTTTAAACAACTTCACGCGGAGGAGCCATCTAGCTTCATCACCCCCATCAACATCAGTGGCGAGCAACAGTCAGGGGAAAAGTGCAATCCTTTGAAGGAAATCGCCATCGCCGTTTGGCAGAAAAGAGGGAGAGGAGAAAAACTCGTCAACAAAAGACTCAGTCAGGTGCTTTTCCTTGTTCAAACTGTCCCAGAATCTGCCCGTCGAGGATAGACCGGAACTAACAAACTCACTGCTCATTACCTATGGAGCTGAAACCCAGCAGTCATACTCATGTGTTGAGAGACTGCAAAGAACGAACGAACTATATATCTAAGATATATATTATATAGCATTTGGGTTGTTTTGATTCCAAATACAAATATTTATAACAAATTGACTTCGATTACGAAGGAGTCGTTAATCAGTAGAACAAGAGGATTCATCCACTCGTCCTTATAGAAGGAGCTTGCGCTTGACAAGCAGATGGTATGTGGACACGTCCTATCTGGCTCAGGCAACGTGGTATTGGTATATTTTTAAATAAGGTCTACTGACCAAAAAGTCGCGTGCTCTCATTTTTTCTGATTTATGACCTTACGACCTTCAAAACTTTCAATAATTCCCGGACTAAACTTGTGAGGACATGGGCGATTCTATCATTCGAAAGAGAATGTAAAACAACATAAGGGTTTCAAACTTAGTTAGAACCTAACCTAAAATAGAATAGCTTGGCTGTGCTGGGCCTAACCTAGTATAACCTAGCATAGTATAGCCTACTTTATCCTACCTTAGCCTATCGTATCCTAGTATAGCCTAGCCTAGTTTAGTAGACACTAGCCTAACCTGATATATTATAGTATAGCCTATCCTAGTATAGCCTTGCCTAGCGTGGCATTGCCTAGTGTAGACTAGCTTACTATAGCCTAGTCTAGCGTCGCCTAGAGTAGCCTAGCGTAGTATAGCCATTCTAGAATAGACTACCAAAGCCTAGCCAATATATCCTTGCATACGATAGCCTAGCCTAGCATACTATAGGATAGCTTGTTATAGCTTATCCTAGCATAACCACACCTAATATAATAGGGCCAAGCGTATCATATTATAACCTAGCCTAGTATATCCTAGACTAGTATAGCATACCATACTCTAGACTAGAATAACCTTGCATAGCTTAGCCTATTATAGCCTTTGGTTAGTTAGCCTATCGTAGCCTAACAGTATTACCTAGCATAGCAGAGCATAGCCCTCCCTAGCCTATTATACTTTAGCCTACACTAGTATAGCATAGTATAGAACTGTCTAGCCTAGTATAGCTTAGCATAGCTTAGCCTAGCATAGTATAACCTAGCCTAGCATTAACTATCCTAGAAAAGTATAGCCTATACTATAATATTATACCCTAGGCAAGCATAGCTTAGTATTGTTTAGCCTAACATACTATATGTTACATTATATCTTACCATAGTATAGCCTAGCCTATAATAGCCTAGCATAGTAGAGCCTATTCTAGGCTTGCCTAGCAGAGTATAGCATATTATAGCCTAGTCTAATCTAGCAGAGTATCGGCCGAATAGTTATGATGTTATGGCAAAACAAAGATAATTCTCTGGCTAACCTTGGAAAGACTTTGGCAATTATACCATTCGAAAGAGAATGTAAAACAACATAAGGTTTTAAAATTTCGTTAGAATCGGCCCAATAGGTATGATGTTATTACAAAAAAAGGGGGGACGACCGACTGACTGACCGACATAGTGAGATGTAGAGTTGCTCGGGACTAGACTCGCGCGCGACTAAAAAGGTTTGCACTAAATATCACTTCACTAACTATAATTTTTAGTATTTGAATAATAATTTCATCTTAGTTTGATTATGACTTATGCTTTTTTATCAAAGTTATTTCTAATAATTCTTTTATAATATCAAAAAACAAAATGGTGAAGTTCAGAAATAAATATAAGTATCGAAATTTTGTGAAGTTTTTAAAACCCAAAGAATTACAAATGGTGAAGTTCAGAAAATTTATTTTTATATATCTTCTTCTATAACTATATTTTAGCAACGTGATAGTTTGAAAGGGAGGAAATTTAGTTTAGAGTTCCTTTTTAAAATTATTATAATTGGCGAAGCCATTTCCTGGTCTTCTAATAATTTACTCTTGGTGTATGTTTTTTTTTAGATCCATGTTTATTTTCTAGGACTAAAAGCAATAAAATAAACTTTAAGCGGATTTCTTTTTAAATACGGAAAAAAACCGATCTGCAGGGATCTTTTTTCTGATTTAAATTTACTGTAGTATTTTCCTCTTTCTTTATACGTTTTTAGGGGACAATATCAATTTCCTCGTGCTAAAGCTTAAAATTTAAAATATATTTAAAAAGAACTTCGAATATACAAAAATACAAAACACAGCAGCCATGCCTTAATTTTGATATATTTTTTCATTTTTTTATGAACTTTACCATTTATAATTCTTTTTGTGTTAAAATATTCTAAATTTAAAATATACTCTTACGATAAACTAGTGCCAAAACATTTGGCCAGTACTATATCCATATCCCCAAATTTGCTCCAGAAAAATTCATGATTTAAAATAAAGTTTAATCGATTACCAACATTTATTGGATATTTTCATAATAATAAATAATATCCATTTTTGTATAACCTTCTTCAAGAGCACAAACCTTCCCAGAGCGACTGTTACCAACCTAAAAAAAGGCTTGATAGAAGAGAAGGTTTTCAAGGTACCCTTTAAGGCACCAATAAAGGGGGAGGTGCGTATAGGAGCTCAGAAAAGTTGACCAAACCTTATCATCGTCGGCTCTCTCTTCCATTAACCAAGAACCCATGACTGGGACCTTGGCGCACTCCTTACCCCATTAGATTGTCTTTGCCGCAACTGATCTCAACGTGTACCTCCACTCTTTTTCCCCGAGTCCTCTCTTTTTGCATCATTGCCCATGCCCACCCCACTTACCCAGTGCGTCTTTCGTGATTCACATACAATAATTTGAATGCCCGTGAAAAGAAAAGCATGCGAAAAGCGACTTCGGGCTTCCCGCAGAGAAAAATATAGACTCCGAAACCTAGTTACTCCCTTGCTACTCATTTCTACCCCGTCCTTCTAAATCCGCGGGTGAAGATCGCATCCGACGAATCCATAGAGAAATACAAAAAAAAACCCGACCCTTTGTCAAGCTTCTTGGAATCTCTCTACCCTTCTCACACCCTAGCATCATTCACCCATCTCATTTACAAAATTATTTTCTTTCTTCTTTCATAAAATAGTCCATATTTATTCTAAGATACTCTATGCCTCTATCCCTTGTCCCCGAATAACTCCCCATTCTACCCCGACCGAACTTATTTCTCTCAGCTCAATGTCCCCTGAGGAATTAACTTCCCTCCTATCTTCGAAAGAGACCTGCTCTCCTCTATACTCTTTTCCTCCCTGATTTTCTCCCTTATCTCACATATATTTGTATCCAAGTGTGGCCAGGAAAACGTTAAAAAAAAGCTATGTATTCCTAGTAGTGGATTAGCAGAACGTACACGCTGATAATTACTGAAAAGCAAAAGCTTTGAGAGCGAACGAATTTATTAGGTCACAAGTTCAGGATTAGATTCGGAGCATCTTGCTCCATTCTTCAGAGAGAGAGAGAGAGAGAGGAGGGTAGAGAGAGAGAGAGAGAGAGAGAGAGGGGTAAAGCAAGAAGGAGTAACAATGAGAGAGGAGGTAGAGAGCGAGGGGGAGGGTAGAGAGAGAGAGAGAGAGAGAGAGAGAGAGGGGGGTAAAGTAAGAAGGAGTAACAAGGAGAGTTACAAGGAGTTACAAGGATAGTAAGTACCTCAAAAGAACATTCGTTCCATTTCAATGGAGGTACTTATTTTTTTTGTATTTATTTGCTACATCCAAACTTTTTATTATGCTACTTGTGCTACAAATGCAAGAGTTAACTCTTTTTTGTCAATTTGCTGTTCTCTCATAACTTACTTATTCTATATAATATTTTACATGCTAATATATATATATATATATATATATATATATATATATATATATATATATATATATATATATATATATATATATATATATATATATATATATATATATATATATACATTCAACTTAGATTAGGGTTTCTCGTCCAATATTAGAACATAAACTCGTTCTTTGTCTTTGGTTAATGATTCTGAGCTATAAGGAATATTTACAACAGATTCATGTCAAAAAGCATTTTATTATGATTTCATACAATAAATATATTTTATAATAAATACAATTAATATTTTGTAAATCTTAAAATTAGCATACAGATTTTATTTTAACTTATTAGTCACGTCACATATTATGTTAGATTTCTTAAAATTTTGTCTAATTTCTTTTTAAAATTTTCTACTGTGTTACATTTCACTACATCCTCTGGTAATTGATTCCACTTGTTCACAATTTTATACGCAAATGAGTTCCCACATATATTTGTGCGAAAATTCTTGGGTTTTATTTTCATTCCGTTTGATCGCGTAGTAGATGTGCTAAACTGAAACCAAATATTAGAGTCGACATTTTCTATTCCTTTTAGTATTTTAAACATTTCTATTAATTGACCTCTCAATCTTCTTGTTTCAAGGCTGAATAAATTTAATCTTTCTAATCTTGTTTCATAATTATAATTCCTTAGTTCTGGAATCAATTTCGTGGCTCTGACTTGTACTTTTTCTAACTTCTCAATATCTTTTCTTAAGTAAGGAGACCAGGCTTGGGAACAATATTCTAATTGCGGCCTTACTAGTGCATTGTACAGATTCAGAATTGTAATCTTATTTTTGAAAGTGATTTGGCGCTTTATATATCCAAGAATCTTTTGCGCTTTCTTTTCGACTTCGATGCACTGCCGTGAAAACTTTAGATCGTTTGTAATGTAGACACCTAGGTCTTTTTCATTTTCAGTTTCTTTGATCTCATTGTCGAACAGTTTGTATTCTCTCCTTGGATTATTATAACCAATATGGATTATTTTACACTTTTCAAGATTTAAGGGCAATTCCCATTTTTCCGTCCATCTTACTATTTTATCAATATCATTTTGAAATTCTTGAACGTCCTGTTCAGTAATTATCCCTTTTCCTAATTTACAATCATCAGCAAACTTAGAAATTTTTGATAGTAAGCCATCATCTATATCATTAACGTACATAATGAATAGCAACGGGCCAAGGATAGAGCCTTGCGGGACGCCACTACAAACGGAAACCCATTCTGACGCTTGTCCGTTTATAACTACTCGCTGTTTTCTATCCGTAAGCCAATTTTCTATCCATTTTGCAATTTCGCCTTTTATTCCAAAGGCTCTTACTTTACACATCAACTTCTTATGCGGAACTTTATCAAATGCCTTTCGGAAGTCTAGATACAAGATGTCAACCGATCTATTATTGTCGTACAAGGTATTTATATAGTGAAAAGATTCTAGTAAATTTGTGAGGCAAGATCTCTTTCTCCTGAAGCCATGCTGAGAATCATTTAGGAGTTTATTCTTTTCTAAATGCTCTACAATTGTATTGGAAATGTGAGTTTCAAGGAGTTTCCCAACTACGGAAGTTAAACTTATAGGGCGAAAATTGCTGGTAGTCTCTTTACATCCATTCTTAAATATTGGCGTTACATTTGCCATCTTCCAGTCTTGAGGAACAATTCCACTCTCTAGGGATAAATTGAAAATTTGCGTAAGATGTTCTGCTACATGATTTATGACTTCTTTTAAAACTCTTGGGTATATTTATCCGGTCCCAGGTATTTAAATTTATTCATCTTCTCTATTAGTTTCTTTGTGTTGTCGACACTGCATCGAACCGATTCGAGTGGTATAATATTAGCCATTTCACGTGTTTCTGTATAGTCATACGAGTTACGCTCTTTTGTGAAAACAGATACAAAATATTCGTTGAGAGTGTTTGCTATTCCAATATCATCAAATTGCAAATTATTGTACTTATCTCTTATTGGGCCAATATTGTTCTTTATGGGTTTTCTGCTGTTTACTAAGGCAAAGAACTCTTTAGGATTATTTTTGCAATTTTGAGCTGCTCTTATTTCTTCATTTCGTTTTGCTCTTGTAATCTCGGCTTTAACTTTTCTTCTCAATTCCAAATAATGATTCCTTGTTTTCTATGTTATGGTTGTATTTTAGCCTTTTATATGTTTTATCTCTGTTTCTAATGAGTTTCATAATTTCTTGAGATAGCCATTTCGGTTTATTAACATTTTTATCTTTAATAACAGCCAGTGGTATGAATTGAAACTGTTTGTTGAGAAGATTGTTTTTAAATTCATGCCATGCTACGTTTATTTCTTCATTATTTATCCTAAAAGTGCTCAAACTCTTTCTTAGTTCAGCATAATTTGCCCTTTTGAAATTAAGTTTAGAGGTGGTGTCATTTTGTAGGACACGTGGTATATTAATTTCAAAATCTACTGCGTTATGATCACTATTTCCTATTCTGTCTCCAACATTTAAATTTGAAATCAACTCATCGTCTGATGTTAACACTAAATCCAATATGTTTTCATCTCTTGTTGGTTCTTTCACCCACTGAGTCAGGAAATTATCCTCAATAAAATTAATCAATCTTTGTCCTTCTGAGTCTGCAGTTTTGTTAGGCCAGTTTATTTTAGCACAATTAAAATCTCCAATGATCACTGATAACTTGTCTTTACAAATGTTCGTTAAGTATTCATAAAATTGGTCATCTGTCTCCCGGAGCTGATGTGGACTCCTATAAACTAAAATAACATATAGGTTCTTTTTTTGGTTTATTTTAACCGTTACCATTTCAAAAACAGAGTCAGTGTTACATTCTACAGGGTGCAAATCTTCGCGTACATATAAAAGAACACCCCCACCTTCTCTCTGTAATCTATCTTTATGAAATAACTTGTATCCTTTTAACTGGAATTCTGAAATAATATCACGTGACTCTGTATGTATCCATGTCTCAGTTATTCCTATGATGTCGTACTTTTTGGTCAATTCCAGCGCTCTGAACTCCGTAAATTTGTTTCTAATTGATCTTGCGTTAAAGAATAGAGTTTTTAATGTGTTCAACTGATTTCTTCTGAATTGGGGTTTCGATCGTTTCCCTGTGGTTCTTGACTTGGTGCTTTATTTTTCATTAAATTTCGTAGGTTAGTTTGTAGCAATTATCCATATTTCATTTTACCTTTTGTGGAGAGATGAATGCCATCCTGAGAAAACAAGTCTTTGTTGTGGATGAAAAGTAGCCAGGGGTCAATAAATTTAACATTCTCCTTCTTGCAAAGATCTTCTAGACGATGATTTATCCCAATTGCTCGACTTAGATTTTCGTATCTCTCGTAAATTCTTGGTAGTACCCCAACAACAATTGCATTATCCGTTTTGGTCTTGATTGTTTTTATCAGAGAGGAGGTATAGAGCGAGGGGAAGGTAAGAGAGAGAGAGAGAGAGAGAGAGAGAGAGAGAGAGGGGTGGGAGAGGAAAGAGCGACACCCACAGAAAACATGGAGGCAATATTTCTAAGTAAGGGCTGGCTCCTCTTAGGGCTCAGGTGATACCGATTTGGAAGGCGATAAACGACCTAACCACGCGATTAAATTCGCCATTTCCTTTCGAGAAATTAAAGTTTGGAGGAGAATCGATCAATGCGGTTTCAAATATTTGTCGCTTAAACCAGTCATTTGGTTTGGTAGAGAATACTTGCTCCTTTAGCCAATCCCAAAGAAAAGGGTCGCAGGGTGTTAAGTCAGGACTTCTAGCCGGCCACTCATGCGGACCACGATGACCCATCTGTTTCCCAGGGAAGTGGGCATTGAAAATCAAATCTTCAATATACTAACAAGTACTAATAACTGGTCATATTTCATCTTGTAGCATGGTGAGGTACCTTTAGTCATTCAGGATATCACGAAGGACGAAGGGACCCTCAATCCTGTCCGAAGTCACTCCAAACCATACTGTTACTTTAGGCCGATGCGGCATTTTTACAGGGGTAATAAGAGGATCTTCTCCTGCCCAGTAATGGTAATTGTGACGGTTCACGAGCCCACTGATGTGAAATACCGCTTTATTCCTCCAGAGAATATTTTTAAAGTGATCAGACCAATCTTAATACCAGGTCAGCTTCACCTACCGAAACTCCATACGAATGACGCAATCATCAGTGGAGAATGCATGACAGTAGTGCGGCTTCCAAGCTCGCCATTTAAGCTCCTTTTTGAACACAGTTCAAAAAAGAGAACCTATTCTCCCTTACTGCTTCTCGAATTGACTTTTTTCTGGCTATGAGTAAACATTTCATGAACAATTTGCATTACTTCAGGATCAGTGGAATTGGAAGGGCGACCGCTTCTTCAAGTATCAGGTACAGATTCAGTAGCCATTAGCGATCCTGGGTTGGGTTGTATGACTCCCTGGGCGGACCACCTCGCTGGTGGCGCCCCTCCCCAGCGTACCCTCTTCCGATACACACACACACAGAACTGTTCTGATTCAGATTCGTTTATTTATCAAGTTTAAATTAACACACGGTCAACAACGCAATCAAATGCTTTGAACAAGAAGAGCCAATCAACTCACTATTTACAACACTAAAATAAAATACACAATGAATATAAATGTAAAGAGAAGTATCAAAATGAAGAAGAAACATAAATGAAAAAGATAAAATAACAAATTTGCTATATACATGTGCAGTATCCATTGTAACACTGACAGTCTAAAATGTCTGTGCATGAATTTTTGTGTCAAATATGAGGTAGCACAATGTCTCAAATATTTTATATTGAGTTAAATAGACTGACTGCCTGATGGTAAAAACTGTCTTTCAGTCTTTTGGTGCTCGCAGTCAGACTTTTATACCGTTTGCCAGATGGTAGCAGGCAGAAAAGTATGTGTGTTGGATGGCTATGTTCTTTAATAATACTGCTTGTCATCCGCAGACACCGACTATGATAAATGTCCTGGATGGATGAGAGACTGCTTCCAGTGATGTTCTGTGCCGTCTGCAATATCTCTGTAGTGTTTTCAGCTATGACTGGAGCAGTTCTCCTACTACACTGTGATGCAGCCTGTTAGCAGACTCTCGATGATATCCTTACCACCGTGTCTGTGTGTAGTGATCAAGACAAATTCTCTGTGCTGTGGACGTGGAGGAACTTGAAACTGCTGACTCATTCTACTCCAGCGTTGTTGATATGGATGGGGCAATGTCTGTCTCCCTACTGTATCCTGAAGTCCAATATCATCTCTTTAGTTTTACTGACGTTTAGGAAGAGGTTATTGTCCTAACACCAGCTTGCCAGTGTTTCCACCTCATCTCTATAGGCGGCCTCTTCGTTATTTGTGATGAGGTCCATAATAGTTGCCTCGTCAGCAAACATAAAGATGGATTTATCTGTTCAGCAATGGCATGATTAATACTGAGGACTGCAAGACCAGCAAGGCGTTCCTGTGACATTGTTGACCTCAGGCAAGATGTTAAAAGCTTCAGCTTTAAGAAGCTAGCTCCTCCTCTGGATAGTTTGAATGCAATTCGGAGACTAGTTCATAAATTTGTGTATATTTCTGAGAACTTCCTTTCATGAATAAAATTCATCATCGCAAGCAGAGCCATTGCGTTTTTTGGCAGTTCATGCAGGTTCTTCAGCTCCTGCACAAGCTCTCTGCTGTTAAAATCAGAGTGTCCCTTAAAGTGAATAAAGCACTAAGAGCTCCACACTGTTCTGCCAGCTCCTCATCTGAGAGACTTTGGAAATTTGATAAAATGACAAACTTTTCTGCCACATTTCCCAATGAGGAGAATCTCTATTGAAGTGCTGATGTTGCATCATCATCACCAAAAACATTGAAAAGATCAACCTCCAGCTTCTTCAGAGCGTCACTAAAAGGTTCATCAAATGATTCATAGAAGTACCATTTTGTGAATCTCAGCCTTTTCTGTTGTAGAACAGCCTCTACATCACAAAACCTGTTGCCCTGTAATAGCAGAGATCTCTTTCTGTGTCTTTTTGAGAAGACTAACTGTTATTCCAATATGTCAATATGAATGCTGGAGACTGCATCAGTTTGCTTACATGTTGAATCTGGCTCGAGATGTCAAACTACACCACTGAGCAAATACTGAAGCAGTATAATCTCACCTCCTCTGCGAGGGACAGCGCCTCAATCTTTATGACGGTGTCTTTTGTGTGGTCTCTGGTCTCATTCAGGGCATTCCTCCATGCAACTGCATTGTATCTCCAGAGCTTGACACTTTTCACTTTGATTTTCCATTTTGTTTCAGTTCCCATCTTCAAAGTGATGTTTAAATGATTTTTCAAGGTGACCCATCTTTCTGTGGATGCCAAAAAACAAGGTGTACAGTTTCTGCAAATATCAAAGTAATTTGTGGCATCAGTAGATCCTTTAGCACCATCAGCCACAACCAAATTCAATGTATGAGCCCCACATGGCACAAACAGAGCTCTGGGATTGATTTCTAGGAGCCTGGCCTGAACTCCCCTGTTTTATCCCCGCATGTTGATCACATTATCATATGCCTGTGCTCTGAAGTCTAAAAAGTGACTCTTAGCTCATCAAGTCTCCTCAGAATTAGGGATTCCAAATGCTTGCATGTGGACTCGTCTGCCTATAAAACCCCCATAAAAAGTTCCTTTATATGGGGTTTGTCCTCCAGCGAGATCACTCGAATCCCTACTGACAATTGTTCAGTATGCTGATATCTGGAGTGTAATCAAGAATGATGGAAACAAAAACTTTGCTTGCTTGATGTCATTCACGATCACTGAAATTATCTTGATACTCATTAAATCTATGAGCCCATTTTGTATGGGGTGACCAAGGTAACTGGTGTGGCTGTAGATTACTTTTTGGAATCGGGTAAGATGTTCTTTCATTACGGAGTCAAACTGTGCCATTAGTTCAACTTCTTTGTGAAAATTTCCATTTGATGGTGAGAACAATCTCTCTGTATGCCCCCTTAGTGCCAAATTCGTAACTGCTAGAGAATTCACAATAGTAGTGAAACGTTTCAGTACCTCTCTCCATCTTAGCCTCTCAGCCTCCATAAGTTCCATCACCTGCTTATCAATTGTTTGCCCCTTTTTTAATACTCACTGCCAGTTCTTTTCAGGTTTTCATGCAATGCATGAGGCGAGCAAAGAACCTGCATGTTTCCAGTCGTTCAGTCCAGAGCTTCTTAAATTAATGTCCTTCTTGAAAAATGATTTGCAGCAAAACTAGAAAAGTCTGTTGTTTTCCTGTGAGTTTACCAACTAACTTCTTAAGATATTTTCACCAGTAACATGGCTTCCTGAAAAGTTGGTGCTGGTAACTTCTTCCATCATCCTCATTCCTTGGACATCTATAAACTAGATGCATTCGAATTCTCTCAGTCAAAACTGAAGCCCAGCTAGTAGGGTCAGGGAATAGTGGTTCATTCTCCGCAGGAAGATTTCTCAGGCATTCTGCTTCAGGCAGAGAAAAAAAAAGGCATAAGTATTATTGAGAGTATATGTACAACATCACACATTTACATAAATAATGAAATTACATTGAAAATTTGAATAAAATTAAAATAAACTTACTTCCTATACAGGTCACACAAACACACACACACACCTGAAATGTCCTGCTCTGGAGAGGCAGTCTCTGCAGTGGTGAACGGCTCCTCCTCCAGAGGGGCTAAAATAATTTATGGTGGCCTGTGTAACTGAGGAGGACTCAAATGGCTCCTCATCCTGACTAGCCACAGAAGATGATCCAAACTATTTCATAAGTGTCCCTTAAATTGCATTGAAAATATAATATATTAATTACACAATTACAACTTTCAGTAGCCAAAACAAATGAACAGCTGAGTTATACCAGGTAACGTTAGCTCATTTCAGCACATACACTCTATAATATGGTCTACCTAAAGAGATGACATAGCTCTATACCTTTATCTTTTGCAAGTTTCTGCTTTTCTTCTTTTCTCTTCTTTCTAAATTCTGCAACTAATGGCTTTGACCTTTTCTTATCCATGTTTGGCAATTGACAATCAACTATCAACATTACCGTCATTCCTCGACACCTTATCTAGCAGTCAGGACAAAGCTAATTCATTTTGGTTTGCAGATTTGCTTGTTTTTATTATTTTACATTTTCACAGTGAAATAATATGTATGTGAGACTCTTGGCCTGTGATATATTCAATATTATACAATATTATGAATGAAATATGGGTTATTTGTACTCAATTTGTGTTGTAATTGACATTTAGCCTTCTAATTAACTCGAGATCTAGGCCCAGCGGTGAACTCACTCCCTCACACTCTTTATTGGTTTGATTTCATTCACTTCATGCGTGCAGTGAGGGCGCCGGTGTCTCGCCTGTATAGGGCGTACACTGCCACACATTACATGATCTGACGTGAAAATAGGCGCTGAGCATAAATAAATAGGATTTTTTTAATTCTCGTGGCGCCCCCTAAAGAATTCCGCCCTGGACAATTACCCATGTGTCCCATATGTAAAACCGCCACTGCCTGTAGCGATGAGTTTTGAATGACAATTCCAATTCTTGATCGTCTTAACGTCAACTTGAGCAGTCTTCCTTTAATGATCCTCCGCCATCTTTGCACTTGAACAACGGATCTCCAAACTTCGTAACGTGCCGCTAGCTGGGTACGATCCTGTAAGGTAAGACGTCTAGCCATGTTTGTAGGGCTTCCAAATTTCAAACAAAATAATCGATCTGAGAAGAAAACAACAACAATGATTTAATTTCCACACATCAAGGAACATACACAAAAATTGAAAAAAAATATTGCAATATATAAATAAATTATAAATATTCTAAAATAGGATAGGAAGTTACTTTTCAATCGCCCTCTATATATCAGCCTATTTCAATGAAAAATGCTGGTGGATATGAGAGTCTATAAATTCTTTTCTTAATGTTATGTTTTTCACTATCATTGAATTTAGAATCACATAGTCTGTATGCACGGAAACATGGTGGAAACAACTGATTTTTTTTTTCGATTTGATCGCTGTGGCCAGATTTAAAATGAATATAGACATTTGAATGAGTTGGTTTACGGTAAACAGAAAATTTGAGACAGAATCAATATCAAGGTGGATGAGCGCATCGAAGAAAGGAAGAGAGAAGTTTGATACCTATTCAAATTGAAATTAATGGAGGGGGGATGATAATTAAGTTGAGTAAGACCATAATTCTAATTGGTATTTTCGGGCTATAGAAAAAAATAGGTTGTCTACATAACGCAAGGAATTAATTTGGAAAATATTGGGCAAAATTCGGATTCAAAATATTCCATGAAGAGACAGCAAAGAACAGGGGATAGGGGGCTTCCCATGGACAAACCAAATTTGTGCCTTTGGTAGGCTCCTTCACATGAGAAGACGTTATTCGAAACACAAGTGATAATTGATTCAAGGAATACTTCATGAGAGACAGATAGATTGATATTAAGCAAAGGTAATTTTCTTTTTAAAAAGGAGAATTACGTCCACCTGTACTCTGGTAAAGAGGTATTCTATATATATGAATTTTGAGCTTATATTTGTTATTGTCTATTTCAAGATGGCGAAGTTAACTTTTCCAATAAATACTTCGGACATTTTTAATGTGCGTAACGTAAAGGCTGCCTTTGTACAGCTGCAGGATGGAGTGTGATGCTCTGAATCTAGACCTAAATATACTTGTGAATCTAAAAAGTCATTCTCTCTCAAAGCTTTCCTTTCTCATTATGTATTCCTACACATTTTAAAATCTACAGATGATCTCTTGATAGTAAAATGTCAATCCAATAATAATTTGTCTTATTTTACTCTCATATTTCATTTTAATTCCATATATTCTACATGATAATAAGTCCATGTAGAACGTTTACACATAAATGAAGCTGTTTTAAGAGAGCTTAGACTATTTTCATTATTTGCATGTAAACTCTAGTTACAGTTTGGGTTGGCCTTTTTGGCCTTCTTCCTATTCTTTTTAATTATTTGGAAACATTTTCATAGTCTAGTTTAATCTAACTTGCCATTTTCGTCTACTTCTTATTGTTTAAATAATTATTATCATCACTAATTCTTTTACGACTTATTTGCGACTGTGGATTATTATAATCGGACTGAACGAGTTTTCTTGATCCTTTGAAAATGTAATTTCAATTGGATTATTTTTTTTATTTCATATAAAAAATGAATTACATTAAAAGAGACAAGACCGCGGATGGCTGCAAAGGTTACGGTTATAAAGATAACTTTGCCAAATTCATTTCCTATTTACATTTCATGGGTTCATGATTGAAATCATATTTATCTTTGACAAAAAGATTTTCCTATTTTCAAATTACACGAAACGATGATAATATGGTTAAATTTTTATAAATTTTCTGAACTTCACCATTTTGTTTTTTGATATTATAAAAGAATTATTAGAAATAACTTTGATAAAAAAACATAAGTCATAACTAAACTAGGAGGAAATTATTATTCAAATACGAAAAAAAATCCCCTTCTTAAATTATAGAGTTAGTTTAGTGATGATTAGTGATGATATATATATATATATATATATATATATATATATATATATATATATATATATATATATATGTGAACATTTTAAAAGGTTTTTGTGTAAAACAAATCTTATTTCCATTTTCCTCGTCCATCTCTGAAGAATTCTGCGCTCTCGGAATTGCACCACATAATTTTTTGCTTCATCTATCGACTGGATTCTTGTTCCTTTCAAGTGTTCTTGAAATTTAGCTGACAAAGGAAGTCTGAAAGGGCAAAATCAGGGCTCCAGGGAGGGATTGAGTAGGATTTACCACCGAAATTCCTGCAATGTGCCCCTTGCTACCCTCGAAGAATTCATAGATCTTAGTTGAGAAATATGTTATGACGCAACTGTCCTTGTCTTTTATTCACCAATGCCCCGTCATAATAAGTCGCAGTGATTGCTTTTTGTCATTCAAGAAAGCCAACCAAAATTACTCCATCGGTATCTCTAAAAATGTGTCGCCATCACTTAATTTGCAGATTACTTGGCCTTGAATTTTAGTGGGCCGAAGAACGCCTCGGAAATTAGTGATTCGATTGGATTCTGGTCTCTGGTGGAATTGAGGAATCCAAGTTGGATTCTCCGAAACAATCCATTGCATGCATTCTTCTTTGTCAATTTCAATATTGGTCAAAATGACCCAAGAAAAAATTAGCTTCTTCACAAGATAGTATTCTGAGGGCAATGCATTTTACATCTAACGTGTTGGTAACTCAAGGAGGTAAGGATGGAGTTGATAGTTCGCGTAGAGAAATATGAAGTTGGGAGTTCGCGAAAGCAAATATGGAGTTGATAGCTTGCGGAGAAAAGATGGAGTTGATAGCTCGAGGAGCGAAAGATGTAGTTGATAGCTTGCGAAGACAAAGATAGAGTTGATAGCTCGCTGAGACAATGATGGAGTTGATAGCTCGCGGAGACAAATATGGAGTTGATATCTTGCGGATACATTGATGAAGGTGATTGCTTGCGGAGACAAAGATGGAGTTGACAACTCACGAAGACAAAGATGGAGTCGATAGCTCGCAGAGAAAAAGATGAAGTTGATAGCTCGTGGCGACAAAGAACGAGTTACTAGCACGTGGACACGAAAATGAGGTTTATAGCTCGGGGAGACAAAACTGGAGTTGATAGCTGACGGAAACAAAGAGGGAGTTTATAACTTTCGGAGAAGACGATGAGGTGGATATCTCACGGAAGCAAAGATGGAGTTGATAACTAGCAGAGACAAAGGTGGAGTTGATAGCTGGCGAAGACAATGATGGAGTTGATATTTCTCAGAGACGAAGATGAGGTCGAAAGCTCGCTGAGACAAAGATCAGTTTGATATCTGGTGGAGAAAAATATGGAGTTAAGAGCTTTCAGGGAGAATGATGTAGTTGATAGCTCGCAGAAACAACTATTATGGAGCTGATAGCTTATGGAGACATGATGAATTTGATAGATTGCAAGACAATGATGGAGTTGATAGCTTGCGGAGACAATGATGGAGTTGTTAGCTCGTGGAGACAAACCGGGAGTTAATAGCTCGTGGAGACAAAGGTGGAGTTGATTGCTCGCCAGAGGGAAAAAAATGTAGTTGATAGCTTACCCAAGACAAATAGGAAGTCGATAGCTCTCCGGAGACAAAGATGGAGTTGATAGCTCACCGGAGACATAGATGGAGCTGATAGCTTGCTTGGCCAATGATGGAGTTGATAGCTTATGGAGATAAAGATCCAGTTGATAGCTCCCGGAGTCATAGATGGAGTTGATAGCTTGCAGAGACAAAGATGGAGTTAATAACTCGCGGAGACAAATGTGGAGTTGATAGCTCCCGAAGAGAAAGATCGAGTTGATAGCTGCCGGAGACAAAGAGGGATTTTATAGCTTTCGGAAACTAAGATGAAGAAGATGGAGTTGATAGCTCGCGGAGACAACTATGGAGCTGATAGCTTATGGAGACATGGATGAATTTGATAGCTTGCGGAGATAATGATGGGGTAGATAGCTTGCATAAACAATGATGGAGTTGATAGCTTTTGGGGAGAATTATGGAGTTAATTGCTCGTGGAGACAAAGATGGAGTTGATAGCTCGCCGGAGGTATAGATGGGTGCAATAACTTGCTCAGACAATGATGTATTTGATAGCTTGATAGCTGATAGATGAAGTTGATAGCTTGTGGATACAAAGATGGATTTATTAACTCGCGGAGACAAATGTGGAGTTGACAGCTCGCTAAGACAAAGATGCAGTTGATATCTCGCAGGAGACAAAGATAGTCATCTAAAATTGAATATGCTGAACCGTGGGAATTCCAACTTCACCATCTATGTATAAATTCTGTTGTCCTGTTCCAGTTACTGGATCGCAGCAACACTTCTTTATCGGTTGATGTGGGTGGTCTTTCTCCTCCCTTTTCATATCTCACATTTATTTTCTACCTTTATTTACGCGTTTCATTCATCTCAAACCGGATTTTTTTGTGTTAGTGTGTTTGAACACTTCTAATCAAGTTTTGTAAAAAAAAAAATAATGACTGACTTGTTTCATGGAGTAAGAAAGGGCCTCTTTTTACGAAGTCAGATTCTTTCAGCAAACTCATATAATTTAATGAGAGGAAATACTTGCCTTTTCCCTTCGAAATTTAAAGCGCAATAGCAACGATGCCCTATCAGGCAGGTAATTATTGGTGAATATCTGTATAGAAAGTAATGAAAGTAAATGAAGCGAAAATAGTGTATGGTATAAAGCAGCAGATATTCCTACATGTATTGAGGTCCGGAGGGTACATAACGGCGGGCACTCGGGCTAACAAGGTGTGCCGTCCCTCCAGGTTTCAGGTGTAACAGGGGCAATACCCCTACTTCACAATCCACTCCCTTTGGGTAATAAGAGAAGATATAGGAAGAGTAAGCAGTCAACGGAATGGAGAGTATACGTAGTGAAGTTTTAAGTGAGAAAAGGTTAGTTGACATGGAGGACTGGAAGCCATTTGCGCCAGGTATCGAAATGGCGACGTTATGAGTCCTGCTTAATGCTCTGTTAGCACTATGAAGGCTGTAAGACGTGGAATGGGTAGCAGAAAGGAACACAGCCGGCGTTCTGAGTGCGTTCGCGCGCCAGAATTCACCCAACAACTGCAAGATAAGGAGATTAAAAACCCGAGCAAGGCAATCGGGGCTTTGGCGAGAGATATGGGTCTTATTGACCACCATGAAGCTGGACCTGAATGAGGACCTTCGCTACTACTTGTAAAAGACGCTTAAAACACAAATTCTGACAGCCAAGGACCAAGAAGAACCGCTTGACGAAGTCAAAGAAGTTCCTAAACAAGCTGAAACATCCTGTTGAGCAGGGGGACGATCTATTTTTTCGCAGATGAAAAGAAGTTCTGCTAGGACCAGCTTACCTACTATCCATGCGATGTTCCACGTATAATGAAAACCAAGTTCCCCTAAATTGTGATGGCATTTGGTTGTGTATCCAGCCAATGTGACGTCATGCTGCCCTTCATCTTTGAGCAGAGTCTTAGTCAAAATTCAGATTTGCTATGTGGAGCTGCTGGAGACTGTGGTCGAACACTGGCTGCAGAGGGTCACTGCTGGAAGGTCATACGACCAGAAAGATTCAGAATTGGTTGTCGGAGAATTCCTACCACTTTACTAGCGCCCTTCTGTGGCCTCATAATTCCCCAGATTTTAATCCTATGGATTGCTATGTGTGGGGAATGGTTGAGAAAGAGACCAACCGCTGCGCCTGCAGCATCAAGAAGCAGCTGGTGGCCAAGATCAAGGAGTTTTTCGAAGATCTCCCCAGGGATATTGTGAGGAACGCATGCGGAATGATCCGTAGGCGTCTTGTAGCAGTGGTGGAGGCTGAGGGTGGTACTTTGAATAAATTGTTATTTACCAGCCATAATCTACTTGATATTTTGATTAATTTTTAAAATACATCCATTTTGGGCTGAGATATTGCGAGAAAGGTTTCTTTTATAATGCAAACCGTCAAATTTAGCTCGAACACCCTCTCTAGTAAACTATCTACATATATTTTGTATTTATAGAGCAGAAATTCTTTAAATTTATCAGTAAAGCCCCAAAAGATGACCAATGTGGTTGAAAGGCGCCTCGGGCAAATAATAAATAATGATTTAAAATGATATTTATGGTCCCTCATCTTTTAAGGGATAATCATTTATGAAAGTTACCAAGAAACTAAAAAATGCCTATTTATATATATATATATATATATATATATATATATATATATATATATATATATATATATATATATATATATATATATATATATATATATATATATATATATATATATATATATATATATATATATATATATGATAAATAACATCCACAAGGAAAATGGAAAAACGATTCCGAGCGCTTTCGTCTTTATTCTAAAAGACCATTTCTATTCCGATCACCAGATTAGTATAAAAAAAAGTGTTTTCTCTTCCATGTTTCTCTGTGCCCTGAGAATTGTTTCACCCGAATATTTGGAAAAAGAGGTTGATAAGATATATAATATAGGTTTAAATTTGTGTTACCCTTTCTACGTATTAAAAATTGTTATAATTCTGTTAGGCGTTCACTTTATCAACCTAATCGTAACATCCCTAAATTTCATGCCAATAATGTATTAGTTTTACCTTTTAACCAAATTTTCATTAAATTACCTCATTTACTAAAACCTTTGAACATAAATGTTATTTTTAAATATGAAAACACTATACATCGCCTTCTCGTAAAAAAATGCATCCCCTAAACCAGACATTGTATATTCTATTGGTTGCAATAATTGTGAAAAATGATATTATGGACAGACAGGTAAAGAATTGAGTGTTAGAGTTAAACACCACTAAACTAATGTTCGTAATTTTTGTCAACAATCTGCATTATTTTTACATATCTATAGTCAGGATCATACTATTAATTGACATAGTGCTAACCCGTTATTAAATGTACAAACTACATTTCAAGAAATATTTTGGAGTGTATCTCTATTAATACTTTCCCAAATTTTAATATTAGCCCTGGATTGTTTAGCCTAGATCCTATCATCTCTAATTATATTAAATCACAAATTAAAGTGTTTAAAGAATTTGTACCTCCTAGTTAGGGTTTTGATGCAGGTAGCCATAGTAAGCCCCCACTCCTTACTATTTAAGACATTGTCTGTCCTGACCTTCGTTATTCTATGAAGAGGTCTTTTAGAATAAAAACGAAAGCGCTCGGAATCGTTTTTCCATTTTCCTCGTGGGTGTTATTTATCATAATTTTGACTAGTTGTGAGATTCTTTTCATATATATATATATATATATATATATATATATATATATATATATATATATATATATATATATATATATATATATATGCAATGTCCCGCAGGAAAAAATGAAATGGTGTTTCCAAGTACTTTCGAACTTTATTAAGTTCCTTATCAAGGATAACTACAAGAAATAATATTATATTAGAGGTATATATACGAAAGAAAAGTATAAAAGACCGCCTCAAAAACAAGAAATCACCAATGAGGAAGAAGGTAGGGGGAAGGTAAAGATTCACATTAAGAATGACAAGAAGCAGGGAGTAACGTCAAACTGAGAAGACGGAAAGGGTAACAGATTAAAAGAAATGGAGATAGCCTAACGAGGGAGATTATAATCTCCCTCGTTAGGCTATACCTCTAATATAATATAATATATATATATATATATATATATATATATATATATATATATATATATATATATATATATATATACACCTCTAATATAATATTATTTCTTGTAGTTATCCTTGATAAGGAACTTAATAAAGTTCGAAAGTACTTGGAAACACCATTTCATTTTTTCTTGAGGGACATTGCATTCATTTGCGACCCTCAGGTGATACTTTGTGAGTTTTTCATATAAATATATATATATAATAAAAATGAAGTATGTCTGTGTGTGTCTGTTCATTTATAGGAAGAAAGGTTAGAGAATCTACATAAAAACTAAAGTATATTCGATAAAAAATTCCCGAGGAAGAAAATGGAAGTGGTTCTAAGTCTCTAAGTGCCCCCTTAATGGAGCTACGGGACCTTTTCCAAACTTGCCTGGTTTGTTAAATCGAGAGAACGTGAGCTGGGTATGGACCCCCTAGAGGTAATAATAATAATAATAATATTTATATAGCGCGTTTATCACTATTCGCCAATCTGGCCAAGTTTCAAAGGCGCTGGATGGTACATTAGGGTCTGAGTGACTGCACAAAGAGTCTGATTCAACCCAAAAATTGTGGGCAAACCACAATGTCAGTTTAGAAATACCATACATCTATGGTAAAGCGATTAAATAAATTATGGTATACAAATCACCGTCAGTAATTAGGAGCATTCTTAGAAGCTAGTGTGTTTAAAATATACATATACAGTTTGGCTAATAAAAGATTTATGGTATACATACCACCCTCAACAATTTGGCTATTAATAGAGTTCATTGGAACCTACTGTGTCCAAAAATACACATATGCATACATATATGTATATATACATGCATACACACACATATATTATAACTTATAATCCAATGACATAGTCTTTGAATCAGGGTCATAAGCTGAGAGAAACAGGTGCGTTTTCAACCTTTTTTTGAATATATCAACTAATGAAGCACACTTTATATCCATTGGCAATTTGTTGTAATATTTAGGGGCAATATATGAAAAAGCTCTGCAAGAGAAGGAGTTTCCTCTCTCTACAAATGGTACAGTCAGACGAGTAGGGTCGTCCAACGTCCGAAGAGCAACATTACAGTTCGAGGAATAGTGAGTAATCATCTCACGAATATAGTATGGCTCTCCAAATTTAAGTGCCTTAAATGTCAGCAAACAAATTTTAAACTTAATGCGTGCTATTATAGGTAACCAATGCAAATCAAACAGATAAGAAGAAGTACTGGTACCAGGAGGCAGATTGAATACCAATCGAGCAGATCGATTTAGTAGTGATTGCAATCTTTTCAATTCTCTCTTAGGCAGATTAACAAATAAGGAATTGCAATAGTCAATTTGAGAGATCACAAAGGCATGTATCAGGATCACAATAGTTTTCCGATCTAGATATTTAGTAAGCAAGGAGATCCTTCTAAGGTGGTAATTACAGATCTTGATTATAGAATTAAAGTGGTGAGTAAAAGACAGTTTGGTATTAAAGATAATACGAAGATACTTGAGTGTAAATGATGAGGTTAGCTTACTCTGTATTAAGTTGATCTCAACAGGGAGAGGAACTTGGGTTCTATCCTTTGTAAAAATTATAATTTCAGTTTTACCTTCATTAAGTTTCAGTTTTCTACCATGCATCCGCAATTTTAGGTCAGTTAGGAGTGCATTCACTTTTGATAAGCAAAAAGGAAGATTGGTGATGGGAATATAGATTTGTACATCATCAGCATAAAGGTGATAGTTGACTCTATGTGCATTCATGATATCAACAAGGCCAGATATATATAAGGAGAAAAGTATCGGATCCAACACTGAGCCTTGTGGAATACCATATTTTAATTCCAGTGAAAAGACAATGAGTTGTTTAGAGAGACCACTTGTGAACGTCCCACCAGATATGATTTGAATAGACTGAGTGCCTTTCCTTTGATTCCAGCTTTAGCCAGGTTCATCAGGAGGAGTGCATGATCGATGGTATCAAATGCAGCACTCAAATCGAGAAGAACGAGCGTAGATGAGTTGTGATTTTGAAAGCTATACAGAAGATCATTATAAATACGGCATAATGCAGTTTCTGTTGAGTGATTCTGCCTATAAGCAGATTGAAAAATTGATATATGTTTGTTTTTAGTCAAGTATAGAGTTAACTCAAGTACAATTGCCTTTTCAATCACTTTTGATAGAAATGATAAATGTGATATTGGACGATAATTTATTAATACATCTTTATCTAATGATGTTTTTTTTAATATGGGCTTGACCACAGCAATTTTTTCAGACTGTGGGAAATAGCCAGAAGAAAAACATTTATTTACTATTGTAGCAAAAATGGGTACAAGATGCTCTATGGCACATGGGAGCCTTGAGAAATTGAATATATCAACTTCACAGAAAGTTTTATTAATAGAGTTTAATATGGAACTAGTCTCTGAGATAGAGATTGCAGAGAACTCTTTGATCTCAGCAAAACAATTGGGGTTGCTGGATATATGATTAAGGTAAATATCAGAATAATTGTTGGTTGGGAGTGTGTTATCAATTCCATCACGAATACTTTGGACTTTTTGTATGATAAATTCATTAATACTATTGGCTGAGTGGGTATCAGGAGTATGGGGTTGATTATAACCCAGTAGTCTATTTAAAACTAGCTAAAGTTTAGATTTGTTGGAATTGCAAGATAATATTTTATTCTTGAAATATGCTTTTTTATTTTGCTTAATTTTTAGGATAAGATAACTATTTGCATTGATATAGTCCAAACGAGCCTCTGGAGTTTTTAATCTACGCCATTTACGTTTAGCTTGACGACGCCTTCTCCTTAGATGAGCAATTGAGGAATTAATAATTTACCCTACATTATTATTCGTGGGGGAAGCAAAAGCAACTTGTTTGTCCATGCACCCCAAGGAAAGACGAAGAGTATTGTCTATCAAGAAGTGTTGTGATCTAGCATTGGTTAAAGAATAATTTGTGATAAATATAAGAATTTCAACCTGTCTCTTGCTTATGATTATTTTTTACCCGGGCAACGCCGGGTACTTCATTCAGTGGCTCATAAGGGAGCCTTAGAAGCACTAAGCAGGACAATGTGAGACATTATGGATTGTGAGGATGCTATGGGAGGTGTCACTCTTTTGCTGCAAGCTGAGTTCAGGCAGACACTTCCAGGGATCCATAAAGGAACCAGGACAAATTAGGTCCGGGCTTGCCTAAAATCATCTTCTTTGTGTATAAATATTAGAACAGTCTCTAAACACAAATATGAAAGCAGAGCTCTTTGGTGATCAACTGTCAGCACAATTTGCCAAAAACATTCTGACACTGGGAAATGGCAAAGTACCTCTTGATGCTGATGGTGGAATAGAAATATCTCCTGTCTGCATAGTTATTAATACTATTGATAATCTCAAGGCAAAGGCATTACCCAATCTTCAACAAAACTACAAAAATTACAACTGGCTTTGTGAAAGTGTTATATTGGCCCTTAAGAACAACACTGTCTGCAGAATCAATAAACATCTACTTTTCACCCTCTCAGGAAGTCAACGAATTTACAAGTCAGTTGATACAATTTCGCATCATGTTCAAATAGTCGATTATTCCAAGGAGTTCCTAAACTCTTTATAATCTCTAGAAATACCTCCTCACCAACTTGAACTCAAGGTAGTAAAAGCAAATAATATTGTTGCCCAATTTGGATCTAACAAAATTTTATAATAGCATTCCGCTGGTGGTAAATTATTTGCTGGCAAATGTTATAGAGGCAACCATTCTTACTGTAAGTGGAAAAAGAGAGAATGTCTTCATTCACAGAATACCTCTAAATCCATCAGGAAAGAAATGTTATTTACATCTAGAAGACTACACTTCCCAATATGAATATACATGTATATACATATTTACATTTTATAGTGATAAATCATAAATAGTTAATTATTTAAACAAGGATTGAAAAAATGTGAGCATAGCGGGAGGGGGGGGGGGACAAATTTATGAACAGCTAAGTGCACAAAATTTTAATATTTTTAATAACTTGAAATCTTACCGGTCACACAAATTGTAGAAACACGACTAAAGCAATGGAAGGCAAGAAACAATGAAGAAGGGGGAGATCTAATAATTGGTTGGTTATTATAAGACACGGAGACGGAAGGCGGATACATCATTGTTGACAGAGGGTCTAAGGGTCTTAATATGAATGGATTCAATTATTGGTAGGCTTATATCATCATTGAAAGAATCTATAATTTTAAAATCTTCAATGGTGGCATCGGTTTTGCAAAGGATAATATGATCTCGAACGGGGAAGCATTCCTTGCAGCTAAGGAAGTGACCTGTTCTGCTACTTATGCCAAGGTGAGAACAAGCTCGAGCGTGTAACGAGCGCAGTGTACTACCGACATAATTGCCTCTACAACACCAAGGACATGTAAATAAATATAATACACCACTGCGCAGCTACACGGGAGCAAGTGCTTTACATTAAATAGGGAACTTATTGCTAAATTATTCGAAAAAATGATTTGTCCAAAATGATATTTGAGGATTTTTTTTGGATTTGTTTGCGGAATTGGTGATTAAGAGGGCCTAAATCCGGCAGTGAAAGATATTGTATGTCCTTGGGAACGTTATATATATATATATATATATATATATATATATATATATATATATATATATATATATATATATATATATATATATATATATATATATATATATTGTTGAAAAGGGCACTTACAAGAATATGTTGTTCTGTTGGGGTGTCGTCCTTCGCCACACTGTTAGATCCTTCCCAAACGCAAGGATTACAAACACTTCTCTCTTCAATAAGGCCCCTTTTAACTTTGATCGATACTAAATTAACAAAGGATTGACAAGCTGAGAGTTAAAAAGATCAAAGTTAATTGAGTCAGTTGACTGGATCGGACTGATATTGAGACAATGAAATAAGTTGAACTGTGCAATCACAGTATGTTCGTTTAAGACCACACAAATTGCTCCCATCAAGCTGCCAAACCTCCACAAAAAAATCATAGTATTGACAGTCATGTCTGAATATGGTACTGAATAGTTGCATTTTGTAGCTGGTACTGTGTGGCAAGATGGGTATAAATCAATGGCGGAGTCAAGGTCGTTACATAAATGGGCACTGTAACAAGGAAGGGCGGGTATAGGGAACTTAAGGTATGGTGCTTCATACCATAAATGCAAGACTACCTCAAAGTTTTTAAATGACAACCTTCCCTATAGTTGCAGGATCTAACGACAACCCGGATATGAAAAACTTTAAAACAATGTGGAGATTTAAAGCGAGAAATGCAGTAATAAATAATGAATCAAATAATTTAAGTAATAATTCGTTTTTAGTACAGAAATCCGTCTCCACCACCACATGTTTAATTCCTATCCAAATCGTAATTATTTACTAATAAAGGCTAAAGTGTAGTTTACAAAGTATTAGTATGGATATTAGCTTTGGACACAATAGTTGGGGATATTCTAGCTCCAATTTTTTTCTAGCCTATTTCGATAGTGAGGTTGAGGATAATAATAATGTGTAAAGACACCTATCAACCAGCTCAATTAAAATGAAACGTAAAAATATGATTTAAAGTGTTGCCCCACAAACGGTGTCGGCGCATACATACAAAAGCAACATAAAACTAACCACTCTTTCCCACTAATTCATGCGCTATGAAGCACAAAGCCTCCCATCATTTTCTCCATACCAAATTAGCTTTTCATAACGATGGAGATCTGTGAGGGTATTAGGAGTCGCAACCGATAAAAAAGTACCGGTAATTTATCGATAAATTAAATTTAATTACCGCGTATTTACCGATACACTTCTATCGGAAATTTAATGTAACTTTATGATTATTTAAGTTTACGCTTAATAAACAATTTTCTTTCGTATTTAATAATCAGCAAAACTAAGCATCCTTGCTATATTCATAATTTCAAAAGATGTCATTTAAATTTTTGCATTAAGTTTTGGAAATTTTGGTTTTTAAGATAATGATAAAATTAACGTCTTATGTTTTTGAAAATTGATGTTTCCTATATATTTTTTTAATAAGAATGAAAAACAAAAGTAAATAATCATCACTAATTCTATAATTTAAGAAGGGGATTTTTTTGAGTATTTGATTAATAATTTCATCTTAGTTTGGTTATGACTTATGTTTTTTTTATCAAAGTTATTTCTAATAATTCTTTTATAATATCAAAAACAAAATGGTGAAGTTCAGAAATAAATATAAGTATCGAAATTTTGTGAATTTTTTAAAACCCAAAGAATTACAAATGATGAAGTTCAGAAAATTTATTTTTATATATCTTTTTCTATAACTATATTTTAGCAACGGGAAATTTTTAAATTGGGGAAATTTAGTTTAGAGTTCCTTTTTAAAATTATTCCAATTGGCGAAGTTCAGAAAATTGATAAAAAATTAACCAGAATATAGCCATGGCTGCTTTTTTTTTAGATTTTAAATTTTAATCTTAGTAGCGAAGCCATTGCCTGGTGTCTTATGTTTTCGAAATATATATATTTTTTTTAAATGAGGAAAATATTACTGCCTTATGTTATACGTTCCAAATAAAGATAAAACACTTTTATTGAGTTATAAAAACTAATAGTGGCAAAGGATCTCATTAAAAAGTTCTATATCCATGTGATTTCTTTCTCTAATGCAGTTAATTTAACTAGAAATTTATCGGGAATTTACCGGTAATCAAAAATTTTCTAGAGAGTTTTTCGATAAAAATATTGTCGGTAATTTGCGACCCATAGTGGGTATGATCTTGTCCTGTCAGAGTTTATCTCTGACCAGAATTTATCTCTGATGCTATGTAGGTAGAATCTTGTCCATTCAGGAATTATCTCTACGGAGATGGGGCGCTAAGTATCTTGGACAGTCAGGGTTTTGTGGCAATATGAGCTCTAACATCTTGTCTAGCGAAGTTTTGCTTATCTGAGCAGATGGGGCACTTTGTGCTGCGCTGTCTCGTCCATTTAGGGTTATCTCTGAGAAGCTGGAGCGGCTATGAACAGTATCATCTTATCGAGTCAGGGTTTATCTATGGGGAGATGAGACGATATGTGGTGTAGCATCTCGTCCATTCAGTGGTTTTCTCTCGGGTGAGATGGGCCAGTATGTGCTATAATATGTTGTCCAATCAGGTTTCATCTCTGGGAAGAAGGCCCCCAAACACGCACCTTCTTCCACAGAGACCCATGCGTACTTATTTCCGTAAACACCTTACCTTTTACGCGGTCTTCCGAAACTTCGCACGCCCTGAATCTCACTCTTGTAAATTTCCTGCTTGTTTATTTCCATTCATTCTTCTTACATGATTATATAATATTAAGACTCACTCAGTAACAACCTCGTTTACATATTTCTTCACACAATAAATAATTCTTACCTACTCTCTCCTTTTATGTTAGAGAAAAAGATATAGATTGGCCGAGCGCCCCCCTTCCCCACGCCGGCACTCTACCATGGCATTCATGGGAATGACCAGGGCAGATGAAGGGGGAAGGGAGTACAGAGGCCCCGGTGCTCTCCTTTAGGTATATGAACCCTTTCCACTCAGAACCACAGTAGGCTCAGTGTGTAAGGGTTCGGAGGGCGGAGTGAGATATAGAAGTGAAGATGAAAGGTTTCTGATGGAACAGCTAGAAGTAAAGTAGTACGCATAAAAGGCAACCAAAGCAGTCAGTAGAACTACATCTTAACGTTGGATATAAGCTACGGTGTGTATCCATTCAACTACTCTCTAGTCATCTTTTTTATGCTAAGTTAGAAATTAATAAATAGAAGTATCCATCCACATCAAACGTTTTAGTTGTTTAGTGTGTTAGTGTTGTAATTTCTTAGTTATTTGGTCTGACGTTCAAACCTTTTCTAGCATTAGTAACTTATTAAATAAATTGCTTTATTTTGTATCCTCTGGATCTTTAATAAGCTGTTTTTGGATATGGTAGACATTGCTAGAGAAAGGTATAATAAGGCAGATTGAATTATTGCTTCGTATATTATTCTTTTGTTTCTTGTGCTCAATATTATCAGTCTGTAGAGTATTTGCAGTCCCATCTTCCCTTTTTTTACTCTTTCCGTTACATACTGTAACTTGTTTTTGTTATTGTCAATCATATTGCTTTACTGTACTGTATCTTTCTCATTCTTTATAGGTGTCCGAAATTTTATTCCTGTAGGTTTACTGAAACAATTCTAATTTTTACTCGTTAGGACTTATTTTCCATTTATTTATATTAGTAATTATTTATTGATGTTATTTCATTTGCCGCAATTTTTGCATGCAGTGGTCCATTTCACTAATTGAGGAACATCATCTGCACTTGAATATTGAGGTATTTCTAACTTTTAGATGGAGGGATATCTGTAGTATATGTAAAATATAATGTGAGACTCAAACATCTCCCTTGTGGTAGTCAAGCTTCTAGTTTAAATTTTATTCCTTGGTGATTATTTAACAATATTTGTGCTTGTTTTTCCATTAGATAGTTGTAAATAATCCGTTCTATCTAAATGTCAATACCTAAGCTGAGTATTTTCTATTGAATTCTTCTTTAATAAAATTTGTTGAAAGCTTTGGATATGTCACCACAAACTATGTTTATGCCTGCTTTTTCACTTATGGCTTTAGCTATTTTATATGAAATCCAAAATGTTAGATGTTTACTCGGTTGCTCTCATTTCGGTACTCTGTTAATTTTCGAATGATTCCTCTTTTCTTATACATTTCCGAGAAAGTCAAGCGGGGATATATGTGGGTCTGAAGTTTTCTACCTTCACGGAAGATTTCCCTGGTTTAGGCATAAAGGTAATTTTGGCCACCTTCAATTCATCGGGGAAGTATCCTGTATTAAGGCATGTATTAAATACCTTCTTTAGCCACTCAAGCATATTAAGGGCTTCTACATAGTTTTTTTTTGTGGGCTCAGAATTTCTAGGTTATTTTTGTTTAAAGTTGATGATACTATTTCTTAGTTCTTCCTTTGTCATAATAGCATCCCTTCCCTTTAGAGTATCTCCTTCTCTTCCGACAAACTGGTAGCTTTTTCAATTTCTTAGTTTAGTGCGTCTGTAATTCAATTATAAATTTGATTATATTTTCGCATATCTTAAAAACTCTTCTTTTTTCCAATGCTCATGAAATATTTTCGCTATTTCTATCTCGTCTTCGACATAGTTGCCTCTTGCGTTTTTTATTTTAAATTTCTCTTTTGAAGGCTTGTCTTCCATTTGATTCATTTTTTCAGAATTCCTTAGGTTTTGATTCTTGATATATTTGTTGAATCGTTTCATTCCATTTCCGTTTTTGGTTATCCGTGTTAAGATTTAGACGTATGCTTCAGATTGAGTTCGGTTATTCCTTGCTTAGTTCGGTACTCTAGGGCCTTTTCTGGCTATCGCTTCTGCTTAGTTGGTCTGTGGTGGCAGATATCACTTCAAGCAAGCGTCAAACTTGCTTGAAGTGTGACTTTGGAGGCCGGAACAATCCGTCTGCCTACTTTGGCAGCAAAAGAGCTGATGGAGGGGGGATAAAATGAAAGTTATGATAAGTCTCACTTCGGAAGTTGTTGCGTGTTTGCCGATGTTGATGGCTTTATCGCTGGTATTTCTAATGCATGCCATAGTGTATCCCAATTTGGAGAAAGTGTCCTCTATGTACATAGACAAACAATAAGTAAATATACACACAATTAATTAATGAAATACCTTGATTTTAAATTTAAACCCTGCAGGAAGGTACCTTATGTATCCTGTTACACCTGGCACCTGGTACTCTATGCATCCAATCTTTATATCTTCTAACCGCAGGAGTATGGGTGGTATAGTTTGAACGAACGCCTCCGCTACAACTGAAATCTGGAGGAAAAGCACGTCCTCTCGGTCCGGGTGCCGTCGAAGGTGTACCCTGTGTAAACTGTTACACCCTGTATCCATAGAAACTGCACGTCCTCACTGTCTGAGTGAAAATAGGGAAGGCCGAACTTACTTTGTCCCAGTATGCACATACTTTTCTTTACAGCTACCCCGTCTTAATCTTATCTAGGTTTAAGACCACGATCAGTACCTTATCCAGTGTCATTAAAGGATTTTAGCCTCTATAAATAATGCCATTTAACGCCCGCAGGACTTGTAATGGGCTAACCACCTCCCTGTGCCGTTCTCAGGTGCACAGGTGTGTACTGCTTATGGCGGACGAGATTTACTGCCTTGCTGGCTGGAAGGTCAACCAAAATTCTCCGGTCCCGTATCTCAGTCTGACACAACATAGCTTCTGATTCTGGCCCTATTGTCGACGATTAGTACGATAGTAAGAAAATCCACACTGTCGTCATACCTCTCTGGCTTCAAAATTAGGACTACGTCCTTTAAGTAACAACCGTCCATTGGGCAACTACTGGTTGGTATGCATCGCTGTACATGTGCGAACAACACTCTTTAACGCACCAAGGCCTGGAGACTGGCATGGCTAGCATGCCTATCCCAGCATTTTCATAATGGGGATCTGCATGCCGACCCCAATCATAATATTTCCCGCCATAGCCCTAACATATCCCCGTTCGGAATCTACGACACCTTGGGGGGTGGGGGCATTTGGATACCTCGTATAATGTGAAAATGGTCCCGGAGGTAACCCCGCCCCAGGTGGCGGAGGCTTCCCTCGGGATCAACCTTGTGCTTTGGCGGGAGACTCCACCAAGCCAGGTTCCGTCCCTATATAAGATCCTCCTGAAGTGGCACTGACCCCCTAGGAGTAATGAGGAGAGTTCCGGGGATGGAGAAAATATGTCTCACTTCCCTCTCTCCTCTCCTAAAAAAGAAGAGCAAGAAGGAAAAAAAGAGATTAAGAGAACTAGTGGTTGATCTACTTCCGGTGGGGGATGGGGGGGTCTATGAGGGACGAGCCTCTTGCTGTTTCGGCAGATGGTAAGGCCTAGAGTGGTAACGTCCTGGCACGTGAGCCTTCAAGCGGAAAGCCCTCCACTCACTTGAATAGGCCGAGAGTTTCGTTCAAAGTTAGTTAAAAATGAAACAACAGAACACAATTTTATTGACAAAGATCAAAATAAGAATAATAATAGGCAAAATTAAAATAGTCTGTTGATAATTATTATGTGGAGGGATTCTCAAATGGAATTAATTGATTAATGTTACTGGGCTCATAACAAAAGGGGAAACTTGAAAATACTAATAATGGAGGGGGTTTCAGTCTTACGGGTCGATGACTTCGAGGAAGGTCCTTCTTGCGATGAGGCGAGTGGAGTACGATCAGATGAGGCTAGTGGGGCAAGGTCCGAATGAGGCAGGTGGGACACGATCCGAACCAAGCTTCTGACGAAGGTAGCCAATCTTCAAAGATCACGTTCGACGGAGAATGTGGGAATTCTCGTAATTCCACTGGAAGAAGAAAATTTGAAATTTTTGTTTGTTACAGTCATGTGAATAAGTGTTTGTAATTAGTTCGAGGGTGCTGAATCCGAATTTGAAAACCAAAATTCTCTATCACGTCTAGATTTTGTGTATTGACCCCTCCCCCCTTTTCGCTATTTGTTCCGATTAATAAATTTAAAAATCTTTCTATTTTTTAATTTTTTAGCAAAGATATTTTAAAAGTGGGAGACCTTCCTTCTTTATTCTGGCTAATGACAGACACTTAACATCACTGGGGAAGTTACCCCCCCTTCCCTTCCAAGTTATGAAGATTTTATTGTATTGATTAAGTTTGTTATGCACTTAAAGTTTAAAGAAACTTTGCTGTATCCTTCTTGTTTTTCTTTTGTGAGACATTAAAGTTTGTTATTGTAAAGACCAGTAATAATCCACCATCATATTTGTATTAAGTTTTCCTTGGTACCTCGTCTCCATAACCAAATTTGTGGATGAAAACGTTCACCATGTTCATCACTAACCGCTCCCAGATTTTTAGGAAAAAAATCGAGATGAGAATGCAGAACATGCATTGTAAGTGACATTCTACATCCCATCTTTTCATAGGCTTCCAGCCTATTGTTTAATATTTCTCAGTAATTTGGAGATTTAAAGTTGCCGAGAAAGTTTTCAGTGACTTCCACAACGAATGTCCATCCATGCTTTTCATTCCTTTTCATTGAGACACAAACTGAAGGAATCATTAGAAACAACTCTGCGAATTTGTAGTCCAGTGAAAACTCCAGCTACTATTTTTGCATCAGTTAATGATCCTTTGAATTTATTTTTCAAATATTGAAAGCCTTCACTTCTTTACAAAATTTTTCATTAACCCTAATTTAATGTGAAGAGGTGGAAGATGAACTTTTTTGGATCAACTAGAGCATCATTCTTAACATTATGTTTGCCAACAATGTGTTCTTCTCTGGCTGGCCATAAAAAGCACATGTACTTTGTGTATCCCAACTTTAACCCAAGAAGAAGTGATGGGCAATTTGGATAAACAATTTTAGATTTGTTTTTCTTTGAAAATCCAACCACATTTGTTAGGCAGAAAAATGATTTGAGGGCTCACATCATATCATGGGAACAGCAAATGACATTGCCTTCCTCTTCCCATTTAACCAAGCGCTCAATATTGTGTTACACTGAGTACAGCAAATATGAGGGGCCCAATCTTTATCTTGGTCTCCTACTTCGCATCCAAAATAGTACCTGTAGGACTGCTTCATCATTACTGCTGTTTCTATTTTTCTCCGCTGTTCCACTGGTGTGAATTGCCCACAAACATAACAAAATATGTCAGGGCTGTTTACACATCCGCGTTTAGAACTTGAAGCCATGACAAGATTTCAAATACTAACTTGAGCAAGCAAACGATACACAATGTGAGATCCTTATCATAAGGTTCTTATCAGAGCAAAATTTTTATAAACGTGTTATCTTCTTTACAATTTACCAGTTATCAGTAGCAGAAAAGTTATCACAAATAAGTATGTATTAATCTGAAAATCTGAAAAAATCTAAATAAATCCCCCAATAATTTGAATTCAATTATATTTGAGCTTCAATATAGTCTACTTTATATATATATTAAAAATGTTAATATATATTAAATAGATATATTATTTATTAATATTATATATATATTAAATATATTAATTATATATATTAAATATATTAAAAGTTGCATATTGGCACAATATTGAGCAAAAGTGTGAAATGGCTTGAAAAGTAAAATTCAAATTACGCAAAAACTAGACTTGATATGAAAATTATAAAGACAAATCTGTAATCAGTGGCTAAAAATGATCTAGAATCACCTATTTTCTGCTCTGTAATAAAAAATGTGTTACACAGTGATAATCGATGGTGATTTTTTCGGTTCGATTGAACGAAAGGAGACTGTTGCGCAAATTCAAAGGCTTGCCGATTAGAGAAGCTACAAATTGACTAGGGTAGAATCACAGCGGAGAAGGTCATGCTGTCTGACGAACACTCACGGGACTTAAGACTTGAGACGATGAGGACGGTATTGAGCTGCGGGCTGGACTCCTCGAACTACAGAATAACTTGAGTATTTGTACGCCCGATTTTGATGGGGAATGGGGAGTTTGGAGAAAGGAATCACAAGCTCCAGACATCTTAATCCGGAGGCAGAGGCGATTCATCATTTAGCAGCGAGGTGCGAGAAACAACGGCTCTTCCTCGCCTCGTCACCGAGGGGAAGGAGGCTTGGGACGAGTTCACAGGATTGGGGAATATTTTCCCAATGCGCTCAGGAGTAGAAAATTCTTGAATGTTCGAACAGGAAGTGACGTTCCTCATGATGGGATACACTCGCACGTGACATCTCCCATAAAGTAGGGGGGGAGGTCAGATGTCGTTCTTTTACACCCCTCCCATCCATACGATGGAACTTTTCTGAGATATGGGGAAGAACACTGGACATCGCAAATTTTGATAGGAGCAATCATTATTAAGGCGACAGCCTGATAAAAAAACGGGGGACCTGACCTGTATTCGACAGGCTTACAAAAAGGCTATGATATTAATCTGAGCAAAAATTAATGTAAATGGGTCGACAAAAAAAAAATACATTAAAATTAAGGAACAAAATTATAACTTTTGTCTAAAAGGGTAGTTGAATAACAACACAAAAAAAACAAATCAGTACATAGCAAAATTGTTTGGGGCTGCTACCACTTCGACCCAACCAGTTAAATACTCACATTCGATGTAGCATTTTGCAATAGGGAAACGATTCGCTCGGTCGAGGTAATCATGGACCACAGCGAACATTTGGTGATCAGAACCAACCGGGTGAAGTAAATTCTTGGATACCACGATGCATGTGCACCCAGTGGCACGTACAAGGGTGGACACACGGTATCCGTTCACGGCTCCGTTTTCAAATTTCAAACCAACGGGGGAGCTCTTATTAAAGAGAAAATTTACTTGGTGACCAGAGTTATTGGTCGACGAGATAGACGTAGTGGTATCCTGGAGAGATGGGGGAAGAGCCGGAGTGGCACTAATTTGGTGTACCTGATGAGAGGACACGCTTCTAAATTTGGAATTTTGAGGGCAGTTTGTGCGTACATGACTTTCTATTCCGCACGTAAAACAGATTAATTATCTGCCTTCTGGGGAATAACGACGTGGGGGAAGTGGTAATTATGGGTTTAATATTTCTTGGTTCCGAAGGAGGTAGGATCCTGGGTTTCGAGGAGCCTTGAACTTTCACGAATCTAGGGCTATTTCTTGGAGGGGGCCTGGAGTTATTAATCTTAATTTTGGGGGGGGGGGCTTCTTATTACCTTGGGATACAAGTTATGGCTATTTGCATAAACATCAGCCTCTTCTAGGCATTCTTTGAACGTAGAGCAACGCTTGTCCTTAACGAAGGCACGGATCTCGTGGGTCAGGGAAACTAAGATTTGACCTATTAGGACAAAGTCCAGAAGGGACTCATGCTCTTGGGGAACTTTACACGCATCTAACTAAAATTGGAGGTGTTTCTGGAGGGTGAACCCAAAATAGCTAAAGGTCTGACCGGGGCGGATCTTTTCGTGACAGAAACGGGCACGATAGAAGTCCGGGGTCATATTCACGGCAACTAAGAGTTCTGACTTGAAGGTAGAATATTCCACAGTGGACTCTGAGGGACCCTAAATGAATATGTCTATCAACTGTGAATTTAGGAGGCGGGGGGAAGGGCAATTTGACGACACCATCTACCTCGATGTCCCAATTGTTGATTTCAAAAATCTTCTCGAAATGCGTAAGATATGATCAAAAAATCTTCTTCTTCTTCTTTAAAAACAGGTAATCTTAGTGACGGAGACTGTGGAGTTTCGGTCCAGGAGTTAACCGACATTGACTCCAATTGATTACGGCTTAATTCCAGTTCATGCTGCCTTATTCTCTCACGCTCTTCCATCACTCGTTGTTCTTTTCTCTCTTCAGTCGCTCTTAGTTCTTTTGCTCTTCTCTCTTTAGCTTCTCTTAGTTCTTGTTCTTTCACTCTTCTCTTTCATTTCTCTCTTCTTATTTAATATAAGTTAATACTTCTCGGCCCTACAGTCCCAACGACTCTCCTTGACTCTTGAAACGGTCAAACGAAGACATCTTGTTGGCTTACTTGTGGGAACGTAATACGCGAACGGGGCTAGTGGCGTAACGAAATTTCTCAGCATATACGTGAAACCTAACTTTTCCCCAAAATAAATATTTAAACATGATCCCACTAAAGGAACACTAAAACTCTTCCTAAACGGTTAGGACGGGTTAATCTTTCTAATCCGGCTGGGGATTAACTCAAATATTCTGGTAAATGGAATACACAAACACAAAGAACGGCTCCCAACTTATAATCTAAATTTTAAATAGTTAATAAACTAATGTTCCACTGATCTAAAACTAACCTGAACGTACTTCGGCCAAAAATAGAAAAATAAAGAAACTTCAATAATGAGAGGGAACTACTAAAACTCAAGGGGATGTAAATCAACTAAACTGATTTACTATGTATTAGATCCCACGCACTTAACACTAGTTTTTATAATATACAAGTAATATATATATATATATATATATATATATATATATATATATATATATATATATATATATATATATATATATATATATATATATACATATAATAGGTCGTGGTACAACACGCTATACCATATCACCTACTGCAACGCGAACCGTTGAAGGACTGTTATCTGGGATTAACGACCGAGTGGGAGGTCACACTTGAGGGGTTGGGTTTCAAATCCTTAATAATCAGACAGAGTGCATAAATAGTTGGCCAGATTTACTTGAATAGGCCGAGAGCATCGTTCAAGGTTAGTTAAAGATGAAACAACAAAATATAATTTTGTTTGCAAAGATCAAATTAAGAATAATAATAGGCAAAAGGGAATTAGTTAAATTAAAATAGTCTGTTGATAATTATTATAAGGAGGGATTCTCAAATGGAATTAATTGATTAATGTTACTGAGCTTAGATCAAAAGGGGAAACTTGACAATACTAATAATGGAGGGGGTTTCAGTTTTACGTGTCGATGACTTCGAGGAAGGTCATTCTTGCGATGAGGCAAGTGAGGCACGATCCGATGAGGCTAATGTGACACAGTCTGAATGAGGCAGGTGAGGCACGATCTGAACCAACCTTCCGATGAAGATAGCCAATCTTCAAAGATCACGTTCGACGGGGAATGTGGGAATTCTCGTAATTCCACTGGAAGAGGAAACTTCTTTTCCTCAAAGGTAATGGATGTAGATTTTCTTCGGTTCGATTAAACAAAGGGAGAGACTGTTGCGCAAATTCAAACGCTTGCCAATCAGAGAAGCTACCAATTGACTAGGGTAGAATCACGGCGGAGGTCTTGCTGTTTGACGAACGCTCACGGGACTTAAGACTTGAGACGATGAGGACGGCCTTGAGGTGAGGGCTGGACTCTTCGAACTACAGAATAACCCGAGTATTTGTACGCCCGATTCTGAGGAGGAGTTTGGAGAAAGGAGTCACAAGCTCCAGACATCTTAATCCGGAGGCAGAGGAAATTCCTGATTTAGCAGAAAGGTGCGAGAAACAGCGGCTCTTCCTCGCCTCGTCACCAGGAAGGAGGGGGATGAGGCTTGGGAAGAGTTCACAGGATTGGGGAATATTTCCCCAATGCGTTCAGGAGTAGAAAATTCTTGAATGTTCGAACAGGAAGTGACGTTCCTCATGGTGAGATACACTCGCACGTGGTTTCCGATAAAGTGGGGGGCGGGGTCAGTGTTTCTTCTTTTACAACAGGTTTTAGCTTAGTTGGTTCGTAGAGAGTCGAAAGTCACCCATTTCTTACAAGGAATCCTTCTTGGTTCTGAAGTGTTTAGCAGACCATGTCAAGGCGGCCATTGTTTGTGCTGTTCGGAAACTCAATGCCCCGCTTGTGCAAGTGACACTGCACTCTACCATGAATTTTATGAGGGGAGTAGTTTATGCGAGGTAACTCATCTCCCACTGCTTAGAGGATAAAACAGAAAAGCTGGCCGACCAAGGAGTGGTCAAGGACTAGCCTAAAGTTCTATCGTGGCAGGGTCCCTGATTTGGTGCATGCCGAGTAGTATCGCTACCTCTTCAAGGCATTCGTGCCTTTTACGCGGTAATGCTACTACTGTTCCGCTTTGGCCACACAAATCGTTCGTGCAGATCTGCAAAGTTGTGTTTATCCCAAATTTGTGCCAATTCCTCTAAAATTGTACTCGATACGCCCTCATCGTGTACGGTATAGTGTGTAAATTTAGAAGAGTCTCACCCTTCTTCATCAAAGAAAACTGGCGTGTATCTCCTCGAGAAGAAAGTCCTTCGTGACCACTTTCTCCACAGTCTCTAGCCTGGATGCTGCTCTGTCAGCATAATTGCATGTCGTGAGGTCGCTGAAGGCCGTTGACTTGACTTTACCCCTATAGAGGCGTAGAACCCTTCAGCGACATGCTTACACTGAGTTCTCTCTGTTCTTGCTTGATGCGTGGACACCCCTCACGCTCAGGACTTGGAATGAGGGTATTCACCCACACTCGTAGCGAATTTCTCTGCTCGCTTTTCATAAACCTGGCAGAGATAACTGTACCCGGGGCTGTTTTAGTCCAAGTTGATGGAGAAATTGGTAAAGGTTAGATTAGCTTTTTACCTGGACCTCGGATGCCACTTGTCTTCTGTACAGTTTGGCTTTCGCAAGTTCCATCCACATAGGATGCTCTGCTCTATCTCTTTTGGTGAGGCTCAGATGCCAACTTTAGCTGATTGATTCTAACAGGCATTGAATCGCATTTCTCGCTATGCCAATACGCACAGGTTTCTGTTTCTTTGGCCAAGACTAAGGTAGGGCACTTCTGCCAACTTCACAGTACGCCCCAACCAGGACTTTTCCTAAACTGGGTTCGCCTGGATGTGGTAGATTAGATGTTTCTTTGGAGTTGTTTACGACGGGGCCTATCCTGGGTGGTTCATAAGCACACCCTTAGTGTCCCCTGCACCCTTGTCATGGACATTCTTCGTTACATGCCTTTCAGCCTTTGGGGGTGCTGATAAGGCCATTGCTTTGTTAGTTTATCGTTAATTTGTTTGTTCAAATCTAGACTACAGATGCGAGACGTACGTAATAAGCAACCGAGCGTGAATAGTGGAATGTGGACCTGATCCACCACATCATTCTCCATTATGCGAAGTGTGCCCTTCTTATGTCCCATATTGAGAGAGTCCTTGCCAATGTCACTTTCTCTGAGCTGTATACAACTTATTATGTGCTCATACTTGCGGGGGTTGTCGTTTCCCTCAGTCGTCAACAGCTACCATTGCATTAATGCTGATCTCAACTATGACTATGACACTGATAGACGCCAGTCATACCCTAAGGTCTTTGGGTTTAAGGTGAGGAATCTTATTCGAAAGCTCGATGTAGCCCTTCCGTCTGTGAAACCTTTTGGTTTTGCCTAGGAGGCTACCTTGTAAGGCACCACCTGTGTCTATTTGTCACGTTTCTGCTCTCAATGCCTTTACAGCGCCTGGAGTTTTTCTTTCCACCAACCAAAGACGGACTAAGGCCAGTCGTGTGGCTAGAGTATTGGCATTTAAATCAAGAGGTACCGCGTTCGAAACTCAACAGTCCAAAAAACTTTTATGAAGATCTCTCAAGAAAGAAAACGGAAGAAAACGTTTGAAGGACTAACTCAAGAAGAATCAAGAACAAATCAGCCCACAAGATAAATTGAAGAATCTTTATAAAGATTCATCGAGAAAGAAAAACGAAGATTAAGGACCAACCCAGCCAAGAAGTATACTGAAGTTAAGATAAAGTGAAGACAAATGTTTCACCACAAGAATAAGAAAATTGTTTCGAGGAAGACAACATGCATCGATGAAACCAAGTGAAAAAGCAGGAATAATATTGATAAATAAAAGTTATAATAAAGAGGCCCCCATATCCTAAAATTTTTTGGGACTGCTGAGTTTCGAACGCGGTACCATTGGATTTGAACGCGAGGCTTTAGTCCGTCTTGTGATGGTAAATTTATCGGCTATTTATATTATCGAGTTGGAAGGAATTTTTCTCTGATACATTTTCGCAACCCTACACCCTATCTTCTGTGAATAAACAAATTTATTTTTCAAAATGACCATCTAAAAATATTGCTAGAAGTATTACTTTAAGAATGGAAATGTATAATTGCAGAGTTGATATTGCCAACACACAGCCATAATTCTGACCTGCCATCGTTCTAAATTTCTCTCCAGTCCATATTATAGAAGCCCGAATGTTTCACCGTTGTTTCTAACCTGTTTATGTCATACTTCTATGGGGCAAATCTATACACCCATATCAGTTGAGTGTATGAAAATTGAGAAAATATTGATTAATCAGAAAAAAATATCGCTCATTTCTTCAGCTAATGTATTCCACTTCTTAATGTTGGCCATAGTTAAAAGAGGCTTCCGCTTGGGAGCACTTCCATAATATCCAAGACAATGCAAGTAATTTCCAGCTCGTCTTGGGTAATTTGGAATCATTCTGCCTCTTCAGCAGTTTTTAATAGATGGTTATTCACAAACGATCTTTAAGCAGCACGAATACATCTTTAAGAAGTACCAGGGCGATCAGGTTTTGACTCTGGTGATGGGTTACCCTTTTTGTTAAATTAACCTAGAATTTTGTTAACGAAAAATTGGGTATGCCATGATTGCTATCAATTTGTCTTTGGGTCAGCCCCCCTCCCCTTCCCGATTGATCAACGATCTGAAATTTACTGAGAATTTTTATTTCTAGTTATGTTTAATAATTAAATATATTAAACTCTGAAAAGCTGGAAACAAATATCAGTCATAATAATTAAAACAATGTATGCTGAGCAAAGTCGCGTGCTCTCACTTATTCTGATTTATGACTTACGACCTTTAAGACTTTCAATAATTCCCGGACTAATCTTGGAAGGACCTTGGCAATTCTATCATTCGAGAGAAGATGTAAAGCAACTTAGGGATTTCAAATTTCGCTATTGCCAAAACAAAAAAACAAAACAAAACGGGGACCAACGGACCGACCGACATAGTGAGATATAGAGTCGCACACAACTAAAAATCTGTGGGTGTCTATTTTTTCTTGCATTTCCCTATTCTGTTCTGTTCCATATTGCAGGCATGGATACAAGTGGGGAGTTGGGGGCTGAAGCCCTCCAATTTCAAACCTGTTTTTGTTTTAAGCCATACTTGTATTCTGCTATTTAGAAAGAGTCATGTAATAATATAGAATATATATAAAAACAGAATTTAAAACCGTTGGGGATCAAATGTACCTTATATGATACATGTATAAATTACAGGTAAATCTCAAAAATAATTATTAAATTCAGTATTATTCCTTAGCTGACATCCAAAAACTACAATAAATAATGTTCTGATGTGTGGACAAAAATTCGGATATGATAGAGTTAGTGCTCACTCCCGTGTGAGATACTGTTATTTATCAATGTTGTGTAAGATAGCCATTATTAATGTTTAATGCCATTTTCTCAGACTCCTCAGAAGGAAGAAATCAGTTTAGCTTCCCCCCATTTTTATCCTGGACCCACCGCTGCCAAATTGGTTCAATGGTCTTGGGCTGACAAGTAGTGGACAAATTAATCTTTGTTGAGTGACTTCCTTTACACAGAGAATCTTACTCCTTCATAGGCCTTATGCAGCTTGACGTCTAAGAATGGGAGTGTGGCATCGTTTCCTCGTCTTCTGCCGAGAACGTGATTATCGAGTGGAGCTTATTCAACCTCCGTAGTAACCTCTCATGGTTGAAGTGTAAGGGAACGAACCCATAGCATTCACTAAAGCGTTGATATCCCTTAAAACGTTTTTTTTTTTATTCAAAACCTCGTTGACGCAATCTGCCTTGTCTTTACCACTACGATTAACATAAATAATACCACAAACACCCTCGATATTTGAAACACTGATAAGACTTTGCGGTTGTTCAAGTGCAACACTACGGCCTCTAATCTCATGTCTCACCCACTCTTTACAAATACCCTCTCAAACGTTTCAATCAACTTGTTCCATCTGATTCATTCTTTGAAGTTAATAACTCAATTAGGACAAGAACCAATGGCTGATGCTACAAATTAGGCGTTGTGAAACTAACATAGCTGAAAAACTAAAATATTTTTGATTTATAAACTAATTTAAAACCCCAGATAAATAAGTTCTAATTTAGGGATTTGCAGACCCTTATAAACTATTTTTTTAGCAACTCGCCCCTTATATCTTCTACTACATTTGCCTTACCATTTTTAGACTTCTCACAAGACTAGCAACCCTTTGTATAATTATCAGTTCCATAACCTCATAAAACACCCTGTTTACACCCTCAAAACAATCCTAACTCACCTCGCTTCATCATTCTTATCCACACTATATAACTCGTCAAAGTACTTTCGCCATCTAATTATGACCTGTTTGCCATTTTTATCCTCGATCTTCAAACAGCTATTCTTCCCAAGGTTTCTCACCTTTTCACTTCCTTCCAGAATAAATTCCTGTTCCATCCAGATACTCAGTTATCTTCCTTCCAAATGCTTCATGTGCTGCTTTCTATAGCTGATTAATCACTCGTTTCACTTTTCTTTTCGTCTCCTTGTAGTCAGTCGTCCGCATTTCGCTGACATGCAATCTGCTATACTAAGCATATAAATTTGCAATAATAATAATAGATAATACATGTGTTAAAGTGCACAAAATACATATAATATAGGAAGAATCTGAATTATTTAAGTTATTCAGCTATGAATTTAGACAAGTTTTTCTGGCCATCCGATAATAAGGACCGAATAAAGTTTGGGGCTTAGAGTAGATAGACATGGATAAGTGGGAGACGAAGCAAAAAACTTTACCTATACTAAACATCTGCTTTGTGCTAAAATTTCCTCCATTTTAGTACGTAAACCACAATAAAATACTGATTTCTGATATGGAAATTAGATAAATTTTTTTATCTCCCCTCTCTACAGAGCAATATGCTTAATCAAGCACCTCCAGTTATCCAAGCTCTGTCTTTGAGTCCATGAGGTCAGATAAGGTCACATTATGATTTCGGTAGGAGGGTATATTGCTAGAAGTTTCATTCCAAATATTTAACATATCGCTTTAGAGATACTGGGTAATAATAAGTGACACGTTTAAGTAGGGTATTTTATTTGACAGAAATTGGTTCAGGGCTGAACTCGAGCCGAGAAAAAGAGAAAGAGAAGAATATAGAAATAGAGAGAAAAAGAGAAAGAGATAAAAGAGATAAAAAAAGGGAAAGAGAGAAATAAGTGATCAAAAAGAGAAAGAGAGAGAGACATAGAAAGAGTGTTGTTTAAGTGTGTGTGCATGTTTGTCTGTGTAATGTCGATATAACTACTCAGGTAACCTGTGAAGTATGGAGTAGGAATTTGAACTTCCATGTAGTCGTTCTAAACATTATATTTGCCAGACGTTTCGGCCATCGACGGAAGCCATCTTCAGCGACCAAGAGCTTAACAAAATAACGAAGAAACACTAAGATAGATGCATAAAATCCAAAAGGGTATAAAATAGCTATCAAGTTGATCGGACAAGCATAAAAAAATGGAAAATTGACAAAAGTGAAGAAATGTCTAATGTTAATTAGTTAAAACACTTAATAAAAGCATGTAAATAAAAAAGAAGAAAATTATGCTCTATAAGAAACTGATGGGAAAATAAAATTAGGAAAATATGAAAACATTAGAAAAAATAATGGCCTTTCATTTGGAGCTGATAAAACAATTATTCTTCTTGGAGTTTTAGGTGTGTGCAATCGCCAATGATTATTTACACCCATGTCTAATTTTATGGCTGAAACATCTGCCCTTCCTCCCCTTTCCTCATCCAACCTTCCTCCTCTTTAGTCCGGCCGGCCTTGGGACTGGCCATGGAATGAGTTGATAAAACAACTAAAGATCATGGAAGGAAAAGACTTGAGTGGAAAGCTCTGTTGGCGCTTTTGCTAAGTTAGTTAGTTAAAATTACATGATTGTGTAACTTAAATGGTAAACCATTCAAGGAAGAATAAGTAATCATTTAGTTCCGGATTTAGTTGTTTAATAGTATATGATAATTTGAGAATTTTTAGTTCGAGAGAATTGGAAACAGAAATTAATAGACTAAAAGAATCTGAATTTAAGGATGTTATGGTTTTAGGGAGTGTTGTCTAATTGATGAAGATTGATGAATCAAAATGAGAATGTTGGTTCTGTATGGACGTTCCAACTGTTTTGCAATCCTACATTTTAATTGTAGACTTGTTTGGCCCACATGGCGACTTTGAAAGGTCAGACACGTAAATTTATAAACAATGGAGGATCGCAAACTCAGTGGAAATGATTCTTTGTGACGAAAGTATGAATTAAGAGAACGAGAAATAAAATTTATTAGGATAAAATGAGAATGAGGAAAGTAGTTATTGACAACTGGGAGCAAAATTTTATTTAGCATGAGAGTGAGATGCTCAAGATATGAGAAAATGTTGCAGGCTCTATGGATGCAAGTTTTATTCTGGCAAGTTTAAAATCTTTAGACTTTCTGCTAAAGAAATAAGTTCCATGTTTGATCGTGCAGCCCACATTTTTAACAGTGACATCAGTTTATTTTTCCATTGAATATTACATGTTTTCTTATTATCTCTTATGTGGGTGGAAACATATTCAAGTGCCACGTGATCCATCAGCGCCAGACATTAGCTAAGGTTTTTACTAAAGAATTGAAGGTGGCCGGTTTCTCGGACGGGACCCTTCTGGTGAATGTGGCAGACACTGCCTAGGCGGCCATTATGGGTACTCGATGGCCCGCCTGTACAAATGACTCCGCACTACCATGAACGTCGACAAGGACTAATATATGTAAGGTGACTCATTAACTTATTTTAGAACACCTGAGAGCAGAGCTAGCCGAACTGGGAGGGGTCAAAGTCGAACGTACGATGAGGAAATAAAGAAGGTCTTGTTGACTCAACCAAATACACTCTTTGTCACTTTCGACCGTGATTGGTTTCCTGAATCGGTACCTTGATGTCTGGTATCGATAACACGTCAAGGCATCTGTGTCATTACCGCAGCGCCACTACCATCTTCACCGCTTAAGCCATACGAATAAAACTTGCAGAAGTAATAAGTCGGGTCAACCCCAAATATGTGCTAATTGTTCCAAGGGCCGCCCCCTGCATTCTCGAAGCAATGTAACTCGTATGCTGTGATCCAACCTCATACAGGCCTACAGGCACAGTAGCTACGCAGCCCAGTCGCCTCCCCTTTGCGGGTTTTACATCTCGCGGAAGCCACCTAGGTAAAGGTGGCGGCAATACGGGTTCGAGCCCGTTTAAAACCAGGGGGCCCCTTCTTCCCTCCCAAACGTGACCCTTTCCCAAAATGCGAAGCGGCCACGCGCTTCCACCGAGTCGGTAAAATTACAGGATGAAAATCCGCGGAAAGTGCTTGTGAGACCATCTACGAGGTTTTCAAAGTCTACCCCAGATGTGAGCTGCGGCTCCTTCGCCCTTGTCCACGTCGAGACTTTGCAAAGGAGGAGAGACCCACGACTCCAAATCCGCTCGGATAGCCAAAAGTTTCGAGGTTGGAAGAGATTAAGGTTTGCACGTTTAGCCACCCTCCCTCCAGTAAGCTCTTAAAGGCAGCAGCACTTTTTGCAACCAACAATCCGGGTCGCTTTGACTCTAGGAAGTCTAGAGCCACTTTGCTAAGAGTCTTCACTTCCCAGAAGTCCCTGGCAGCCCCTCAAAATAGATCAGGAAGGGTATTTCCTTCAATGAAACTGCCGTGGAGTCAGGGCTAATTGGAATGAGCCGCAGATGCTCTTCTCATCGAGTTTCCATTTATTGTTTGTCTTCAATAGTCCATGTTGGGCGCGTGTCCTTTGCCCACCCTCACTAGGTATTAAGGTTTATCAACAACACCACAACGTGACGGAGGCGGGGCAGGTCGATGCGTATTTACATCCACCATAAATGTCTCCGTTTTGCCTTTGTCTTTAAATACCCCTTTTCAGGCAGTGACAAGGGCAGCTACACCTAGATATGAGGTATACTATCGTTTCAGTGCAAACTAACTTCGTTTGACCTCGATGAGGCGGAATTTGACCACGACATAGCACGGTTGCCGACTTCCTTTCTCTTGTACCTTTGTCTCTTGTGCCCGCACCATGGACATTCTTTTTTTCCGTAACATTCAGCATTTGGGTGCTTATTGAGCTACTTCTTTTCCTTTATTACCGCTCTTTTGTTCACTCAAAGTAGGCTTTAGATACGAATTCTACGCATCCACAGCCGAGCGTGAATTGCAGAAGGTGGACAAGATCCACAACACAGGTCTCCGTTTGTCAACCGGTGGCTTCCGCATATCTATAGAGAGACTCTTTGTAGAAGCTGGGGATATGCTGGCCATTTTGCACCATAAACTTTGCATTATGCACTTGGACGCGCGAGTAAAGCATCTTTCTCAGTCGCTAACGGATCTTATCTCGTATGTGGCTTATCTAGACGATGCCGCTGGCGCCATAAAACGTGGAGATGGTGAAAATACACCGCTCGGTAGCGAGATTACGAGTCGTGACCGGTTCGCAGACGAAATTGGATTTATAGCGACTCACGAAGCACATTGAATGCCCCCGAAGCATTGGAATCACCGCACCCATTAGTTTGCAGTTTCAGTGACGCCACGGTTTCTGCGATCCGAGTGGTTGTCGAGTTTTCTGCTTGATCCCTGGACATGTAGTGATTGTAAGGAATAATCAATCTAAAGAGGGTGCTAAACAGTCTGCAAGGGCAGGGCGAGAGTGCCAGCGGTTCTCACATCCTCACCTCCGAGTAGGTGGTGCACTCACGTGACGCTGTTACAGGGAATGTGTGTAATTAGGTACTTCATGAAATCCCTGAAAATTTTAGTAAGTTCATGAAATTACTGCAACAAACTTATTTTGAAACTCATTTGAAATCTCATTCAGATATCTCACGTGTCAAAATCTAGGCTTAGTTCTGCATTTTTTTAAAACCCAATTTGGGTAGCACGTGTAAGTTCTAAACATCGGTTTCTGTCCTAGATACTTCTCCTGGTAGCACATATAACCATTAAATCTAGACAAACTCATTCCGGAACGCGTTGATCTCAGTTCTTATGAATAACACAAATGCCATATTACAGACGGTTGTCAACCTTAGACCGTTCTGTCTCATTCATCAAGCGTGAGGTGAAGGATAGACAATGTATGTATTTTTTTCTACAGGGCTTTATAGGAGCATTTATGATTTTTATTCCTTCCCGCATAATTGTTATGAACTTTATTGCATTGTGGAAGAAGGTACGTAATAATTCTCCTTGAGAAATAACTTCGAACCTGAAGTCCTCATTCCCCTCGCAATAAATCTTGGATTTTTATGGTTCGGTAAACTTTAGAACACGAAGCTCTATTTCCGTATATAGATGGACCTTTTTGCGGCAGTCTCCTTCAGCCGACCGCAAATCTCCTCGTGAAGACAGTAATTCCTTGTCGAAATAATTTGGGAGTTGCCAAGATACCGCAAAGGGCGGGAAAAAAGGTCATAGCACTGGATGTGAACTCAATTACACTTTTGGGGATGTTAAATGAGATTGCTCCTTTACAATTTGCAAAAAAAAATTAGTCTGTGTTATTTAAAACCAAATAGAAATTTGCTCAGAGAACGGGAGAATGGAGGCAAGCAAATAATATAAAGAACTGGAACAGCAATAGGGACTCGAGGTTGACTAATTACCAATGGGTGATTTGCCATTGTGAAAAGATACGCACAAGTTTCCACTCCGATAAAGAATAAATGATTAAATGAACACTTAACGCCGAGTTACAGTGTTTCCCAATCTTTTATTGACGAGCGCCTCCTTTGAAATCAAACTTTTTTTGTCATCGCCCAACCTCTCAAATTAAATTTCGAATACTATACTATATTTATCTTTCATAGCAAGATAATACTTGGGTATTAGGGCAAAAATAATTTGGATGTAATTCTTATTTCTATTATAAGTACTACTAATGATATGATAAAAAAATATTTATATGGTAGCTTACCTCAAAATGATTTTAATGCGATGGTTGACTTTGATGTTTACTGGCTAATGCTTTGATTAGGTTCCATGCTGCTTAGAAGTTATCTCAGTTCTATTCGTTTTTCTATTTACAGGCAGTTTCTTTTTTAATAATAAGCTGAGTAACTGCACTTAAACCACAGTCAGCCATATATGAAATTGGAAAAAAAGATGAAAAAAAGTTTGATAGCGTCCCACAGCTTTGGATATCTTTCAGAAATTTACTTTTGTAGCCAAAATTCCTGATATGATTGTTTGAAAAGGGGCTTTAATTCGAAGTCGTTTTTTAAAGCAATTAACTCCTTGCAAAGTCGGTTTGTACAAGCATCACTAAGCCAGGCAAGCATTTTCATATTAATGAGATCCTGATATCTACAGCTCGTGTCGTGCAGAGTTCAAATGGTCGCAATAAATCAAGTGGTCATCATCTAATATGGAGTTATCAGTGTCATAATCATTTTCTAGACTATTAAGATTTGGAAATTGAGATATGTTATAAGAGTGAAAGCTTCCCAATGAATGTACAAATAACAAACAGACTTTGCTTTGATAAGATTTACATCAGTCTTGCAATTGCAAATTCAGATCATTGAATAAATATGTTAAGTAGGCAATGTCACATTTACAAGCTAAGAGTTCGTCAATCAAATAAACACTCTTATTCTCTTTGATAAATGTATGATAGTGTTGAAAAGAGAATAAAATTACTTCAAACAGTTTGCTTGGATTACCATCTCATTTTAGTATGTAAAAGGAGAAGATTAAATTCTCCATAATTGTTGTTGGAGTTGTTGAAAGATTCGGGAATTAAGGGTAAGACATTTTATTTTATTTAATGCTGTGATAACAACAAAGGATTTCTGAAGCCGATTACACAAGTTCCTAGCAACCAAATGCTGAAAATAAATTACGCAATGTATTGTGAACACATTAAGTACAGCTTTCTTTATAAATGCAAGAAAGCCTTTATACCGAGCTGCTAATGGTAGAGCAACATAAGTTGCACGAGCACTTATATTGTTCCAAGGGATTTGGTTTTCTTTGAAAAACTGCTCAACTATAGTAAACATAGATTCACTTTTAGTGTCTTTCTAAATTTTTAGTCGCGAACGAGTCTAATCGCGGATGACTACTCTACATCTTACTATGTAGGTCGGTCCCCGGTTTCCTTTTTTTTTTTTGTAATAACATCATAAATATTCGGCCGAATCTTACAAAATTTGAAACCTTATGTTATTTTATATTCTCTTTCGAATCATATAAGGCCAAAGTCCTCCCAACATTAGTCGGGGAATTATTTTGTTTTGGCAATAACATCATAACTATTCGGCTGATTCTAACAAAATTTGAAACCTTATGTTGTTTTACGTTCACTTTCGAATGATATAATTGCAAAAGTCTTCCTAAGGTTAGCCCGGAAATTAATTTTTTTAAGCAATAAGATCATAACTATTTGGTCGATTTTAACGAAATTTAAAACCTTTATATTTTTTTACATTCTCTTTCGAATAATATAATTACTAAGATCCTCCCAAGGTTAGCCCGGGTGTTATTTTGTTTCGGCAATAACATTATAAGTATTCGGCTGATTCTAACGAAATTTTAAACCCTTATATTGTTTTACATTCCCTTTCGATCATGATATTGCCAAGGTCTTCTCACGGTTTGTCCGGGAATTATTGAAAGGTTTGAAGGTCGTAAGGTCATAAATCAGAGCACGCGACTTTTTGGCCTCCAGACCTTGTTTTTATATAGCATACTTAAAAATCAACAATTTCTTTTACAATTGGACGAATCTACTCTCCGAGGCAATGAAGCACTACTTTTAGGATGGGTTCGTTTTACTAAAGCTAAAAAAAATGTGCAAGAATTAGCACATTTTTTTATCTTTAATAAAATTTACATATCCCAAAAGTAGTGCTTCACTGCCTGAGAGAGTAGATTCGTCCAATTGCAAAAGAAGTTATTGATTTTTAAGTATGCTATTAAGATCTCTTCAACATCCTCGGCATGACGCCACCCTAGAGGAGAGTACCACATTTGAATATTTGTCGACACGCCTCTCCTCCATAAAATTTCATTGTGCCGGGAGTATTGCGTTCGACCTTTCTGAAAAATACTTCTTGTCAAGCTGGATCCGTGTCAGTGTACACAGATGGTTTCATGTCCCACGATGTCCGCTTCCACGATGTATCACCTCTTTTTGAGGTCAGTGAGGACCTAACAGGTGCTGCGTCTTTCTTCACGGCCAAGCTGGTTGCAATAGATCGCTCGGTACGGGAGATTTTGCGTCGTGCCCGGTTCGGAGACTGGATTGTGTCCGTTAGCGACTCACAAAGCGGCCTGAGTGCTCTCGAAGCATTTCAATCTCCTCAGTCACTTGTTCTTGGTATCTATTACGCCACGGTTGCCGCGAACCACACGGAGGTCGAGATTATCTTCTGCTGGGCTTCTGGACATGTGGGAATTGCGGGAAATGAGGGCACCAGAGTTTGTGAGAACTGAGCGACCAGAACAGCGTTTTGCTCCTCCTCACACCGACTACATGGCAGGTATCAGATCAGGGCTTTGAAGAGATAGGAGACGACCGAGAGGAACCTAAATTTGCGAGTCATTACACCGCGAATGTTCTCATGGACCTACCTTCCAATGCCGCGACGGCGAGAGATCGCTTTCTATCGTCTTTGAATCAGGCACACTCGCGGGACGCACCGCCATTTAATGGAGCGATGCCCTAAACCTTACTGCGCCGACTACGTCCCCCCCCCCTCTATTCGTCACATTCTTGCTGACTGTCCATGTCTGGGTGGTCTTCGTGCAATTTACCTGTCCCGGCACCGGGTTGAGCAGGGTCGCTACAGCTTGCCAATCGTACTTTGGACGAGTTTGTGCACACATAATTGCGGACTATCTGACTTTTTGGAGGAGGCTGGCCTCCCTCATTTTATTTCACTCTCCTTGGTGTTGATCATATATTCCAGCGCCGTGAGGAGGTTGGCCTGTTCTCGACCCGGGGGCGTGCTTGCTTGTTTTGGTTTCATTTGCACTTTTTTATATCCAGTCTAGCGATAAGCTATGGATGAATACGGCGACTTATGCCCTAATAGGCAGTCGCCAGATTAGAGCTGAAAAAAATAATGTCCTCTGCCATTTCATCAATTCTTCTTGGCACATAATTATTACTAAGTGGAACCTCTTTGATAATTCCACTTGGGGAAGGATGCTGTACTACTCTACATAGGCCTTCCTCTAGAGCTGGCAAAATGAGTTGTTCTTCAATGACATGAGTTTGCCCTGATCTAGCAATCATCTTAAGAGATATTATATGAATAAACAAGTCTGTCGCCGCATTTTATTGATTGGTTTCTCATAATGGAGTGAATAAATTTTCTGCTGTGAAATTTATCTCGTTGAGTTTTAAAATATGACACATTTTCTTTCACTTTATCATGATGGATCTTCTTTAACCCTTTCAATCCCGTTGGGACATATAGATCCCAAAGAAACTTTGCATTATACCAGGCATTTAGTTTACCCATTAAAATGTAATTGGGATGGAATCAAGCGGTATTTTATTCACAGTAGAAACCCGGGTAGGAGGCTGTTCAGCCTTTGAGACCCGTCTCATCATTGGGTTTTGAAATCAGACGTACAATAAATATCAGGTGCCATTTTTATTTGTGTGAAATTTAGTGTTTGTGCACATATTTATCATCTCCAAAAATGGTTTTTGGTATTGAAAGGGTTAAATAATTGGAAGGCCTGGATGGCTTCATGGCATCGTACAATACTTTCTCGCACTGGCTTTTGTTCAATATTAGAAGTAATAAATCCAAACTACAAATATTCAACACTATACTGTGCTTTAATGAGTTTTCTGACATGATTTGGGGTCAATTAAAGCACTGAAAATAAAGTAAAGTAGGTAAAAAAAAATGACTAAGAAATTTCCCTAATAACGCCAACAACCAACACCAACTCATCAACAACCACAGCGTGCTAATTTTTCTTTTTTTTTAAATAATAATGCTGGAGTGTAACAAATTGTTTGTATGAAAAAAAAAAATCAGAGATGCTAATTATTCATAAAATATGCTGGGGTATTGAATGTAAAATGTAAAATCCTAATCTATTTTGACATAATTGAACAAAATTTAGGTTAGAAGATTAAGCAGTTCTACTTTGCGTGGCGGAATGGCGCGTTACAATTGGCTCGAAAATGCCTGGGCCCATGGCTAATGATGATAAGTAGGAGCCTTTATAGAAACACTAATATTGAATAATTATTGATAATTTAAAATAAAAATGGATAAATGCCCACCGCCCCCTTGTTTATGCTCATTGCCTCTTAAGTGAAATATAAACTTCCGCCTCCCCATTAACATAACAATACCCACGTTGGGAATCAGTGATATACACGATTAAACCAATTCCTGGTTCGTTCCATGACTGGCTCTAAATACGTATCGTTCGAAAAAGTGCTGTTCCTCCGCGCTTAATCGAAACCACAACCAATAAGTTCAGACCTGAGTCTTACCACTAGACCACTTCAAGAGAATGTTCGTAGGATCCGCCCACGCAAAAAACAACCAATCCTAAGATCTCATCTATGACGTCACCTGGAATTAATGGATGGTTTGCACTTTGATACCATTTTTATATAGTGGTTTCGCGTGGTTGTTTAATCTGCAGGTAAAATATCAGTATTAGCCTTCGAAATATTCTTGATTTGTCTGGATCGAGTGAAAAATGTTGGCTACTTATAACGCCACACGAGCGACCAAGCGAGGGATGGAACCCTCAGCAATGGTTCTCGATACTATTTGACTGCTTTGTCTCCTATCAAAAGGTAGCAATTGGTAGTGAAATCGTGGTGTGGTAGAAAAATGAAAGGTAGGAATTGTTAACAAATTATATCGGTATTATAATAATAAAGGCAACGATTGGTGGCAAACTATAGGTTAGGTGGTAAAATATAAAGTAACAATTAGAGATCGATTCAATTGCGCCACTCAAGCCCTTTTAAATCGTGGACGACGTCCCCTAATCGTATAATGAAATTTACATAAAGATCAAAATGACATCGCTGACAAGGGCACAGGTACTGGTCCAATTTAGGAAAGAGGCGGCGGAACAAGAGAGGTAGCACTGAGTTTTGTCACCAACCAGGGTGACATGGAACCTTTCGCGCCTAGAGAGACAACTAACCGTTCCACGTCCGGGGAGTGTGGAAATGAACCCCCTTTGCCCAATCTCGGGAGAGAGGAGTAATGTGTTGTGTGTGTGTGTATGTGAAGAGGGTGGGGATGAAGCAGCGGTTTGTGTTTGGCTATAGGTATGGTGACATACGGAGCTGTTTCAGCGCATTCCTTCAGACTTCACGCATCGTCTAAATGGCGGCAGCTCCCTACGGACTCGAAATTTTAAAAAAAAATGAGGTCAAGATGAAGTGGAAAAAAATGCGTGGAGGGCAATGTGGCCGCAGTGCTGGCATTAGGGCTAGAGGGCACGTAATCAATCCTCCAGATATCAGCTCATGCTTGGTTACCTGACACTCACTTGGCGGGTAGTAGCAAAATTAATGGTAGCGCTTGGTAGTAAAAAAATTACCGTTATGGTAGCAAACTAGGAGGTAGCAGTGCAAAAGAGAAAAATAGTGGAAATAGAGAAGATAAAGACCGTAAGTGCTGGGGCAGGGAGAAGGGGGCATTCTAAACCTCCAGAAATAAATTCGTATTATTAAACACAATCCAAATTTCTCGTACGTTAAACTCAGGCATTCCAAAGTACGAACTCATCCATGCATTAGAGCTCGGTCAGTCAAAAGTAGGAACATGCTCGTATATAAGAGCCCACCACACAATAAAGTACGAACTTGTTCGTATCTGAGATATGACATACGAAAGTAAGAACTTAGTCGTACGTAGCTCAGTCACTACAAAATACAAATATGTTCGTACACGAGAGACCAGGAAGGAGCTCAGGCGCTAACATGTACGATGTTACTCATACTAATAGATCACAGCCAACCCAAATCACGAAGAGGTTCGTACATAATATCCCGGAGATTCGAAAGTACGATCTAGGTCGTACGTATTATTCAATTCACTCAAAAGTATGAGTCTGAGAGTGCGTGAGAGCTCAGACACTCAAAAGTACGGCTTTGTTCGTACGTGAGGGAACACAAAGTTAAAAGAACGAGCTTGTTCGTAATTAAAGAACAGGTACTTGTTGCAGTCGTAGTTAAGAACACATTGGATCAATCGACCTACGAATTTGTTTGTACTTAAGAGGTTGTAAGGTTTGATAACGGGCTGCAATATGTTGTAGAGTTTTATTAGTACCTGCAAAATGTTGTAATGCTCTCTATGGAGATGTAATCTGTTGTAAGGTTTTATAAGTAACTGCAAGATATTGAAATGCTTCCTATAGAGATGTAATGTGTTGTAGGGTTTATACGTATCTGTAAGATGTTTCTATGTAATGTAGGGTGCTGTAATAAGGGCCTCTATCTTAAACCCATTGCATCCCTAATATCTCGCTGGCTGTGCCGGTGTAAGGTCTAGCGCGGGCGGCGCTGTCCATCGAGAGGCCTCTTTCAAGGTTTGTCTTCCTTGGAAAACTGCAAATCATCTCCCTATCCTTAAGATCAGGCTCGCGCGCGCGAAGTGAGGCCTTCCCTATGGGTAGGCTCTGGGATCCCAAGGATCGGACAGTCGTCTAAGGTATTTGGTCGTTTGGAGAATTTTGGCCTTTGAAATAGTTTCGTGTCTAGACCTTGAATCTCAAACCTTCGAAATTGAGACCATATCTTGCGTTTCAGTCTCATGTCTTGTCACCGAGGCGGGGTCTCGTTTCTTGGCCTTGGGTCTCGAATTGTAGGTCTAGAGTTACCGAAGTTGAGACCTTAGTCTCGTGACTACTCACCATGCAGAGGTCTCGGATTTTGGAGAACCATGGGCCTCCCGTGTCTGGCCTAAGCTAGTCAAGGGTGGTCTCCATCCCTGAACCCTTAAGGGCGACCTCCCTTAGTGCCTGGAAAAGTGCCACTGCAAGCTCCTCTCTAGATACTTAAGTCTGGCACTCCTGGGTTCCTACAGTTCCGCTTTCCACTCCCATCCCCCCATCAGGGGGCTCTGATGCACGAACTTATTCGTACTGTTAGTAGACAGTCTGATCGTACGTGTTCTTACATACGAATTTCATCGTACCTCGGTGTCCAGATGTGCGTTTATATACGAATTCATTCGTACTTTTGAATACAAATGTTTAAATGCGCTGACTTGTTCACACATTTGAGTACATGTACGCTCGTATAAAATTTGCTCCTACATCTGAGTATCTATCATGCTTTCACATTCGAACTTGTTCGTTCTTTCGAGTATTCGTGATCGTATCACGAAAATGTTCGTACCTAACTAGACATGGACGAGGGTAGCGATTCTGATCCTTGCGGAAGGGAAGTAGGTTTAAGAGAATGGGGACCCCATATACTCCAAGTAGTTTCCTCTATTGGCTAATTGGAGCTCTCTTCCACACATTTTCACTTCGCTTAACTTCACTACATTGCAAACTTCTCTTCAAAACTTTCTGGTAGATATGCCGTCGATGGTGAGCGCCGGCATCTTTTTGCCTTTTCTCTTCTCGTTAAGTAAGAAAAACGCTGCACACCAGCACGCACCGACACACCGAAGTACACTAACACAAAAACACATCAATATACACCAACGCACACCAACATACATCCACGCACACAACAATATTACACCAACGTACATCAACACATGCCAACGCACACTGACACATCAGCGTACACTAACACCTCCCAACCGCATACCGACATATACCAACTCTCACCAATCCACCAACATGCATTAATATGCACCAACGCACACAAACATGCATCACCGCTCACCAAATCCATATATACCAACACACAGAAACACAGGCCGACGCACACTGACACACCAACGTACACCCCCCCCCCTCCAAACAGCACACCAACATACATCAATTCACACCAATCCACCAACATACACAAACGCACATCAACTCGCATAGAATAATCCCTTTTTTTTTTAAATCCCGTCCTTCGAACACACCTTGGATGTTCAAGTAAATGCTTGAATTCGGAAGCTGTGGTTGGAAGAAAAACAGTCGTCAACCTCGATAAGAAAAGACTAATCCTCATTTGTACTCCTTGGCTTCATCTCAGACATTTACTTTGAACTTCAAAATATTTCAACTTTACATTAAACAATAATAGGACGAAGACAATAGCGAATTGTTCTCGGGCAAAAATACCAACACAGCGTCAATATATTAAAATTTCATATCAGGATTACATCGTCATTGAGAACGATTCCGTAGGAGTGAGGATGGTGCGGGCCTTGGTATATGTAAGAGTGCGAGTTCTGCAGCTTGACAGGTGTAATGATTCAATTATATCTAAAGCGCTTCAGGAGTGATGGCAGTAGGGATGGAGCGGATATTGACCACATTGAGGTTGGGAATGGTAGAAAAGCCTCAAGGGTGATCAGAGAGTTAGCGAATGCTGAGTTTGTGTGTGAAATGTGCGAGGAGGCTGCTACCAACGTTGGTGTATGGCGTGGAACCGTTCATTATAAAATTTGTTTTGAGACCAATAACTATTTATGTGAGCGGAAAACCAAGGGTAAATGGATAATAATTAGCTTTCCTATCTTCCTTGTATTGGGGAGTAGAAGGGTTTTTGTCATAAATACCCTGTGTGTAGGGTCGATTTAAAGTTTGTTATCCCCAGGTGAGTAACTCTGAGTGTGTTTTTAGGATTATACTATCATTATTACTTATGAAATGACAATAGGTCTAGCATGAAGTTGTGTTAGCAAGAGGAGGGGAAAGATTAATCACTGGCTCCAGGCAGTCGACCTCGTTCTATCAATCATCAGAAACTCAAGAGGCTTCCAATCGGTCGAGCGAGGATCGCTCCTATTTGTGCTTAGGCCTTCAGGCAGGAAATTATGTTCTTGCTGAGTATTTATAGTAACTTCTGCGTATCGAAATAACCATAATTCTGTTTATATTATTTACGCGGCTTTCCGTTTATCAAACCTCTTTTATTAGTCGATTAGACGCGACTGTATAAGTTATTATGTCTGCCTGTAGGTCGGATAGCAACCATTTTACTTTTCGATGAGTTTTTTGGTAATAACATCATAACTATTCGGCCGATTCAAACTAAATGTGAAACCCTTATGTTGTTTTACATTCTCTTTCGAATGATATAATTGTCAATGTCCTCCAAAGGTTAGTCCGGGAATTATTGAAAGTTTTGAAGGTCGTAAGGTCATAAATCAGAATAAGTGAAAGAGATCAGCCAGTAACCTGGCAATTATTAAACTACACACAATCATCACACAAACACACACTTCACACTCCCCCCACCCCTACCCCACCCCCCAAAACTCATGCTATCTACTCCTATCATCCCCATACCATTCTCACCTTATATAAGTGAGAGCACGCGACTTTGGTCAGCAGACCTTGGTTAAGAGTCCCACTCTTTTTTTTACCCCGGTCCACCCCGTAATGGTTTCCTAGTTCTCTATCCAAGAATCTACTCTAGAATTCACTACTACTGTAAATTACCCCAAAAAAGTATACCAGATTTAAATCTTAATAACTTTTCATAAATCAAGATATTTTGAATCTGTTTGTTTTGTGTAATGTAGAAAACAATTATACTTTACACATTGCGGGTAAATATCATAAAATTTAAGCAGTGTGTTCTTTAAAATTCAATTTGAAAAGACCTTATTTGCGCACAATTTGGTCAATGAGACAACAATGTCTGTCATATTGATTTAATAATGAAAAAAAACATAATCTCAAAATAATCGTTACCCAATAACATTTAACATTTTCTTTATTGGTTATTGCAAACCTATAATCTTATTCAATATGACATACATTTCTGTTTATACAAACGTGGGCTCTCTCTTATCAACCTCATTACTCTTTTGATAACATCTTTGTCTGTCCTTTAAGATGTTTATTTCATTTGTGATGAAATAAACTGTTCAAATTATCCCTAAAAAAAATCACATGGGGTCAAATGAAGGCTTCTGGGAGGCCCTTCGGTCTTATGGCCTACTGCAATTATTCGCTTTTGGAATACTTCCTGCAAGCGATTCTTAATAATCGTTGTCCTGTGCGCAAGAGTACAGTATTGAATCCACCAAACGCTATTAAATCGGGCTCCATAAGCAGCATGCAATTGTGGAATGATATCTTGATTTAAAAATTTTAGGTAAGTTTCACCATTTAAGTTTTCCCTTAATGAAAAGTGTACCAATTCATGATCCATTGCCACACAGTCGTACCTACAAAGACAACTTTGATCTTCGGTTACTCTTTTCGTACACATGATCTTCGGGCGATTGGTTTAGTGGTGTATAGTACAGGGAGTTTTGTCTGCTTACTTGAGCATTTATATGGAATGCAGCTTCATCTCCAACAACTAGCTGTTTAATGAATCTTCCTGGACGTCCGAGAAACTATTGGACAAATATAAGACGGCGAAGAAGGAGTTGGTATTTAATAACGGGTTTTTATGGATAGAATTGCAAGTCTTTACGAACAATTCGTAGAAATGACATTTGTTAAAGTCCTGTAATATTTCTTCTGGAGTATATTTTGAGGAGGTTTTTTACTAATAACTGACGAACACCCGCTGCTCATTGTTGTCTTCATCCCTTACAGTTTTGAGTTGTCCTGAATGCCCTTTTTTTTAATTGAGAATAATTCTCTTTCTTTTCAAATTTGAAGCAGTTTTACAAATAGCACGTTTAAGATGGAGCTAATCTCTGGGGAAATTTCTGTTCGAAATAGTTCTGCACTTGCATTAAGCTTTTGGTTTCTGGATAATTCTGGCCTATTTAAAGGTGTTGAGCTTTTGTCAGCTGCCTATTAAGGGTCTCAAACAATTCATAATTTTAAAAAATTAAGACATCTTCCAGACGTGATGCATTATGCAGTAATGTCCTAGAAACATAATATTATTTTTAAATCACAAATAATTTATGTTGTTTAATAGAAACAACTAGCTTCACAGAAGCCAAAAATAAGATGCTAATGGGGAAGTGTTTTTTCTATCGGATGAAAAATGTCTTATTGACCAAAGTGTGTGCAAATAAGCTCTTGTAAAATTGAATTAAAATGCACACTGCTTAGAAACTATGATTTTACCTGCAAACACATTTAAAGTGTAAAGTAGATTTTTTTTTCACATTACACAAAACAAAGCTTCAAAATATCTCAATTTATGAACAAGCTATTTAGATATAAAGCTGGTATACATTTTGTGATTCACTGTGTATAGAATTTATCCTTGAAAGTATTCCACCTCACTTAGGTATTCTTATCGCTACACTCTTTCTTCCCAACATACTAGTTACAGAGTTGGCCCTAGTTCACATTGTTGGAATCTAGATTTTTTTATCTTCTCAGAAATACTATCTCTTGAATCACTAAAATTTAATTATTTGGTGTTCACTAGTGCCTATAGCCTTCACCTCAGTTAGAACTCTAAGTAGTCACTAAGAAAGAACTAACTTCACCTCAGTTAGAACTCTAAGTAGTCACTAAGAAAGAACTAAATCCAATATATTTGTAACGCTTGATGGATTTTACATATGATATGTATTCGCACCAAAAGCTATTCCTAAAGTATTATGTACCTCTTTATAATACTGGGTTATTATTTACTTTACCGTAATAACTTTTTTTATACATTTTATTACTTCTTGTAGCATTTTTTTGGTGTTTTGTTCCAATCTGTTATTCTTTTTTGGCGGTCGCAAGGCGAATTGCGGTAAACAATAGTTTATTCCGATTCGGTCAAAATCGGAGTAAGCCTCGATTTTGCCGCATTTAGCCTTAGGATCGCCAAAAATGAAGAGCAGATTTGAACAAAGCACAAAGAATAATTCAAGATAAATATAACCCGAGCGAACATAAGCTTGCCTTCAATTTTCAAATTACCAATGCTCGCAAGCACAAACAAAACTCCCTATTTTGCAGCATTTCGCTTTACGGCAGCCCCAAATGAAGAGTAGATTGGGAAAAAATATCCTAAAATTTGCCTGTAAATTGAGTGAGAGAGTAAACCGGCAAAGCCGGCGGAGAATTTCATTACGCGTTACTTTTTTTGTGCAACGAAAACGACGAGCTGAGGGAAAATATGCCTTACATTGCGCCCCACACTCGCAACAGATGAAAGAGTTGAGAATGATACCGTGCTTTCAAACATTTCCACTACACGATTAAGGTCACTGTGAACCTCTTTTATGACGTCTTCGAAATATAATTCACATCCACTACAAGTCAACGCAAAGCTGCCCAATCCAAAACAGTCAAATTGGCCAAAAAGATTACTACACTGTGACGTCATTACACTTCATGAAGAGAAAAAATATTAAAATTTAAAGTGTTATTATAATAATAGTAACATTGACCACTCAATAAATTACATATAGATGGATTCGCAAAAATGTGTTTGGGATAATACGAGTGATTAAATTTGTTTTTAAGCGATTACGGTTTCTAAATATTGACCTCATACTGTCCCAGTCTACCAGTTTGAGGGTGAAATTACCTAAAATAACAATATCACTATTATACCCTATAATAAGCTCTATAAATGTCTATAAAAGGCTCCTAGATGCATTTTTACCCTTCTAATTAACCCTATGCCAATCCACAATGATTAAATCTCTTTATATTCATTTATTGAACTATTATAATTTTGTGCAATACTAAACTCATTAATAATTATTCCCTCCCCCCCCATGTAATTCCATCATCCGTCTAACTAGTGTACACATAACCAACTAGCTTATGTTGACTTAATATTCTAAAATATAAATCCATAACTCTGTTATACCTACTATATCTAGGTAGTTTTCCATTATGAAACTATATAGATTTTTCCTTTTATTTCTAAGACTAGAAACATTTCTATGAAATTTTTTAATCCTGAGACACATTGTGTAATACGGTTGTATCTCTCTAGTTCACCTCTATTACTACCATCTCCTACATAGCCACGGGAATCGCTTACCCAATCCTTGCACCATGCAGTCTACAATTCTTTAGAGCTCTATTTGATTCACCGATTATCATAGCTCTTTTGTTTTCCCTCAATTTTATCACATTCTAATTTCTCTAATATCATATTTTAATATTCTCCTTAAAACAATCGATGCCTCAATACCATCATAGATAAAAGGGAGCCCATCTATCGAAAACAGAAACCTTCTTCCAAAAAATTCACTCGACTCAGGTTCAAATTTTGAACTTCAATGAATGGAGTTTTCATCTTTCTTATCTCACAACCTCACATATATCGGATGGACCAGCAAAAACTTCCCTAAATTCCAACTTGAATAACTTATTCAAATATAATTGCATATAAATGAAAATTCGTATACAACTCATATGTATTTTTTATTATCGCTGAATTTTTCATTAATATTACTATAATAATAGTATTGCTACATTTGACTAAGTTCTTCAAGTTTGAATTTAGTGAAGTTTTTGCCTGGCCATCCTATATGTAAGTTTCATACAAAATTACACTATTATTGAATCGTGATTTTAATGACTGTAGAATATAATTATGTATATTATAGCTAATGAAATATAGCGCGTGAGGTAAGAGGAATTAGTGTGTATTTATGCAATTCTTTTGTTGATAACTGAAAGTCAAAAGGAGCCAAGCATCTTTGCTCCAAGTTAATCACTAATAATATATTCTTGCTGATATTGTCTGTTGTGGCATAAAAAATATATAATGGCTTCATGAACTTCTGGTACAACACAACCACCTCATAAAATATCTGCATAGAGTTTACGATCATCCAGTAGTAGCCTAATTGCCTATATTGTCCATTATATAGTGCAAAGGCAACTTTAAGTTGCTTTTTCATTTTATTATGAAATTGTGTGTTATATCATTTTCATTGTTAAGATTGTCGAGAAAACTATCATATATATTTTCCCTGATAAAGAATGCCATGGAGAAAAACAATAAAAAGAAACTATCTGGTTGGGACAAGAAGAAGATAAAAGAAACTGCAATTCGATAAAATGAATCGTCAGAATGTCAGCAGAGATTCCGATGCTCCAGAAATGGAGACCCTTTGAAGATTTGCTGCCAGTCCCTTACTGTTTCATCCGTTTGGGAAGATGGGGTGGATACCCAACGGCTGCTGCGGCTGTTGTGGCTGCACATGTGGAAGTGAAACACTTAAAAGGGATTACCACCTAAGCAGAGGACGAAGATGACACATTAAGACTATGTGCAATCATTGACTCACATATGGAACTTCCCGTAGATTCACACAGGTTTTGTGAAAAGCCTGTAACACCTAGTTTTGAAGTGCTTTTCTTGACTAAAGTCACTAACGGTTACATAAATGTTGGTAAACGTTAAAAAAATGCAGAGAAGTGCAGATGTCGAATCTTGCTTTGCGTTAGAATTCACCAACTCATGAGGAACGCATTTTGCAAGTTTAGGCAGCGTTCCATGGTGTTGCAGATGGCGATGAACGATTGAAAGGTAGGATTTCAGTTTGGTTGGCATTTCTTCATCAGTAACAGCACAATTTGAGTAACCTAAATCTATTGACATCAGTTTTCGGACATTACTTGTGGGATAATCGGATATAATTTTAAGTTTTCTAAAGGATGAGGATGGACCTCATTCAGTGCAACTTGGGACAAGAAAATAGCAAACGTGGTTTTGAAAAGAGAGGCGCTGGCTAGTTTACTCACCACTAGTAAATACTCTGCTTTGTTTTGCTTGTTGGATTTTTGTAAATCGGTCGATCGTTTGAGTGATCCAAGCACTGGCTGCAAGATTTTTATTAAAGGTAAACACAAAATTGAAAAAAAAAAAAAATGAGACACAGAAGCGGAGAAAGCTATTTTTCTTAACAGATTTCGTTTGTTCAAGGGCAGAATTTCTTTGACTGTCCTTTTAACAGCAGAAAGGAAAGAAAAAAAAATAAATAGGATGATTCTAATCCCCATTAGAGATTCGGTTCCCTATTTCGGTAAACAAGGATTGGTATTCCGTGGTCATCTCGAGTATCAAAGTTTAGGTTCTGCATATAGAAATAAAGCCAATTTGGGGGCATTTCTTAAGGTGTTTGCCCAAAATGATACATTAGTAAACCGACATTTATTACTAAGTGATCGAAATGCAACATATCTCAGCCCTGACGTGCAAAATGATCTGATACAGTCCTTACCAGCACAGGCTCTATCAAAGATAATAGCTGAAATCAAGGTGGCTAAATACTTTGATGAATTAATTGTTGACTACTATTTACATGAGCAGAACTGATCAACTTTCTTTATCCGTGAGATATCTGACAGTAATTGGTGATGCAGTGGAATAATATATTTATACAATTCGGCGAAATTATCTGATGTAAGGGCTGAAGATTTTTCAACATTCTTCTTCCAGCAATCAAAAACTCAGGGTTGGCAACGGTCATCTCATGTTGGGGTGAGCATCATGCAGGGTGAAATACCTGGTCTCCAAAAAAGGATCAGAGGAGTTTTTTGGCCGCTGCTGTGGACATAATTTATATTTGGGTCTAATCGATCCCGCAAGCTCGAATATTCAAGCCAAATTGTTTTTTGGTACTCTAGAAAGTGTCTATATCTATGTTGCTGGCAGTTTACCTGGTTTTTCAGTACTAAAATAAGAACATCACAATCGTCTAAAATCTTTTGCAGATACTAAAGAAGCTTGATACTAGAAGAGCGTCCTAAAGTAAGCAGTAGAAGCAGTCTTGCAGAATTTACCCAAGCCGTAGTAGCTGCTCTACAAGGAATTCTGGGTGATGTGAGATAAAAAAGAAACTGTATTCCTAAAAAGCTGCCTGAGGCAAAGGAAATGCAGGAAACAATACTTAAGAATTCTTAGTTGCTGTTTTTTTTATATTCTGGAATAAAGTGCGAGGCAAGGATTACAATTTATACATATATTTACAGAAAAGTAGTCTGGATCTGGTGACGGCTTTCCATTTGATTCAGCTTTTTGAGAAAAATGAGAAATGAGTATGAATCTTAATTCAAACAGATTAGGAATGGAGCAACAGAGTTCTCTCTAAAATGTGATATTAATACAGAATACAAACATCATGGAGAATGTAAAAAAAATAATTCATGATGAAATTGAAAGGAAAGAAGGAATATTGTGATGCCAGAGCCCGCAAGAAGTTCATAGTTGAATCCTACTTAGTGTCCTTGAATTTTGTTATAACACAGGTAAGGGATTTGAATATTTAAAAAAAAAATATGGCTTTTAAATCTAGTACTTTTGATCCAAAGAATTTCGAATTCACAAATAATGTGAAAAATTAGACTTTTTAGCGTACGTACTCAGACATCATCCATAGTCCAACTGAAATCGTACAAGAGTTCCTATCATTCAAAGGCATGTTACACAGAGACAATGAACACTAGTAGTATTGCAAATTCAAGAGTCGAGAAACTTAGCATCAATTGACAATGTATTTAAATTCATGATTACCAATGCCAATGACTTGTGTTCCATTTACTCTAATATGTCTATATTTTACTACATGTTTGTTTGTTTTTTTACCTTACCATGAACTTGCGGAACGATTGTTTACACGGCTCAAACGCTTAAAACAGTAGCTATGGGGGGCGGGGGTGCTAGCTTATTATAACTTTATTTATTTATTCTTGTTCATCTTGCTTTTCACTTTTGATTTTTTCTTTTCTTGATGCAGCTTCCTCGAGTTTTCTTCTTGACTTCCGTATTCTTCTTGGCTGGGTTGGTCCTTAATCTTCGTTTTCTTCCATTTATTTTGGGTTGCTGATTTATTTGTGCTTCTTGTTGAGTTGGTCCTTGAAGCGTTTTCTTCCGTTTTCTTTCCGAGTGATCTTCATAAAAGTTTTGGGACTATTGAGTTTCGAACGCGGTACCTCCAGATTTAAATGACAATACTCTAGCCACACGCTTGGCCTTAGTCCGTCTTTGGTTGGTAAGTTTATCGGCCCTTTATATTATCGAGTTGGAAGGAATTTTTCTCTGATACATTTTCGCACCCCTACACAGGTCCCTTTCTAGAAAGCGGAGCGAATTTGAGGATTGGGGCACACCCCTACATACCTTCCTTTTACACTGAGCGATGATATCTGCGTTGGCTTTGCTCGCCGTTGAAAGAGAGTTGGCTACTGAATTATAATGAAGTAATAGCTAACTTTGCAAGAATCTAGTCAGGACGATAAGAACTGTTGTAGTTGATTAATGCATGTTTCATATCGCTTCATTTTGTTTTCATTTTATGTTTAAAATGTAAAATAATTATGTTTTCATTAGGGTTTGATCTTAAATACAATGTAGATTTGAGGCTTGTGTCAAGCATTATTCATTGTTTTGATTTTAAATACCAAAACAATTATGTACTTCCTTAAAACTGTAGCTTCCATGTTTTTTATTTTAAATACAAAATAAATATGGGTAATTAATTTAAAATTAGTTGGTACGTTTCCTGGCGCCTTTTTTTATCCGCCCGCTCCCCCTAACTCTAGAACACGGCTACGCCCCAGTGTTTTCCTTTCCGTTTAGCCCTCACCGCTAAGCCCTTATTCGTTTACCACTTGTGCGTGAGTCGCCTTATAATGTAGTACTCTTTAGTGTAGCACTTTTCGTGGCGTTAGGTTGATTGGGGTACCAGGAATCTAGTCGTGATTGGTTTAGTTTAGGTTAGATTAGATTTAGTTTAGGTATAGTTATTGAAATCGAATAAAGACAATCCCTCTAAGTGCCCACTAGGGTTTTCAGCCGTTTTCATGACCCTAAGAACCGAACCGAGAACCGAAGATAATTTCCCAGTTCCTAATAGATAAAAATAATTTTTAATCTAACATAAAAAACTAGAAACCTAAAATACCACCCAAAGCCAAAAGCCCAAAACCTTTGGATTGAACATGTTTCTTCCTGGCCGCAGCTCGAAAAGGGAACACTAATTTGCTTATTGCCAAATTCCAAGTTAGTTAGCATTTTTTAAAATCTAGATTATGATATTTTGGGCATTATATATATATATATATATATATATATATATATATATATATATATATATATATATATATATATACATATATATATATTTCTTTTAATTATAACATGGTTTGGTTAGAAAAGGATCTAACTATGAAAATTAAAATTTTAACACTACATACATCAGACTTTGCTGTGATAAACCCTTTTCAAATATGTTAAAATCTATTGCATGGAATTACTTTAAAAAGGTTTCTATAAATGAACCGAATACTTAACTTTCAAACCAAAATTAATGTGTACGGGTGGTACGACTTAGGACGTTTCAAACATTATACATAAACGAATCATGGAGAAATGAAAACAGACAGTGATCATGATTTGCCTCCTTTAACAAAGCAGACAACTCTTTCGAGTTTTCTCAAAAGATATTCAATGGATGAAGAAATTGCTAACCCTACTTGTAAATATAGTATAAGCTTTCGAACCGTTGTTCAAAGTAAATTTATTCAAAAAGGTTTTGCAAAATTCCAATATGACAAGCAACCTTCAACTTCAAACAATGGAGTTAAAAATTTAATGATGAACTTTTATTTGATGAAGAAGATAGAATTCGCTGAATTTTTCAAGGAAGAAATCAAAGAAGGCAACTGGTATTCAGTTACCTAGGATGAATATACTTCAAAGCAAAATAAAAGTTATATCAATATCAACTTCCATGATGCAAAAGTGTATTGTAATTTAGGCCTCACTCCTAGAAAGGGAGAGTTTGATAGCAAAATTGCCATAAAATGGTAGAAATTCGATTGGAAGTGTTCAATCTTGATGTCTAAATTGTGATATCGTAGCATGTACCACAGACGGAGCTTCAGTCTTGTTAAAATTCGGCAAAGATATTATGGCGATGCACCAGCAGTGCTTAGCACAGTTAATAAATCTAAGCGTTTGTGAGGTTCTATAAAATAAAATTCATTCTTACAATGTTCAGCAACCAGAAAATCAATTTTCTATTTGGAATGACGAAGATGATGACATCAAGGAAAAAAAAGAAGAAAACCTGGTCGATTTAGAATCTCCGGACATTCATGAAGACTTTGATTCAATGATTCGCAATTTTCGAAAAATAATGTCGAACAGTTTGTAAATCGCGACTCAAAAATAATCATTTACAAGAGTTTGTCTCTGACCAGTTTCAAGGACAGCGTTTGCATCTGATAATCGATATTAAAACACGCTAAAATAGCCTTTTACATATGCTAGAAAGATTTTTGAACTTAAAAGGTTGCATGCCGAAAGCTTTGAGAGCAATAAGATATGAAGATTCGGTATCAAATATTGAATGGCAACAAATTGAAGAAATTGTTCAAGCTTTTAAGCCAATGGAAATTGTGATTAAAGATCTATCATCCAGAGATGCCTCACCTTTTAAAGCAGAGTCGTCGTTGATTCTTATTTTGAATCAGTTAAATGTTAAAGAAAATCACCTATGTCTAAACCTAAGACGAGCTTTGATCGATCGATACATAAGTAGACGGCAAAAATAAATTTCAGGTCTGCCTTAGTATATGCATAATCCAAATTATTTGGCTGTAGATTCGCATGAGTTACCAGCGGCTTCACGAGCTTCTTTGAAGAAATATGCTGAAGTAATTTACAAACGCCCTTATCCAGAAACCAATGAAGAAACTACTGGGTCTGCTACTGAAGTAAATCAAAATGAAGCTAGATTAATCGATGATCCTTTGCTTGAAGAATACCACAATGAAGTAAATAAACTTGCACCTCCCAGTACCTCAAATATAAGTAATTAATCAAGAAAAAATTAGTGCTAGCAAAGAATTCAAACTTTTTGAAGCGACTGCCAAACGCACAGAAAGACTGGATAGATTACGAGCTGCACTTCTTACGATCAAGCCTACAAGTGTCGAAGGTGAAAGAGCCTTTTCAACTTCTGGACTTTGTCTATAAGAGAAATTCAGTCTCGCCTATTGGATTCAAAATTAAATACTAAGTTTTCTTGATATATTACTTTAAAAATTGCGATGAACAAGATAATTAGCCTAATTAAATCCAAAATTCTAATATGTACTATAAATATTTACAGCTAAATTTTCATTCTAAAGTATGTTTATCAAGTTGACAAGCCATAACTTCGTATTCTTTCTTACAGAAAGAACTTGGTTCCACAGGCACTCCTTTGGCGTGTGGCCTACGGCCTATTTGCTATTCTAAACCGCTTTTTTTAATCCCCTTTATAGACTCTTTATTTTAATACCCTGAACACCTTTTTAAACATAGATACACTGAAACCTTTTTTAAAGTTATTTCACCCGGTTTGATAAATAGAAAAACCTTCGTCAGATCTCTTTTTTTCATCTAAATTTGTTTTATATACGAAATGATAGTAAAAAAGCGCCAAAGCCCTAATTTTAATACATTTTTGAGCTTCACGATTTGTATGTTTTTTCATTCCAAATCATCCGATAATTATATTTATTTTTTTCCGAACTCTTAGAAAAAACTTTGATAAAAGCTCGAAACATACAAAAAACAGCCCTGCGAATAAAAGTTGCAAATAAACCTAAACTTAAAAACATAAAAGGTTACTTGTCCACTAAGCAAAAAAAAACATTTTCAAAAATTTTAAAAAATTCACCAAGTTAAATTATAGAGTTAAGGATTAGTTTCTTTCAAAGAATGTTTATTTGTTAAATTTCTTTCAAAGATTTTATTTGTTTAAAGACCTGTTTTTTTCAATTATATGTTGCTTCTAAACTTTCTTTAAACTTTTCTAAGTTATTTAACAGATGTTAAACATAATTGATCCTAATGGTTAGGTTTATTATGCCATTTAAAAAAATAAACATTGGTTAAAAATAAAAAAAAACAGGCAATGGCTTCGCCACTGCTTGCGCTTCGCTACTAAGATTAAAATCTAAAAAAAAAGCAGCCATGGTTAAATTTTTAGAAATTTTCTGAACTTCGCCAACTATAATAAATTTAAAAAGGAACTCTAAACTAAATTTCTCCCCTTTCAAAATATCACGTTGCTAAAATATAGTTATAGATAAAATAAAAAAGCAGCCTTACTTAAATTTTAATAACATTTCTGAACTTCATCAATTGTAATTCATTTTCTTTTAAAACATTATAAAGAATTGGATATTCCTATTTATTTTTTCTGAACTAAACTATTTTGTTTTTTCAAACTCTAAAGAAGTTCTTAGAAATTACCTCGATTAAAATTTGAAATATACATAAGTCATAACCAAACTAAGATAAAATTATTATTCAAATACTCCCAAAAAACCCGTTCTTAAATTATAGAGTTAGTGATGATGATGATGATGATGATGATGAGGATATTTGGTTTGAGGAACCGGGATTTCCTGATTCCGGAAATTTTTCTTGGTATCAGCACCGGTTTCTAATTTTCGGGACTCATGCAAACCCTAATGCCCACTAATAAAGACAAACTTCCACTAAATTTACGAAGCACCGACAATCCTTTCCTAAAATTACCAAATAAAAATAATGAACCTCTAAAATGGCCAATTAAAGACAATCCACCCCACCAAAAAAGCAAATAAAGACAATCCCTCCCCAAATGATTAAATAAAGGCAATCCCCAAAATGCCCAAGTAAAAACAATCCATCCCCCCCAATAGAAAATAAAGACAATCCTTCACAAAATAACTAAATAAAGACAATCCATCCCTCCAGAATGCACAAGTACATAAGAACATAACATAAAAGAAGGAGTCTGCAAAAGGCCAATCAATAGACTATACGGGGTAGGCCCTGCTCACCTCAAGTTCAGTCCTTACCTAGCATCCTCATCCATAAATCTATCCAAACTATTCTTAAAACTCCGCTGGGAAGAGGCTTCTATCACATGACTAGTGATTCTCTTCCATTCATCTACCACTCGATCTTTAAACCGATTTCTACTAATCTTTTTCCTGAACCTAAACTTGTCCAGCTTAAACCCATTGATACGTGTCCTATCCCGTTCACTAAAAAAGGACCTTGCCTATGTCTTCCCTCTTATAACCTTTTAACCACTTGAAGGCTTTACCCAAGTCCCCCTCGAACTCTTCTCCTTTCTAATGTATGAAGATTTAGTTTCTAAAGCCTTTCACCATAAGGTAAACTCATCAACCTATGAATCATCTTGGTTATCCTTGCACAGAGCAAGCAAAGCAATATCCATCTTATAATGTGGAGACCAAAATTGCCCCGCATAGTCAACATAAGGCCTAACTAATGCCAGATACAGTTTCAGAATAACATCAGCCCTTATATTTCTTACACTCCTCCCAATAAACCCCAATACCCTATTAGCTCTATTCCTAGCACTTATTCAATGCTTTCTAAGCCGGAGGTCTGAACTTACCAGGACACCTAAGTCTCTCGCATTCTGACCTTCCTAAAACTCTCCCATTCAGGTTATAATTATTCACTGGATTACACCTACGTATACTAAGTACACTACACTTGCTTATGTTAGGTTCCATTTGTCATTTCTCCACCCAGTGTAATAGTTTGGTCAATTCATCTTGCAATACATCAGCATCGGAGTCAGACCTTGTAACCCATCCGCAAACTTGTTCAGGTCGCTAAGTCAAGATCATTAATATAAATCAAGGACAACAACGGCCCCAACACTGACCTCTGAGGAACCCCACTTGTAACATTTAGGAAATCCATCCCCAAAATAACAAAATAAAGGCAATCACCTCTACAAGATAATCAAGTAAAGTCAATGCTCGCCTCCTCAAGAAAAAAATTAACAAGCAAAAAGGATAAAAGTTACTCGAATAGTTTTTTAGACTACAAATTTATTTGAACATACAAATTGATAGAACGAATTTATTAAATTTGTCGAATTAAATTGAATATATTAATATTAAAATAAACAAAGGTGGAGAAAGATTGTACTTAAAATTGTATTGATTACTAATTCTTTTTGTCATAGTGAGTGAAAACATTTTTGTTGCACTTTTCCATCCACCTAAATTCATGCAGGTAAGAGTGTAGAAATTCTTCCTTGCATACAGTTAACAATTTAATTCTTAGTTAGGTTAGGTTATTTAACGTAAAGACGATCCCTCACAAAACCTGCCAAGTAAAGACATTTCCTCCCTTTTCATTTTTTTGGGGGGAGGGGGAGTTGTCTTTACTTGATCCAGTTGTGGTCTAAGTTTGGTTTAATTGCTAGGTATAGGGATATAATAGATTAGGTTTAGGTTAGTTTAGTCTAAGTTAGATTATGAAATGTTAGGTTAGGTTTGATATCGGTTAGGTTAGATTAGGTTTTACCTAGGTTAGGCTTAATCTAGAGTAGAATATTTTAAGTTAATTTATATTATATAAGGTTGAGTACCGTTAGGTTTAAATCTCTAGGTTTACTAGTCTTGTTTAGGTAGGTTAATTTAGGCCGGGTTTAGAGTAGAGTCTGTTAGTTTAGGTTTAGATTCTCGTAAGATAGGTTTAGTTGAGTTAGTTCAGGCTTATTTTATGTGAGGTTAGCTTAGGCTTGCTTTAGGTTAGGATAGTTTAGGTTTAATTTGGTTCCATGCTAAAATCATCTGATCCTTCCTTATTGGGTAGATTTTGCTCTACAATAGGGGCGGTCCGGGTGCTATAGGAACGCACCCCGTGGGAAGAGAACGTGTGTGAGGTTGTTAATGGGTTTATTGACCTCTTTGATCTTTGGTTGCGTTTGTCCAGTCGTGGGAACGGCATGGTGCTGTAACATACAACAAAAAACGACGCAAACCAACGGGCAAAAAGCCTAAACATAAACAAGCAATGTCAAAGAGGGGAAACGTTAAGAATTAGGGTTATTACATCCACTGAAATTGCAGAGGCCATATTCGAGGCCATTGTGGACAGTTGTAGAAAGTGAATTTTGGCTTGTGGTAATTATGTAAGAATTCTCTACTTTACATTTTCGAGAGTGAGGCTCCGTTACATAATAAACGTACGTATATGTTATGCGTTTTTGTTAGTGTTTATTGACTGTTGGGGTGTTATTTAAAGTGGGATTTCCATGAAGTTACCTGTATCTTCGTGATTAGAGATGTTTGCATATGTAAAATGAAGATGTTTATTAGCAAAATTGTTAAGATGATTTCTGAATAAGCAAGATTTTAACAGATGTTGAAATTGTTTCAAGTGAAAATCTATTTGTCAGATCTTGGGAAAATATAATGCCATTAGTCCAGTTAAGTTGTTGATTTATTCATTTATTGTTTACTAAATACCGAATCGTATGATTTCAGTAATTAGAAAAGATAATAATAATATGAGTCTTTAACCTTAAACGTGAGGATGCAATAACTGTAAACACAACCCCGAGGGCAAGAGAAAATTTGGTTTGGAAGTACTTTCGGAAGCTCTAAAATATTTCCTGAGGTTTTTGCAGTAATTTACTGCAGCTCAGCAGCCATTAGAACTGTATTTTGCAGTAACTATATATTAATTTATTGTATACAGTGACTGTAGAAATTACAACAAAACTTTAAAATACAGTATCATTCATGCACTGTATTTTCTATACGGTATGCTACTGAAACTGATTACTGTGATAATATTAAAATACAGTAACACACTGTATGAAAACTGAATAAAAAAAAAGTATTTTCACGGGGGAAAACTGCAATTCACTGCCTATACATTACTGTAATATATATATATATATATATATATATATATATATATATATATATATATATATATATATATATATATATATATATATATATAAGATGAACGAAAGGACGTATAAATGAAAATTCATTTCGTTTTCTGGATTGATACAACGTTTCGGATGCCTTTTTCACCCATCTTCGGGTAGTGAAGTCTTCTCAAGAGAACGGTAGAGCTTGATTACTTCCTGTCTATAATGTAAGGATAAATATTGGTTTGATCTTCTCCTGCGGAGCTTCGATTTAATTTGTAGGATGAACGAAAGGACGCATAAAGGAAAATTCATTTTATTTTCTTGATAGATACACCCGAAAATTTGTATCAATCAGAAAACGAAATAAATTTTGCTTTATACGTACTTTCGTTCATCCTACAAATTAAATTGACCTCTTGCGAGAAGGGACATCACCGAACACATCGGGGCGGACTTCCCTACATTCCTGTACCTAGAGTAGGACACCAAACCCGATGTAGTTCTCACAAATATCAACTTCCCTTTACATCAGCTAGTCCAGCCGGGGTCGTTGACTCCCAACGATCACATCCCTTTGTTGATCACAGTAGCAGCTGCTCCTATCTTAGTTCCTGTTAAACCCAGGAAAGACTTCTTCAAGGCAGACTGAGATGCATACAGGAGAGCGTCCCCGTTGGATCTCTTTGATCTGAAGGGCGCATCACGAGAAGATCTCGACGACGAACTGACTGCTATCAACAGCTGTATCTCCAATGCAGATGCTATAGCTATCAAGAAAATCTCACTCAAAACGCTATTGCCCACCACCCCTGCCCAAGAGAGGGTGGTACTCCAAGAGCACTTCAATGAGATCTACGCCCGCATCCTCGACATGGGCTATACAAAGCCCATGAACTTCAAAATCGTTCAGCAACTCAGGAGGCAGCTTAACATAGCGCAGTCTCACGAACTGAGCGCGAAGTGGAACCATCTAATCGAAAGAATAGACATTGAAAGGAATCCGAAGTCATTTTGGTCAGTCATCAGCAGTCTCAAAGAGACTACCAGAACACACGGCCCTAGCGCAATTTCGAACGACGGAACCATGGTGACTACCCCCTGCGAAAAGGAAAGACTTTTCCGGGAAGTCTAGAAGAACGTCTCCAAAATCTTCGATGAGAAGGAAGAGGACTTCGACTCAGGCTTCGAGGATCAGGGCCTCGAATACATGAAGAGGAGGGAGGACAGGTTCATTCATTACGGAATCGTAAATGGAAACATCATCACCAATGCGGAATTGTGGGAAGCTATCCCATCGTTCCGGCCCAAAGCCCCTGACCTCAGCCAAATTACTATCAGGCACCTGAAAGAGGCCCCAGAAAGACTCCGGACTAGACTGTTGAACCTGTTAAATGCGTCCCTGGTAATGGGATACTTCTCGGACGGCATGAAGAATCCGAAGATGATCTTCATCTCGAAGCCTGGGAAACCAGCGAAACAGGTGATGAACTCTTGGCCTATCTCATTGCTAGGGCCAGTTAGAAGGGGTTTTGAGGAGATTCTTAACAACATGCTAACAACACACCTGTCTGACCACTCTCAACATGCAGCAACAGGGCGGGCTAATGAGTGTTGGATCGAGGTCGTCTATTGAGATGTAAAGAAGGCCTTCGATAAAGTTTCGATCGATGGCCTGAAATACAAAATCTCACCACTGAGACTCACGCCCCATTTCGAAAAAAAATCCTCTGCAGCTACTTGACAAACATGCAAGCTGTCATCGCCTTCGAGGAGCACACAGGAAAAGCTTTCGAGTTCATGTCCAGTGTACCGCAAGGAAGATCTCTCAGCCCCACTCTCTTTACCATCTTCATGAGGGATATTCCTAAACATATAGATGGAAGAACACTCAACATCCAATATGCGGACGATGTCACCCAAATCGAGGTTCGAAGGACAAAATCCGTAAGTATAATGACCAGAGTCACGACAATGGAAGCCGAAAGGATCTCCAGGTTCGAATGACGCTCAAAAAGCCAGACCAATATCGCAAAGTTCAAGGCAACCACAATTGGGTGACATCGGATCTTCACTCTCAATTTAGATGCAACTGACATTGAATACTCGCCTAGTGTGTTCGTACTCGAGTTCAAGCTTGCCAGCTCGTGCATGAGCGAACGCATCAGGACAAGGATTGGACAGGCAAACACGGAACTGGACAAGATACAACGATTCCGAAATCTTAACCGAGCAAATAAGAAGAAACTATGCACCACTTTAGTTATACCTAAACTGGTGCATCCTGCTATACTGCTCAAGCGGCCTCATCTAAGAACACATCAGAGCTTGAGCGGGTGCATAATCGAGGACTCCGGTTCATCACCAACTCCAAATGGCAAGAATGCCGGACCGCGAGGAGCCTCCACGAAGAGGTCGGCATAGATCCGATCAACGTCTTCCTACACAAACGAGGACAGGATATCTGGGCCATGCTTGGGACAGTTCTTCCCAGGAAGACTCTGACTGCCCTTGACCCAGAAGCAGAAGGAGGTAGATTCAAAAACTACCTTTCCAACACCAGAATGACAGCATCCGTACCAAAATACAAATAGCTTGAGCACTTGGGAAAGAAAAAGAAATAATAATAAATAAAATAAAACATTTAATCAATCAAAAGAACCAATAGTGGCACATCATTATCAAACAACGGAGAAGACCCGCTCACCGGGCATCTTTCATTTATACTACTTCGTTCCTTTTCTCTTTCATTTGTTCTTCCCTCTTTTCATTACCCCCTCCCCTTACTCTATCTTTCTAAATTCAATACAATACAAAGCTTTATTCATCGCTACCCACGTTCATCGCTTAACCGCCTTACCGGTAAAGGAGGCTTTATTAATGAAACGGAAAATCACCGCTGCCTCAAAAACAATAAAAACATCTGTCTGAAGATGCTTGAAGGAAAGCGAAAGCTCAAAGCCAAATTCTCTATTAGTTTGCCATTAAAAATAAAATAAAATGGATCTTCCTAGACTAAGTTTTAATTTTCAACCAGATATTTAAATCTGCATTCGTAATTTAGAACGTTGGCAAATATAACTGGCAAAGGAGAACTACAAACTGGCCTTCAATAAAACATGTATAGAGGAGAAGCCGCTTCCATCGTATTCGTAGGAGTCGTCAGGATCAGCATCCATGTTTCGCCAAGCGGGGATGAGACGAGTACGCTGGACCCGCATTTGGCGTGGGACTTCGTTAAAGAGAATTTGTTGATATTGTGCTTTGAAAATTTTGTGGAGGAAAAAAAATGTGGGTACCGATTATATAATTAGGGTTGTCTTTTCTCTCACCACCAGATTTCCATACACGTTTTATTTTTTGTTTGCTTAACACAGACTATTACTACTTTCGTCCTTACCTCCTGTATATTTTCATCCATAGCACGTGTTTTATAATTTCGTCCGAAATAGGTATTATCGTATATTTCGTCCATGGTACGTTTCTACTATTTTCGTACTTAGGACGTGTTGTATATTTTCTCCCCTAGTATATGTTGTATAATCCGGTCTCTATTTGGTAATATCTCGTCTATAGCAGTGGTTCCCAACAAGTTTTGGCTTATGCCCCGTTAAGAACCCTATTTTTTCCTGTGGTCTCCATTTGCATTATTACAAAAATAAATAAATATATATATATATATATATATATATATATATATATATATATATATATATATATATATATATATATGTATAACTGAATCACGAAAATAAGGAACGTGAGGAATTTATGAATAACGTTACAGCCACGAGGAAAATGAAACAACGGAGAACTGCGAGGCCTTTCGACTCAGTAAAGGACCATTAGTCGAAAGGCCTCGCAGTTCTCCGTTGTTTCATTTTCCTCGTAGCTGTAACGTTATTCATATATATATATATATATACATATATATATATATATATATATATATATATATATATATATATATATATATATATATATATATATATATATATATATATATATATATATATATGTATAACTGAATCACGAAAATAAGGAACGTGAGGAATTTATGAATAACGTTACAGCCACGAGGAAAATGAAACAACGGAGAACTGCGAGGCCTTTCGACTCAGTAAAGGACCATTAGTCGAAAGGCCTCGCAGTTCTCCGTTGTTTCATTTTCCTCGTAGCTGTAACGTTATTCATATATATATATATATATACATATATATATATATATATATATATATATATATATATATATATATATATATATATATATATATATATATATATATATATATATATATATATATATATATATATATATATATATGAAAAACTCACAAAGTATCACGTGAGGGTAGCAAATGTATGCAATGTCCCGCAGGAAAAAATGAAAAAGTGTTTCCGAGTACTTTCGAATTTTATTAAGTTCCTTATCAAGGATAACTACAAGAAATAATATTATATTAGAGGTATATATATACGAAAGAAAAGTATAAAAGACCGACTCAAAATCAAGAAACCACCAATGAGGAAGACGGAAGGGGAAAGGTAAAGACTCACATTAAGAATTACAAGAAGCAGGTAGTAAGGTCAAACTAAGAAGACGAAAGGGTAATAACAGATTAAAAGAAGTGGAGATAGCCTAACGAGGGAGATTATAAGAAAAGAGGAGCGAAAGAGTGGGGAAGGCAAGAAGAAGGCAAAAAAAACAATGTACATAACAGATGAGTGACATAATTAAAAAACAAAATGGGTCTACATAACTAAAGATTGTATATAAAACTAACGACAAAAGTCAGAACTAATTTCTTTAAGTATTAGTTTTTTTAATTATAGCATCTATTTTATATAAGCCAGGGGGAAGGTTAAAATTATCACAATGGCTTATAAAAGCACATTCAATGATATTCCTTTTTATAGTGTGATTGGAACGACAAATAAATTTTGCCGAGTTCCAGTTAATTAGATGGTCTTTATCTGACATGTGGACAAAGAAAGCACTGTTATTTTCCCCTCTTCGGACATTATATTTATGTTGATTTATGCGAAGAGAAAGTTGTTTACCTGTTTGTCCATAATATTTACTTAGGCAATCAGAACACTCAACCGAATAAATCCCACCCAAACTATTACAATTATTACGTACTAATAAATTCTTAATGGTCGTCTCATATTTAAAAGCAACAGAAATGTTAAAGTTATTCAAAAGACGGGGAAGATGACTAAAACAAAGAGAAAATGGTAGAACTAAAATATTATTACTTTTAAAAGGGAGAGTATGGACAGTTTGATAAAATGTCTTTTTAGTAGAAGAACGACAGTTTTGAAGAAACGGGTAAGGGTAACAAAGCTTATGGCCAATTTAAAAAATATTGGAAAATTCCAAATTCATATATTCCGGGCTCACAACTCGCTATGCCCGTAGAAACATAGATTAAAAAAACCCCAGAACGTTTAACTTTAGGGCTGTGAGAAGAGTAAAAATGAATATACGAAATTGAATTCATCTATTCTAGCACTTTAAAGTTCGGTAACGAGGCATGTAGAGTATTAACTTCCATGACGTCGTTTACTTTCAGGCTCGCCATCATCTTCCTTTTCATCTTCTTCTCCTCGACTTTTAAAATAGAAAGGCAAGTGGTCCATGGATCGACCACCTCGGCTATCTCATCTCACTTTCAAGTTGGTTCACATTTACGCATTTTAGACCGCTTTTCAGGTATTTTTCTTGCAGACACTGGTGCACAATAAGTGTTCTTCTTGCCTCTATTTCAATAACGTGACAGGCGGCAAGACTACCTCTTCCACAAGTTCATTTAGGACTGTCGTGGTATGACTGGGTCCACCTGGGGATGGCTTTAAGAGTGCTTTAAATACACAGTTTCTAGGCCGAGGAATATTCAAACACGACTAAAAAATATACTTTAATAGGACTAAAGTTTACATATAGGGCAAGTTAAATAATGGCAATGCAATTGAATATTGACGGTTCCCTGCTAAGATGATTAGCACCGAGGGACAATTAATTAGGTAATGATTTTGCAATTATGCAAGTTCTAGAGCAAAGGGAATCCTTGAGGTTCGACGTGGTAAACGTGGGAGGAGCGTGACGAAGCGGGGGCTAAATCCCTTTTACTTTGATGTGCGGCGAGTAGGACCAAGTAGGTAAGTTCGACCATGAACTTGTGAGCGTCTCACGAGATACTCAATTCAACTTCGGGAAACTGAAGTTGGGTGGGCCTCTTATCCTTAAGAGGAAAACGGAGGGTGCTTTGGGGATGGCTTTTCCGATCCTTAAAATCTGAAGACGTGGTGAGAAGGGTGGAAGCGTGCCTAACTATTTTCACGAACAACACTGAGTGACGACTAGCTCTTCCTTGGTTCTTCGACAATCACTCAATTCTTCTCTGAACTATAATGTAGTCGATTCCCTCTCGACTAATGAAGACGTTACGGCTAACGTACTGAACGGCGGCTTCAGATACAATCTGCCTTTGAACTTCGAAGTCTTGAATATATACTTCGAAATTGTCTAGATGGGGAGAGAGATTCATCGCCAACATACTTTCTTAATAGCCTTGGGTCGCGATAAGGGCCCCTAGCGAGAAGTCGCGATGGCCCCTTAATTGTCTTTCCATTGTTATAATTTTCGCAGTATATAGGGCAGACGAATTTAGAGCAGTCAACGGTGAACTGGGAAGTCAGGAGGGGGGGGGGGGGAGATTCCCTCTCTCTCTCTCCTCATTCTTCCACAAGGACGTTTCCTACTCTAATGACCTTGAGATGATACAAATAAGAAAGTATCAAAATGAATATTGAAGCGTTTGGAAGGGTTTAAGTCTTCCAATGATTCCAAGGGCGATGCCGTCGGGAATTTCAAATTCCTGGCAGGGTCACTCAAGGCGGTAAGGTTGTGGAGGAGGTTCCAGACCATACGCAACCAACAGCAAGACCCCAACGGCGGACCAAGCAGAATTGGGCCATATAAGATTCCTATGTCTGGCTTCGGCGGATGAGGGAAGCGACCAGCGGGCAGGCGCGACAAAGGCGGGCTTTGATAGACCAAGAGCCTGGTAGCCCAATGCAACCAGCCTCGCTGAAACCGCATGTCTCAATGTTTTGAGTCGCAATGGACGCGCTACTGTCCAAGTGTGCGCGCTTTGCCGTCGCACAGCCACGATCACCCCCTTCAAATTCCTCAGCGAATGGCATTCGTCTCTGTTTTCTTTCTAGCCTTTTTTCTTTCGTCGAGGAGTTCAACTGACGACCAAACCATAGCTCGGACACGAGCTGGAGCCGAAGACGATTCCTGACAAATCTTGTCGGCCTTCGTCCCTCATCCTCAAGGGCGCATCTTAGATTTCGTCCATAGTACGTTTCTTCAATTTTCGTACACATGGCTTGTTGTATATTTTCGTCTTTAACAGTATAATTTCGTCCCTAGCTTGTATTATCGTAATTTTTTGTCCATACTATCAGGTTGGGACGAAGTCATGACCGATTTTAGGGTATATATTAAAAATAAAAAAAAACATGACTATAGAAATATTGCATCATAAACATAACTTCCATCCTTTTCTAGATTTTCATTCTATCCGTCAACAAGCTCATAAATGCCACGTTTTTATAATTCTTAAGGTTTTGATGCAAAATATGAATCCAACTCGTTTTCGATCTCTTCTCTTGATATCAACCTAAGACCATCCAAATGGTTCTGTAATCCCCTAAATAAGTGATAATCAGAAGAACAAAGGTCAGGAGAATATGGAGGATGAAGCAATATTTACCAACCGAGCTTCTCCAAGTGATATTTGGTCATTCGAGTTGTGTGAGGACGGGCCTTATCCTGATGGAGGATAACACCCCTTCTGTTGACTAAAGAGGGCGCATTTGGGTCAAAACGGCTTTCAAACGACGAAGTTGATTGACATAAAGATTAGCATTAATTCTTTGATTGTTGTCTAACAATTCGTAATGGACAATTCTTTTGATATCCCGCTAACCATTCAACATGATCTTTTGGGGATGAAGTCCTCCACTAGGTTGTTCAGAAATTCTGATTCCTCGACTAATCCGGAACGGTGGCTTTTAACGTTATGATACAGTGCCCACTTCCCATCCAATAACAAACTTGCCTCAAAATGGTGCCTGAATGTATCGTGAAAGCAATGACTCACAGTAAGTAACACGCTGTTGCAGATTCGCTGTGGACAGTTCGTGCGGGACACATTTTCCAATCACTGGAACATTTCCAATCCTTTTTAGTTGGCGTAGGACAATCCTATGGATTACGTTAAATTCTTCGGCAAATTCAATAGAAGTTTGTGGCGGGATTTGCTGTGAGAACAGCTTTGAACTCTTCGGAGTCAAGTTTTTTTGGAAGTCCTTCTTCTTGGTCCGCCTTTTAGACTGAAATCCTCACTTCGGAAACGCGAAAACCACCACCTTCAACTTCTTTCATTTACTTCATCATTCCCATAAATGTTCTAAAATTGATTTTGGCGCTGTACTTGCATTGATACTTTTATGAATCTTATAAAGTAAAAGATGTCTAATGTCAGCTTTAGATGGTAGGACATACGAGTGATTACGAAAGAAGATTTGAAACAATATTTTTTATAATCTGAAAGAAAAAGGTATAGATTACTCATTGAGGCCTCCCTAAACTATAACAAGAGAAACTACTTTAGTAAATACTATCTAAAACTTTATTCTAGAAAATCGGACATTAGATTCATTCCAACCAGATATTTGTATACTTTTTTTTGTCCCTAAGATGTGTTTTATTGTTTCGTCAATTGCACGTCTATATTTTGTCACTCGTGATCTTTATTGTAATTTCCGAGTATCCGCTATCGTTTCTGTATTTATTTTTGCGTCCATCGTATTGATTCAATTCGTAAATTTCTAACCTTTTACCCATATAAAAATATAAATAAATAAAATTGAAAAAAAACCCACTAAAACATAAATGATTGGAATTTTAAATTAGTATTTTAAATCTTTTTTTGCAAAAATCTTTGACTCTAACTTTTGAGAATAGAGCAAAATTCTCGTACCCGACCCACCCCTCTTCCTCTCTCGTAAAAGCTGCTTCCTAACTCCCAATCTGCTTTTCAGATGAACGTCAGAGATGGTCAATTATGAAATTTCCCCCTTCAATCATGTCCGCACATTAATTCCATTTATGATTGCCCCCAAATCGGAATTATAAAGTGAATAAACCCCATTTGTCTTCCGGGTATCCATCTTAGAACAACTCAACCCCAATCTATACTCCCATAAAATCCGGTTCGAATCCCGAAGTTTCGAAATTGCTACATGGACAGCTTCAATATTTTAGTTCCGCGTGTCCATATACAGAGAGAGAGAGAGAGAGAGAGAGAGAGAGAAAGGGGGTGGGGAGATATATATTCCGCCCGTTGCCTGAGGTCACTCAAGTTCATTGCTTGCTCCCAACTCCCCCTTAAATTGGGCCTCCCCTACCTGAACCCTGGTTCCGGGACGCTCTTCGTGATGGCACAAGAAGGAAAAAGACTTTTGTTCGGATGTGAATCTCAAAATAACGACTTTTTACTCTCCCGACCGTTTTCTTCGTTGCATCTTAGAATAACAGGACAAATAGAATAATATTAAGTCAAAAAATGGATAGAAATGTTATTCTTCTTTTCTTCTACGCGTAGTTTTAAAAATTCATACTTAAAACAAGATAAAAAGAAATACCAAAGGCAAATCAATGACCTTTAATCTACTTCATCCGTTTTTATTAACTTTTAAAACTTTTTATTAAATCTTGTTTTGACCAAACCTTCTATAGTATTCTCTGTTAGATTAATAATACATATTCCGTGGTAATGGCTTAGTGTTTAATGAGTTAAATAATGTTTCGGCTCAAAAGTGTTTAGCAATCTAATTTAGTGACTTGACACGGGAGACTATTCACTTCTGTACCCATCTTATTCATTCCAATGTGACCTCACATCGCAGAAAAGAGGGCGCCTTTGAAGAATAACAGTTTCATCTGACGCAGGGACCGCGATTCTTCAAATGGACAAAACTGGGGCTTCTATTCTTCAAATGGACAAAACTGGGACTTCTATTCTTCAAATGGACAAAACTGGGACTTCTATTCTTCAAATGGACAAAACTGGGACTTCTATTCTTCAAATGGACAAAACGGGGACTTCTATTCTTCAAATGGACAAAACTGGGACTTCTATTCTTCAAATGGACAAAACTGGGACTTGTATTTTTCAAATGGACAAAACTGGGACTTCTATTCTTCAAATGGACAAAACTTGGACTTCTATGCTTCAAATAGCTCGATTTGAAAATAACCTGATTTGCCCCTCTTCAAAAACTATGGTAAGAGTATTTCAGTATTAACGTGGTTGGTTGGCACATCCCTTGCTTAGGAGTTAGGTGGTTGTTCAAATGGAAACCCCACCCACTTCTAAAGAAAAATCATTTACTAAGCTTAGCAAACTTCTCTTGAAACTTTAGCATTTATTTAGTAGTGAACCAACCCTAAACAAACATGGATTGTGGCACATTCGAAAATGAAATCAAACCATTACTTATCCTCTTCAAGTGATTGTTTGAATGAAGGAGAAAGAACTGATTACGAGCGAAATGAAATGTGCTTCTTGTAACGTGGCGATGAACTAGACGAAATGCGCTTCAAGTTTGGATAAATATATTTGGGAGTGTCAAAAATGGACTATACTAAGGAAAAACATAAAGTGTTAAATAGAAAGAACTTTTTTTTTAATTCTAAATTGAGCCTTTCAAAAATGAGTTAAATTAATTTACTATTGGTGTAATGAACTTGGTAAAACTAATATATCTAAGTTATAAAACGTCTCATTAAAAATTATAGTCGATTTGAATAGTTTCTTTGTGGAATATGTACTAAACATTTTGAAAATAGCCCAATTAAACTGGGGCAGGGGGTGGGGGCATTGTGTCTCAGAACAAGTTGACTAATATTGCTTTTCACTCAAACCCAAACATCATAGAAGAAGATCTCCCCATTCAAAAATATGGGGTTTTGGAATTGTGGCTACATCGACGACACCTGCCCTGAGTTACATGGAAATTGTCAAGTGCCGAGACACTACAAAAATGTTACCAATAATTGAAAGGGTTATTAGGCAAGGATTAACTATTCACTCCGACGAATGGAAAGAATACCAACAAATCCTCAACCTAGGATACGTTCATAAAATTGTCAACCATTCGCTAAATTTTGTAGAGAAAAAATAGGACGTCCACACCCAGCAGGTAGAATCTTATTGGGATAAACACAAAGCTAAAATAAATATGAATGAAGAAGAGACTCGTTACATTCCTATTTACAGGAATTTATGTTTCGTAAAAGACAAAATTTATTTCAGGCCTTTTCTAATGCAAAACCAAACAGTATATTTGTAACTAAGATTTACGATGAATTTATAATCTTACTTTTTAATTTATATGTTTACCTTTTCATCACTATTCTTCAAATGTAAAAAATTGGGACCTTTATTTATTCTCTAATTGGGTAAAATTGGGAGCCCTATTGTTTAAAAGGCTCAAATTGTGCCGAAATTATTTGAAAGCTATGAAAAGAGTAGTTTTTCTTCTTTCGGTGGCCATTAAATACTGCTGCTAAAATTATAGGACCGAAGAATATTTAAGCACTGCTGAGAAAAAATTTAGTTTAGTTAATGTTGGCAATGTTCATCTCTACTAGTGGTCATTGGGAGTGCTTTATCTTTACTAAGTTATGTTAATAAAAAATAAATCCAGGTATCTTGGCTAACCTAACTTCCTAATCACAAAAATAGCTGAGAAGAGCGAAACTCCAATAAAAACAACGAATGAAAAAAGAAAATATATAAGAAAATGTAAATGATAAGAGAAAACCGAATACCTATACTAATAAGGAAAGTATGATTATTAAACGGATAAGAAAACATAGATATATATAACAGATTTAGAAATAGAGTGGTTTTTGTTAATCACATAACATTACCTAGGCATGCGTGCAATAAACTTATATAATTACCAGGTAATGGATTCGCCACCCTCCCTACAGGGGGAGCTTGTACTTCGCTACTAAGATTAAAATTTAAAATAATGAAAAAGCAGCCATGGTTAAATTTTTCTAAATTTTCTGAACTTCGCCAATTATAATAATTTTAAAAAGGAACTCTAAACTAAATTTTCTGAACTTCACCATTTGTAATTCTTTGGGTTTTAAAAGATTCACAAAATTTCGATACTTATATTTATTTCTGAACTTCATTTTGTTTTTTGATATTATAAAAAAATGATTAAAAATAATTTTGATAAAAAAACAAACTCATAACCAAACTAAGATGAAATTATTATTCAAATACTCCCCAAAATCCCCTTCTTAAATTATAGAGTTAGTGATGATGATGATGATTAAGTTGAAGGTTCCATAATGAAGTTTGCTGGATACATGATTTAGATTATGCGATGTTTGTTTATTTGTTCACCTGTTTATTTATATATTTGCTTGTTTAATAATTGTTTTTGTTAAGGGATTAGTAGCAATTTACCTTTGTTGAAGTTACGACGTAACGTGGATTCAAACTACGAGTCTTTTCTTTACACGGTAACCACTAGCTCAGAAGCGGCATTGACCACTAGACTAGGCCGTAAACCTAATTATACTCGGTATTGTAGTTTTTGTCATCTTTTTTCATATATTTTTTTATTTATCCGCTTTTTATTTCACCTATCTCCGTACTATTGATCCCTATGTGAAAAATCCCTTTGATTGCACCAGTTTCTTCTCTTCCTTCGATCAAAATTCAATATTTCCACGGTGGACGCTATTTATGAAGTGAGCACAGGAATGTTGTTATTATAGTCACCGTGACGAAACATCATTGGATGGTTTGGTTGGTTGGTAGCTTCAAACTCATTAACTGCTCTTATCAAATTTCACTCAAAAACCATTAAAGAACCTGTCTCGAACCCATTGTACGATAAAAATGGGTAAATATGTAGACGAGCGGCCTGGCCGATAAGACGTACTATTTTCGTCCGTGTTTCAAAATGTTTCACGTTTTTGGAGTACATTTAAGGGGACGGCTCGTGGGGGGTTAAACACGATGCGTGGACCGCACTACGATGATCCTGAGTTTCATTAAATTGGGGGGGGGGGGCTAGGGGGCACAGCCCTCCAGTATATAATCCTAATTGTTATAATGTTCTGACGTTTACAGAGGTGAATGCTTTAACTACATCATTTCAGCGCCTTTAATCATTTTGCGAATTATAATATGGGTTGTGGGTGGGATATGACGTCAGAAATGCTTGATTTAATTTTTTTCCACTTAATAGCTTTTTATTATCCTCATTCAGAGTCATTTTTATTTGTCAATATATTTTTCCTCATTTTACTATTTTTATTACCTTCTTTTATACATTTAAATGTAATTAGCTAGATCATTTCAAGGAACTACTTGTTTTTTAGCAGTTTAGGTGTCAAACATTCCTCTTTCACGCAGTTTGAAAATGAACAATCTGACGTCTTTTAAGCAGTGTGAAAATGGTATCGAATTGTGCGTTTTGTCCGTCTTCCATTTCGGAATTATTAACTCTAGTTTCTGATACAGATAAATTGTTCACCTTTTTGGATGTTCATAATTTAGTTAAAATTAAAAGCGAATGCGACATTTGTGGCCGGGCATTAGATGTGACCCCTCAGTTTGAATTTAGATGCTCTAAAATAAAACTTGATTCAAGTCAGCTAAATTTCGAATAGGACGCAGACGCGCAAAATAAATAGGCTTTTCTCTTCGTTATTTCTGAAGTATAACCACTGCAATTAAGTACGGAAACAGCGTGTTTCGTTTGTTTTTTCGGGCGATTTTGTAAAAAAAAATGGCCTACGTAAACAGCGTTTTCGGTTTGTTTACTTTCGGGCATTTTTTTAATACAAAAAATGGCGGCAGCTAGCATTCGAAGAAAACTCAATCGCGCATGAATATTCAGACACGGGTGAACGATAATATTTACACAAAAATAATTTTTTTCCGGCCGGGCCGCTCGTCTACATGGTTACCTAAAAATGTATGGAGAATAGCACCATTAAATATGGTACGGTGAGTTAGAGACACGCTTTCTGGACGCTCAAATGCAAATTAAAAAATCCAAACCTACGAACATTTTAACGTTGGTCTGTCAAGTTTTATAATGATTTCGAGAAGGATCACGTCACCTCTCCCTTAACACAGGGGCAATGCTATGGTCGTCACGCTACTATAAATAAATATTTATTAATGATTCATGCCTCCCTTCCCCCCTCAGTAGGCATAGAGGCAACGTACCATTTGTCCCCTCTCAACTCTAGCTTCCGGATATTGCCTAAGGTTAAGCGACTCCCTAAATGGAAAATTAATTTCTTCCTACAAAATTCGATATTTGGGCTAAGAATTGCGAGACAAAAATGCGGGGCAGAACTTTTTTTAGAAAACTGCTCATGTGACAATTTACGGGGAGTCCTTTTTGAGGCGGGTATAAATTGGATGTTATTTGTGTCCAATGCAAAGGAATCGCATATGGATTTTATACTCTTTTCTAGAATTAGGTGAACTGGATAAATAATAAGATCAGGTCCTAGATTTGATATTGCATTAAATTATATGTTGAAGTAACCGCAATTCTCTTTTCATAATTCGTATAAAATAAAGTAGACATTCATTTGGAGACAACTGCATTTAAAGCTAATCTCGAACATAAAGTAGGGAAAATAGCGTCAAAATCCACCCCTCTAAAGACATTGCTGGTAGACATTCAAAGAATAGCGGTTTCTTTGTACAGGATGTCCTCCAAGTTTGGACACAAGAAATCACGAGACCTTACTTACTTTCTATTTCCTTCATTAGTTTCTTTTTCTGAGGTTTCTTTATACAGGGTGTCCTCCAAGTTTGGACACAAGAAATCACGAGACCTTACTTACTTTTTACCTTTCTTCATTAGTTTCTTTTTCTGAGGTTTTTTTATACAGGGTGTCCTCCAAGTTTGGATAGAAGAAATCACGAGACCTTACTTACTTTACCCTCCTTCATTAGTTTCTTTTTTCTGAGGTTTCTTTATACAGGATGTCCTCCAAGTTTGGACCCAAGAAATCCCGAGACATTACTTACTTTACTTTCCTTCATTAGTTTCTTTTTCTGAGGTTTCTTTATACGCGGTGTCCTCCAAGTTTGGACACAAGAAATCACGAGACCTTACTTACTTTACCTTCCTCCATTAGTTTCTTTTTTTCTGAGGTTTCTTTGTACAGGATGTCCTCCAAGTTTGGACACAAGAAATCACGAGACATTACTTACTTTACTTTCCTTAATTAGTTTTTTTTCTGACGTTTCTTTATACAGGGTGTTCTCCACGTTTGGACACAAGAAATCACGAGACCTTACTTACTTTTTACCTTCCTTCATTAGTTTCTTTTTCTGAGGTTTCTTTATACAGGGTGTCCTCCAAGTTTGGACACAAAAAATCACAAGACCTTACTTACTTTACCTTCCTTTATTAGTTTCTTTTTCTGAGGTTTCTTTATACAGGGTGTCCTCCAAGTTTGGACACAAGAAATCACGAGACCTTACTTACTTTTTACCTTCCTTCATTAGTTTCTTTTTTGAGGTTTCTTTATACAGGGTGTCCTCCATGTTTGGACACAAGAAATCACGAGACTTTACTTACTTTACCTTCCTTCATTAGTTTATTTTTATGAGGTTTCTTTATACAGGGTGTCCTCCAAGTTTGGACACAAAAAATCACGAGACCTTACTTACTTTTTATCTTCCTTCATTAGTTTCTTTTTCTGAGGTTTCTTTATACAAGGTGTCCTCCAAGTTTGGACACAAGAAATCACGAGACCTTACTTACTTTACCTTTCTTCATAAGTTTTTTTTTTCTGAGGTTTCTTTGTACAGGATGTCCTCCAAGTTTGGACACAAGAAACACGAGACCTTACTTACTTTACTTTCCTTAATTAGTTTTTTTTCTGACGTTTCTTTATACAGGGTGTTCTCCAAGTTTGGACACAAGAAATCACGAGACCTTACTTACTTTACCCTCCTTCATTAGTTTCTTTTTTCTGAGGTTTCTTTATACAGGATGTCCTCCAAGTTTGGACCCAAGAAATCCCGAGACATTACTTACTTTACTTTCCTTCATTAGTTTCTTTTTCTGAGGTTTCTTTATACGCGGTGTCCTCCAAGTTTGGACACAAGAAATCACGAGACCTTACTTACTTTACCTTCCTCCATTAGTTTCTTTTTTTCTGAGGTTTCTTTGTACAGGATGTCCTCCAAGTTTGGACACAAGAAATCACGAGACATTACTTACTTTACTTTCCTTAATTAGTTTTTTTTCTGACGTTTCTTTATACAGGGTGTTCTCCACGTTTGGACACAAGAAATCACGAGACCTTACTTACTTTTTACCTTCCTTCATTAGTTTCTTTTTCTGAGGTTTCTTTATACAGGGTGTCCTCCAAGTTTGGACACAAAAAATCACAAGACCTTACTTACTTTACCTTCCTTTATTAGTTTCTTTTTCTGAGGTTTCTTTATACAGGGTGTCCTCCAAGTTTGGACACAAGAAATCACGAGACCTTACTTACTTTTTACCTTCCTTCATTAGTTTCTTTTTCTGAGGTTTCTTTATACAAGGTGTCCTCCATGTTTGGACACAAGAAATCACGAGACATTACTTACTTTACTTTCCTTAATTAGTTTTTTTTCTGACGTTTCTTTATACAGGGTGTTCTCCAAGTTTGGACACAAGAAATCACGAGACCTTACTTACTTTACCCTCCTTCATTAGTTTCTTTTTTCTGAGGTTTCTTTATACAGGATGTCCTCCAAGTTTGGACCCAAGAAATCCCGAGACATTACTTACTTTACTTTCCTTCATTAGTTTCTTTTTCTGAGGTTTCTTTATACGCGGTGTCCTCCAAGTTTGGACACAAGAAATCACGAGACCTTACTTACTTTACCTTCCTCCATTAGTTTCTTTTTTTCTGAGGTTTCTTTGTACAGGATGTCCTCCAAGTTTGGACACAAGAAACACGAGACCTTACTTACTTTACTTTCCTTAATTAGTTTTTTTTTCTGACGTTTCTTTATACAGGGTGTTCTCCAAGTTTGGACACAAGAAATCACGAGACCTTACTTACTTTACCCTCCTTCATTAGTTTCTTTTTTCTGAGGTTTCTTTATACAGGATGTCCTCCAAGTTTGGACCCAAGAAATCCCGAGACATTACTTACTTTACTTTCCTTCATTAGTTTATTTTTATGAGGTTTCTTTATACGCGGTGTCCTCCAAGTTTGGACACAAGAAATCACGAGACCTTACTTACTTTACCTTCCTCCATTAGTTTCTTTTTTTCTGAGGTTTCTTTGTACAGGATGTCCTCCAAGTTTGGACACAAGAAATCACGAGACATTACTTACTTTACTTTCCTTAATTAGTTTTTTTTCTGACGTTTCTTTATACAGGGTGTTCTCCACGTTTGGACACAAGAAATCACGAGACCTTACTTACTTTTTACCTTCCTTCATTAGTTTCTTTTTCTGAGGTTTCTTTATACAGGGTGTCCTCCAAGTTTGGACACAAAAAATCACAAGACCTTACTTACTTTACCTTCCTTTATTAGTTTCTTTTTCTGAGGTTTCTTTATACAGGGTGTCCTCCAAGTTTGGACACAAGAAATCACGAGACCTTACTTACTTTTTACCTTCCTTCATTAGTTTCTTTTTCTGAGGTTTCTTTATACAAGGTGTCCTCCATGTTTGGACACAAGAAATCACGAGACATTACTTACTTTACTTTCCTTAATTAGTTTTTTTTCTGACGTTTCTTTATACAGGGTGTTCTCCAAGTTTGGACACAAGAAATCACGAGACCTTACTTACTTTTTACTTTCCTTCATTAGTTTATTTTTATGAGGTTTCTTTATACAGGGTGTCCTCCAAGTTTGGACACAAGAAATCACGAGACCTTACTTACTTTTTACCTTCCTTCATTAGTTTCTTTTTCTGAGGTTTCTTTATACAAGGTGTCCTCCAAGTTTGGACACAAGAAATCACGAGACCTTACTTACTTTACCTTCCTTTATTAGTTTCTTTTTATGAGGTTTCTTTATACAGGGTGTCCTCCAAGTTTGGACACAAGAAATCACGAGACCTTACTTACTTTTTACCTTCCTTCATTAGTTTCTTTTTCTGAGGTTTCTTTATACAAGGTGTCCTCCAAGTTTGGACACAAGAAATCACGAGACCTTACTTACTTTACCCTCCTTCATTAGTTTCTTTTTTCTGAGGTTTCTTTATACAGGATGTCCTCCAAGTTTGGACCCAAGAAATCCCGAGACATTACTTACTTTACTTTCCTTCATTAGTTTCTTTTTCTGAGGTTTCTTTATACGCGGTGTCCTCCAAGTTTGGACACAAAAAATCACGAGACCTTACTTACTTTTTATCTTCCTTCATTAGTTTCTTTTTCTGAGGTTTCTTTATACAAGGTGTCCTCCAAGTTTGGACACAAGAAATCACGAGACCTTACTTACTTTACCTTTCTTCATAAGTTTTTTTTTCTGAGGTTTCTTTGTACAGGATGTCCTCCAAGTTTGGACACAAGAAACACGAGACCTTACTTACTTTACTTTCCTTAATTAGTTTTTTTTCTGACGTTTCTTTATACAGGGTGTTCTCCAAGTTTGGACACAAGAAATCACGAGACCTTACTTACTTTTTACTTTCCTTCATTAGTTTATTTTTATGAGGTTTCTTTATACAGGGTGTCCTCCAAGTTTGGACACAAGAAATCACGAGACCTTACTTACTTTTTACCTTCCTTCATTAGTTTATTTTTCTGAGGTTTCTTTATACAAGGTGTCCTCCAAGTTTGGACACAAGAAATCACGAGACCTTACTTACTTTACCTTCCTTTATTAGTTTCTTTTTATGAGGTTTCTTTATACAGGGTGTCCTCCAAGTTTGGACACAAGAAATCACGAGACCTTACTTACTTTTTACCTTCCTTCATTAGTTTCTTTTTCTGAGGTTTCTTTATACAAGGTGTCCTCCAAGTTTGGACACAAGAAATCACGAGACCTTACTTACTTTACCTTTCTTTATTAGTTTTTTTTCTGAGGTTTCTTTGTACAGGATGTCCTCCAAGTTTGGACACAAGAAATCACGAGACCTTACTTACTTTACTTTCCTTAATTAGTTTTTTTTTCTGACGTTTCTTTATACAGGGTGTTCTCCAAGTTTGGACACAAGAAATCACGAGACCTTACTTACTTTTTACCTTCCTTCATTAGTTTCTTTTTCTGAGGTTTCTTTATACGCGGTGTCCTCCAAGTTTGGACACAAGAAATCACGAGACCTTACTTACTTTACCTTTCTTCATTAGTTTTTTTTCTGAGGTTTCTTTGTACAGGATGTCCTCCAAGTTTGGACACAAGAAATCACGAGACCTTACTTACTTTACCTTTCTTCATTAGTTTTTTTTTCTGAGGTTTCTTTGTACAGGATGTCCTCCAAGTTTGGCCCAAGAAATCACGAGACCTTACTTACTTTACCTCCCTTCATAAGTTTCTTTTTCTGAGGTTTCTTTGTACAGGATGTCCTCCAAGTTTGGACAGAAGAAATCACGAGACCTTACTTACTTTACCTTCCTTCATTAGTTTCTTTTTCTGAGGTTTCTTTATACAGGGTGTCCTCCAAGTTTGGACACAGGAAATCACAAGACCTTACTTACTTTACCTTCCTTCATTAGTTTCTTTTTCTGAGGTACTCAATGAAATGAAGATACAAGACACCTGAGAGAACAGCGCATCATAAATGAATGCGCTCAAAATAACGCAAATTTGGAGTTAATGCATCGGGTTAATCAGATTAATCTTGCAAAGTTCATCAAACTTTGCATCACAAATGCTGGAAATCACATTGAAGATGTTGTTTATTATAATTTCAATTAAATAATAAAATATAGTTTAAATTTTTGATTGAAAATGTGCATTTTTTTCCTTTGTTCAAACTTTAGGTTAGACCCCGTAGTGTTCAAAGCTTCAATTTAAAACTTTTAATCTGCGCAATTTGTATCAAACACATTTTTAACTCCCCTTTCACACTATTCTCTAAATTAGTTAATAGTATTTTCTAAATTAGTTAAAAGCCTCAAATGAATAACACTTGTGTCCTTGTTTGCCGATACAATCCGAATGTTTTCCGTGCTGTTTTATTTTCCGGACTTCCTCAAGGGCGAAGGTTTGTTACCCAACCATATTCTATACGGGGTAATTTCCCTTCTAAGTGACCGATCAAATTTTCTTCTTCCTCTTTAAATTCTAACTACTTATAATAATAAATCCACCCCCACCCCCTCATAATAATGGTAGAAGAGAGCCTTCATTCTTCGTGGTAAAAATTCTCACTGCGCTCGTAATTGTATAATTGGTTATTCCCTTTCGGTGGCGCAAATGCAGCTGTTCCTTGTTGAGTTAATGCAATTCTGGGCGCCTTTTCCCCTTACATTCCAAGGACTCTTGTTCCTCGAAATACTCGTTCTGGGCCTCATCGCCAACCTCAAAGGGACCTGCCATCGTTCCATAAAGTATCGGGTTCAGGAGAGCTGCGCACCGCTTCCCGCATCTTGATGCCCCAAATAATCTACCCAAGCTATGTACCATCCTCATATTTCCACTTCCCTTAACTTCACCACTATTTTTACGAATGTCTTAAAAAGCTCTTGGAAGAGATACACTCCTTTGGTTTTATTTTTTTTATAAAAAAAGGGATTATATTCTTTCTTAAACCTATTTAATGTGTACAAGATGACCGAAAAAATAGATGGAAGATATTTGAGTTCTTTCTCGCTCAGAACTGAGACCAACGACCATTTGTAACAGTCTGCTGTTCAGGAATTCTAACCTCCCCTTTTCTTCGCTAAATTGTTAAGGGCGGCACAAATGAGTACTTAAAGGGCAGTGATCATCATCCGGTGTCTGGTCGATTCCGGAACCAAAATCAGGACTTCGATCTTGGAATCGTTGTTTGGCGGTGGAGCATTACTGTTATTGCCCAAGAAGTATGTAATACTACCGTGACTTTGACGGTGAAATTGTTATTGGTCCGTAAAGTGGTTGCTGTAGATTGGCGTGTTGAAGTGGCTTGCCTGAGTGCCGCTGTTGTTGTAGACTGGCGTTTTGAAATGGGTTGCCTGATTCGCAGAGTTGCCAAATTGTTTGCGGGAAAATCGGACAGTCTATGCATTTTTGAATATGAATTGGAGCAACTTCTTTACTGCTTTGACACAATAGTGTTTAAAGGAATAAAAGCAAGAAATACTTATATTAAATTGCATATTTTTTTAGCAGTGGTAGGGCCAGGATGCGACAGTAGGAGTGTTTGAGGCGTCTGGGATTAAAGTTAAGGGTTTAGGCTTAAAAGATTGTTGTTTGTGATACCAGCATTATAATATACAAAACCTAGCAGTGTTGAAGCCCCCACCACACATCAGCCATCCCTTTGAGCTTCTATTGAATTTTACAAGTGTATTTATAGATATAATTTCTTCAAAGGTCTACACTTGTTTATTTTCATTACTGCCTGTAAACATAGTTTGGCGCGTTTACAGAATCATTGGGATTTGGTTCATATATTGTACTGTTGAAGAGGCGGAACATCTCAGAAACATTGAAGTATTTTGAACAGCTCTAATTTCTAAGGTGTGATTTTACACGACAGATTGCATCGAAAGGCTACAGTGAAATTTGATTTTTATCCTCGTGTTCACATGTTTACCCCCCCCCCCCCCTCCAAATCTCGCAAAGGCTATGCTTAACGAAATGGAATATGTATCCCGGGTAAATTTAAAGTTCTTAATAATATTTTCCAGTAGTTATCATCATCATCATCACTAAATCTATAATTTAAGAAGAGGATTTTAGGGAGTATTTGAATAATAATTTCATCTTAGTTTGGTTATAAGTTATGTTTTTTTATCAAAGTTATTTCTAATAATTCTTTTATAATATAAAAAAAACAAAATGGTGAAGTTCAGAAATAAATATAAGTATCAAAATTTTGTGAAGTTTTTAAAACCCAAAGAATTACAAATGGTGAAGTTCAGAAAATTTATTTTTATATATCTTCTTCTATAACTCTATATTTTAGCAACGTGATATTTTGAAAGGGGGGAAATTTAGTTTAGAGTTCCTTTTTAAAATTTATTATAATTGGCGAAGTTCAGAAAATTTATAAAAATTTAACCATGGCTGCTTTTTTTTATATTTTTAATTTTGATCTTAGTAGCGAAGCGCAAGCTTCCCCCGTGGCAAAGCCATTGCCTGGTATTTTCATAATTTAAGACGTACCAAAGGTTAGTTTGATTTGAGCGAATTTCCTGATTTGCGAAATGTCTATTTTTCTTATATTTCAGTGGTGAGGGATAATTAACCTTTTTCCTAATAGCTCTTATTCTAATTTCACAGTTTTAATCATCATTAACCACACTTGTCCTAGCAAAGGTACAAGCTAGAATACTAAAAAAATTAACCTAGGAAATTTGATTAGAATTATCAATACCTCAAATCGGACATTGCAGACAAATGAAGCCTTCCGGCCATTTTTATATTTTCGGACAAACGGGTCATTAAAAGGACAGCTTAAAATCTGATAACCGTGTTTGAGTGCCGCTGCTGAAGTTGACGAGTGCCACCGATGGGGAAGAAGTGTTGGTGGGGCACGAGTGGAGAGTCTATACCCAGGTGAAAGTCGTTGAATTGAGAAAAAATGCGTTGTGGGGGTAAAGGTTGAGAGGTCATGAGTTAGATACTTGCGTGACTGTACCCAATGGTACCCCTGCTCAAGCAGAAAGATGCGGACGTAAGGCAATTGAACGGGGATGTGCCCGCTCGACAGCTAGTGCAAAGGTACCTTCATTGAATGGACCGTAAGGTCTTCTAGGGTACTTATTTTCCTTGTTACTCCTTGTTACTCTACCCCCACAGGGAGAGGCGCTGTTCTAGTGTATTTTCTATAGTGGAGTGCATGTGGAGCAGCAATGATTGAATTAATATAGGAGTTACTTAATGATTTAAAGTGGAGTCTCTTTAATTCATGCGCTCTGGATGCGATAGCAGGGGTTATTCTAGGATAAACCTGTTTGTTATCAGGATGCCTTTGCTTGTGGAGATGTGCTTTTCTAATCTGATCTCTGTAGGTAGCGCCATTCGTCCCGACCGGATAATGAACTGCACATAAAGATTAGAATGCTAATCACTAATGAACTCAAAAGCACCATGATGCAGGTCAAATTCCACGCTTACGTGCCCTATGAGGCAAGCGGTATTTTATGTGTCTATTTAGGTTTAACGCCTTCTTTCGCTCTTGGTTGGCGGCTCTATATCGTCTCTCGGAAAGAGTGAGGTAAGAACAAATAGATAAATGATAAAAAATGGAGTAAAGTGAAAGAAATCAGAAATGAAAACGATTACTCCACTACATAACGTTCCCCATAAAATTAACTATTGGAATGGTCTGCCGGAGAAGGCTATTAAGTGCAGCTCCATAAATGAGTCCAAGAGTTTGGACCACCATTATAAAAGGATGTGTATATATATATATATATATATATATATATGAAACTATGGCAGCATTTTTTAATAATTTTATGAATCAGAGCCCAGAGGGAGGATGGTATTAATAATTTATTATAACAGATTAAGATCCTTCTGTCTGTCTTCATATGCCTGATTTCAAAGACAAGGGATTCATTTTTCGGCTCTACACTGAACACGTTTTAAGGTTGCTATGTACCTTGGTTTACGAGGGGTCCAAAATTGAACTGCGTACTCTAAATGAGGTATAACAAACGCCGTATATAAGGGAAGATATATGGGAGGAGAGGGGGGGGGGGGCTAAATTCTGGACACATGAAATATCGCCAGACCCCCCTCCCCCCGCCCCTTGACTTCTTTTTCTGGTTATGGACTCAATGAAAATTAACGATACGAGACTCCTGAGGAAACAGCGCATCATGAATGATTGTGCTCAAAATTGACAGAAATTTGGAGTTAATGCATCGGGTGAGGCAAAGCGAATCGAACTCTGCATAACAAATGGTGTAAATAACATTAAAGATGTTTTCCATCATCACTAACTCTATAATTTAAGAACGGGAATTTTGGGAGTATTGGAATAATAATTTCATCTTAGTTTGGTTATGACTTATGTTTTTTATCAAAGTTATTTCTAATAATTCCTTTATAATATATAAAAAAAAATGGTGAAGTTCATAAATAAATATAAGTATCGAAATTTTGTGATTTTTTTTAAAACCCAAAGAATTGCAAATGGTGAAGTTCAGAAAATTTATTTTTATATATCGTCTTCTATAACTATACAATTTAGCAACGTGATATTTTAAAAGGGGGGAAATTTAGTTTAGAGTTCCTTTTTAAAATTATTATAATTGGCGAAGTTCAGAAAATTTATAAAAATTTAACCATGGCTGCTTTTTTATATATTTTCAATTTTAATCTTAGTAGCGAAGCGCAAGCTCCCCCCATAGGAGGGTAGTGGCGAAGCCATTGTCTGGTATTTTCTAGAATTTTACAACAGTTACGTTGGCGTATACATCCCTTATTTAACCACGGCACTTGGCTAAATTTAGTAGAAACTCTGTAGCGAGCTCATTATTTATTGCGAGAAATGAATGGCAAAAAAAGGAACATTTCCTGGGCGTTGCCGGCGTATCACGCTGTGTGTGACCAGTGAGCACGAAAATGATTCGAGTTACAACGTTTAAAGTCAGCAGTAGATTGACAACCATTATGTGCAGTCTTATGAATATTTGTATTAAAATGACTCATGCAACTCACTGCTTCCCATTTTTTCGTCGACATGGAAAGTTGTCTAAATTAGTTATGTCACATTTTACAAACGTTTCGGACAAGAGCAAGTTAATTACGATATTATTTGATAAATCCTCAGATAGGCTTAAATGGTGCCACTAGGCATTATTGAGATGTGGTGCCAAATAATAATATTTTTACTCAGAAGTGAGATTGGAAAATTAATTATAGCAATAAAAACTAGGCAATTTTAACGTCAATGCGAATAATTTTGTGTTATCCATGACTAAAATTTGAATAATCCCTAACACTATATTTTAAGAACGGGATTATTTGGACGGGTTGAATAATAATGGATATTTTTTTCCTCTTTGTTCGGTTGTGACTTTGGTATATTTTAAGTTTTTATCAAACTCTAAGAGTTACTTAAGAGTTTGAAATAACAAAATGGCGGAGTTCAGCAAAAATCAATATGATTATCAAATGTTTTGGATTCTTTTAAAACAAAAAGAATTATAAATGGTGAAGTTCAGAAAATCTATTAAAATTGAGGTATGGCTGCTTTTTAGTCGCGTGCGCATGCGACTCTACAAGTTACTTCGTCGGTCCGTAGGTAGAGGGTCAGATGGTAACCATTTTACTTTTCAATGTTGTTTTTAGCAATAACATCGTAACTATTCGGCCGATTTTAACGAAATTTGAAACTCTTGTGTTGTTTTACATTCGTTTTCTAATGATATAATTGCCAAGGTCCTCTCAAGGTTAGTCCGGGAATTATTGAAAGTTTTGAAGGGCGTAAGGTCATATGGTCATAAGTGAGAATAATTGAGAGCACGCGACTTAGATTTGTTGACCTTGTTTTTCGTATATTCAAAAGTATTATTAAAGTTATTTCTAAAATACATTTACAATTTTAATCTTTATCAGGATGAAAATAGCTACTGGCTCCTAAAAACGAGTAATGAAAAATGAAATTATTAGATCAAATTTAGATTGAGAGAGAAAAAAAAGACTTGTGAGGTTTGTTTTTCTATATTTAAAAAGAATTCCGCTAAAATATTTTCAGTCCTTTAGGCCTAGAAAATAAGTATCGATATAAAAAAAAACACATGAGTAAATTATTAGGAGATATGTACTGGAAACCTTTTAAAGAATTTTAGACTAAGTCGGATAGTCCGTAAGGGGAGGGGGGATTTTTTGGTATATTCAATGGTTTTATCAAATTTATTTCAAAGTGTTTATTTAGAGATCGAAAAGTTAGAGCGCAAGGCTGGTTTTTCATATATTCGAAGCTTTTATCAAAGTTATTTGTAAGAGTTGCTCTAGAGTTTGAAAAATCAGGCATTAGGGATGTTTTTTCATATATTTGAAATTTTTATCCAAATAGTTTACGAGTTACTATTTTTCTCATCTTTTACTCCCCGAATATAAGAATGAAGAGGAGAAAGGTTTGAATGAAATAAAATGTTAAAATATTGTATACGAAGAAGTAATTAAAGAGATTATTAATAAAATTTAGAACGAAAATAAAGATTACGATTACAAAACCGATGATAAAAATAGAAGTAATTCAAAAAGATATTGAAAGTTTTTTACTGGGAGAAGATATAGAAAAAAGTAATATATATATATATATATATATATATATATATATATATATATATATATATATATATATACGAGTATATATATATATTTCAGAAGAATTTGACACTATTGTAAAAGTAATTGCTCAAATTTATTCTGGAATGGAAATAATTACCTTTACCTTGGCGAAGGTCTGCTTGTGAAGCGCAAGCTGCTCCTGTAGAGAGGAGCAGCGAAGCCTCTTCCCTAATTTATTATTATATAACAATACAGAAAACCTTTTGTTCTTTTTTTGCTTTAAAACCAGCTCAAAACTGCCAAAACTATCAATATATAAATTGGCAAAATTATAAAGGATATAAAAAAAATGAGAAAACGGAAAACTAATGAAACACTATTAATATTAAACTAGAAATAAAAGTTTGATAAAGTAGCCGAATGAAACAAAGGGCAAAAATAATTTGTGTCTATGAGGTGCATTTTGCTTTCATGAAAAGTAGCATCTGAAAGTTGTCAGCAGACATGGATGATCAATTGGCTCTCAAGATGTCCCTGCCAAAGGAGAACCTACGCTCCACTGCAGCACTAGAGGGTACAGCTGTGTTAATTTTGATAAACAAGTCAACCAACACTTGCTTTCCCAAGAAAGCAGCACCTGTCAGCAAGTCTCTGGAATTGGTCTCCAGCCAGGTCTTGACCAAGTTCTGTGACTTTGCCTTCATTGACCTGTGGTTCTTGCTGGTCTCTTGTTGTTCTCTTCTTGCCTCCTCGACTTTACTCTCCATTTTCTTCCTCACCTTGACGATCTGGGTTTTGCCATACTTCTCCAACCACGAAAGACGGAACTTGAGGGGGAATGCAGCAGCCAGCTGACATTCATCATCATCTAGAAGGTGTCGAACCCTTTTCTCCATGCCTGCTATAAGTGCGTCGACCGAGGGGCTGCACTAGACGAAGTCTTTTTGAGTTTAAGTCCTTGAGCCTGAAGACCGTAGCAGCAACTGTTAGTAGGGGAGTCTCAAGGTAGGCTTGCTCCTCCCCCTAGATCTTGCCAAGCGCTTGGGCCACAAGTGACATAACCTAGAAATAAAGCAATAGAGTATTAGCTATTAGTAATTTAGTAAATTTTAGAAATGATTAATTTTATAATTTATTATTTATTTTAAATTTAATATATTATTACCTTGGCATACTCTGTGGTAGGAATACCACAGTGTCCTAGATGGAGTTCCATTTCGTCGTCTCAGGGAAAACCAGCAGCTTCCTTCCCATTTCTGCGTAGATGCTATCTGCTTCCACAGTGCTACGATATTGCAGGTTCAGGGTGGCGTGTGCTTTGGGTAGGGCAGCCATATAGGGAATCTTGAACATTGCACTCTAGAGTGCAGCCTCTGCATCCTTGCTGGTCACTAGGTTAAAGGTATGAGCAGCTCACCTCATGCGGCTGACTGGTTGATGGGATTTTCAACAATGGTCTCGACATGGTCCTCCACAGACACAACCAGGTAGTCCTTATAAACGACAAATTTTAGAAAATAGTAAAAAAAAAGAAGAAGAATATTAAGAAATTCTAAATATCAAATAAAACGCGCGATGGTTTTGTGTGTATTGGACTATTGGTCTTCTTTCTCACAGGAATAATAAATTTATTGAAATTGGACGTTCCCTTTAGGAGCAGAAGAAATATTAAAATGACATTATTAGTATGAGGATAAAGATTATACAATATGATAATTTTCTGACCAAGCAGTGGCGAATCCAGGATAAAAATGGGGGGGGGGAGCTAAACCTTAATTCTTCCTTCTGACGAGTCTAAGAAAAGTGCAAAGAATATTAATATAATGGTTATCTTACACATCGTTGATAATAAATAAGAGTATATCACATAGTAGTGAGCCCTAATTCTCTCAGATCCGAATCTTTTCCCACACATCATAAAATTATACGTTGTAGTTTGGGGGACGTCAGCAATGGTAGAATACTGAATTTAATAAATATTTTTGAGATTTACCTGTATTTTAGACATATCGTACCAGGCAATGGCTTCGCCACTCCCCCGTAGGAGCTTGCGCTTCGCTACTAAGATTAAAACTTAAAATCTAAAAAAAAGCATCCATGGTTAAATTTTTATAAATTTTCTGAACTTCGCCAATTATAATAATTTTAAAAAGGAACTCTAAACTAAATTTCCCCCCTTTCAAAATATCACGTTGCTAAAATATAGTTAAAAAAGAAGATATATAAAAATCAATTTTCTGAACTTCACCATTTGTAATTCTTTGGGTTTTAAAAACTTTACAAAATTTCGATACTTATATTTATTTCTGAACTTCACCATTTTGTTTTTTGATATTATAAAGGAATTATTAGAAATAACTTTGATAAAAAAACATAACTTATAACCAAACTAAGATGAAATTATTATTTAAATACTCAAAAAAATCCTGTTCTTAAATTCTAGAGTTAGTGATAAGGTAAATTCGATCGCAACGGTTTAAAAACTTGTTTTATATATATTCTATATTATTACATAGCTCTTTCTGAATAGCAAAATACAAGTATTGCTTAAAAAAAGAAATATAAACATAAACGGTTCAGAAATTTGTTGGGGGGAGGCTTCAGGCCCTTCAGCCCCCCTCCTCCTTGATCCGCGCCTGTGATCAAGTACTGATTCAAGTCAATATATGCGATTTAATGATTCGAATGCCCTGCGTCTTCCGCGAGTTGTCGCTCTCGTTGGCATTCAGCGTCTTAATCAGCTTCTCAAACGCTGAGTGTTGGCTAGAACCAGCGTAGCGAATTCCGAGTATATGGGTAAATTCCGTGGACCTGAAAATAATTAGTAAATGGTCCGAAACGTGGCAGATGCCATTTAATGAAGATATGTGTGGGGTGATGCATCTAAAGTACATAAATCAAAGAAAGGACTACAGTCATGGCCAAAAGTTTTGAGACTACTATATTATTTTATATAAAAAAACTCAATAGAACTAATCAAACGTTGCACTTTGTTTTTATATGATAATTTGAAGGTGAAATATATTTTTTAGAGCCCACACCCATTTTATTAATAAATACAATCAAATAATTCGTACAGTCAATATTTACAGGGATGGCTCTTGTTCTGCAGGAGTACTTCAATTCGTTTTGGCATAATGTAGACTTAATTTGTGATCATATCTTGACAGATATTGCTGCATTTTTGTTAAATAAGCCCCCGCAACTGCTAACAATTCGATGGTTCTTATTTATCAACCGCCATTTTGATTATCGCCTATAAATTCTCTACTGGGATCAAATCTGGCGATTTCCCCGACCAAGGTTCCCAAACGTTCATTTTGAGTTCTTGGTAGTGTTCCAGTTCCCTTAGATGGGATAATAATAATAATAATAATAAGTCTTTTGTAATGCGCTCTTCAAGGCCTGAGGCCTTCCCAGAGCGCACGTTGTGCTAAGATGAGAATGGAAATTCAAGAGGGAGAGAAGGCAATTCTGAAAAGATGCCTTTTCAGGAGACGCTTAAATGTGGTAAAAGAGGGAGAAGACCTGATTTCAGCAGGAAGAGCATTTCACAACTTAGGGGCGCAGATTGAGAAGGAGCAGTCCCCCATTGAGCAGAGGGATGAACAAGGAATATTCAAAAGAGGTGCATGTGATGACCGAAGGGCCCGAGGGACATGGCGTGGCGAGAGGGCAGAAGAGAGGTAAAACGGGGCCTTGTTGTTTAGGGCCTTAAATGTGAAGAGAAGTATCTTGAAGTGAGTACGGGATCTGACAGGGAGCCAGTGCAGTTCATGCAGCAAGGGTTTCGAGGGAGAGAAGCGAGGGCGACGGAGGAGAAGCCGGGTGGCATAGTTCTGTACAAGTTGAAGGGGGCGAAGAGAGGAGGATGGCAGATTCACAAGCAGAGAGTTACAATAGTCAATGCCTGAGGTGATGAAGGCATGAACAGCAGTCTCAAGACTTTGGCAATCAAAGTGAGAGCGAATGCGAGAGAAGTTACAAGGGAAAAATAGAGAGGATTTGCTGACATTGCGGATAGAGGCTTAAAGGAGAGATGCTCATCAAAAACAACACTCAGATTCCTAACGCAGTCAGAGAAAATGATAGTATTACCGCCCAGAGTAAGCGAGGGAAAGAGAGATTTAGATTTTTTGACAAGAGCAGGGGTTCTGACGAGGAGGACCTCAGTTTGGGAGTTATTAAGCCTGAGGAATTTGGTAGAGAGCCAGTCAGAAATGGAGGAGTAGGCAGCCAGGAGGTCAGTGATAGAGTAGGCAAGAGACGTGGGGGATGAGGAAACGAAAATTTGAGTGTCCTCAGCATAGAGGTGGAAGGATAGACCGAGATTACGGAGAAGGGAACTAAGAGGGAGAAGACAGATACGAAATAGTAGAGGACCAAGGACAGAGCCTTGTGGCACTCCAAAGCGAATGGGGGTAGAGTCGGATGAAACGTCGTCAATCACAACGGATTGGGTACGAGACGAGAGGTAAGAGCGGAACCAGTCAAGCACGGTGCCTGATATGCCGAGGAAAGAGTGGAGACGCTCAAGTAGGACGGTATGGTCAATAGTATCGAAGGCAGAGGAGAGGTCGAGTAGAACGAGGATGGAGGCACAACCCCTGTCCTTGGCTCTTCGTAAGCAATTGGACACATTGAGAAGGGCGGTTTCTGTGGAGTGACCTGACTTGAAACCAGATTGATAGGTTTCATCAATATTACAGGTCACCATGTGACTGTTGATGCGTGAAGCAACCACTCTCTCCAGAACCTTAGAGAGGAAAGAAAGTTGCGAAATAGGGTGATAATTGGAAGGGTCAGTGGGGTTCAGTTGAGGTTTTTTAAGAATTGGACGGATGTGGGCACGTTTGAAGGAAGAGGGAACAAGACCAGTTGCAAGTAAAGTGTTGAACAGGTGAAGAAGCGTTGGGAGGATAGCAGGCAGAATTTTACATAGCAGTTTAGGCGGAAAAATGTCCTTTGGGAGCCCAATTTCTTAGAACGCGAGAGCAGGGGTGTAAGCTCCAACGCAGTCACAGCGGGGAAAACGATAAGCGTCTGAGGCGGGAAGTCAGAGAGAATGGCAGGAGCCGGGACAGAAGGCTGAGGGAGAGAGGCACGGACGTTAGTGACCTTATCTGCGAAGAAATTCGAGAGAGTAGCAGGGCTAATGGGTGGGGAGACCTAGGCTGGGGAAGTAAGACGGGAGAGCAGGCGGAAGACGGTACGGGGATCATTCCTACTATCAGTAAGCAGATTACGTGAGTAGGCTTCATGAGCAGATTTTAATTTCACCACGTAGGAAGCTGTCGCAAGTCGGAATGCCAGCGAGAGAGGGGTCGTGTCTTACCCACGGGTGCGAGCCTTTCTAAGGACTCTTTCATAAGCACGCATGGACTGCCTAGCACGGAGGAGTTCCATAGAGTACCAAGGGGCACGGTGACAACGGGAGTTCAAAGGGGTGACAAGGGGAGAGTGGGCATCAAGACAAGTGAGAAGGGGTTGCTCCAAAGAAGAGAGAATCTGGTCAGGAGAGGCAGAAGCATCAATGGGAGGAAGTTTGGAGGCAACGTCATTAGATAGGGAGGGAATATCAATGGAGGCTAGTCGACGGAAAGGCTTAGGATTATGAGACATCTGGGGAGGTATATGGAATGGAATAGAGAAGTTGAAGTTGATAAGGAAGTGATCAGATATAGCATTGGACAAATTTGTAGTCGTCAGGTTGGAAATAAGACAGTCAGAGATTACAAGGTCGAAAATGTTACCATGAGAGTGGGTAGGGAAAGAAACGTGTTGGGTGAGGGTGAAGAGATCAAGGATTTCAGAAAAGGCTTTGAAATTAGGATTGTGGCCAGGAAGGTTGAAATCACCGAGGATTAGCAGAGAACCAGTGGGGGAGAGGCCAGCGAGGAGGTTACTAAATTCATCAAGAAAAAGCTTGAGGGAGGAGCTGGAGGGGCGGTAGAGGACTAAGATAGTTAGATGGGGGGGGGGGGGAATCAGAGACATTGATGAGCACCTCAAAAGAAAGAAGAGGGGGAGAGGGCAGATTATTCAGAGGGAAGGAGGCACTGTGAATGAGAGCAACTCCACCAACGCGAGAGTTAAGGGAGGTATGAGAGAGGGCCTAGCCATCAGAAGTAGCGAGATTTAAACAGCAAGCAGAAGGGGCAAGTCAAGTTTCCGTGAGTCCAAGGAGAGTGACTCGAGTGTTAACGAGCAGGTCATGAATGTAGTCAGCCTTCTTCGAGAGGCTTCTTGCATTGAGGAGAGACGCTGAGAGAACGGGTGAAGGGATGGGGGGGGGGGGTGAAGAAGAATCAGGGCTAAGTGAGGGGGGAGATGCTTGATTCAAGTAAAGAAGTTTTCTAAGAGCAGGAGCTAAACGGAAACCACGTTTAGTCTGGCGGCGGGAACGAGATATTCCCAATGCATTAATGTGAGTAAGGGTGTTTTGAGAAACACTGGTAGCAGTTTCATTGAGGGCAAGAATCGTTAACCTATCAATCATAACACAAATTAGTTAACTATATAAGTAGTGGCTAAGCGACACAATAATAGGAGAAAAGCAAATTAATTATATAAGTAGAGTGGCTTAAGCGATACAATAACGGGAGAAACAACAATCGAGACAAAATAAAGAATAATCGAATAGTGTGAACAAATAAAATTACGATAGAAACAAGAAACGAGGGAAAAAAATAGTGACGAATCAGAATTAGCGGTCGGTGAGGGAGGGGGAAGACAGAGCGGAGGTAACGAAGAGGTGGCTTGAAAAAAAAACCACGTGAGTGCGAAAGAAGCAGAGAGAAGAAGAGAGGCGAGGAAAGGAAAAAAAATAAATGACAAAGAGTTACTTACTGATAAGATAAACATGTACAATATCAGATCAAGCACACATCACAGATTAAAGGAAACACAATTCAACGATACACTCGAGTAGTCAACACAAACGAACGAACGGAACACCGTGGGCGTGACAAAGGACTCGTGAAAGCAGAAGGGAGCTTCATCAGAGAATCTCACTTTGCCCCAGTTTTCAACAGTCAATTCTTTATATTTCTTACAAAGGTGCAGCCTATCCGTAAGGTTTTTATCTTGGTGAGATGAGGCTTCTTCGCAGTCCTTCTCGACTTGAGACCATTGTCTAAAAGTCTCCGCCTGAAGCGTTCACATCTGCCTTTTTTTCAATCTTGCGCAAGCTTGGCATTGGACGCAACCGGATCTTTCAGCTAGGACCCAAACAGGAGTCGATCTTGGCGTTCCTGTGAAGTTCTTGGCCGTCCAAAAGACTCTGCGAGAGTGTAACCAATCTATAAAAATTCATTAATAATCTTTGCATTCCAGGCCACTTTAGTACACAGCAACAATAGTTGCACGCTTTTCTTTGGAAAGAACCATTTCTGAAATTGAAAAGGATTCAAACATTTATTTTTGCAAAAAAATATTACGAAATAGATTATAATTACCCAACACAAGTCATTTAACCCATATTTGTCATCATTTTGCTCTTCAAGTCACCTCAAACAAAAACAAGACCAGAACGCAATTTGGGATTCAGTGAAGGAATGCAGTTTTTAAAGAACATGCAATAATTTAAATATCAAAGTAATTATTTATATCTTGTAAATTGGCCATGGCTCTACAGATTACTAGACTGCAAGTTGGTCACAAGAAAGCAAGGGGTACTTGTCACAAGCTATATGAAGTCTTCAAAAGAATGCATAGAGGCAGAAATGAAGGCAATACAAAATATTAGTTAATATCAAACAGTAGTTTCAATTCTGAAATCAAGAGGTCATCCTTTCTTTACATAACTCACTAGCCGGCTACATCTGGAATACTGTACACATTGCACATACATGGTCACGTTCCTTTAGGGTGGAGAAGGTGCAGGCTAGGGCAACGAAATTAATAGCATCAATGAGGCCCAAAAGCTATGAAACAAGGCTAGCAGACCCCAACTTGTTTTCACTGGAGCAAGAAGAGTACGATAGCAACTAATTGCCGTTTACAGAATTTGAAACGGCATCGACGATCTCCATCACAGGAAACTATTCATAATTAATGGAAATACAACGCGTGGAAATGGATAGAAATTAGAAGCTAAAAGATTTTCCATGAATAATAATTGAAATTACTTTTCGTATCGTATAGTCAACGCATGGAATCGACTGCCCCAACGTGTGAAAAGTAAAAATGCTGATATGTTTAAAAATAAGTTAGACAAAACTATACGTATCATATCGCTTTAGATATTGTGGTAAAGATATTCAGACAGATACTTATTTATAGAAATAGGCATACAAATTAATGGAAATCTCCTCGAGTGTGTCATAGGACCTTTGAGGTTTCCCTATTTCCTTGTAACAGATCTAAAATCTTTGGTCCACATCAGCCTGGGCTGCGCAACATCCAGAAGTAGTGAAGCCAAAAGACACGCCAATGCTTAGCTGGCGTGCTTCCTTGACACCAGAAGGTCACAGACTACTACTGCTACTGGAACCAGAAGAAAACCTCTGCTTGCATTTTACCGCTTATTCACAAGATGAATTTGCCTTGACGTTCTCCTCAAACTGTATGAACTTAGCTGCGTGGGTCTTCCTTATGTAATGCTTGAAATTATTGAGGCTTGTCTTGTGCACCTTGATCAAACTGAAAAACAACTTAACTACTTCCATTTACTTGAACTTAATAATTAAAAAACACGAATGAATTGCACGTACTTTTATTTTTCATTTCGAAACAGTCTAAACACCGCCGTACTGTCATACACAAACTTTCCTCCTTACTGTACGACGCAAATTGAGAGCGCCGCTCTGTCATTCCTGCCCACTTGACGTGGTTATCGAAAATTCTCACGTCAAACCTGGAACGAGATACTGATGTACTTTAAATAATTTTTTAGGTTAGTGATTTTCAAAGTTAACTTAAAAGTTAAATCGTTAACGAAAAGGTTAACTTTGTTAACTAACGGTTAATAGATTAACGGTTTGGGTGCCCAGTTCTGCAAATACTCAATTTCTCATCAAATAGTAATATATTCATTGTTATTCCTAACAAAATTCAGCGTAGAGTGTGACATGAGAAATTGTGTCAAATGTCCATTCTCGACCAAGTACTTCTCGGTTGACAATGTTATATTAAAATCTTTCTTCATTCGTCAGCATATCTACTTTTTGATAAAACAAGTCATCATTTAGAAATTTTACAAGACGTTTTTCTTCATTGTATACAATTTCGCTGTCTCAATTAATATTCAGCCGATTTAAATGTCCACGTTTAACAAATTTTTGACTTAATTAAATTCTAAACTTTATAAAAGAATATTAGCTTCATTTTCCACTCGATAGTTTGTAGGCAACCATAAAGTTAATTCTTTTAATCACTATCCGCTATCTCAACAGTTAAAACATCTGAGCCTATATCTAGAGTTAAATTTTCCTTATCGCGTTTAGGCCGTATTTTAAGTATGATCAAACTCTTCCGACCTTACTTCTAATTCCTTCTTTATCAAACAATCCAGATAAATTCTTTTAGAAACGGGAATAAGATTTAGAATAATTACTCCGAATAATTTCAGTACTGACACAATATTTCAGCGAACAACCCATTTAAATTAGCTATTTCTACCATTGCATCATGGGGTGTTTCTTATGCAGTTTCATGTTCTGCAAACAGATACATCGATAAGTGAGGTTATTCATATTCCATTTTGCTCTGGAATACCAACCATAAGTGAACCATTGCATTTAGCTTAGCTAATATATGCTGGAAAATAACCTTAATATCAATAAAATCAGGATTATCATTATTAGTAATTTTTTATACTGATTCATTAGTGTCTTTGTATTTTAATGGACAGCCAAACACCCAAAACACGGTTTGTTTATTTAAGAAGAAATATGTGTATAAATGAGACTATACATACATACTCTATCCCCATATAGCCCAAATTCATATTTATCTTTGTATCAACCTGTTCTTCCTGTCTTCCAATACACCTTATAGATCATACACCTCTCCCTCTTGTCTGGATGCAGTCAGATGAAAGATAAGTCTTACAATCTTTATAAAAAAAACTCCATTAATAAATTTTGTAACTATTCATTTCATCAATGCTGATTATAATTGACAGAAGCTCATAAAAACGAATATCTTATGCGAGTTTCCTTGTTCTGCTCTGCGCCTTTACTGGCAACTCAAAGGAGATTTAATCAAATTAGCAGCTAAGTCTTTCCAGATTATTTTTCTCTGTGGAAGATATCTTTATGCTGTTTTTTTTTATAAATATGCATTAAGGTTTAATTTATTATAAAAACAAGGGGAGCGGTACAGGAAGAATTTTTCGCTTCGCAGGTCTACGCTACGGCTTATCCGTCTCTGACAACGAATTTTTAGTCTAAATTTTTTTTAAGGTTTCCAGTACATATTTCCTAATATTTTACTCTTGGTCTATGCTTTTTTCAGATGGATGCTGACTTTCTAGACCTAAAGGTAAGTAAAACTTTTATTGGAATTATTTTGAAATACGAAAAAATCAAGCCGCAGGGCTTTTTTTTCCGATCAAAATTCACTGCAGTAATTTTATTTTGCTTTACTCGTTTTTAGAGACCAGTAGCTATTTCCTCCTGCTAAAGATTAAAATTTCTTAATTTATGATGAAACATAATTGGCCTTACTAATTTGCAGTTGGACATGTGTATCTCGAGAGTTTAAAGAAACATTCGTTGGGATCCAAACATATCGAAACAGTTAAAAAAACAAACAAATCTAATTGGAAATATCATGAACGTTATTATGTACCTCAAATAAAAATATCATGGACGTTATTGGGCACCACAAATAGAAATGACATGCATTGGGTAACGCAAACAACATGAACGTTATTGGGTACCGCTAATATATTTTTAGTAAGCCTTACGACTTTAATTATAATTAGAGTAACATTAATAAAGATAAAAATATCTTCACGTAGAACGAGTTTCCAGACCTTCAAGTTCAATTTTCAGGTCAAGTTCATTCAGAAACTCTCACGCGTGGGAGGCTTTACTGCTGCGAAAAAAAGCCTACTTGATTTCTGATATGGCAATAAATTTCCTTTATGCAACTACACTCCCACCATAAGCAATTGGTTATTTAATTATGGAAATAATGATAGAAATTGCCCTTCTTGCATTATAACTCTTGACTGCAATTCTCTTCTAGTGAATCTCCCTTCTTCGTCACTTCGCCCCCTACAACTAGTTCAAAACTATGCTGCCCAGATCGTCCTTCGCTGGCCCAGGTTCTCTCCTTCGATGCTTCTGAAACAGGAGCTACACTGGTTACCTATTCGCTTCCGTACCCACTATAAAATTCATCTCATCACCTACAAGGCCTTAAACCTCGAGACTCCACCTTATCTCTCTCGCCTACCCTCTCCCGTCGTCAAACTCCTCTGGCACTCCGGTCTAACCTCGCTTCCCTCCTGAACACTCCTCGTTCTGTCCTCTGCTCGATGGGTGACCGTTCCTTCTCAGTTTGTGCTCCTAGACTCTGGAATGCTCTTCCTGCCGAAGTCCTATCCCCCCCCCTCCCTTGCTACTTTTAAACGTCTCCTGAAGACTCATTGCTCCAGAATTGCCTTCTCTTCCCTGTAAACTTTCTCTACACTCGCTACACAACCTGCGCTCTGGGGATGCTAACAGCCCTGAAGGGCGCATTTTAAATAACTATTAGTATATTCCTGCTTCGCCGAAGTGGAAGGGAGGGAAATTCACCAAATGGAAAACAAAACCAGTTTTGTTGAAAAAAAAAATCGTTTTTGCTCCATCGTTCTACGGTTCTTGACCTTTACGTCACCTTAGTCAGGTAGTTTGATGATGTTTTAAAGTCAAGTTCCCCTGCCCCCCTCACTAATGTGAAACAATACCTCGGACAACGAATAGAAGAATTCCTGGTTGGAAATGTTAGTTTATACATTATTTATGTGTATCTATTTTTCCCCTTTCAACTGTTTTTCTTCGTTAGGAAGCCTAAACAAAGATAGCCGACGTCGTCCTACGGAACATTGCGTGTCTGGCGACATTTTAAGAATAAAGGGAGTTAGCCTTAAAGATAACTTGTTGATATGATGATCCGATGTGTTCCATGTTTTGCATTACCCCTGTCCGAAAGTGACGAATCCATCTTCTGGTAAACATTGGTACCATACACGCCGGTGACCTGCATACTTCGTTTTTTATTAACATTATTACCAGTCTATCACATGTTTCATCACACTTTTAGGTAGAGTCGTTCCCAATAAACTTCGATTGATCACGTTCCAGACGCTAAAATCTGTCCCGTTACACTCTCGTAATTGGCGGCTGAATTTGATTCTTCCACCTTCACCTTCTGCGGGGTCGTTTTCTGAGTCCTTTATCTACAAAGGGTCCCGGTTTAGGATATCTTCTGTCCTCTCTTGTAGCAATGTGTCCTGGCCATTTCCACTTCTATGTTTCTTTACTATATTTGTCAGCCGTGTTTGTTCTCTAAGTATTTCTTTTATGTGTGTTATGGCCGTCCTTTACAGCTTTTTGAAATCTTCCACTATCTTTTCGAGGCCGGTTAAATTTTCTTCAAGACAACAACGAAAAAATCTTTATGAAAAATTGGCATAAACAGGGTTTAATTATAATGATAATTATACAAAAATATCCATATATGTACTTACTTCTACATATTTGTAGAGAGAATGTATTGGCTCCCGTGTGAAGCAAATATTTAAGAATATGTGATGTGAACATTAAATTTTAGTCTGTTTAATTAAGGAAGAACCATTACATATTTCACAAAGCCAGTTATTTTAAGACTGCCCTTACCCCTTGAGTAACATTTAATTTTTTGTTAGTTTATCAATTTCATTGTTCCAAAATGTGAATTTTTTGTCAGACAACATTGTCCGGAATAGGGAAATTCCCTGTGGAGACACTTCCTGAGGATTTAACCTGCCTCCCTGATGGAGCTCAATGTAATAAGTTGCCAGTTTGCGAGCTTCCCCGATGTTTCCTCGGTGACTGGAATAGGTTGACCACATTCTGCTGGATTCAGAGTGGAATGAATTGAGTTGAGGAACGCTCGTGTTGGCTCACCGGCGAATTCCTTTAACAAACCAGTTGCACTTCAAAAGATACATAACTTAGAAGATTTTTGAGGACTTTTTTCTGCATTATGAAATTGAATTAGAATAATTTGAAAATATTTATACGTAAAAATTCGTATTTTGAATTGGAAAATAAATCCTTTTTTTTAACCCAACAATTGACCTTTATGGAGTGCAACTTTCAGAAAGTAGGCCCCTGGTTTGTGTTACATCATTGAAGGGATAAAAGTAACTAGAAATAATAAAAAAGTGACAAGTTGAAGTGCATTATAAACCTTTTTTTAGTGTACGTGAAATTTTTTATCAGGTATGTAATATTTTTTAAGAACTCATAGGCCTACTATATTCTTATATATTTAATTCATTGAAGTTAGTGTAGCTCTTCGTTATTTCCTCGGGTATTTTCAATTGTGCCTACTAGACCGCTTGTGTTCCTATGACCCTATGAATTCACGCACATTAAACAAAAAACATGCACACTAGACAGGTCATCACCACTAGTATTCTAGTTTGCTTCTCAGAAAAAGATTTCATGTAAGAATGTACATATTCTAATGTTCTGAATTATTTCTCTGTTGCCCGAAAATCTGTCGGTAATTTCCGCTTTTGTTTATTTTCATCTGTATGTTTTTTTATTATAAATATATTTCGTAGATATAATCTTTATTTATTCATTCTTGCTTCTGTCGTGAATATTATGGTAGTTTCTAAGCTATAATTAATTTTCGTTCAAAGCATGGACTAATTTCTAAAGAACTCTTGTGAATGGTGCGGGTGAAAGGCTGAATTAGATTTAACGAGAAGGATATAGAGATGCCAGTTAAATGTGAGGATTTGAAGACAAAAATAAAATGTAACTGGTCGCAATCATTTTTGAAAAACAGATAAAAATAAACCTAATACCCCTAACTTTTTATATCTTAGTTACATTTGCACCATCCTTTTAGAATATCTTTCTTCAATCGGTCCAATGAAACATTTTTTTCCACAAGCTTTATGACGTCATAGCAGCGGCAATAATAGATTTATGCCTAGGAAAATACTATTAAGTGCTAATAACTTGAAAACTAGTGCTTTGCGCGGCGAAAAAATAACAAAAGACTATTCAGATGGACATATAAAAAAGGTTTAATGCATTAAATAAAAAAAGTTTGTGTTAATCTGTAGAATTACCTAATTTTCTGATGATCAGTTTAGAAAGTTCGGCCTTGGTTTCTTTGAACAATTCATTTGCATTCATTTTTAAATAAAATCTCTCTGTTGTAAGATGCCCCAAACCAAATTTCCTCGTCTCAGTATGTTAACTCCATAGTGGATGCAAAGTATTAAGAATGGAGTGAATATAAACCTGATATCGTCTTGTTGCATCTTGTCATTATTTAAAATAAGATAAAGTTGACAAGTATTATTTGCCTTTTAGTTTATGGAAGGAAACTATCAAAGTCTATTATAGAGTTTTTCACCCAATTTCTCAACTTCGCATATGAGAAATATTTACAAAATCTTTGTATTCTTCCCTTAAAATTATAATTACAAATGTATAATCATTGTGATCTAATTTGTTAATTTATAAGCAATGGCTTGAAGAAAATATAGAATCTTTTCTGATTATTAAAACTTAACATCTTTTATCAAAGTATTTTTTACCATAGTCAAAAAGTAAATCTAGGGATATAAAGAGCACCTTTTCACTAATGGTCATTTGAAATATTTTTCCTATCCAGGTTAAAATCAATATCTAGAAATTATGTAGTTTTATATTAACATTCTCTAATGCCAATATTGAGCTTACTGTGCTAATTCCTATATTTTTAATCAACTTTCTTTTTTTACCCCTTGTTCACTGTTTCCCTATAATTTTTTTGAGGTCTGTTTGTACTTCACATATGCTTTTAAGTAGATATTGCTAATGATTCAGGACTGTTATTTATTATACATGCCTCCCATTTTATTATTAATTGATATTGGGTAAAATAAGAGCCATACCCATCAAGCTTCCCCACTCAGCGTTCCCATAATATTTCATCCATTTCCCAATATGTTTCAACTGTCGCTTTACTACTTCAGTTTTACCAATGTTTTTTTTGCATTTGGTTACTGGAAGCCGATTTTGAGCCATACTATGGATTTCTATACCCCCTTCCCCTATATCTCCACTTCCCTATGCTACGCTTGCCCTCAGGAACAAGTAATAAAATGACAGTTAATGAGAAATGGACGAAATATTATGGGAATGTGAGTGGGAAAGCTCACAGGAAATGGATCTTCAGTTTTACTTGATTTTGTTATGTATATTTCAGTAAAGACCATAATTTATATGAGTTGCTACAATATGGTTATATATATATATATATATATATATATATATATATATCTAGAGGACATAGATCTTAGTTTACCAATTAGAGGCTCTTCAGGCTCAGTAATCTCTACAAATGAAGATATTAATACGATAATCTCTGAGGAAACTCTAGGCGCACTCAATTGGCCAACAAAACTGCCAAAAAAACAAAAATTTGTAAATACTACACGAGAAATGACTGCAAGTTCCATATTAGTAGAAGGGGGTGTAATTATGACCATTCCAAGGCTTGTCCAAAGCTGCTCAGCAATGGTACTGACAAGTGGAAAGGTTGCACACTCGGGTTTAGGTGTGAGTATTACCACCCTAAGCTCTGTCATGAGTCACTAAGCAAAAGTGAATGTAGTAGAATTGGGTGCACCTTCACCCACCTTAAAGGAACCAAAAAACTAACAGGAAATCAAGATGGAAATCCAAAGACAAGGAGGATGGAAACATCAAAATGCAGAAAACCAGAAACAGGATTTGTCTCATGAAGAAAAACAAACAGGACATTTTTTAGAAGAGAAGCAAACAGGGTACATGTTAGAAACTCAAACAAATTCACGCACTACAGATGCAGATGGGTCAAATTCTACATCTCCTACAGAACCGAGGCAGATTTGCACCTCAGCAACCAGTGGTATCCATCACTCACCAAGTGCAACCAGTGATGAATGTAGTGCCACAACAATGGTATCCAAACCGACACTGGGCAGCTCAAGCCCAAGCCTAGGAAACATAAGAGATATAATTGAAAAAATAATACTATGCAATATACAGGGTTTGTATCCCACCAAAAACCAAACAAAAGTGAGTTACCTAAATGAGTTGGCCAAGGAAAACAACTATCTTTTTATGAGTCTAACAGAATCTCATCTAAGGGAGGACATAAAAGATGCAGAAGTAAAAATTGATAATTACCTCCGAGATGATATGGCCTCAAGTGCAAAAGTGCTATATTCTTTCTCAGATGGATCAAATAAATTACTCGTGATAAAAGTGCCCAAATTGAATCTCATAGTGGCAACAGTGTATCGCCCACCTAATAACACTGAACCAGATAAGTTCTCCAATATTCTAACTAAAATATCTGAAAACCTAGAGGAAAGTGACATAAAAATAATAGTGCTTGGAGATTTCAATTTACCTAAAATAAGCTGGCCCTCTGGAATTATAAATGGTGGAACACTGAGTGAAAAAAGTTAGTGATCTTCTCAGACTTGCAGATAATCATTTTTTAGAACAAATTATCACAGAGCCAACACGCCAGGAAAACATCTTAGATTTAGTTTTTAAAATGATACTGAGCTAATACACAATACAAAGGTGATCAAAACCATCATCACAATATAGTGGAAATAAGCACAAATGTGATAAGGCCAAAGCAAAAAAATAGTGTAAATCCTAGGATCACAGAATATAGTTTGAAGAACTTAAACTTTTTTATAGTGATGATGCAAAGTGGGAATCCATAAAGAAGCAAAGGTAGACTGGGCTGAGTTAAACCAATCTCAATCGGTGGAGGAAATGGTAAGGACCTTCATGACAATATGTGAAGAACTGTGTGCAAAATATATCCCTCCAAAAAGAACAACCAAACACAGAAACAGAATACCTAGAGATAGGAAAATTTTCATGAGAAACAAAATTAAACTACTGAAGAAACTACTAACAAAACCAAAATCAGACATGGAAAGAGAAAATATAGAAACAAAAGTAAAGGAAATAGAACTCAAACTGAAGGAATCATACGAGAGAGAAAGACGGCACAAAGAAAATAAAGCCCTACTAGCCATTAAAGAAAATCCCAAATACTTTCACTCCTATGCCCAGAAGAAACTGAAAACGCAAGTAAAGGTTGGACCACTGGAAGGAAAAGACCGGGAACTAGTAAAGGACCCTCAAAATATAGCAAACATTCTAGAAAAACAATACAAGATAGTATACAGTCAGCCGATACAAGAAAAAGTAATAAAAAAATCCCTGTGCTTTCTTTAAAACAGAAGAAGAAACAGAACACACTATCAGTGATATAAATTTTATACCTAAAGATATTGTAGAAGTGATCAGTGAAATTAAAACAAATTCATCAGCTGGACCAGACAACTTACCAGCAATACTCCTGTAAAAGTGTCAATATGCACTATCTACCCCTATCAGCCTAATATGGAGAAAATCTCTGGACAATGGGGACATACCAACAAACTTGAGGAGGGACTGATCACTCCAATATTTAAAAGTGTCTCACAAGGCTTTGCTGCAAACTACAGGCCGGTCTGTCTCACATCACACCTCTCTAAAGTGTTTGAGAGAGTTCTGAGGAAACATAGTGAGCTTTATAGAGAAGACAGGAAAATTCAATCCAGGGTAACATGGTTTCTGTAAAGGAAGGTCATGCCTCTCCCAGCTACTAAACCACTACCAGGGAATACTGGATGATCTGAGCAGTGGTAAAAATGTGGATGTAGTGTACCTAGACTTTGAGAAAGCCTTGAGTTCTAGCACACAAACTGAAAATGACCGGCATCACAGGAAAACTGGGACTTTGGATACACGAGTTCCTAAAAGACAGAAACCAAGAAGTTGTGATTGAGGGTACACACTCAAGAAAGTGCCCAGTTATCAGTGGAGTACCACAGGGTTCACTGCTGGGCCCGCTACTGTTCCTAATAATGATAGGGAGTTAAATCATCCAGAGTTTCCTTATTTGCTGATGACACCAGGATCTCCCATGAAATTACCTCCAAGGATGATTCTAAAAGATTACAAAATGACCTGGAATTCATTTATAACTGGGCATGGGCATACAGAAACAATATGAAATTTAACAACAAAAAGTTTGAGGTAATTAAGTATGGAACAAATGAAAATCTGAAAGACTATAGATACAAGGCAGGTGAAGACAAGATAGAGGTCAAGGAGAGACTGGGGGACCTGGGAGTGTGGATGAGTAATGACTGCAGCTTCAAAGAGCATATAATCCACACCACCAAGACAGCCAGAAAAATGAGTGGTTGGATCCTCATGACTTTTAAAACCAGAAAACCTGAACATCTTTTGCCCCTGTGGAAGATGCTAATAATGTCAAGAATGTAGTACGGGTACCAGCTATGGTCTCCATACAAAATTGAAGACATACAAGAGCTGGAACAAGTTCAGAGAGCTTTCACAAGGAGGCTAGTCAGTGACGCCCTGAATTATTGGGAGAGGCTTAAATAACTCTACTCCTTGCAAAGGCGGAGAGAGAGATATAATATCATATATGCCTGGAAGATCCTGGAAGGCACTGTACCAAATCTGACACACAATGAAAGGAATGGCATCACAGGGCAACACCACCCTAGGTTTGGTAGGAACTGTGTAAGAAGATCCGTAAACAGTTGCTCCCAGAAGATCAAGACTATTCAGGCAGAGAGCTTCATTAGTGCTGGTCCAAGACTCTTCAACTGTTTCCCTAGGGATATAAGAGATCTGATGGGAGTCAGTACTGAAGCCTTCAAGAGGAGGCTGGACAAATTCCTGGCTACAGTACCAGATGAGCCTCCAGTCCCACATGGCCCAAATTCAAGAGGAGCAGTAACTAATTCTATCATTGACTAGCTCCAATACATGAAAATTGGGCAACGGTGTTGCTGCAGTGGGTCCCCTGACTGGCTGTGGTGAAAACACCTAAATCATCGACAAATAAGACAAGTAAGTAATATATATATATATATCTACATACTTTTATTCAAAATGGTGTCAGGTTTGCCTCTAATTTGTACTTAATCAATTCTTAAATTCTAATTTTGGTAATTGTTAAGATTAGCAGCCTCTGATTTTGCACATGAATTTTAGGGGTACTTTTCTAGCTACCCCATAATTGTGGGCAGCACACCACTCACCCCACAACTTAAAAACTGGCTCATAATATTCCTTATTCAAAAGCCAAACAAGAGGCGAAGTCAGGGCCACTAATCTTCACAATTACCCTAATTTCTTTCTATGTTTTGCTATAATTAAAATCAATATTTTTGAGATTGATCATTTTAAATCTTGTTTTGGCTAAAGTTTGTTCAATTAAATTTTGGTAAATGTTGCGAGTATGACCGGATCCAGGTCCTAGCTTATTTGGGGCTATTTTTGCTAGCTACTTTTCCTTAGCTGAAATCTATGTGGATGAAGTTTATGGCGATTTTCGGGGGGGGGGGGGGGCACAGCCCCCCACCCAAATGATTGAAATCTGAGGGTCTTAGTAGGCACATCCCCCCCAAGAGCCGTCCCTCAAAATTAAACTATTGTTTCTTACACTTATAATTATTGGTAGATATGTACTTACGTCAGACTGCTAGGTAGTACCCTATTCACGATAAACCAAACGCAACCATGATAATGTTCTCGATGGAGAGGCATGACCACACAGAAAAAGTTCCTTTTTGAGCTGTTGACTTGTACTTACATTGGTTGTTTTTGCCATCAGCACCAATATAAGATTTATCACACCTAAAGACCCAATTTCTGTTTATTGTAAGTTCTGCCTTACAAGTGGGACACTTGCGTTTATATTTTAATAAGCCATGCATGTGCTTTGAGAAAATCGACACATTTATCGTTGTCAGCTAAAATATCTAAAATAGCCCCTAAATGGGGAACATTCAATGAGCACACAACGCAGGAAAAAGACATTTTAACAAATGGTGCAAATATGCGTGGACGGGAGCTTAAATACCAATGAGTTTGCCCTAAAAGTAGCATTATTTTTGTTTTGAATTTGAGAATTTGTGTTTCTTGAACTACACATATATAGTAATAAAAACATTAATCAATATGGAGGCAAAAGAAAAAGTTGTTTTTTAGTCAGAGTTAAGAAGTCAGGCTTCGTTAACAACCCCAAAATATGGTTTTTATCCAGCATTAAACAATGGAAAATTAAATAAAAAGTAATTAAATAGACTAAATAATGTCAGGCATAGAGTAGGTAGGATATATATAAAAAAAACAGAAAATAAAAGAAAAACCTACTTTTGATTAATATAAAAAGCATTGAAGCAAATGGAGCTTTTTGATTGGTCATTGACAGAACTGAATATAGATCTGTGATTGGCCAGTGGGATAGCAGAAAGACACTGAAAAATAACAAAAAAAAATAAGCTAGAATCCAACTGCCCATACTCGCAACATTTACATAAATATTTGTTTCTTCTAGATATTTTGATGGATAACTTGATAAATTGGTCCATAAATATCCTTATATCATCCTTGTAGTAATAAGATATTTATAATTTCTCTTCCATTATAAGCAACCTCATTATTTACATCCCTCATCAGTGGCTACCAGATGAGCACTAAGATTCCTTATTCACACTTGGTCCTTTTTTAAAGGATCTATTCTTATTGTGGAAAAGCATTAGGTTTACGAAAGTTGTATACTCCTTTAACATAATGGCAAAGATCTACTTGGGTCCAACAAGAGATAATCTATTAGCAAATGAGAAAAATTAACCCTATGTCTAGAAGGCAATATCAAATAATACAAAATCTAATCCCTTTAACCCCAGTTCCATTCATAGCACTCACTAGCTGTCTAAAATAATCAAAAGTAACACACATTGCTACTCTTACACCACTAAGGCTCATATATAATATATACTGTCTACTGACAGTGTCACTTTGATATGAATCTTTGTACAAGACTAAACTTTCCTCTGGGTGTTTTGTGCAATCACTGTGCAGTCTGCGCCAAGACACCTTTTAACCAATCAATCAATCCCCTGGGTGTTCTCAAGTGCATTTTCTATACATATTTCTATTGTAGACATCTTGGACCTTAAATTTATCTAACTTTCCCTTGAGTTTAGACAGACTTGCTATTAACTATTTTAGCAGCTAGTCTGTTTCATAAATCCTCTACTCTATAGTAAAGAACTTGTGCACGTCTAACATACAGCTCTTCTCCTTAATCTTCATGTTATGACCCCTTGTCTTATTTTATCTATTTCACCTTAAACAATTTTAAACTTCTAATTCATCCTTATCAGTAAACATTTTAAATAACTCTATCCCTTCTTCCCTTAAGCTTCTTTTAATTGAGAACATATTAAGTGCCTTTAACCTACTTCTATCCCAAGGTTTCTCAGGCAGGGATTATTCTAGTTACTCTTCTCCAAATGGCCACTAGTATATCAACATCATGTCTATAATTGCAGCGGGGAAGCTTCCTTTCCCTTGAATACACTATTACAAATGAGGCCTAAAATAGGAATTAAAGAACTTTAGATTCACAAAGTACCTTATTTGGGTAAAATAATTTTGTATCCTTCGCAGTCCAATGTATACTGACACACCTAGAATCATACCTTCTGCTGTTGCCATGATGTCTCCATCAAATGAAGGGTTGTCCAGTCATTCTTTCTACAACATGCAGGATTTGCGATCCAATTCTTCTTTGAGATGAGTTGAGTCACAACCCATATGTTTATACTTCTTCACTATCCCCTCTGGTTAATTGAATCCTGTCAATTGAAAGCCCAGTCACTATTTATATAATCTTAAATACCTCATTGACTTTGATAAATCAAAATATCTTTAGATGTTATTCATCCAACTAAAGAAAAATGTTGAAGCAGCATTCGGCTATGAAGTCACTAATTTTAGCCATTCCAAAGGAAAATTCCACCTTAGTGCCTTCTTTCAAAACCTGTTTCTTGTTCAATAGATAACCCTAAAATTAGAATTCTGCCACCCACCTGATTAGTATTGCCCACCTCCATTGCTGGATTTGTCAATAAATTATTTGTATATTTAATTATTTCTTATTAAAATAACCCTTCTTTATACTTGTTTCTCTCATCAAAAAAATATTAACGGCTATATATAAGATCAAACCCATTAATCTTTTGTTCTCATTTTTTGACTAATGATGGAAAGCAGTCGCTTCTGAAACCTAAGTGAAGAATTATAAAAAAAAACCTGCTGTAAAACTGCATCTTCCTTCTCATTTGAAAGTTCAAAGTTAAAATATTTATTTGGAGCTAATCTGTGTACCTTCCATATATTTTCTTGCCTAGTGTCCACCCCCTGGTATTTCTTAAAACCTTTTGGTGGGATTTCTTTAGTTTTTTTTAACTATAAATCATATAGTTAATATCCATACATACCCTATTTATTAGGTGTCACTAGCTATAGCAATCCATGGTTCAGATGCTCTATCAAATTAAATCCCTACACAGAAAACCTCCAATATTTTTTTATGTTACACCTGATACCTGCATGGCCAGCACACCCTCCCAGCCTCAGTGTCCTGGCAATCTCAAACTAGATTTAGACAACATAAGATTTATTCCTTCTAAATCTTTCCATTTAACCTTTCACCATTTTCTTTACAATTGTAGGCTAGTCACTCACTAGCCTGATTGCTGACTAGCCTACATTCTTCCCACTCTTTTCTCCTACATGCTCTTATCTTTATTTTCCTTCCCTATTCTTTTATGTACCTGTAAGAGGATATCAGGGGTGGGTGGTGCAGACAACCTTGCTGCAGCTGATATCTGGGGGGCGTTTGTGTGCCTTCCCAGCTTCTACAGCAGCATTTTTCCCTAATGCCTGCAGGAGAATTTTCAGCTATACATCTTCCACACATTTTCACTTGCATTGCAGATCTCTCCTTGCAAACTTTCTTCACAATATTTGCTCATTATGATTGAGCTTTAAATTTAAAGGAAAAAAAATACTGAAGTTATTTCACATGAAATGATTTTTTGCATCATAATGTAAAAATGAATGATTTACTAATGGAAGTGAAGTTTTTTTTTTATTCAATGCAAATAGAGTATAATTTAATTTTGTTTACCTTCTTAGGCTGATAATGACATCAACAAAGTACTTGAGGTGAACACCACTACAGTGAGAACTGATTTGCATTGTATCAATAAATATGGACACCAATATTTAACCTCCGAGGTCCAAATGTCTTCTGAATGAAAGAATTATTAGCTGCAGTGGCCAATAATCCATGAACAACAGTTTGAGCACTTGATAAAGACTAGTATTTCAACAGTTGCCTTATCATGTCATCTCAAGGCAATAGAGAATATTAGAAAATTGGGTTCCATATGATTGAATAGGGATCCATTTTTTAAGAGAATTGAGACTTGTGATGAACAGGAAGAGGTCTGGTGAATGGCTAGACAAGAATGAGAAAATCATATGTCAAAGCCATTGTTGCACACCAAAAGGTTATGGTTACAGTTTGGTAGAATCATTAAGGAATTATCCATTTTTTAAATTGAGGAAAACATTAACAGACCTCTTTTATTGTAGAGTGCTGTATTGCATTCAAAACAAGGCCAGGCTCCATACCTCTTAGCTGGGTGTGTTTACTCTTAGACAATTGCGATGGCTGTTTTGCAGCACCTTCCATATTTGCCCGAAATTTCTCCATCTGATTGCCATCTTTTCAAGCATTTAGAAACACATATTTGCAATTAAAGTTCACTTATAGGGCATATCAAATTTGTGATGATATAAAAAAATTATAGGTATGAGGTATTATGAGGGGCACTTTCAAACGGTTATTGATGTACATGGATAATATTTTGATTAAATATTAAAATTATTTTATATCATCTTCAACTTATTAAAACTTCCCTGATATTTCATGTGAAACAACCTAGTAGATTGAATGCAAAAAAAGATGCAATTACATTAGTAAATCATTCATTTTTGCATTTTGCTTAATATTTCCTATGAAATAGCTTAATAATACTCAGAAATTCATATTAATTTTCCTTCAGCAATGATCTTATTTTATGGCATGTTTTTCTCTATACAGGATTTTAACCATTGGGCTTGTACAACATTTGGCAACTGACAGAAAGAGAATGTGAAAAAAAAGATTTGAGAGTAATTACACATCCAGAATTAAGCCACACCAGGTGTGGTTACTCTCTGGATGAAGTCTTTATTTATATCTTTTTGGACCATTATAATTTAGCCTGTATATACTGTGTACTATTTGATAATTGCTACTCACCTTGTAAGAGCCCCTGGTAATTTTTAGTGAGTCGTCTTTCATTATATGCTTTTCTAATACTTGTTTATTAATTTGCAAAAGGCATTAATTTAAGATGTTACTATCACTATATTTGCAAAAGTTTATGATCATTAAGATAAAAAGGCAACTACTTGGTAGATGAATGAGTTTATTTAATAAAAATATTTAATATTTTTGTTTTCTACTTATTCCTGATATGTAGGAGCTCTCACCATTCTGGTGGCTAAGACAATGAACTTCCACCCATAGGTACTAGGTTGAATCCAGCGAGTGGCCACAAAAAGTGCGTATATTAGGAGCTAGTCTCCTATTACTAGTACACTTAGTCTTACAGTTCAGTGCAGATAGCTCCCATCCTCCACCCTTCTCTCAAGTGCACATCACTTCCATCATTGGGCTTCCCTCAGGTGATTAAGTACTGTTTGGTGACTAATTACAGTATTACTGCTTTTCCTGTACCCCTCCCCCGCTGAAGACTGGTTAGTGGTGTCCTTGAGCTTCCCAGTCATTGTCATTCTCATCTTTGTAAATTTTATTATTCAATTGGTCTTGTCCATACCTAATTCTTTTTCAATTTTGGTTTCAATGTAATGGGTAACACTATTATATAACTCTTTAATTAAATGACCTGAATTTTTTTTATTTGCTCTCACTAGGAATCTAACCCAGTTACCTGTGTGTGGAAATCCAACCGCTTATCCTCTAGTCTAGAGAGAACTCTTGTAATAATTCTTTTGTAGGTTTGATTTATCTGATTTTCTACTGATTACTTTTTCTTGCGCAGATCATGGTAAGTTTGTGAGGGTGAAAGCTTTTTTGAGATAGTAATTCTTCGTTAATTTTGGCATACTTTGGTTCTCAAAACAAAGGAAACCATGCAAGAAGCGTACTAAGGACCTGATGAAATATTTATAAATAAACACAAAGCACTTTAGAATTGCATTTTTTATTTTCTATTTGTATTTTTATATTGGTTACTTTATAGCTGTATCATTTTAAAATATGAACTATAGAGTATTTACTAAATAGAGGACTCAAAAGAGAATTGAATTTTTAAAGATTTACCAGTATAGAAAAATAGAAAGATAATGACTGTTTGCTTTATTTATATTTGTTATAGCATTCATATAAAAAATTTAATGAAAATGAATTGCCAATTCCATTAGATAAATTGATTAAATAGGACCATCCTTTTTAATGCAAGGTCAAGCTCAAGAGAGGATGGAATGTTATGTGGGTAATTTAAAAAATACAATTTGTAAAAAGAAAAGAAATTATCATTGTTTCTAATGATATTTATCTTTCCATTGAATTCAATCTTTAAAAATTGCATTATTTTATAGTTCCATATTTAGTAGACATCTTTTATTTGAAGGCAGATCCCATGCAAGTTCTGCCTTCATTACGGAGTAGTGGCAGGTTCAGTAGAGCTGCATTCTCCTCTAGTTACAATTAATTCAATTACTGGTAAACCTCGCAGTTTGTGAGAAATACAACTCAGATAAACTTGCAAACTATGAAAATTGTGGAATTTTTTTTTTCTTTCTTCCTTTTATTCCCCAGGGGCTCCATGTCTCCTTTGTAGAACCTTGTTCAGGAGTGGACTCTGATTCGGGGGGTGGGCTCCCACCAATTCAGTGCATTTCTCCAGTAGGGGAAGATTCCCCTGTCATCTGTTGTAGGGGACCCCGTGGGTCTTGCTCACCTCGGGAGGAATTTACTTTTTACCATTAATCCATTCCCACTGTCTATTTGGGGCTGACTGTTGTGTGTTTTATTGGCAGTGGGCTCCTTCAGAAGAGGGTGAGGGGGGGGCACTGCTGTTTTAATGTCACCTTGGGGTGACTCAGACAAAGAGGATAGGGGGAAAGCTCACCTGTAGATATATGCGAGGTGGAAGCTTACTCTCTGGTAGAAGAAAGTTGTCAGGTCCTCTGAGAAAGCACCGGGGAGACCTTTCCAAGGGTGGTTCAGATGTGGTAAGGGAGAAACCCCTTCCCAATAGAAAGTGGTGAGAGGGGCACTTCTCATCCTCTAGAGGCATGTTGTTGTAGTCCTTTCCCACCACAACACTAAGGTCGGGTGAAGTTTTGCTCTATGGAATATTGTCGGCTAAATTCAGAGACAGAACCATTGCTATGTCTTGTTTAAAGTTATTTATTTCCCATTTTAATTCTAGGTTTAGTTTTTTTTTGTAAGATTTTGAAACATTTGCTTTTTATAGCTATCACATTTTCTTAATTTTGGTGGGTATTTAAAAGTAAATAGCAGCCCATTACAAAAACTTTAGTTGGTTACAAAGTGAGAAAATTTAACATGATGTTTGAGGTAAGGTCACAAAATTAATTTTAAATTTAAAAAAATGCAAAGTTAAAAGGTCATGAATTTTCAAAGGCTACCCTGTAGATTAATAGCGAGTGAAAGAATGATGATGGATTGCAAGTGAAAACTATTCCAATGTTTTTGTTATCAAAACTTCAGGAAATGAGGAGTTATTAAAAATCAACAAAGTTCTATACCTACCAGATGAAGTTAAATTGTGCACCAGCATTTTTATTCCTGATTGAGCCTGCAAGGTTATGTCGTGTAGTTCAAGTAACTATACTGTAGCTGACATCTGGCAGATTGTGTACCCTCTTGTACCCATTGCCCACAGGAGGAACTGGGGCTATATGTCTTAGATACATTTTTACTTTTCTCTATCTTCGCGACCTTTACAGATCACTCTTTGCAAACATTCTGCTGGAGATGCTCTTGTTGTTTATATTTTAAATTAAAAAGAAAATGCTCATGATCTGTGAGTTTGTCATGATAAAATTCTGCTTTCCTTTGATAATTTGAGCTTGCCTTGGCATTCTGCAGGTAAAGGAGGCAAGGGTACTGATATGCCAGTAAAGGAGGCAAGGGTCCTGATATGCAAGTTGTCAATCATCCCCTGTTTATTTTCTTAACAAGCTACTAGCTAGAAATGTTTATCTAGACAACTTCAGAGGATGTGTTCAGGCATCTTATCCTCAAACCCTTATGAATGTTGCCTTTGTGTCTACCTTTTTGATTCCAAAGTTTTAGCAACTATTCTTATTCCCTCTGATTAAGAGGGAGCCTAATGTCTCTCAGATGTGCTGTTAGGGCCCTTGAATTGTGCCTTTCAGAGGTATGCAGGGAGATCGCACTTCTTATTTAGTGGTCACTCTTTTCTTCTAACTCCACACTCCTGATTCCTCCTATTGATGCAAATAGTTATGACATGTGGGAGCTACAATGATGCATTGGTCCCCCAACCTATATACTTTTGTCAATTTTTAATAATTCCTCTTCATCGAAAGAAGGTTGTTAGTGAAACATTGGAATAAAGTCTGCTTATGAGCATTTGGTTCTCTCCATTCTCTGCATAACTTTCTGCAAGGTACATCATTATTTTTAAATTACTTGACATGTACTTTGGTCCTTCAACCTATGTACTTTTGTAAATTTTTAATAATTCCTCTTCATCGAAAGAAGGTTGTTAGTGAAACATTGGAATAAAGTCTTCTTATGAGCATTTGTTTCTCTCCATTCTCTGCATAACTTTCTGCAAGGCACATCATCATTTTTAAAGTACTTGACATGTATATATTGGAGTTATTTCAAATCTAATCATAATAGTTTCCTCTTTTAACTTTTACTCTACTCTTATCCCCAATATAATGTTGAATATAAATATGATTGGTTAAGTAGCCTACACAGCTTGTAATGAATCATGCTTGATTGTATGGGAAAGCCAGCGCACTTGTTGGGATATTTAATGTTCTAAAATTAAATTCTATGGTTCTTGGCTTCTTTTAACTAATTGCTAATAAATACACGGGTGCTTTGATAATTGTTTCTTTTCACTTCACCAGCAACCCATGAACTAAGTTAAAACCAGCTTTCTTGCACCTCTTGGATGCATGTGTACCTCTTTCTTCAATTTTTAAGATTGCTCTAATTTCCATTGCTTTGATGGAGATCTCTACAGAGACTAAGACATCTATCCCTAAAAGGGAGGAAGGGATGTGTAATTCATCAACTAATGATGGAGAGCTTTGCATGGATGCCTGCTTGAAGGACTCTACAAAAACAGATGGTGAGATAATTATAGGTACTGGAATGCATGATTATTATACAGTGCATCTCATTTAGGGAAACTATTTTGCTAATTCAGTCACTAAGAATTTTAGATTTAGAATATTTCAAATATGGCCAGATTTTGGGGACAAAACTATTTTTCAGTTGCAATCTATATCTAGTTTGTTTACACTGAATATGTATATTAACTAATTTTATTATTGTTTACTGCTTGTACAATGTCTTCCTTTAGAGTTTCTATAAGACATCATCAAAGATTTTACTTTTTCTCTTGGTTGTCTTTGGTCAAATCTGCCAGCACTCATGACTGTGCTACAGCCTGGTCAAGGGAAGGGCAAGATATGATAGGATTGGTATTGTTTTGGGGTTGCAGTGGGAGAGGGTATTGGGTCTTATTCTATTTTTGTATTTGTGTAAGGAGGGGTAGAGCCCTGACCATAGATGAGGCAGAGGTGGGCAGTATTTAAATACTTTGTAGTTAAATACATTTGTGTATTTAAAATTATATTTGTAAATACATTTGGAATCATGTAATTAAATACTTTTGGGAAATACTTTACTGATGATAGGTTTATATAGCTGTTAAGAACGTGTATGCATGTTTTAGCTTGTCGCAACTTGTATGACACAAACAGTTGATTGTATAACCAGTGAGGGAAGATTGTTTGCATCAGTTCAAATTTAGTTAACGGATGGTCACAGTTGTGTTCGGTTGTATAGTGACGGCGCTCAGCGTTATTTTAACTTCAGCTTCTTTTAAATAGTGTGAAATGGAGAGATTAGACAATAATAAAGATGAGGAAGATAAAGAACCATGTAATTATAGTCATCTTTTACTAGATGGTAAATATTTTAGAGTGAAATCTTTAACGGAAAAAAAGTAAAGTGTGTATGTATATCATGCAATGGTGAAATCTCTTTTGCCAAGAGTACTCATAACCATTTTCTTCTGGCCCATTTAGTCGTCGAGGAAATTCTTGTCTTCCTGGTTGAGGTGGATCATGGAGGAAGAAGTGGTAGGGGCTGCGATGTTGAACAGTGACAACAAGTGTCCCTGGAGGAGGGCATCTGAGACCTTGTCTCCCTTGGATTGATGTTATTTTGCCTTCTTATGGACTTCATACTTCCCGACGAGGGTTTCTAATTTTTTCATGATTGATCACAGTGGGACAACAGGAATTTGGTCACATTCCCAAACTTTGACAACTTCGTCGATGACAGCTTTTCGATTGTCCTTGCTGTTTGATCCATGACAGAAGAGTCGCCGCAGAACATCTTTCCCTGTTGGAAAGACAATCTGGCTTAGGGCTTCAAGGGGATGTCCCAACAAAAACAGCTCAGTCATTTTCCGAGTTGAACTTGCCATTTAGACCCAAGGAGAAAACAAGGATGTTTTTAGCTTATTTCTGGGTCTGACAGTATAAAGACAGAGCTATATAACAACAAAAACTATGTCGGGGTATGCACAAAACTAGTTGACATCACCAAGAAGTATATCTAAAGGCATAGCAGCCACAATACAGTGTATGGTACGAGGGGTGGACACTAAGTTTTGCAATTTGGATATGAGGAAAAGTGTTTTATTATTTTTCAATATAACTACCCTCGACTTCAATGCACTTGCGCCATTTGTCCCTGAGGCTTTGAATTCCTGACAACCAGAAATCTCCCGACTGCTGTTCAATCCACTCCTGGACGGCAAGCTGGACATCCTCATCGTCCCCAAACCAGCATCCACTCAGTGCAGCAATGAACTGGCGGAATAATAAAGTAGTCGCTAGGGGCCAGATCTGGACTGTAGGGGGGATGGTTGAGCTCCTCGAATCCGCACTCATGCAGAAAAGCTTGTGGACAGGGGCATTGTCGTGGAGGAGCAGGACACTGCGCGTTAACTTCTGACGGATGCACTTCTTCAACCTAGCCAGTTCCTCGGCGTAATATTGGCCTGTGATGGTCCTTCACACAAGGTGTATAGTCCACCATCAACACTCACTCAGAATCGCAGAAGATGGTGGCCATGATCTTCCCGGCAGAGGGTTGGGCCTGGAACTTGATGGGGGTCGGAGAGCCCCTGTGCTTCCAGGCCATGTTTTCGAGGTTTGTCTCAGGATCCCAGTGATGGATCCACGTTTCATCACCTGTCACTATGCGTGACTCGAATCCCGCCGGGTATTGGTTGTACAGGAGCAGCAGCTCCTCCGAACTTTGACAAGGTTGAAGTCGATCATAGGGCGTGAGGTTTATAGGAACCCAATGCAGAGACCTTGGTCATGGCCAAATTGGTGTGGGTGATGTTGATAACACTACCATGTGATATTCCAAGTTGTCGTTTGATTTCTTCGACCTTCACCCATCGATTTTCGAGGATCATCCTCTCCACGCAGGCCACATTGTCCTCGTTGGTCACATCAGGACGGGGGTCATCTTCAAGGGACTCACTATTCCAGCCAATAATGGTTGCATAGGAAGGGGCGCTGTCGGCATACACTGCAACCATGCATTCATGGATCTCTCTTGCATTCTTCCTTCTTTGGTCAAAATTTGATCACTGTGCGGTGCTCAACCTTCTCCATTGTTGAAAAAATTTGTGACTGACGATTTGCAATCAGTTACTGCTTCTTAAATAGACGAGGCAGGAGCGTGCCGTTGCAGTCCTGACCTGTCATAACTTGCCCTAACACCCCCAATAAACAGCCATCCCCCTTCCTCTGTTTTGCCCTACTGATTTGCAAAACTTATTGACCGCCCCTCGTAGGTACGCTATGCTAAGGAAGAGCAAAGCAAACTTTCTATCACTCGTTGCAACCCATCAATATGCTTTGATTTGTATGAAACTCCCGATTTGGGTGTTTCTCATGAAGCCTCACAATAATTCATAAGTGTAGAAACAAAAAGTTTACTTTGAAATTTTTACTATATATCCGTGACCCACCCTAATATTCATATAGCTACATTTTATATATAAAATTTTATATGCATACCATATATTCTCATTTCACTGTGAAAATTAATTTCACTCACAATAATCACACATTCCACTACAGCAGATCTAAATTCTTCAGTTGATGTCATTTCAAGGCAGATGCTAGGCCAAAATCTTATAGAAGAAGAGAAACAGACAAGAGCTCTACTGAAGAATAAACTAGACAGCACCTCTTACTTATGTCTTACTGCAGATATTTGGTCAACTCATCACCATAGTTTTTGGGGCTGGGGCATTCAGTTCATTGGGTATTTTAAGATTTTGCTCTTTATGAAATATGAAATTGAAAATGTCTTTACAGTTAGCCAACTGTGGAATATTGGGTATGTTAAGATTTTGCTCTTTATGAAATTGAAAATGTCTTTACACTTAGGGCCCCATAAGGGGTGCGGCGATTTACCATCCTGGCCGCCGTGCTGACGGGACTCAGCACCCCGTCCGGCCCCAGCTTAGCCTCTCTTCCTTCCTTCAAAACACTTGTTTCCTCTCTTTTCACACAACCTCTCCCACAACTTTCTCTGGTCAGCCTCTAATTTCACAGGGTAGATGCTGACCTTCCTTTCAGCCAACCGTCCCGCATCAGGGCTGAGGGGGTAGGGGACAATGTTCCCTAACCCCTGAGCTCCGGTCTGGGGTGGCTGGTTTTTAACAACCTGCTTCATCCCCACCCATACCTTCCTCACATCCCTTTTCCTCTCCTCTTCACAATCTATATATTTTACGCCGTGTTCAAGGTGGAGCCGCCATGCCGATGGACTGCCAGGCCACCAGGCGGGAGGGGTGGTCCCAAATGGCGGCGCCTGGCTCTGCCGGGCTTGTAAGCACCTCTCGCAGTGCGGGCTACTGTGAGAGGTGTGCGCTATTGCATCCCGTGTTTAAAAAAGGGTCACCATGCCCAATGATGAAGATCAAAGAAAAAAAACCCAACCCCCAACTTCCCCAAGAACAACGGAGCCGCCCTCGGGCAGCTCCAGCAAAAAAATGGAGGGCTCCCCCCCCTGTGCTTGCACAGGCAAGCACAGGGGACCCTCCATATTTCTCTAACCGGAGAGGAGGCTTACTCCTCTCCTTCGCCTACGGGTGCAGGGGACTCCCCCTCACCCCCTTCTCTGGAGGTGCTTTCGGGCACCTCCCTATTTCCAGCGGCAGTCCCTCCTTTTCTTTCTAAGGGGACTGCCAAGAAAGCCAGCAGGCAGCCCATTGCCTACCGCCCCTCTTGTAAGCGGCTTGGTAGGGCAAACCCCCTTAGGGGGGAGAGGGAAGACAGGCCCCTTCAGTCGCTTCCCTCAAAAGACATGCTGGCAAGGATATTAAACCTTGCCGGGGTTAAGGCTTGTGCCTCCCCACAAATGACTCTTGACGCTGCCAAGGGGACCTGCAATGTCCTGGGAGGGGATGGCCAACTGGAGGCCCCTCCTGTGATAGACATGGTCCTTGAGGAGACCCAGCCTCAGAAGGTAGGGCCTTCCATGGGGGGGAATCCGGGCTCGGCGCCAAGCACCCGAGTCCGCCCCTATGCAAGGTCCCCCTCAAACGGCTGAGGGCTCCGAGGCAATACAAGGAGGGGAGGGATCTCCTCCGACATTTGCCCTCATGACTACCAGGACCTTCTCCATTTCGGAGAGGGACCTGGCTGAGGCCGGCCCATCTGGCATGGGGGCTTCTGTCGGCGGAGGTGAGAAGCGGGTTCATTCCCCGCCCTCCTCTCCAAAAAAGAAAAAGACTAGAAAGACAAAGAAGACTCGGGGCTCCTCTCCATCCACGGGGGCTGCGGGGACGGATGGGTCTGCTGCCACTTTGGTAGGCGACCAAGCCAAGATCGGCACATCCAGCCCCTCTACCCCCCTATGTGTGGAGCCCCTGACTAAGACCAAGAGTGCACAGGGCGGAGCCTCGATGACATCGGGGCGGGGCCCCTCATTCAGAGGTTACCTGGCGTTTTCGAGCCCGCTGGCTTCAAACGCTTCCTCGTTATTCGCTCCACTGATGGCACCATGTTGTCCAAGGGCAACATGATCCATCAGAGGAGAGGATTAGCTAGTGCAATTGGTAGAGAGCCGAAGGTGACCAGTTTTTCGGACGGCAGCCTTCTGGCGAATGCGGTGAATCCCGCCGAGGTGGCCAAGATAAGTGCTCTTCGGACACTTCATGGCACCCCGGTGAGTGTGACGCCGCACTCTGCCATGAACTTTGTAAAAGGAGTAGTTTATGCGAGGGAACTCGTTGACTACTCCATTGAGGACATCACCCTAGAGCTGGCCGACCATGGGGCGGTCAAAGTCGAACGTGTGATGAGAAAACAGGGAGGGGCATCGAGACCCACCCCTACACTCTGTCACGTTCGACTGTGACAAGCTTCCTGAGTCGGTGCGTGCCGGTTGGTACCGCTACCGCGTGAAGGCATTCGTGCCACTTCCGCGGCGGTGCTATTACTGTCACCGCTTCGGCCATTCGAATCGCTCATGTAGACGTGCAAAGTCGGGGTCACCCGAAGTATGTGTAAATTGCTCCAAGGTCGCACACGATAAGTCCAAATCGTGTGTGGCCAAGTGTGTCAATTGCGGAGAGCCGCACGCTGCTTCTTCGAAGCAATGTGGTGCATATCTCCTGGAGAAAGAAATCCTGGCCGTTCAGGCCCAGGATAGACTCTCATTCCGCGAGGCTAAGGACTTGGTCCTGGCGTGCCCAGCTCTGCCTGGGACGTCATATGCCTCAGTAGCTAGAAAGGTACCCTCTGCTCCTGGCCCATCCAGGCCAACGAGCACGTTTTTTTCCGCGCCCATTCGGAGCCCTTCTGCGGCCTCTACCCAACCTGGGCGCTCCCCTGGTAAAGCTGGCGGCAAAAAGGGTTCATACCCAGCCCCGGCTAAAACCAGGGCTCCCCCCTCTTTCCCCAGCGTGACCGTTTCCCGCAAGGCGAAACGGCCACGCGCCTCCACCGAGTCGTTATTCTCACAGGAAGCAACACCCCTGAAGATGGTCGCTAGGCCATCTTCGGGGGTTCCTAAAGCTGTCCCCCAAAAGGAGGACAGCAACAAAGGAGTTTCGGCTCCTTCGCCCACGCCCCGAGGTGGAGCGAGTGGCTCGGAGACTGTGGTTCCTCGAAAAGAGGGCCCCCCGCCTCCGAAGCCGCAGCGCCCGCCTAAGGTTTCGAGGCGGAGGGAGGAAAAGACTCGCATGGCGAGCCCAACCTCCCCCAATAAGTCCTCGAAGGCGACAGCGCTTTTTCCGGCCAACAGCGCCCGGGGTTCTGCCCCCGGGAAGCGTACGGCCATTCCCGTGAGGGTCTTCAGTTCGAGGAGGGCCCCCGCGTCTCCTCCGAGCTAGGCCTGGAGGGCATATTCCTTCAATGGAATTGCCGTGGACTCCGGGCCAACTGGGAGGAGCTGCGGAGGCTCGTCTCGTCCCGCTCCCCGTTAGCTATTTTTTTGCAGGAGACCATGCTAGGCGCGTGCCCCCTGCCCACCCTCCCGGGGTACAAGGGTCTTGCGACCCCACCACCGCGGGATGGCCGGGCTGGGGGATGCGCGGTTTACACCCGGCATGATGTCTCGATCTTCCTTTCTCTTTAGATACCTCCTTTCAGGCAGTGGCTGTGCAGCTGCACCTGGATAGGAGGTATACTATCATTTATGCGTATATTCCACCGTCAGCTGACTTCGACGCGGGGGACTTCCGCCGCGTCGTGGCACGGTTGCCGAGGCCCTATCTCTTGCTTGGAGATCTGAACGGCAGGTATCCTCTCTGGGGAGATTACTCCATAAATCCCAGGGGACAAGTCCTTGCCGATCTGATCGAAGAGCTTGAAATGGGTGTCCTAAACGTGGATGAGTTTACGCACCACTGTCCGAGAACCGCTTCATTTTCTTGCCTTGACCTATCTTTGTGCTCTTCGGATGCACAGCCTGATTTTGATTGGGGGGTGGTCGATGACCTCCATGGTAGTGATCACTTTCCCATTCAAATATCATTTTCAGGGCAACTGCCGCCTGAGAGCCCACCTCGGTGGTGCTTGGCGCGGGCGCGGTGGCCTGCATTTCAGGAAATGACTGAATTCTCTATCTCAGTCGAGGAGTTTAGGTCGGTAGATGAGGCCGTTGAGTTCTTCTCCGGCAACCTCATCGCCGTGGGCCTGACTACTATTCCTAGGACGTCTGGCCGTTTTGCAGGACGACCGCTCCCGTGGTGGTCGGCCGAGTGTGAGACGGCCCTCAAACAGAAGCGTTATGCCTACATGCGCTATAAGCGCCGCCCGAACGATTTCACTGTCGCTGAATTTCGTCGGGCTAGGGCTAGGTTCCGGTATATTTCGAAGCACGCCCGTTGCTCTTCTTGGCGGGCATACGTGTCTTCACTTAACGGGAAGACCCCTTTGGCTGAGGTGTGGAAGCGAGTCAAAAGGATTCGGGGCAAGTTCTCGCAGGACCCCCCTCCCGTTCTCCAGGAGAATGGGACCGCAATCTCGGACCCCGCGTCCGTGGCGGAATCCTTCGCGACCGCTTTTTCTGCATTCTCTAGCCGTGATGCTGCTCCGCCACCATTCAATGCACGTCGTGATGTCGCGGAAGGCCGCCGGCTGGACTTTACCTCCAGAGACGGAGAACCCTTCAACGACAAGTTTACTGTAAGCGAGTTGCGTTCCGCTCTCGCTTCGTGCGCGGACACCGCCCACGGTCCGGACGATGTCCCGTACGCCATGCTTCGACATCTAGGTGAGCGGGGCATGGCCTTTCTGTTAGATTTGTTCAACAGGATCTGGGTGGAAGGTCTTCTCCCAGACTCCTGGCGAATCGCTACTGTGCTTGCCTTTCGCAAACCGGGGAGAGATCACTCTACTCCGACCGGTTTCCGCCTAATCTCTCTAACCTCTTGCGTGTGCAAGTTGATGGAGAAATTGGTAAATGTTAGATTAGCCTTTTTCCTGGACAGCGGAGGCCATCTGTCTTCCGCACAGTGCGGCTTCCGCAAGTTCCACTCCACGTCGGATGCTCTGCTCCGACTGGAAAATGCCGTCTGCGAGGCTTTCCTTCGTAGACAGCACTACGCCACGGTGTTTTTCGATCTGGAGAAGGCCTATGATACCGCATGGCGATACGGTATCATGGAGACTCTCCACACGATGGGGGCGAGGGGACGCCTCCCAATTTTTATATCTGAATTTTTGCGAGATCGTCGATTCCGCGTACGGGTGGGGGGAGCTCTCTCCGGCCCAAAGGAGCAGGAAGACGGTGTCCCGCAGGGAAGTGTCCTCAGTGTCACACTCTTTGCCCTGAGCATCAACGGCATCACCTCGGTGCTTCCGGAAGATTTTCTCGCTACCCTCTACGTGGACGACCTTTCGATCTCTTTTGGCGCGGCCCAGATGCCAACTCTGGAGCGTCGACTCCAACAGGCATTTAACCGCGTCTCTCGCTATGCCGAAGCGCACAGGTTTCGGTTTTCTTTGGCCGCCATCCACGGCTTCACCCCGACCCAGATTTGTTTCTTAATGGGGTGCGCCTGGATGTGGTTGAGTCGCACCGTTTCTTTGGTCTTGTATTCGACCGACGCCTCACCTGGGAGGCTCATATTCGCAGCCTTAGGGTCTCTTGTACCCGCGCCATGGACATTCTCCGTTCCGTGACGTTCAGCGCTGATAGGGCTACTGCCTTACTTTTTTATCGATCCTTTGTTCGTTCGAAGCTCGACTATATATGCTAGTTTTATGCATCCGCAGCCAAGCGTTTATTGCGGAAGGTGGATTCGATCCACCACACCGGCCTTCGCCTTGCGCCCGGTGCCTTCCGCACTTCCCCCATTGAGAGCCTGTTGGTCGATGCTGGGGAGATGCCACTCGCTCTGCGCCGCGTGCAGTGTATCACTCGACTGTACGCGCGAGCCCGGCGCCTCCCTCAGTCGCCAACAGCTCTCACTGCATCCGCAGCTGATCTCGATGGTGCCTATGCCGTCGAGAGACGCTAGTCATACCCTAAGCCTTTTGGGTTTAGGGCCAGGAAACTCCTTCGAGAGTTAGATATCGCTCTCGGGCCGGTGGCGCCCCTGGTTTTGCCCAGGACGCCACCCTGGAGGGTACCACATTTGGCTATTTGTCGCCACGCCTCTGCTCCCAAAGCTTGTACTGCGCCGGGAGTATTGCGTTCGACCTTTTTGGAGCACACATCGTGTCACGCTGGAACCGTGCCAGTGTATACGGATGGCTCCAAGTCCCAAGTGGGGGGCGGCTTCCACGCCGTATCCCCTCTGTTTGAAGTCAGCGGGGCTCTACCAGGCGCTGCGTCTGTCTTCACGGCCGAGCTGGTGGCAATACACCACTCGGTACGGGAGATTACGCGACGTGCCCGGTTCGGAGACCGGATTGTGATCTATAGCGACTCACAAAGCGCCCTGAGTGCTCTCGGGGCATTGGAATCTCCGCATCCCCTGGTTCGCGATATCCGTGACGCCACGGTTTTGGCGAGCCGGGCAGATGTCGAGATTATCTTCTGCTGGGTTCCTGGACATGTAGGAATTGCGGGGAATGAGGGCGCCAAAGAGTCCGCGAGGACTCTGCGACCGGACCAGCGTTTCGCTCTTCTTCACACCGACTACATGGCAGGAATACGGGCAGCTCTTCGGACTGCTTAGCAAAGAAGATGGGAGACGGTCGAAGAGAACTTAAAGTTGCGTGCCATTGCGCCGCGACTGTTCCCATGGATTTATCCCCCAATGCCGCGGCGGCTTCAGGTTGCTTTCTGTCGTCTTCGAATCGGACACACTCGCGGGACGCACCGCCATTTGATGGAGAGCTCGCCAGCGCCCTACTGGGAAGACTGAATTTTCCCCCAGACTGTTCAGAACATTCCGTTTCAATATCCCACTCTGGGTGATCTTCGCGCACGTTACATGTCCCGGTACCGGGATGGGCGGGGTCGCTACCGCCTGTTCCTGTGACGCATCGCTACTTAATGGAGCGCTCGCATGCGCCCTATTGCAACGACTGCGTCGTCCCCCAGACTGTTCGGCATATTCTTGTTGAATGTCCCAGTCTGGGTGATCTTCGCGCACGGTACCGGGATGTGCGGGGTCGCTACCGCCTGTCCCTTGTACTCGGGACGAGTGCGTGCACCATGACTGGTGGACTTATTGACTTTTTGGGGGAGGCCGGCCTTCTCCCTTTCATTTAACCCGGTTTTATTGTTGTTGTTTTTGTTATCGTTTTTGTTATTGCTTTGTTATTGTTATTTCTTTTTATTTTTGTTTCCTGTTGAATTATTTTGAAGTAGCCTAGAACTAGGCTGTTTGTTTACGGCAACTTATGCCTAAGTCGGCAGTCGCCAGATAGCCCCTTAATAAAAAAAATAAATAAATTTTACACTTAGGGAATTATCAGCTCTTGGCTGAAAGCAGACCTATTTGTTGGAATTTATCTCAATTATATTAATATGTAAAATTTATAGAAATATTTATGAGACAAACATTCAACTGAATATATGGAGAATATCATCAATGAATGACATCCCTCTGTAGAAAATCATGAGCACCGTCACTGATAATGGCTCTAACTTTGTTAAAGTGTTTAAGGAATTTACAGTCACTGCTGCAAATGTGTCCACAGATTCAGAAGATGGAATCCAGATAGATGAAGATCAGGATGAGCACGAGCTGGAGGATTGTTTCTTGATGAGAAGTGCCTTAGATCAGGAAGGCGACCTTTCATCTGACCCATTCAGCTTCAGTCTACTTAAGCATGTGCGCTGTGCTTCACACACACTCTCATGGCACAACTGATGCAAAACAAGCACTGAAAATATCTTCTTTTGCAAATATCAATCGTGTTGCAATGTGGAAATGCTCAGCATTATGGAACAAAAGCGGTTGTCCAAAATCAACAGAGATTATCAAAGCTTATCAACCGCTCATTAAAGGTGCCTTGCATTACAAGGTAGAACTCTCTGTTTGATGCATTGTCATTACTTTTAAAACAAGGAAAAATTACCTCAACTCATGGCGTCCCTTGAACTTCCAGTGTTTAGAAGTCACAAAATTGAATTTCTTGGGGAGTATGTCTCAGTTTTGGCTCATATTGCAGTTGCATTTGATCACCTACAGGGAAAACAAAGCTGTTTTTATGGAGAATTGTTCCCTTTCTTACTCACTGTGGAGAAAAAGCTAAAGAGCCTTCAGTCACATTCTCTGAAATTTTGCCAACCTCTTCTAAGTGCAGTCACTAAGGGCTTTGGAAAGTGCTACCAATCTTATTTGACCTTGGCAAATGAAGCCAGCGTTACAGATGCCATTATTGCATCAACAAGACATCCATTCTTCAAACTCCGCTGGTTAGATATCAGTATTTCATGGGACAGTTCAAGCCACTGAGACTCTGTTAAAAATATTATGATTCTTGTGATTGAGAATTTAACAGAGACCCGAAGCTGAATCATCCAGTGGTGTATCAGACAGTGATGATTATTTTGGATTTACAAAATGCACTCAAACACGATCAAGCGTAGATTTAGAATTGTTCAGTTACCTTCAGGATTCAAATAGAACACTTCAAGGTTTAGATAGATATCCAAAATAAAAAAATTATTAAATACACCACCACCCTTCCGTCGTCAGCTCCTGTGGAATGGCTCTTCTTTTTAAGAGGATTGACCTTATCTCCAAAACGAAGTTCTTTATCTGACAAAACATTTTGGAAACTGATATTACTTAAATGTAATGCTGATATAAATAACTAACTGATATTACTTAAATGTAATGCTGATATAAATAGCTAACTGAAATTTCATTCTATGGAACTTTCTTTTTTTTTTTGTAGTACCCAAGTCCAATTGTCATCAAATCCTACATTAATAATTATAATATACAATTTCATTTTAATAGATATTTTTTGTTGTGATACTAATGGTCCTTATCGATTGTCATTATATATCATGTATTTGAAATGTATTTAGTATTTAGATACTAAATACATCTTTCTAATGTATTTAATATTTAAATACTTTAAATGTATTTAGTGTCCACCTCTGGCCAGAGGAACTCTAGTTCACTGATAGTGGGTGGATGCATTGTAGGAGTGCAGTGTTTGGGTGGTTTTAGAGATCTATGTAGCTGAAACAGTGTATTTTATGGGGTTCTGAAGTTGGGGAAGTGTGGTAATAAGTGAGTGGAGGTGATAGTCTTTGTCTTCTAAAGGGACAATTTTGGTGCTGGAAATTGCTCGATGATGAATGGACTAAATTAAGAAAAGGAAAATATGCAAAGGAATGGTGATGGTTTGTGGTAGATGTGAGACACAGAGCAGTTTGCTGAAAAACTGCAACCTATCATGTTTAAGGTGGTCATTGTTGGAGAGAATTTTGGTTTCAATCAGAAGGTGGTGGTATGGGAGTTTAACAAAATCAGTTTCTCCTTCACTACTTCCCTTTTTTTTCCTCTATCAGGGACCAAATTTGTGCTTTTGAGTCTTGGTAAGCATTTATTCCTGCATGGGTTAAAAGGACCCTCTCATTTTTTCATGGCTGAATAGGTTTATTATTGTTTTTTTCACTATTTTCTCTACATAGTCTTTTCCCACTCTCCTCCTTCATTCTCTTTTCCCATTCTTCCTTCATTCTCTTTTTTCCCACTCTTCCTTCATTCTCTTTTTTCCCACTATCTTCCTTCATTCTTTTTTTCCCAGTCTCTTCCTTCATTCTCTTTTTTCCCACTCTCTTCCTTCAACGCGGGGGACTTCCACCGCATTGTGGCACAGTTACTGAGGCTCTTTCTCTTGAACAGAGATCTAAATCGCAGACACCCCCTCTGGGGAGACTACTTGAATAATCCCCAGGGGATGAGTTTACGCATCACTACCCGAGAACAGCTTCATTTTCTTGCCTTGATCTATCTTTGTGCTCTTCGGATGCCCAGCCTGATTTTGATTGTGGGGTGGTCGATGACATCCATGGTAGTGATCACTTTCCCAATCAAATATTTTTGTGGCCGCTGCCGCCTGAAAGCTCATCCCGGTGGTGCTTGGCACTGGTGCAGTGGTCTGCATTTCAGGAAATGACTGAATTCTCTATCTCAGTCAAGGAGTTTAGGTTGGTAGATGAGGCCGTTGAGTTATCCGCCAACCTCATCGCCTCGGGCCTAACTACTATTCCTAGAAGGTCTGGCCGTTTTGCTCACCAACCACTCCGAATTTCCGAGCTGTGCGGATGTCGAGATTATCTTCTGCTGGGTTCCTGAACATGTAGGAATTGCAGGGAATGAGGACACCAAAGAGTCCGCGAGGACTCTGCGATCGGACCAGCGTTTCGCTCTGCCTCGGACCGACTACATGGCAGGAATACGGGCAGCTATTTTCGCTGCTTGGCAAAGAAGATGGGAGACGGTTGAAGGGAACTTAAAGTTGCGTGTCATTGCGCCGCAACTGTCCCCATGGACCTACTCCCCAATGCCGCGAAGGCTTCAGGTTGTTTTCTGTCGTTTCCGAATTGGGCACACTCGCGGGACGCACCGCCATTTGATGGAGCGCTCGCCAGCGCCCTACTGGGAAGACTGAGTTTTTCCCCAGACTGTTCAGAACATTCTTGTTCAATGTCCCACTCTGGGTGATCTTCGCGCACGTTACATGTCCCGGTACCGGGATGGGCGGGGTCGCTACCGCCTGTTCCTTGTACTCAGGACGAGTGCGTGCACATTGACTGGTGGACTTGTAGACTTTTTGGGGGGAGGCCGGCCTTCTCCCTTTGTTTTATTTTTGTTATTGTTGTTTTCTTTGTAGGTCGCACACTCCTGCACCGGGGGGGAGGGGGCCTCCCCCTGACGCCGGAGCTTGCTTCCCAATTGTTTTCATCTCCCCGTTTTATCGTTGTTTTGTTTTCATATTCTTATTTTAAAGTAGTCTAGAGCTAGGCTGTGTGATTGCGGCGACTTATGCCCAAGTGGGCAGTCGCCAGATAGCCTTAAAAAAAACCCAACCACTCCCGTGGTGGTCAGCCGAGTGTGAGACGGCCCTCAAGCAGAAGCGTTATGCCTACATGGACTATAAGTGCGCCCCAAACGATTTCACTGTCGGTGAATATCGTGGGGCTAGGGCTAGGTTCCCGTATATTTAAAAGCACGCCCGCCGCTCCTCTCTGGCATACGTGTCTTCACTTAACGTGAAAGACCCCTCTAGCAGAGGGTGGAAGCGAGTCAAAAGATTAGGGGCAAGTTCTCGTAGGACCCCCCCTCCCTTTCTCCAGGAGAATGGGACCGCAATCTCGAACCCCGCGTCCGTGGCGGAATCCTTCGCGACCGCTTTCTCCGCATTCTCAGGCCGGGATGCTGCTCCGCCAGCATTCAATGCACGTCTTGATTTCGCGGAAAGCAGCCTACTGGACTTTACCTCCAGAGGCGGAGAACCCTTCGTGCGCGGACGATGTCCCGTACGCCATGCTTCGATACCTGGGTGAGCGAGGCATGGCCTTTCTGTTAGATTTGTTCAACAGGATCTGGGTAGAGGGTCTCCTACCAGATTCCTGGCGAATCGCTACTGTGCTTGCTTTTCGCAAAACGGGGAGAGATCACTCTACCCCGGCCGGTTCACGCCCAATCTCTCTAACTTCTCTCGTATGCAAGTTGATGGAGAAATTGGGGTAAATATTAGATTAGCTTTTTTTCTCTACAGCGGAGGCCATCTGTCTTCTGCACAGTGCGGCTTCAGCAAGTTCCACTCAGCGTCGGATGCTCTGCTCCGACTCGAAAATTGCCTTCTGCGAGGCCTTTCTTCATAGACAGCACGGATTGGGGGAAGGGGTCCATCTCCGGCCCAATGGAGCAGGAAGAGGGTGTCCTCAGTGTTACACTCTGCCCTGAGCATCAACGGTGCTGCCGGAAGATGTTCTCGCTACGCTCTATGTGGACAATCTTTCGATCTCTTGGCTTGGCCCAGATGCCAACTCTGGAACTTCAACTCCAACAGGCATTGAACCGCGTCTCTCGCTATGCCGAAGCACACAGGTTTCGGTTTTCCTTGGCCAAGGCTAAGGTTGTGCACTTCTGCCGCCATCCACGGCTCCACCCTGAGTCAGACATAATTCTCAATGGGGTACACCTAGAAGTGGTTGAATGGCACAGTTTCCTTGGTTTTGTATTTGACCGACCGACTCCGCACCTCGGAGGCTCATATTTGCAACTTTAGGGTCTCTTGTACGCGCGCCATGGATATTCTTCGTTCGGTGACGTTCAGCGCTTGGGGAGCTGATAGGGCTACTGCCTTACTTTTTTATCGACACTTTGTTCGTTCGAAGCTCGACTATGGATGTGGGTTTTATGCATCCGCAGCTGAGCGTGTATTCCGGAAGGTGGACTCAATCCACCACACCAGCCTTATCCTGGTGCCCGGTGCCTTCCGCACTTCCCTCCTGCACAGTGCATTATTCGCCTGTACACGCAAGCCCGCCGCCTCCCACAGTCGCCAACAGTTGTCACTGCATCCGCAGCGATTTCGACGGTGCCTATGCGGCCGAGAGACGCCAGTCATACCCTAAGCCCTTTGGGTTTAGAGTTAGGAAACTCCTTCGAGAACTAGGTATAGCTTTCGGGCCGGTGGCGCCCCTGGTTCTGCCCAGGACGCCACCCTGGAGGGTACCACATTTAGCTATTTGTCTCCACGCCTCTGCTCCCAAAGCTTGTACTGCGCCAGGAGTATTGCGTTCGACCTTTTTGGAGCACACCTCGTGTCACGCTGGAACCGTGCCAGTGTATACAGATGGCTCCAAGTCCTAAGAGGGGGTCGGCTTCCACGCCATATCCCCTCTATTTCAAGTCAGCGGGGCGCTGCAATGCGCTGCGTCTGTCTTCACGGCCGAGCTGGTGGCAATACACCACTCGGTACGGGAGATTACGCGACGTGCCCGGTTCGTAGACCGGATTGTGAGCTATAGCGACTCACAAAGCGCCTTGAGTGCTATCGGGGCATCGGAATCTCCGCATCCCCTGGTTCGCGATATCCGTGACGCCACGGTTTTGGCGAGCCGGGCAGATGTCGAGATTATCTTCTGCTGGTTCCTGCACATGTAGGAATTGCGGGGAATGAAAGCGCCAAAGAGTCCGCGAGGACTCTGCGACCGGACCAGCGTTTCGCTCTTCCTCACGCCCGACTACATGGCAGGAATACGGGCAGCTCTCCATGCTGCTTGGCAAAGAAGATGGGAGACGGTGGAGGGGAACCTAAAGTTGCGTGCCATTGCACCGCGACTGTTCCCATGGATTTATCCCCCAATGCCGCAATGGCTTCAAGTTGCTTTCTGTCGTCTCCGAATTGGATACACTAGCGGGACGCACCGCCATTTGATGGAGCGCTCGCCAGCGCCCTACTGTGAAGACTGCGTTGTCCCCCAGACTTTTCGGCACATTCTCGTTGAATGTCCCATTCTGGGTGATCTTCGTACACGCTTATCCCATGTGCTCGGGATGGGTTCGTGCACATTGACTTATGGACTCTGACCTTTTGGAGGATGCCGGCCCTCTCCCCTTTATTTGACCTTTTTTCGTACTTCTTTTTGTAGGTCGCACGTTCCTGCGCCGAGGGGAGGCTGACTTACCCCCGACGCAGGAGCATGCTTCCTCCTTGTCCTCTTGCTTTCTATCGTTATTTGTTAGTTACATATTATTTATGTTCTTTGTTTTCTAATATAGCCTAGTGGTAGGCCGTGTGGTGTACAGTGACTTATGCCCAAGCAGGCAGTCGCCAGATGGGCTACCACAATGAAAAAACAATCTCTTCATTCTTTTTCCCACTCTTCCTCCATTCTATTTTTTCCTACTCTTCCTTCATTCTCTTTTTCCCACTTTTCCTAGTCTCTTCCTTCATTCTCTTTTTCCCACTTTTCCTTCATTCTCTTTTTTTCCACTTCCTTCATTTTTTTTCCTACTGTTCTTCATTCTCTTTTCCCCCATTCTTCCTTCATTCTCTTTTCCCCAAACTCTTCCTTCATTCTCTCTTTTTCCCGCTCTTCCTTTCTTTCATCACTACATTAACCTTGTTGACTTGAGCCAATTTAATCTTCCTTATTGATATTGTTACATTTTAATCATTATTACAGTAAAATTTAAAATTGCCTCATGAGATTGTCCCCCCCCCCGCCCCATGGTACTTTTTGGGTGTAGCGTGAGTAACCATGCTGCAGCTAACATCTTGAGGATTATGTGCCCACTGGTGGACCTGCAGTTATATTTCTTCCACAAATTTTTACTTCCATCTTCACCACTCATTGGTTTTCTCTTCTTTGTTTTAAGTAAATCAGAATGGGTTGTAGGTACTTAAGCTATCTACTTAAATTTCATAATTTGGTAACTAGTGGTATATGCATATTAACTTAAGTTTTTTTTTAAATATGAATTTGCCCTATTTATTTTTATCCTTGTGTAGGATTTTTCCATTACTTACCCATGACTTATGTTAATTTCTTCCCCATGTTACTATATTTGGCATTGTGAAAATGCTCGATCATTCCTGGAATGGTGCCAATATACATACAAAAGAATTTGAAAGTCCTTTTTTTTATTCTTTGTAGGTGAATTTCAACAATCCATTATTTTGATTGGCTTTTTTTATATTTTTTAAAGTCAATTTTGCCCTATTTTAATCTCTTGTTGATTTGATTATATTTTGAATGTTCTAATTGCCCAATAATGGTGGAAAGAGGTTGACTTTACTAAAATATTTCTTCTTAGATTTAGTGAATAAAACAAATCTGGTCTGTATTTACTGCAAAACCTCTTGGGCTTTGGCTTTGTTTTCTGTTTGTGAGCTTAATTTTGTGGTAATGACCTTATATGATAATGTTATGAATTGGACTATAAACTATTACTTCATCTTAACAATATTGCCCAATACTTTGGCATTCACTTGCAAAATTGCCATTGAATATAAAAATGGCTGTAGATAAAATAAGCCTTCTAAATACAGGAATCAGTAAAGTCTCTGACACAATGTGACAGTTATTGCATTTATGAAATTACTATAGAAGAGAGTGAATCAGTTAATTCACATTTTGTACTCCCTCTGATGCTGCTTGCGGCTACATGGGGCTGTCAGGACATCAAAGAAGAGTCACTACTTACCACTAGGGATATAAGATGACCTGCAAAATACCAAATCCTAGAATTGCCTGGTATGGAAATGACTAAAAATGAATCCAATCTTCTTGAGCCTAGAGGATTCCTATTGAACTCTTTGTGAACTGACAGAAATTAGTTTATGGATTTAGCTCATTGAGGGCTAGTGTACATAACTAAATCATGTGTTAAAGAAGGGCAATAAATCATGTCCTTAGAAATTTACTTTTGATATCCTAATAGCTTAGTAGTGAAAACTGGCAAATTCCCACTGAAGACAATGAAAAAAAAATGCCTTGTAGTAATTTTTTCTATGTGTAAGTGACAGAATGTCACTGGTTTCTCTCCTGTTCTGTCATAAAAAGGTTCAAAGGTACAGGAAGTGTAGTAAACCAGAATGTTTTTAGTATTTGCTCCCAATAGGCTTGTAGTTCATGCTTTGAATGTCTGTTCTCTTTTAAAAACTTGTTCCCGGATGCTTATATACCTTCCCAAATCTAGTAATTAGAGCTGATAGGTTTTTACCTTTTACACCTTCATCCTAAAACTTCTATACCCTTCCTTCTATTTACTTTTTTCTTCATCCATCTGTCACTTATCTTGATTCCACTGAGTGGAAATGCTTAATTGTTTACACAATTTTTTCCTTTCTTAAAAAGATGGTGAATTATTCTTCACTTTCTCATATTTTTATGGAAAATAGTTTGAATCTGTTATGCAGACTGGGGAGGTGCTGTTCAAAATAGATAGGAATAGATGCATGTGTAATTTCTATGGATTTTTTGTTATCTGCAAGATAATGGCTATTTAGGTGATGCCACCAGCGACTTTATGGACCGCTACAACATTCAAGCCTTGTTTTAAAAGCTTTGAGTTAAAATTGCAAAGTAATTGAGCATTTCACTGCAAAATTGTGTAGTATGCATCCATTGCAAAATGAAAGTTCTGGGTATAATTCAGTAATTGTCGCTTTAAAATTTAAATGACCTTTTTTTTAACTCTAATTTTGATTTGTTTGTTAAAATTATGTTGGAATTTTAATACTGGCCAAGAATTTTAGAAATAACTGACTTTCCTTTCCTGCAGGTTTAAATATTTTTGTAAATATGGGAGTGAATGACTGTGTGATTTCCAAGTTTACTGTCTAAAGCTAGACTCTCTCTTTTGCCATTTTCATTATAAATTACTTGCCTTTGTTATGGAATAATATCAAGCTGAAGAGTTTTGTTCCCCCCCTGTCCCAGTGCTCTTAGTAGTCTCCTTTTGCACATTTTTATTCATCACCCTCAACCGCTTTCCCACAAAGTCAAGTAAATGTACATCAATGCATTTTTATTGACTAATAATATCCTTTGTTAATTGGCAGCCATGGCTCCTGTCACACCTCTCCACCGCGAGTTCTCCGAATCGGAGCGAAACCTCAGTATTCCGAACGATTCTCCTGCCGTCGTGGGTGGCCTCTGCAACGAAGCCTACGAAGGTGACCCCACTGGTGGGTCGGAGTCTCCCGCCATGATCAAAGCCTACCCTTCCTCACCCCCTATGGATGAGGAAAAGACTCGAGTGGATGATACTCAGCCTGTGAGAGGTACGTTATTCTTAAGTTCAGGGGCATAGAGGCCGCGTACAGCTTGTAGATTTTTTAGGCCTTGTCTTTTCCCTCAGGCGTTTATATCCCCTGAGGAAAGGTTGTGATCCGTTCTCTCGGGTTACCAGGGATTCATTGTTTAAGGTTAGGTATTGGAGTTTGATCATGCTGAATCCCTTGCTCCGCTTCTTATTCTTCTGTTGTCCGCCTTCCTCCTTAATATTTTTTGCCCACAAGTTATTTTGAGTAGAGGAAGAAGGGGCCCTAAATTCTGTATAGGAAGGTGAAGGTTGTACTGAAGGATGATAGGGCATGGGTGCCGGGTATCCCAGATTCGCTGATTTCTTGGGAATAAATGGAATCATCAAAAGGTGTTTAGATTCCAGATTTTTAGTATATGAACCGTTTGTGTTTGTTCCTGGAGATTTCTAATCCGCCGCCTCCCCCACTATTTGGGGAGGGCGCTTCGGTATGGTTTGCGAAACATGTCTGACAGTCGCGCCCCTAAGACGAGATCTAAAGATACTTCTTGGATTTCTGATCGAATCCCGTCTGGTCGGTGGAGTTCATGAAGATCCTTTCCCGGGGACACGATCTTAAGACATTTCGAAACGTGGTGGAAAAAGTAGGCAATAAAAAAGGGTTCGAAAGTAGGGAGTGTGTATATCCGTTTGCGGGTTCGTTCTCGCTCCCAGTTTTAATCAAAGCGGTGGATGCTCTTGTACGAGCTTTGCCCATTCTTCATAGAGTATGTATTACATGTATTTGACCGAAGGCGAACCGACTTATTGCTCCGCCACGGATTAGGTCCTTGGCACATCGTTTTTTAGATATTCGACCTTGGCATTCGGAGGAAAAATTAGGTTGTTCAGTTTATTATCGTTGGAGGGGCTTTGATTCAAAAGGTTTGGTCACCTTTCGGTCTACATTGTCAGGGTCACCCCGACGCCCAGTTTAGGGTCATCAAGGCGATGGAGAACAGCTATCTTGACTATGCCATGTCAAGGAATATTGCGTTATAAGCCGTGTAAGTGAGACCGCGGAAGATAGATCTTATTTTTTTATGTATTCTATATGCGAAGTGTTATAATTACTGGTATTTGACTATTTGTGTTGTCATAAATTCATGCGCCCTTCCCAGATCATTTTAGCTTTCTCTCCTTAACGAATCCTCTACATCATTGACCTCCACCCAAGCACTGTCCTTGTCAAGACAATCTGTACACCTCTTTCGTTTAGCGACCTTGTCACGGCCGAGCCCATAAAGCATATTTGAGAGTTTCCCTTCGTCGCCAAAACTCGCATTTGTTGGCTCAACTTAACCTTCTGGGGAAAGAGTGAAGGTGATTTATCTGGGTTGGCTACTTTTTCTAGAGGGGCATAGCGTCGGATTGGATACCACGAGTGTTAAGGTCACACGTGTGTCTCTGCGTGTGTGTGCCGGAATCGCTGCATATAATATAATTGTGTTAGAAACGTTACTTTCATTCGATCGCTCGATTCCAGAGGAGTGCTAGCGCGTGGTCATTCGTTTCTTTAGCTTGACGCGTTCTTTCGTCGACCCATTGTGGCCCTTAGATCCACTCAGGGAGATGTCTTATCTGTGTCAATTTACTTTTGATAAGAGATCCCCCCACGCCCATAATAATGACATCCACGACATATTCGGTAAGCGGTTTGTGGTATTTTGTCTTTGGTAGCTATGTTGAATAGTTGGATTTTTTTTTGGGGGGGGGGTTCAGGGATGATATTATAAGGTTGTGATTAAGAGTGAAGATGAAGGGAGGTTGTTTAAAACCTCATCATTAATCTATTAAAAAGGACGATATGTCTTAGAGTTATGTTGCGTTATGGTTGAACATCGGGGCAAGAGTGCTAGTGTTTCTGGTAAAGGTGAAGAAACTGAAGAGTTTTGGTCACTAGTGGAAAAGATTCAGGGTGGCAAATAGAAAATGTGGGCTATTATTTTATTTTTGTCCTCTCGACTATTGGCTCATTTATAGGAGCAACTCGGCCCCAAACCTGTTTCTCATTTTAGGTAGCGAGATCAAACCTCGTTTAGGTTTTAGGGGGCATTTTAAAATACTTGGCTCTTCAGTAGATTTTTTTTACTTTTTGGTCACCCTCCCACCCACCTATGGATTTAGGTTTGAAGAGATTTTGCTGCTCTTGATTTATTAATTGTCACATTGTTCGTTCTACTCATTCTCTACATTTATCATTTCTGTTTTGAACCTTATTCCCTCTTCTGTTAATAGCTACCATTTTCAAGGTTGGCAAACTACACTTTGTTATTTGATCCTTTCGCTATTATAAAGGCCCTAGTAAGCTAATTTTGCTGTAATAACCAATTATTTTTATTAAATAATCAATATTGATTATTTTTTTTAAGATTATGTAGGTAGGTTATGTGGCTAGAAAGGACCTCCCCTTCCCGAATGGATAATGAAACTAGCATAAAGATCAGATGACCATCGCTGGTGAGAGCGAGGGCACCAGGAACTGGTCCTCGTTTGGGACTGGAAGTATTTAAACCAACCCCGGGGCAAGGGGAACCAGAGTATGGGGATATAACTACCAAAGCTACCAATCGACAGGACGAATGAGTTATTTGATTAGCTGCGTATGTGAGGATGTGTGTAAGATGTATACCCCATGGGGGTAAACAGCGCAGCTACCAATCGGTGGCCAGACCTCTACATGCGCCTAGTTTAGTGTTCGTTTGAGATTAAACGACACCTTGACGCCAGAAAATCAACGCCGCCATTCGCCAGTCGAGCGAGAACGCCTGTATTCTTTTTTTGCGAGTTCTACGATTTTTGAGAATTATTGAGGGTGGGGGAGTCTTCTGCGATCATGTTAACCGGTGGTCCCTTTTCGTATATTCTTTTGAATTTCTATTTTTAAAATCCATTTTGACCCCCCCCCCCATAAAACTGAAAAAAATGGCATCTGTACTGGTAGATTCTCGGTAAGCATCTCGCTGAGACCACCAATAAAAAATGGTTAGCACTAGTCGAATCTCTCGGTGGTCAATGTCGTCCCGTGGCTATTTTCTGGGGGGGGGGGGGGGCACTTTAGGTCCTTTTAACTTATAAACCAGAAAAGATCGATCCGTTTTTGAGAAGCAATATTTTAAAAACCGTAGCAGCTCGGGAGATGAACTAAGAACACATGAAAGACGAATCCTTTATCTATAAATACTTTTTCTTTGTAAAAATAGTCTAAAGTTATTTAATGAGTCGATTAACCTTTAAAAAAAAATGATGTAAAATCATGTTTTTATTTTCTAAATTGCAACCTTTAAAATGTTTTAAAATTTTAAACAATTTAAATTTTAATGAATGGAGGTAAAGATTACACAGTCTTTTTGACCATAAAGGAGTGCATATTGAACCTTTCATTAAAATTTAAAGGTTTCAATTTAGAAAATAAAAGCATGTTTTTTTTAAAGGCTAATTTACTCATTAAATGACTTTATGACGATTTTTTACAAAGAATAAGTATTTATAAAGGATTCGTCTTTCATTTGTTTTTAGTTCATGTCCCGAGCTGCTATGGTTTTTAAAATATTGCTTCTCAAAAACGGTCCAATATTTTTTTGGCCACCCTGTATGTAGGATAAAATAAGAGTTAATCCTTGAGAAATATTCCGGTTGGACGAAGATAGTTTTACAACTTCTGAATACCATCTAGTAAGGTCTCACGGAGCAAATTTTCCATTCAAAATCAGCCTAGGAGGGAACCGGTTTCTCGCTTGTCGCCCCACTTCGAACTATGAAGGCTCGGTAATAATTAAATCAGACGCTTGTGCGCAATTTTGGTGTTCGTTATCGGTTGTCTAGTTCGTACATTGGAATACTCTGTTGTCGAACAATTCTGATAGCGGCTTTCCTCCGGCGGGTGAGGCGATCCCACATTACACGTGCTAACTTCTCAAAGTACTATCCTGTCCCCATCATCGTTCTATTTATGTACAGCATCCTTATCCCGCGAGAGAGCACAAAGCCAAGTTGAAAATCTGATGGATTGTTCATTCATTTCAGACTAAATAAACCCTTAACGGGAAAGTTTATCATGCATGAACAACACAAAGTGGATCTTAAAGTGGATTTCTAACTTATCCTCGAATTCTATCTACCAAAGCCGATTGGTTCGTCCATTATTCCTACTCTCCCTTTTGTGGAGAACGCGAACAAGGATTAAATATAACAAGGTTTGCTGATCAAAGTCGCATACTCTCACTTATTCTGATTTATGACCTTACGGCCTTCAAAACTTTCAATAATTCCCGGCCTAACCTTGGGAGGACCTTGATAATTATTATATCATTCGAAAGAGAATGTAAAACAACATAAGGGTTTCAAATTTCGTTAGAATCGGCCGAATAGTTATGATGTTATTGCAAAATGATTCTCCGGCTAACCTTGTGAGGACTTTGGCAATTATATCATTTGAAAGAGAATGTAAAACAACATAAGGGTTTCAAATTTCGTTAGAATCCCCCGAATAGTTATGTTATTGCCAACTAATTCCCGAGCTAACCATGGAGCGACCCTGGCAATTATTATATCATTCGAAATAGAATGTAAAACAACATAAGGGTTTCAAATTTCGTTAGAATCGGCCGAATAGTTAGTGTTGTTCCACACACCCCCCCCCCCCCAAAAAAAAAGCAAAACGGGAGCCAACCGACCGACATAGTGAGGTATAGAGTCACACGCGACTAAAAACAGAAAATTTAGTCCTTCTCATTATTACTCTACCCCCTAATAGACTTGTCCTGAGAACGGATATTCACTGGCGACTGCAGGGATTTGGAGATAAGAACTAGAAGGACTTTGGGGGATTATTGATGCGGGTCGCCTTGAATGTGTGTCCGCAATAAATGGATTTAAGTTTTCATCACGGCGCTTTTGAACGTTCGCCGTCGCCTCATGACTACTGCTGGCGGCCTTCTCGCAGTGACGTATTTCAAACTTTATTTCGCTCAAAAATATAAATGATTTAATACTGTTATCGACTTTATTGCTATTTTGACACAACCTTAATATAGCCCGCAAAGGGGTCAGGCGTAGCATAGACGACTATGCTGCAGCTGACATCTGGGGATTGCTTTCCTTCCCTGCCCCAATGTCTAGGAAGCTTTGTATCTATATCTTTCCTGTGTCGGCAGTTCCAATCTCCGCCCGGATTCTTTTTAAGTTGACACTGTTTACTAAAGGAGATTACCGTTGTGATCGGGCACCACGGTGGGGAGTTGGGGCTTGCCCTGGCTGATGTCCGCCTGAGCAGCAACATAGCTTGATAGGAGGACTGAAACCAGCAAACTTTAACTTTATCTTTTATTTTCACTTTATCGTCATTTTCTTTGCGCGAGAAATGCCCTCGTTGGTTTCCGCTTTAAATTTTATAAAGATAACCGTGCGAATGTACTACGATCTCGCGCGCTAGCTTGCTACCGTTTTTCTTGCTAGTTACTATTAGTCGGTTTATTTTGTTACCATTCGCCGGGCTTGTTGGCTACCGTTACCAGGGCTAGTTTGCTACCGTTACCCGGGCTAGTTTGCTACCGTTACCCGGGCTAGTTTGCTACCGTTACCCGGGCTAGTTTGCTACCGTTACCCGGGCTAGTTTGCTACCGTTACCCGGGCTAGTTTGCTACCGTTACCCGGGCTAGTTGGCTACCGTTACCCGGGCTAGTTGGCTACCGTTAGCCGAGCTAGTTGGCTACCCTTCTCCGAGCTAGTTGGCTACCGTTCTCCGGGTTAGTTGGCTACCGTTCTCCGGGTTAGTTGGCTACCGTTCTCCGGGTTAGTTGGCTACCGTTCTCCGGGTTAGTTGGCTACCGTTCTCCGGGTTAGTTTGTTACCTTAGCCGGGCTGGTTGGCTACTATTAGTCAGGCTAGTTGGCAATCGTTAGTCAGGCTAGTTGGCAATCGTTAGCCTGACTAGTTTGTTACCGTTAGCCTGGCTAGTTTGTTACCGTTAGCCTGGCTAGTTTGTTACCGTTAGCCTGCCTACTTTGTTACCGTTAGCCTGGCTACTTTGTTACCGTTAGCCTGGCTACTTTGTTACCGTTAGTCTGGCTAGTTTTTTACCGTTAGCCTGGCTAGTTGGCAATTGTTAGTTGGGCTAGTTGGCTACGGTTAGCCGGGCTGGCTGGCTAATATTACTCTTAGGCATTGAACACAATATGATCCCGTGCTTTATATATAATAGCAACGCACTCGGCCTTATCGTCCAAGGGTCTGGTGTCGAACGCGAATAATTCTCGTCCGTCTCTTCCTTCAGCGGAATCCTCTTTGCCTCGTCCTTGCTTTAGCTCTGAATAAGACGCGTTGTTTTTGTTGCAGATGTGCGCAATATGAGACTTTGAAGTTGACTTTGACTTAATGTAAATAAATGAGTTGTCAGCTATTCTGAGCCGCGTTTGCTCGTGTGCGGTATCTATCCGGCGTGAAAGATGCAACGCCGCTCTTGTACGGCACGCATCTCAGTGGCGGGAAAGTGGCCGCCACGTGGAATGCGAGTGGAGTCCATTGGTGGGATGCGCCGGTTTCAGGTGTAAGGGCGCGTAGTCAGTCTTCACCGAACCGCCATCGTGTGGCGAAATGATGACTTAAGAGTGAGCGGTGCAGTGCATTCTTTAAGTTCGGTACTATAACGGATTGGGGTTCGATTCTCGAACGAGATAGACTCCAATAATTGCCTAACGATATCTATTACTGAAAATGGAACCTTGTTGCGCCTGTTAGCTGCTGCTGCTGCTCGATTATTCGATTCTGAAGATCAGAGTGCAGTGAAAAGGTGCGATATAAACAAGAATTATTATTTACTTTACTTCCCCACTCCGCTGCCCCAGTCGGCAGTCTCGAATTAGATTAATACTACCTAGGCTTTATTCCCTTTTAGTCATTTCTATTTTAATATTTTTTTGCCATTTTGCTTACAAGCCTCTTCTTATTTATCCCTCTTTAACAGCGGCTAATATTGCAGGCTAGTCGCCAATCATCTTTCGTCCAATAATCCCTGGTCGTGGCCGGGAAGCGTGAGTGTTAGTTAACCCCCACCCTCCTGGTAGTCCCCGTTTGGGAGGGGTTAATATGTCTGCATTCTTCCCCCCTCTTTTCCTTTGCCCTTTCCTTTCATTTTCCTATCTACTCTTTTACGCCCTCGCAAGGGGATGTTACGTGACATCCGTATTCCCCCCCCCCTCCATCCTCACAGGACCCAGCACATGTAGTTTTGCCCTCCCGGCCTTAATTCCTGCAGGTGGATATGTGGCTATACATCTTCCAGGCATTATAACTTCCATCTTCACCACTTTACAGACCTCCTCACAAACCTTCTGCGGGAGATGCCCTCGTTGGTTTCCGCTTTAAATTCGAGAGAAAAAAAACTTGCCAGTTACCTTTACCTAGGCATTACTACTACTGATTTGCTGTAATAATCCGTTTCATTTTCGACCCCTAATGTCGTTTTGTGCTCTTTTGCCCTTTCCTGGATTACTGGGGTCATGGGAAGGTCGTCCCTCGTCCTTCTGTGCCTTGTGCGATTCTCCTACGGTCTCTTGCAAGGGACCTGCTTGAGTTTATGGACTTTTCCATCACTGTTTTCCACCTGTAGGATTTTGGGGCTCACACTGTCAAGAAGGTGACCTAGTTATCCCCGTTTGTAGATTCCCAGTACTCGTTATCATGCTCGTAAGACAGGATTTTGACCTCTTTTGTAGGAAGGATCTCGAGGATTGTCCGATGTCCGTACGAGTAGCTCGATTTTTTTTGTCTTAGACTTTAGCAGTCCTCGCTATCGTTTCTTACCTTGTTGATGCGCCCATTATCGTTCCTGATGACGGCAGTTTTTATCATCTCTTCCAAGTAAGCTTAGATGTCATCCGCGGGCGTCATCTGTCCCCACTCCCGCCTTGCTCGACGAAGGAATTGTACTGAGGCTACTTCGACGATTCCTTCGAGTGTGAATAATCGATCTTTCGTTGCCCCATTAAGGCGAGGTTGGTTATCGATTCGCTTCCGCGTCAGTGTGCTCTAGCACTAATACCTGGAGGTCAATTCGTGTGCATGCTGTGATTTCCGCGAGGTGTATGCGTTAAGGGAGGTGAGGATACTGAATGTGTCGTGCATTCATTACTCATCGGTCCTGATAGATAAGAATGGTTTATCTCCGATATCAGTCGTTGTTATCATAATCTGATAGTCATTTTCGCCTGTATACCTTTTTTTAAAATTTTGTCATCGTTTTAACCTCACGCAATTACTAAAGTGTGCCATCAAACGAATAGACGTTGCTGGAAGATGGCACGCGGCTCTAAATTAGGACAGATTCTTTTAACAAAGTTAACAAGCATGTATTATTCGGTGGCACAGTTGTTTAAGATTCGGACGCATTGTGTAATAAGCCTTCACTGATTCCGCGCGAGGGGAATGAATATCCAGCGGTTGATTCCACCGAACAAGTGCTCGGTACATGCGAGCAGGCCATTAGTGTGTCGGCTTCGCGCAGAGCTGCAACTGGTCCGTTCCTCAAGTCTTTTACCCCCGGTCAGTATTCGTCTTGATTCTTTGTTGTGATAACCATATTCCTTTGTCGGACTTTGGTGCTATTTGGATCGTGCCTTTTAAGACTAGAGTTCTTATTTAGTATTAGGGCTAAGATCTTGGTTTTTCCGAGTAGTACTCGAATGAGGTCGACTGTTAAAAGATGAGATTGAAGTTCACATAAGGTACGCTGAAATATGGATCCGCCCCCCCACCCTCCTATTAATTTGCTTGTATTCGTAGTCATAGTTTAATTATCTTTTTGTACGTACATGACGGTATTGAAGGTCAGGTCTTATAATTCTCGTTCAAATTTGATGGTATTTCTAAAGACCCCCCCCGCCCTCCATGTTTTCCTACTCTTCTCTAGTAGGGGAGGGGGGGGGGGCAGGCTTTGGTTCGTAAATAGCTTGTGATTCGCGTGAGGCTTCCCTCCGTCAGCCATTCCCCTTCCCCCCCCTTTCTGTTGGGGGGATGGGATTGCAAGTGTTTGTTAAACAAACCTCGGCTCAAGTTTGGAGTTTAAATAGGCGAATTGTTTGTGGGTTTCGACTCTTTGTTCACCCATTAAAGGGGGAGGGGGTGTACTAGATAGAGAGTAAAAGGAGGGTGAGTTTCAGTAGCGCTGATGCACTCTGACCACCCTTGTCGGGAAATCGAAATCGTAGACTATTTTTTTTTTATATTTTTGGTGTTTTTTTCTCTGTTAATTTTATTGAAATGGTTTCTTCTCGTTCACTATTCATACTAAATGTGGCTGTACTTCGCTTAACGTAGGAGAATTGTGTTTCCATTCGGATAAGGTGTATAGGTTACCTCCTTGAAAAGGGGTCAAGGGCTAAAGTTTGCATTTTAGAGCAGCTGCTCTTCTCTGTCCGAACCCTTTCCGCATGTTTATTTTTCCTCTTGGGTAAAATTTCCTTCGTTGGTTTCCAAGATTTTCTCTTTCCCCTCTCTTAATTAAAGGAGCTCTCGTGTTCACGAGCCCCTTCCCTAGTGAGCACTGGGTATGGGGGTAGGCAGGGGGGGCGACTACGAATCCCGGGAATCGAGCCCTGTTCCGAGGCTTGGAAATCGAGCGCTCTATCTTGTATTTCGCATTTTTGTTCGTCCACCTTTATTGAATGTGGCGTCAGCGACACTGCCTTCCTTGGTTGTCTTTGCCTGGTATCGAAATTATATCCTGGGGCGAGGGGGGAAAGAGCCATATGTTCTTTATTGTTTATGTTTACTAGTTTGCCTATGTTTACGACCTAGTTGAGTGGAAACCGCGTCAGATTACAGCCAAGTTAAGGCACATCACGTGTGGCAAGGTGGAGTCTCGTTTCTGATCGCTTTCAAGGCTGTGGTCCTATACGGTGTACATAACCCTGGTTAGGGTGGTAAAATCCGAACCTAATTATTAGTTGTTCTTGTTACTAATTTTTATCACTTATCGACGCTCTTGTCCGTTTGATTGTCTTGGTGGCCTTTTGCGAATGTCTGGAAGATGGACGTCGTCGGGTTGTTGTGGAATTTCGTCGAGAGGTGCGAATTTGGTGTTTTGCCCATTCGAAGTAGGGTTCTTAGGACGAAGGCGCCGTTTCGCTCATGCCCTTGGATAATGTTGCCCCTTGTCATTGCGTTGTGTTCAGGGAGAAAGTTTTTTTTTTGCATCTCGCTTGAACTGGCTTCAGCTCGATACACGGTTGATGCGATTGAGGTTCGGGGTATTATAGTTTGATAGTGCGTCATTTTAATGGGAGGAGGAGGGTGTGGGGGTGTTCTCCCGCCCCCAGTATTTAAGGTTGGGTGGGTTTGTCGCAATTCTTTCTCTTCTCGCACCCTTTGGGTTCCATTTTGTCTCGTTGGTCATTGCAGGGCACCTACTTTATATTGGGAAAATGGACGAAGGGGACGCTAGGTCCAGGAGAGTTGTGTTCCCTTCCTATCGGTGCCCGATTTACTCTCCGTTATAGGTATTCGACTGACCTTCGACCCATTCACTTCTAGCTTTACTACTTAGCCAACCTTTTCTCACCCTGATGCCCTTGTTAGTCTTCGCTTTAAAATCTTCCACGGGGGCTCCGTCTGTCCCATTGAAGGTCGTCCCGCATTGTCCAGTTGAGGCAGCACTCGATGCACATTAGAGCGCAGTTATTCCCTCTTGGCTCCTCAACCAAACACTTCACCCAATTCATCCTCAATTCGAGCTCCTTGAGAGCAACAGTGACCGGGATTGTGGCCTCTCGATTGGCCTCTGCTCCCTCCGAAGTGTGTGTGGGGAGGGAAGGGGGGAAGTTAGCTGGGTGCGGATTCAGAGGACCTGAGTTCTAATCCGTTCGGACGCATAATAAATACTGGGCATAAAGTGCTTCCGATTTCACGATTTGGGAGAGTGGGTGTCAATAGTGTGTAGCAAAAGAGGATGGGGGCTGACTTTGTTCCATATTGGTGGTGCTCTTAGGGCAGGTTTAGAAGAATTGCGACTCCTTTCAGGTTCACTCGGGCTGTGTTTGACATTTTTCAACGTCCCTTACCTCACCAATTTACGAACCTATTGCAACCCCCCCCCCCCGAAAAAGTGCCCCCCCCTGTACTCTCGCAGGGGTCCCTCCAAATCTCTCTAACCGGAGAGGAGGCTTACTCCTCTCCTTCGCCTACGAGTGTAGGGGACTCCCCCTCACCCCCTTCTCTGAGGTGCCTTCGGGCACCTTCCTCTTTCCAGCGGCGTCCCCCCTTTACTTTCCAAGGAGACTGCCAAGAAAGCCAGCAGGCAGCCCATAGCTAACCGCTCCCCATTGAAGCGGCTCGTTAGGGCAAACCCCTTAGGGGGGAGAGGGAAGCCAGGCTCCATTGGTCGCTTCCCTCAAAAGACCTGCTGGCTAAAATATTAAATCTAGCGAGGGTCAAGGCCTGTGCCTCCCAAGACGAGACTAATGACACTGTTGCTAATAGGACCTGTGATGTCGTCGGGGGGGGGGGGGTAGAGAGCCGAAGATGACCCGTTTCTCGGACGGGAGTCTTGTGGCGAATGCGGCGAATCCCGCCGAGGCGGGCAAGATAAGTGCTCTTCAGACACTTGATGGCACCCCGGTGAGTGTAACGCCGCACTCTACCATGAACTTTGTGAAAGGAGTAGTTTATGCGAGGGAACTCGTTGACTACTCCATTGAGGACATCACCTTAGAGCTGGCCGACCATGGGGCGGTCAAGGTCGAATGTGTGATGAGAAAACAGGGAGGGGCCTCGAGACCCACCCCTACATCTTCGTCACGTTCGACTGTGACAAGCTCCCTGAATCGGTGCGTGCCGGTTGGTACCGCTACCGCGTGATGGCATTCGTGCCACTGCCGCGGCGATGCTATTGCTGTCACCTCTTCGGCCATACAAATCGTTCTTGTAGACGTGCAAAGTCAGGGTCACCTGAAGTCTGTGTAAATTGCTCCAAGGCCGCACACGATAAGTCTAAATCGTGTGTGGCTAAGTGTGTCAATTGTGGAGAGCCGTACCCCGCTTCTTCGAAGCAATGTGGTGCATATCTCCTAGAGAAAGAAATCCTTGCCGTTCAGGCCCAGGATCGACTCTCATTCCGCGAGGCTAAGGACTTGGTCCTGGTGCGCCCGGCTCTTCCTGGGACGTCTTATGCCTCAATAGTTAGAAAGGCACCCTCTGCTCCTGGCCCATCCAGGCCAACTAGCACGGTTGTTTCCGCGCCCATTTGGAGCCCTTCTGCAGGCTCTACTCAACCCGGGCGCTCCCCTGGTAAAGCTGGCGGCAAAAGGGGTTCACACCCAGCGACCGTTTCCCGGCGTTTTTCTAAGAGGGGCCCGCCTCTCCACCGAGCTAGGCCTGGAGGGCATATTCCTTCAATGGAATTGCCGTGGACTCCGGGCCAACTGGAAGGAGCTGCGGAGGCTCGTCTCGTTCCGTTCCCCGTTATCTATTTTTCTGCAGGAAACAATGCTAGGCGCATGCCCCCTGCCCTCCCTCCCGGGGCATAAGGGTCTTGCGACCCCACCACCACGAGATGGCCGAGCTGGGGGATGCGCGGTTTACACCCGACTTGATGTCTCCGTTCTTCCTTTCACTTTAGATAGCTCCTTTCAGGCAGTGGCTGTGCAGCTTCACCTGGATAGCAGGTATACTATCATTTCTGCGTACATTCCACCGTCAGCTGACTTCGACGCAGGGGACTTCCGCCGCGTCGTGGCACAATTGCCGAGGCCCTTTCTCTTGCTTGGAGATCTGAACGGCAGGCATCCTCTCTGGGGAGATTACTCAATAAATCCCAGGGGACGAGTCCTTGCCGATCTGATCGAAGAGCTTGAGATAGGTGTCCTAAATGTGGATGAGTTTACGCATCACTGTCCGAGAACCGTTTCATTTTCTTGCCTTGATCTTACTTTGTGCTCTTCGGATGCACAGCCTGATTTTGATTAGTGGGGTGGTCGATGACCTCCATGGTAGTGATCACTTTCCCATTCAAATATCATTTTCACGGCAACTGCCGCCTGAGAGCCCACCTCGGTGGTGCTTGGCGCGGGCGCGGTGGCCTGCATTTCAGGAAATGACTGAATTCTCTATCTCAGTCGAGGAGCTTAGGTCGGTAGATAAGGCCGTTGAGTTCTCCGGCAACCTCATCGCCGCGGGCCTGACTACTATTCCCAGAACGTCTTGCCGTTTTGCACGCCGACCACTCCCATGGTGCTCGGCCGAGCGTGAGACGGCCCTCAAACAGAAGCGTTATGCCTACATGCGCTATATGCGTCGCCCGAATGATTTCACTGTCGCTGAAATTCGTCGGGCTAGGGCTAGGTTCCGGTATATTTCGAAGCACGCCCGACTCTTCTTGGCGGTCATACGTGTCTTCATTGACGGGAAGACCCCTCTGGCAGAGGTGTGGAGGCGAGTCAAAAGGATTCGGGGCAATTTCTCGCAGGACCCCCCTCCCGTTCTCCAGGAGAATGGAACCGCAATCTCGGACCCAGCGTCCGTGGCTGAATCCATCGCGACCGGACTTTACCTCCAGAGGCGGAGAACCCTTCAACGACAGGTTTACTGTGAGTGAGTTGCGTTCCGCTCTTGCTTTGTGCGCGGTCACCGCCCATGTTCCGGACGATTATCCGTACACCATGCTTCGACACCTGGGTGAGCGAGGCATGGCCTTTCTGTTAGATTTTTTAAACAGGATCTGGGTGGAGGGCCTCCTCCCAGATTCTTGGCGAATCGCCACTGTGCTCGCCTTTCGCCATCCTGGGAGAGATCCTTCTACTCCGACCGGTTTCCGGCCAATCTCTCTAAACTCTTGCGTGTGCAAGTTGATGGAGAAATTGGTAAATGTTAGACTAGCCTTTTTCCTGGACAGCAGAGGCCATCTGTCTCCTGCACAGTGCGGCTTCCGCAAGTTTCACTCCACGTCGGATGCTCTGCTCCGTCTGGAAAATGCCGTCTGCGAGGCTTTCCTTCGTAGACAGCACTACGCCACGGTCTTTTTCGATCTGGAGAAGGCCTATAATACCCATGGCGATACGGTATCATGGAGACTCTCCACACGTTGGGGGCGAGGGGACGCCTCCCAGTCTTTATATCTGAATTTTGGGCGAGATCGTCGATTCCGCGTACGGGTGGGGGGTGCTCTCTCCGGCCCAAAGAGGCAGGAAGAGGGTGTCCCGCAGGGAAGTGTCGCTCAGTGTCACACTCTTGGCCCTGAGCATCAACGGCATCACCTGGGTGCTGCCGGAAGATGTTCGCTCTACGTGGACGACCTTTCGATCTCTTTTGTCGCGGCCCAGATGCCAACTCTGGAGCGTCGACTCCAACAGGCATTAAATCGCGTCTCTTGCTATGCCGAAGCGCACATGTTTCGGTTTTCTTTGGCCAAGAATAAGTTGGTGCCCTTCTGCCGCCATCCACAGCTCCACCCTGACCCAAACTTGTTTCTTAATGTGGTATTCCTGGAAGTGGTTGAATCGCACCGTTTCTTTGGTCTTGTATAGGCGCCATGGATATTTTCCGTTCCATGATGTTCAGCGCTTGGGGCGCTGATAGGGCTACTGCCTACTTTTTATCGATTCTTTGTTCGTTCGAAGTTTGACTACGGATCCCCGTAAGGCGCGCGGCGATTTGCCATCCTGGTCGCCGTGCTGACGGGAGTCAGAGCTCCGTCCGGCCCCAGCTTAGCCTCTCCTCCTTCCTTCTGACGGGCGACAATAACTTGATTGAAGTTGTGTAGCCCTTAAACAATCGATAATCAATCAATCGACTACGGATGCGAGTTTTATGTATCCGCAGCCGAGCGTGTATTGCAGAAGGTAGACTCCATCCACCACACCTTCCTTCCGCACTTCCCCATTGAGAGCCTACTAGTCGATGCTGGGGAGATGCCACTCGCTCTACGCCGTGTACAGTGCATTATTCGCATGTTCGCGCGAGCCCGGCGCCTCCCTCGGTCGCCAACAGCTCTCACTGCATCCGCAGCTGATTTCGACGTTGCCTATGCCGCCGAGAGAGGACAGGCATCCCCTAAGCCCTTTGGGTTTAGGGCCAGGAAACTCCTTCGAGTTAAGTATAGCTTTCGGGCCGGTGTCGCCCCTGGTTCTGCGCAGGACGCCACCCAGCAGGATACTACCTATTTGCTATTTGTCCACACACCTCTCCTCTCAAACTTCTACAGCGCCGCGGGGGAAAGCTTTCGGCCTTTTGGAGCAGACTTCTTGTCACGCTGGAACCGTGCCAGTGTATACGGATGGCTCCAAGTCCGAAGAGTGGGTCGGCTTGCACGCTGTATCCCCTCTGTTTGAAGCCAGCTAGGCTCTGCCAGGCGCTGCGTCTGTCTTCACGGCTGAGCTGGTGGCAATACACCACTCGGTACGGGAGATTACTCGACGTGCCCGGTTCAGATACCGGATTATCATCTATAGGGACTCGCAAAGCCCCCCCCGAGTGCTCTCGGGGCATTGGAATCTCCGTATCCTCTGGTTCGCGATATCCGTGACGCCACGGTTTTGGCAAGCCAGGCGGATGTCGAGATTATCTTCTGCTGGGTTCTTGGACATGTAGGAATTGCGGGGAATGAGCGCGCCAAAGAGTCCGCGAGGACTCTGCGACCGGACCAGCGTTTCGCGCTTCCTCACACCGACTACATGGCAATAATACGGGCAGCTTTTGGGGCTGCTTGCCATATTAGATGGGAGACGGTCGAAGGGAACGTAAAGCTGCGTGCCATTGCGCCGCGACTGTTCCCATGGACCTACACCCCAATGCCGCGAAGGCTTCAGGTTGCTTTCTGTCGTCTCTGAATTGGACACACTCGGAGGACGCACCGCCATTTGATGGAGCGCTCGCCAGCGCCCTACTGTGAAGACTGCGTTGTCCCTCAGACTGTTCTGCACATTCTTGTTGAATGTCCCAGTCTGGGCGATTCCCGCGCACGTTACCTATCCCGGTACCCGGATGGGCGGGGTCGCTACCGCCTCTCCCATGTACTCGGGACGAGTTCGTGCACATTGACTGGTGGACTTATAGTTTTTTGGCGGGAGGCCGGCCTTCTCCGCTTTATTTAACTAGTTGTTGTTTTTTTTTGGGGGGGGGGGTTCTTTGTAGGTCGCACGCTCCTGCGCCAGGGGGAAGCGGACCTCACCTTCGAGGCCGGAGCTTGCTTCCTAATTGTTGCCATTTTCCCTTTTTATTGTTGTTTTCATATTCCTATTTTAAAGTACCCTAGTGCTAGGCTGTCATGATTGCGGCGACTTATGCCCAACTGTGTAGTCGCCAGATATGCTCCTAAAATTAACAAAAACATACTCGTTTCGTTCCGACATTGTGGCCCTTTGGGTGGTCTTAGGTACTTGACAAAGGGATCGAAATCAACTAAGCAACCGCACATGGCTCTTCCACATTTCACTTTCACTATGAACCAATTATCACTCTTTAGCCGGTGGTGCCCTCGTTGTGCTTCGACTTTTTAAACAATTATAAAACGCATCCTTTCTTGTTTTCTTCGAATCAGTGTTAGTAGTGACATCACTCGTTTCCTTTGTTGATATCGTATTTCCTCCGAGTGTGACGTTATTCGTCGCTCTTTCGTGTCCGCCTTTGTTTGTTCGCTTATTGCATTAGGTGCCTCGTTCTTCCTCAGGCCAAAACCCCGAATTGGCTTCAGGATCGGCGGTATGGAGAGTTTGATCCTATTCCCGAGCGCTGCCCATCCGTCCTCCTCAAACGGAATATCCGTCGCACCATCGAGCTTGATCGTTAGAATAGAACCTGTTGATCCACTGGTTTATTGCCTTAGTGTGCAAGGAAGTTGTGAAGATGGGTGGGGGGGGGGGGCTGGCTATGGTTCTTCTAAACGTTATTTAACTTGTTACTATGCTCCTAATGGGACGGAGTGCTCATTTTGTACTCCGAAATCGAATATTTACTAGTCTTCTTTAAAGACATTCTGGGATCGATCAGGGAGGGCGTCGTGGGTTTGGCGGAGGTGAAGTGTCTTACTTTGGGTGGTGAGGAGACGAGGTCTTAGGATTGTAATGAGGGTCCTCTGCTAGAATTAGTATTAGATAAAATACGAAAACAATGTTCAGGAGAGTTGTGCCTTCCTCTCTTCTCGTGTTCTCTCTTTACACATTTTCACCTTCCTTTACCCCGCAAGGGGCGCGGCGATTTGCCATCCTCGCCGCCGTGCTGACGGGATCCAGCGCTCCGTCCGGCCCCAGCTTAGCCTCTCTTCCTTCCTTCAGATAGCCTGTATTTCTTCCCTACTTCGTCGCTTTTCTTACAACCTCTCCCACAGCTTTCTCTGGTCAGCCTCTAATTTCACAGGGTAGATGCTGACCTTCTTGTCAGCCAACCGTCCCGGATCGGGGCTGAGGGGGAAGGGGACAATTTTCCCTAACCCCTGAGCTCTGGTCTGGGGTGGTTGGTTTTTAACAACCTGCTTCATTCCCACCCATACCTTCCTCACATCCCTTTTCCTTTCCTCTTCACAATCTATCTTTTTACGCCGTGTCTAAGGTGGAGCCGCCATGCCCATGGAATGCTAGGCCACCAGGCGGGAGGGGTGGTCCTGAATGACGGCGCCTGGCTCTGCCAGGCCTGTAAGCACCTCTTGCAGTGCGGGCAACTGCGAGGGGTGATGAGCTATTGCGTCCCGCAGAAAATTTAGGATCACCATGCCCAATGATGGCAAAAATAAAAATCTCCCCTTAATTCTCCTGGTATCATCAACAGAGCCGCCCTCGAGCAGCTCCACAGGAAAAATGGAGGTCTCCTCCTGTGCTTGACAGGGGACCCTCCATATTTCTTTGACCGGAGAGGAGGCTTACTCCGCTCCTACACCTACGGGTTTAGAGGACTTCCCCTCACCCCCTTCTCTGGTTTCGGGCATCTTCCTGCTTCCAGCGCCAGTCCCTCCTTTTCTCTCCAAGGGGACTGCCAAGAAAGCCAGCAGGCAGCCCATAGCCAACCGCTTCCCATCGAAGCGGCTCGGTAGGGCAAACCCCCTTAGGGGGGAGAGGGAAGCCAGGCCCCTTCGGTCGCTTCCCTCAAGAAGACCTGCTGGCAAGAATATTAAACCTTGCCGGGGTCAAGGCCTGTGCCTCCCCACACAAGACTGGTGACGCTGCCAAGGGGACCTGCGATGTCTTGGGAGGGGATGGCTAACTGGAGGCCCCTCCTGTCATAGACATGGTCCTTGAGGCAACCCAGCCTCAGACGGTAGGGCCTTCCATAGGGGAGAATCCGGACTCGGCGCCAAGCACCGAACCAGAATCCGCCCCTATGCAAGGTCCTCCTCAAACGGTTAGGGTTTCTGAGGCAGTACAAGGAGGGAAGGGATCTCTCCGACGGGTGCCTCTACGACTACCAGGACCTTCTCCATTTCGGAGAAGGACCTGGCTGAGGCCGGTCCATCTCGCCTGGGGGCTCCTCTCAATCCGCGGGGGCTGCGGGAACGGATGGGTCTGCTGCCACTTTGGTAGGCGACTAAGCCGAGATCGGCACATCCGGCCCCTCTGCCCCCCCTTCCTACGTGTGCGGAGCCCCTGACTATGACTAAGACGAAAAGTGCACAGGGCGGAGCCTCAATAACATCGGGGCCCCAGATTCAGAGGTTACCTGGCGTTTTCGAGCCCGCTGGCTTCAAACGCTTCCTCGTTATTCGCTTCACTGATTGCATCATGTTGACCAAGGGCAACATGATCCATCAGAGGAGAGGATTAGCTAGTGCAATTGGTAGAGAGCCGAAGGTGACCTGTTTCTCGGACGGGACCCTTCTGGCGAATCCCGCCGAGGCGGCCAAGATAAGTGCTCTTCGGACACTTCCGAGTGTGAGACGGCCCTCAAACAGAAGCGTTATGCCTACATGCGCTATAAGCGCCGCCCGAACGATTTCACTGTCGCTGAAATTCGTCGGGCTAGGGCTAGGTTCCGGTATATTTAGAAGCACGCCCGCCGCTCTTCTTGGCGGGCATACGTGTCTTCACTTAACGGGAACACCCCTTTAGCTGAGGTGTGGAAGCGAGTCAAAAGGATTCGGAGCAAGTTCTCGGAGGACCCCCCTCCCGTTCTCCAGGAGAATGGGACCGCAATCTCGGACCCCGCGTCCGTGGCGGAATCCTTAGCGACCGCTTTTTTCGCATTCTCTAGCCGTGATGCTGCTCCGCCAGCATTCAATGCACGTCGTGATGTCGCGGAAGGCCGCCGGCTGGACTTTACCTCCAGAGGCGAAGAACCCTGCAACGACAAGTTTACTGTAAGTGAGTTGCGTTCCGCTCTCGATTCGTGCGCGGACACCGCCCATGGTCCGGACGATGTCTCGTACGCCATGCTTCGACACATGGGTGAGCGAGGCATGGCCTTTCTGTTATATTTGTTCAACAGGACATGGGTGGAAGGTCTTCTCCCAGACTCCTGGCGAATCGCTACTGTGCTCGCCTTTCGCAAACCGGGGAGAGATCACTACTCCGACCGGTTTCCGCCCAATCTCTCTAACCTTTTGCGTCTGCAAGTTGATGGAGAAATTGGTATATGTTAGATTAGCCTTTTTCCTGGACAGCGGAGGCCATCTGTCTTCCGCACAGTGCGGCTTCCGCAAGTTCCACTCCACGTCGGATGCTCTGCTCCGACTGGAAAATGCCGTCTGCGAGGGTTTCCTTCGTAGACAGCACTACGCCACGGTCTTTTTCGATCTGAAGAAGGCCTATGATACCGCATGGCGATACGGTATCATGGAGACTCTCCACACGATGGGGGCGAGGGGACGCCTCCCAATGTTTATATCTGAATTTTTGCGAGATCGTCGATTCCGCGTACGGGTGGGGGGAGCCCTATCCGGCCCAAAGGAGCAGGAAGAGGGTGTCCTCAGTGTCGCACTCTTTGCCCTGAGCATCAACGGCTTCACTTCGGTGCTGCCGGAAGATTTTCTCGCTACGCTCTACATGGACGCCTTTCGATCTCTTTTGGCGCGGCCCAGATGCCAACTCTGGAGCGTCGACTCCAACAGGCATTGAATCGAGTCTCTCGCTATGACGAAGCTCACATATTTCGGTTTTCTTTGGCCAAGACTAAGGTGGTGCACTTCTGCCGCCATTCACGGCTCCATCCAGACCCAGATTTGTTTCTTAATGGGGTACGCCTGGATGTGGTTGAATCGCACCGTTTCCTTGGTCTTGTATTTGACCGACTTCTCACCTGGGAGGCTCATATTCGCAGCCTTAGGGTCTCTTGTACCCGCGCCATGGATATTCTCCGTTCCGTGACGTTCAGCACTTGGGGTGCTGATAGGGCTCCCGCCTTACTTTTTTATCGATTCTTTGTTCGTTCGAAGCTCGACTACGGATGTGTGTTTAATGCATCCGCAGCTGAGCGTTTATTGCGGAAGGTGGACTCGATCCACCACACCGGCCTTTCCCTTGCGACCGGTGCCTTCCGCATTTGCCCCATTGAGAGCCTGTTGGTCGATTCTGGGGAGATGCCACTCGCTCTACGCCGCGTGCAGTGCATCACTCGGCGCCGGGAGTATTGCGTTCGACCTTTTTGGAGCACACCTCGTGTCACGCTGGAACCGTGCCAGTGTATACGGATGGCTCCGAGTCCCAAGAGGGGTTCGGCTTGCACGCCGTATCCCCTTTGTTTGAAGTCAGCGGGGCTCTGCCAGGCGCTGCGTCTGTCTTCACGGCCGAACTAGTTGCAATACACCACTCGGTACGAGAGATTACGCGACGTGCCCGGTTCGGAGACCGGATTTTGATCTATAGCGACTCACGAAACGCCCAGTGTTCTCGGGGCATTGGAATCTCAGCATCCCCTGGATCGCGGTATCCGTGACGCCACGGTTTTGGCGACGTGGCTGATGTCCAGATTATCTTCTGCCTGCTTCCTGGACATGTAGGAATTGCGGGGAATGAGGGCGCCAAAGAGTCCGCGAGGACTCTGCGACCGGACCAGCGTTTCGCTCTTCCTCACACCGACTACATGGCACGAATACGGGCAGCTCTTCGGACTGCTTGGCAAAGAAGATGGGAGACGGTCGAAGGGAACTTAAAGTTGCGTGCCATTGCGCCGCGACTGTTCCCATGGACCTATCCCCCAATTCCGCGACGGCTTCAGATCGCTTTCTGTCGTCTCCGAATCGGCCACACGTGTGACGCATCGCTATTTGATGGAGCGCTCGCCTGCGCCCTATTGTGACGACTGCGTTGTTCCCCAGACTCTTCGGCACATTCTTGTCGAATGTCCCAGTCTGGGTGATCTTCGCGCACGTTACCTGTCCCGGTACCGGGATGTGTGGGGTTGCTACCGCCTGTCCCTTGTACTCGGGACGAGTTCGTGCACATTGACTTGTTGACTTTTTGTCGGAGGCCGGGCTTTTCCCCTTTATTTAAGTTTTTTTAATTTTATTTTTGTTATTGTTTTCTTTGTAGGTTGCGCGCTCCCGCGCCGGGGTGAGGGGGGCCTCCCCCTGACGTTGGAGATTGCTTCCTAATTGTTAAGTTTTTCCTATTTTTATCTGTTTTCATATTTTTATTTTAAAGTAGCCTAATGCTAGGCTGTCGTGATTTCAGCGACTTATGCCCAAGTAGTCGCCAGATGGGCTCCTAAAATAAAAAAAAATAAAAATTCACCTTTACAATTTCCTTTCAAACCTGGTGCACATTGCCCGTTGGCGATTTTTTTTAAATGTTTGAATCCCTCCGCAGGGCAATTGGAAAAGGCGCCAAGTGTGTCTGCACAAGAGTCGCTCGTCTCGTCGAAACAGGTAGGAAACATGTTTATTTGTCTTTGATTCTTGATATGTAGCCATGTCGTCAAAAAGGATGGCAATATTTAGGGAACAATAAGAATTGATGTAATATTAATAACAAAATGTATGGATTAATTGAATTTCAGGACTTCCAGAATTCACTTTCACCTGGAAATATTTATGTAACAATAATAATTATCATTTTAGTTAATTTTTCTCTTCTTTTTTTGTTTTGCAGTCTGTGACTGATCCGACCTTCTTGCCCTCCCTAGAGGACACTGGAAGCAGTCCTTACAAGAGCCCCTTGAAGCAGGACTCGAATCGGCATCTCGGGCCATCCTTCGAAGGCCCCCCCGCCGCCGTTGTGTTCACGCCCCCCATTGTCGAAGCGAGGAAGCCGGCCTACGGCGACTCGGGCGTCCTCCCACCCCGAATGCTTCACGAAGGTGGGTGGGGAGTGATAATGACTCTATGGTTGCACGGGTCTGCCACCTCGGTGGAGGCCCGGTTTGAAACCGAGGCGGAATAGACTCTCACGACTCGTCCAGGTTCTTGCAAGTCGGGTTTGGTCGTGGCGGAAGGTGAAACGTTCTCCTTCCCTCGCATTATTGGTCTAAGCAAGGAGATTGGGGGCCAGGATGAATAAGGGGAAAGGAAGCTCAGAGGTATTTCCTTAACCCTAAATGTTCGGGCAGGTAGGGTGCACTTCTTGAGTGCCTGGAATGTCCTGTATTGTGGGGGTTCCGTTAGTTGCCCCCTCCTTCCCCCTTGAAGAAGAAGCGCGTGGGGTATCATTGTATCTGCTCAATATCTCAGATTTATTGCGCCCATTTTCCCGGGCAGGAACCCCGATCATCGATGATCACGGAGGGGAGAAGACTGTGGAGAAGGGGAGTTGCAATGGTGGGGCCCCGGAGAAGGTGGGGTTCGAGGCACCTGCCGATGAGAGCCGCTGGAAGACGATGAAGACGGCGATGTACCACCTGAGTCGACCCATCATGAAGAAGCACAACCCCCTTCCTACCGACCCCTCGAAGGGGGATCACGTGAAATACTCCCTCGCGTGCCCCCCTCATGGAATGGTAAGGGAGGCGTCCGTTCTCTACTCCACCCACTTGTGGCGATGGGCTTAGTGTGTGCCGTTGACGCCGATGTGCGTCAAAGCTTTGAAGTGGCAGGCATTTTGGGGGTTTTAGCGGATGCGGGTGATAGAGGAGAATAAAGTGACGGGGAGGAATAGGGGAGAATAAAGTAAGGTATATTAATTAATTATGTTATCAGTTTACCCACGATTCTCTTTTCTTTGGTTCTTTTAACGTGGAATTTGAACCAAGGGTCACTACACTCGATGTCTGCCAACGTCAGTTCGATCCGAATCAGACCACCATTCAGTGACTAATCGCATTCAATGTGCCTTGAATTTGCTTTAATCGGAACCAATGGTGGTAATATGTGGGTGTGTCGCGGATCCTTTCTAGTCATGCTGTTAGCGGCGTTGACACGCCCCAACCTCACATTGTGTGAAAACGGTTAATGGTGATTATTATTACTTGAAAAACAACGCCTTGCATGAAACCTGTTATTCTTAATTAAAGCGGAGTTTCTGTCGTTCCTATCCCACCGACGTGTCTCAATTACACTAACGAAGGCTCGTCCTTGATTAATGGTATTTCCACTTCCCGCCAGGTGGGACGAATCCTCACCTACACACTGTTCTTCTTTCTCCTGTGGGGTACGCTCATCTACATCACGTTCGAAGAAGCGCTGCCTGGCGGCAATCTGTTCTCCTTGCTCATCCTCGTCATCGTCGCTCAGCTCGCGGGTTTGCTGGTTTCCAAAGTCCGGCTTCCGCCCCTCCTCGGGATGCTGGTGGTGGGGATCGTGTTTAGGAGCGTGTCGGGCCTCAACGTGATCGGGGACAGCATCGAGCCACAGTGGTCCTCCAGTCTCAGGTGGGTTCGGGGGGCCCAGCTTGTGGGTGTTCCTCCGTCTGGAGCCTAGTCTGGATCTAAGATGACTGCACGCACTTTAAAACTCGCAGGTCAACCGGGCAGAGGCTATAACTCGAGTAGCTAATGGCTTTTACCGTTTGACCCCAAGGGGGGGGGGGCTTGACGATGAGGCAGCTGACTATGCTGCTCTTTTGGCCTCCGACCCAACATGCCCAGTTCCTCCTCCTTCCACGTGTGAAGGAGATCCTCACAACACTTTGGCTCGCTGGCTGGCAAACACCGCTACCAACCCCACCTCGGTTACTGGGTTTCATCCTTCCACTGCTGCCGCCATAAATAGGTGGTGCTGGTCGTGCCCGGTTAACTCTCGAATACCTTATCTCTCGCGACCCACCTTTACCCCATGCCGTAGCAGACTCACCGTGTCCTACGTGTTCATTGAGTGCCTCGTGTACTCCATCCATCGTGGCCCCTTCCTTCCTTCACTCTCTTCATGCCCTCAGAACACAGGAAGGAGTGGGGCTCAATGGTCCCTCATTATCCGTAAATAATCTCTGACACTAGACTTTTCCCTACCTCCTGTCGGTGAAAGGCTTCTTTGAGTAGGACACATATGGGTCAATCGACAGCAAAGGAACTACCCATAACAAACAAAATGTAGTTCTTAGTGCCCTTTGTGCATTTAGGGTTGCTGAGCAGGGGTGGAGGGGTGGGGGCGAAATACATATTTTTTATTACACGGTTTAAAATAGTCATTTTAACATTTTGTTTAGATATTAGAGACATGCAACCACTCTTACCCTTCGCATACCTCCACAACACTCGTTAAATACGCATAGGAACTTTGTTTACATTATTTGGGTGTCTTAAAGTTAAACTTGCATAAATATAACAATTTAGTTTTGAAAATTTTCTAGGCAAAAATTGCTAATGCAAAATGGCTACGGCACGCAAATAGAATCTTTCAGCTTCCCCTTCCTCCCTCAAAGTCCCACTAAAAGCTTTAGAGTTTTGGTAAAAATCGATGTAATCTCGTACTCCAAGTTGTTGTTTATAACTCCCATCCAAAGATAAGCGATCGTGGCACAACTTCTGGCCTATAATGCGGGTAATTAGGAGTTTGAACAAAGCTAATTCCTACTTTGCTCATCTAAAGACATAACTTATGTTGACGGATTCCAGGCGTCTTATCAAAGAACAGACCATTATTACCCCCATCCCCCAATTTTACGTATTTTAACAAAATGATGATCTCCTCCCAGCTTGATCTAACCCCCTGCAGATTATTCGATTTCCCTTGCATAGCCAATGCGTAGAACTTGCTATATACATTTAGTGACGAGTATCGGAAGAAAGTATGTAAATAGACCAATTTATCTAAAATGTATCTGAATCAAAAGCCAGTTTTTATTTAGAAAAGTTAGTGGATATTATAATAAAAGAGGAGGGAAGGAAAGTGTGTAAAAGCATGTAAACTATAATTTTTGAATAAGGTTGTCTAAATTGTAGCTTTTGGGGGCATAGTTTTTTTTCAATTCTTGGCCGCAATGAAACTTGAAAACAGTTTTGTCTGATTTTTTTTTTTCATATTTGAAATATGGAAACAAAAATTCGGATAGGAGTGGTCGGAAACAATTTAAATTTTAAATATTTCTAAGACCTAAATAAACTTTTGCAACAAGTGGAATTTAAATGCAAAAAATGACCCCTTTTCCCTAATTGTTGAGGGCTATTGATGTCCTTGTCATCTTTTATTTCCCTCTGCTTCGTTTGCCATCTTTCGTCTATCCGTGTAATTCCTCTTGCATCGGGTAAACATGCCCTCGTTGGTCGACTGCCTTTTCTCATGCGTTAATAAATCGTGAGAGGCCGCCTCCGTCCGTTAATGCTGTCGGGAATTGACTCCTCGTTGGTTTCTTTTCAGGAGCATCGCTCTCGTCGTGATCCTGACGCGTGCCGGCCTCGGGCTCGATCCCGACGCGCTGCGCAAGTTGTCATTCGTGGTCCTGCGCCTTGCCATGATGCCGTGCCTCGTGGAGGCGTCGGTGGTCGCCGTCGTGGCAAACCTCCTCCTTGACTTCCCCTGGCAGTGGGGATTCCTCCTCGGGTGAGTGACACGAGAGTAGTCCCCATCGGGATCTCCCTTTAAGCATTCCAGGATGTTTTATATCTTGCGGCTGTCGCTATGGAAGCTTGAATTAAATCCTAACTATTGGGAGCGGGAGGATCCCCCTCCCCCCATTGGTTTGGGTTTTACCACCGAGTTGCTCTCTTTTTTGAGGTCTTTATTTCTCAGGGGGGGATCCGAACCACAGACATCTTAGCGGATGGCATCCCCCATGAAGTCGATTCGAATCCGGACTCCATTTCGTGACTTACCACACCCGATGTAGTTTAACTTGGATGAATAGAAAGCGGTATTTTCACTCTAGCCAGGGATTATTCTCATATTATGGGGATGTTCGTATAGTTTTGGGTAGGAGCCTCTTGTGTAGGCTCCAAAGCGGCCCCTTGCAAGTTGTAGATCCGCATTCTTTCGATGTAGTCGGCCTCATTTATTCTCGTTGTGTCCCTCCTTTGAGTGCCACGTTCACGCGGGTTCCCCCCCCCCACCCGCCATTTCCTTGTCTTGAAGCCAGTTTGAACTATTTTCTAGGTTTGTGCTGGCGGCCGTGTCCCCAGCAGTTGTGGTTCCGTGCCTTCTGAGCCTCAACGAGCAAGGTTACGGGGTCGAGAAAGGGATACCGACTCTGGTGATTGCTGCTGCCAGCATCGACGATGTCATTGCCATTTCAGGCTTCGGCGTTTGTCTCGGCATGATTTTCTCTCAAGAAGGTGAGTTTTCCCTCCGGGGTCACAAGCCCAGCGAAGGCCCGTGGCATTTGAGCAGATCGGTGCCTCTTACGAGATAGGGGAAACGGGTTGGGGGATTGCATACAGACTTGGATATCCAGAAATCCTGGGGTAGAGTCGTTGGCAATGGTATTTTTCTTGTCTGTGGTTGTGTCCAGGCAATGACCGTGACCCCATTCCTGATTTCCTCTTCCATTGACAGGTTCCTCCCCCGTCTGGCAGGGCTTTAAAGGACCCTTGGAGTTCGTAATGGGAATCGGTTACGGCTTAGTTGTCGGGGTCATCTTGTGGATACTGCCCAACAGGAAGGAGCAAGACGCCATCCTGATTCGGTTCTTCCTCCTCTTCGGGGCGGGGCTTCTAGCCGTGTTAGGCAGCAAAGGGGTAAGATTGACAAGAGGGACGGGAGGTTCTCACTCTGACCAGGGGTTGAATGTAAAATAGGGTTAATGAGAGGGGTTGTGGGGGAAGTCCTTCATTTAACACTCTCCGTCACCCTTGATAGGGGGTGTGTGAAAGGTAAGGAGAAATAGGAGATGCAAAAGGCCGCAGAAGGATCAGCGGCTATATATCTTGCGCACATTTTCAATCCCTACCACTTTGCAAACTTTGCCAGAAAAGTTCCTGTTTTCGCATCGTAGTTTTAAGTAAGAATGATTATAGATTTGTGTTTCTGCCATAACATTCATTTTCACCCATCGTTATTTTTCAACACTTCTATTCAATTATGCTTGTTCTTACCGTTGTTCACCACTTCACTCTTCCCGATGCCAGATAGAACCGACTAAGGGTGACAGGGCGTTAAACCTTCCAAATATTTATGTAACTATCTTTTCGTCAGATTGAATTTGGCGGTGCCGGTGCTCTAGGGTGCTTGTGCGCGGCCTTCGTCGCTGGGTATGGGTGGCGCAAACAGGGCAAAATTGGCCCCAACAAGGTAAAGACCGTGATTATGGTTGGATTTGGACTAATAGGTTTGGGTGATGGATGGTATTAAACCCATTCGTAGTAAGAAAATAGGAGATTGTTAGGCAAAAGATCTTTACCTAAATTTCTTCGTTCCAGACGCAAGTTAATGAATACTTCAATCTACTCTGGATGTTTTTCCAACCTATGCTTTTCGGACTTATCGGAACGGAAATTCGGGTAAGGAAGTTCATGGACGGACACTAACCCCTCTTTACCCCATTTCCCCTCCTCGAATCGCGCCTGTTCACACTACGTTCACTAAATCCTACAAACTCCTCATTCTTCTTCCTGTACATCTTGCTCAACGCAAGCATCTACAGTCTCCTTCCTTGTGACATTCACTACCCTCCCTTTCTTTCCCCTCATATCACGCGTTGATGCCGTTTGACAGGATGGGGTTCGCAACCACCCACCTCCCCATCCATTTAATTCATTATTCCCTCCCCCCCACACACACACACATTTTCGTGGGTCATAACCCTCGGTAAACCGTAGATGCCCTTGAGGTTTAATGAGTTCACCTTCGTTGTTTCAGGTCTCTGAGCTGGACATGAATACGGTAGGGTGGGGTGTCATGACCTTGGCTGTGGGTCTCGCCTTCAGAGTAGTTGTGTCCTTCTTCGCCGTGATGGGAGGTGGTCTTAGCCTCAAGGAGAGGTTCTTCGTGGCTTTAGCCTGGCTCCCAAAAGCAACTGTTCAGGTAGGTTAGGGCTGAAAAGTGTCATCAACTAGGGTAGTGGCAGCAGTCATTACAGGATTGGGACGGGGGGTTAGGGCTCGTTAAGCTAGTATGGGCCGCTAAGCCTTCCCAACCCAAGATCATTTTCGGGATTCATGGGATTATTATACATTTTCCTTTCACGCATGGGTGCGGTCTCCTTGTAGTAGTATTTAGACGCACAGCTGATACCATAATGGGTGAAGAAATCGAGATATTTATTAATGATTTTTTTTAGCGCGAAATTTGATTTCTTTTGACTTCCAGGCGGCGATTGGCTCCACCGCTCTGGATTACGCCCGAGATGCCGATGGCACCCCAGAAATGATGGCAGCGAGAGAGGCCCTTGGGATGAAGGTACGTCGTTATGGCGAGAGTCGTGGCTTTCGGCCATATCTTCACAATTCTCCGCAAATGAACCTGCTTTTTATATGGAGTGGGGGAAGATTCAGGACGTGCCCGTTCGTCCATAGGTCCTCACGCAATCTCATATTTCAACCTTTAAAAAAAATGCCCGCGTTGCTTTCGCTTTAAGTAAAATTGGTTCCAACCATTTGAGGTTAGGTTCTTAGCTATGAGCAGTTATTGGGATCGAGTCTTCATTTGCAGGTGCTGACTATCGCCGTCCTCGTCATCTTAATTACAGCTCCCATTGGAGCTATCGCTATCATGTCTTCAGCTCCCAAACTCTTACAAAAAGCGCCACCTAAAGAAGAAGATACGAAGGAAAAGGGAGACATTGAATCGTAAAAGATCGATTGCAATGTTAGGTTATTGTTAATTTATTGTCTCCACCAAAACTATTTATGTGCCAGAAGCAAGTGTGTCTTATTCATCGCGATCCTGCCTTGTAAGGTGCTGTTACCGCGTTGTGGATGAGTCTTTGCATATTTTTTGCCTCCATTGTTGGAAGTAGATTATTGTAGGCTTAATTAAAAATATGTCTTTAAATAGTCATTAGGTTAATTAGTATGCCTTTTCTTAATTGGCTCGTACTTGAGTGAATTGGACCATTCTGGTCGAGATTTGCTACTTGAAATATTTAGGCGCATTAATTTGAATTTATGGTAATAGACCCTTCATAATTTTTCATGATTTACCTCGGTTCTACTTCTAGGAGGGGCTCTAGACTCTTAATATTGTTTATTTGTTTGTTGTTTTGTCTGGAGATACCATATTTTGTTAAGGAAACAAACCCGTTTAGTCAGGCACTAAGTACATCATTATTCCTTGTATATATGTGTATACACTGTAAATATTAGTTTGCTTCTATTTATTGAGTGCTAAAATTCTGGTATTTTATCGTAAATTATTTATTAAAACCCTTTGGTAGGAAATTTGCATTAGTTACAAGCAAATCACTCATTTTAGTTTGCCAGTGCAAAGTTGAAATACCGTGAACGGTCTCGATTTATGGACTGTTTGCATATGTCAATCTTGTATGTGGGTCTGAACCGTTTTCCGGTCGATGTCGTAAAATGAGACTAAGTCCGGATATAGGCCACTGGCATGGGAAGCCTCGCGCCCGAAATTTTTGTTCCTGTGTACTACACTATAGCAGCAATGGCCGGGGTTGTCACCGACCCCGTCATTCACCCCAACCTTGTGGCAAGTCGGGTGATCATGATCAGTCTTACAGATAATAATAATTGACTTTGTTTTCTTGGAGGTAAAGGAGGTGGAAATGCAAAGTCCCTACCTCTTGTTTATCACTTGTTTTGAAACATGTTTACGGCAGGCTCAACGTGTATAAGTTTGTTATACGCTGGGAATTGCTGGAGTAAAGTGGCTCTAAGTAATTTTAAATTGAAAATTAGAAATTTCAATAGCAATGTGAAATTATTTAAAAATTCATTCGTTGAGGTTACGTCTTCAACTGATGGATTGACATGACTAAGGAATTGTAGACAAGAGCTTTAAATTCAAAGAGTTCGTGAAAAGAATCCATATTGTTAATCACCTGACTAATGAAGTTTTAATCTAATTTTAACTAGAACTTTATTAATTCCATCTTAAAATGTGATATTTTAAGTATAGTTTTTGTTGTAAATTATGAAATTCTTTGTAGAATATTACAAATTTGGTAGTTCGATTGAATTCTCGGATAAATGAACCAGTTTAATTCGCCAAATACCAATGATACTCGAAGGTACATAGTAACGATTTAGGGTTATTAAACATGTAATTTGCTAATGCTCTCTTAGTATATATATATGGTAATTATGTACTATATTTTGTGATAAGTCCTTATTTTATTATGAAAAATGGAAACATTTGTTTTATTTTCCTCATGAAGATTTCAGGATTTTTTTTTTCTTGGTTTTCTGGTTGTTCTCGCGTGTCTTCTGGTTGTTCTCTCCTCTCTTCTGGTTGTTTTCGCCTGTCTTCTGGCTGTTCTTTTATGTTTATATGTAACTTGTTCGATATAAATTTTTTTTAGTGATGTAAACGAAATGATCAGTTCGTTTGAGAGGCAGGACGAAGTAATCCTAGCTCCAAGTGGCTCGCTCATTCTTTTTGCCGCGCCACTGATATTTCATCGCGAATGTGCTGTACCAATTCGTTCAGTCAGGGTTTATGCCAAGTACGAGTAGTAGCACCCGACTTTGATTTATTCCACGTGAGGTTAAGCTCTAATTGAACTTCCACTTCGTACCTGTGGCATGGACCCCTATCACGGGAGCCAACTGTACAGGTTGTAGGATTGAAGGCTTTCTTCCTCAATATCCCAGGAGGTCTGAGGAAGAAACGGTCATCTGCCCCTAGGAAGCAACAAAATTGCCTTCACTAAACTATCTTCGACTACTTCCCGTCAGTCCTCTGATTGCATTCTATTTATGATAGGGTTTTCTAACCTTGGGCGAAACTGCACACGTATTTATTCTTAGATCCCCGCACCATCTTGCCCCCAAACCAATTTGGATATGCCGTCCTAGGGAAGGCTCTTTATTATTCGCTAGCGATCTTTTGCCTCCGAATTTCGAGAAAATGGACCCCCTGCAGTTTGTGCCTCACCCAAGTTCCCAGTCCGCGAAGTATTCGTTTTCCGTTCAGGGAAATCCCCTGTCGCCGCTTCTTTCCTTTTCATCCTGAATAAAGCTTAAATTTTTAATGTTGACCAAAGGCTACTGCTTCTCCGTAAAGAATTTCTCCCTCTGTCACTCTTCGTTTTTTAAGCAGGTCCACTTTGTATATCTCTCCATTTTCCTACATCTTGATAATAATCAGCTACGATCATAAAGTTACTCCATCCATCCTTCCCTTTTCAATTCTGGAAGAGATCCCTCTACCGAATAAAGTGTAGTATTGTTTGGGTTACGGCTTAACCGTGAAGCGTAAAGCATCGACGTAAAGCGTAGCGAGAACATACGGTTAACCATAATGTGATACCCTTGATTCTCAGGGCAAAGAGTGCGACACATGACGCTTTCCTGCGGAACGCCCTCTTCCTGCTCCAATGGGCCGGAGTGGGCTTTCATCCCCCCCTCGTACCTACGTTCTCACAGAAATTCACAAATGAAGTTTGGCGAGTGTCCTTGCCCCATCGTGTTGATAGTATCCGGCAGAAGTGCACCACCTTAGTCTTGGCCAAAGAAAACCGAAACCTGTGCGCTTCGGCATAGCGAGAGACGCGGTTCAATGCCTGTTGGAGTCGACGCTCCAGAGTTGGCATCTGGGCCGCGACAAAAGAGATCGAAAGGTCGTCCACGTAGAGAGTAGCGAGAACATCTTCCGGAAGCACCGAGGTGATGCCGTTGATGTTCAGGGCAAAGAGTGACAATGAAAACACTTCTCTGCGGCACACCCTCTTCCTGCTTTATTGGGCCGGAGAGGCCCCGCCCACCCGTACGCGGAATTAACGATCTCTCAAAAATTCAGATATAAACATTGGGAGGCGTCCCCTCGCCCCCATCGTGTGGAGTCTCCATGATACCGTATCGCCATGCGGTATCATAGGCCTTCTCCACATCGAAAAACACCGTGTCTACGAAGGAAGGCCTCGCAGAGGGCATTTTCCATTCGGAGCAGAGCATCCGACGTGGAGTGGAACTTGCGGAAGACAGATGGCCTCCGCTGTCCAGGAAAAAGGCTAATCTAACATTTATCAATTTCTCCATCAACTTGCACACGCAACAGGTTAGAGAAATTGGGCAGAAACAGGTAAAAAGGGGGAAAAAACAAGAAGGACGCACGCTCCGGCGTCTGTGGGGTGCCTGCTTCTCCAAACGCACGAACATGCGACCTACAACAAATAGTCAAATAAAATGGAGGAGGACAGCCTCCTCCAAAAGTCAGCTATTCGACAAGTCTGTGAATACGAACCTTTCCCGAGCACAAGGGACAAGTGGTCTTGACTCTGCTCGTCCCGATGCCGGAACACACAACTTGCGCGACGATTACTCAGCCTGGGACATTCAACAAGAACTTGCTTAAAAGTCTGGAGGACGGTTTAGGCGAGTGCTCCATCATGAAGCGGTGCGTCCTGCGAGTGCGCCTTATTCGAAGATGACAGAAGCGACCTGAAGCCGTAGCCGCATTGTAAGTTTGGTCCATTGAAACATTCCCCCTCCCTCTTTGGGATCTTTTCTTCAGGGGTTCTTCCCAGAGAAGCTCTGGCCTTCTCGTCACGAGGGGGGTCATCCCTGGGCCCCTTAGAGCACCCATGATGCTGCCAACAAGACTTTTAACATGCCTCTCTTTCTTTCCCCCCCTATTACGTTCTTCCACTGCCCTTTATTTCCCCCTCTTCCTTCACCTATCAAGTGGCCCTTAAAGATACCCAACCTCTGCTCGTTTTATGGATTGATTCCGAATTGTTCTTTCATGAAGGTAGAAGAGTCTGGGCATCTCCACCGCCTTCGTCTACCGAATGCCCATGGAGAAACCCATAGTTGACCCCCCTTTCTCCGTGCGTAGGAGAACTTGGGCAGCCTATTAGGTTTCTAAAGATGGTGTGGTGGATCCGTATCCATTCTCCAAGAGGACATACCGGACGTAACTGATTGTATAGTTGCAGTAGTGCCGGGCCATTGTAGGCCTCCATGGTGGGGAGTCCCTAAGGAGAAGGCGAAGTTTTTCTCTTTTTGCAATGGCTAGCCATAAACCAAAAACCCCTTCTCGTAAGGGTTCTCATGCCAGACGTTCCTTAGCTCCCCTTTCAGCCTCCCCTCGCTCGTTGGACCCCTATTCCAACGAAGTAGACCCAGATCTAGATTATCCTCGCTTTCTTGTCATGAATTCATCATCCGACACCCCACTTGCAAAAGTCGATGTGTTTGACGTCAATGAATCTTTTAAGTCACGCTGTGGTGAACCCCGCCAGATGTGGTCAAGAGGTAGTGGTGATGTCGTAGTCGAGGTGTCATCCCACTCTCAACACAACCTTGTGCGAAATCTATCTTCGATAGCTGAAATTCCAATAACTGTCTCGCCCCATCCGCGTCTGAATTTTGTCAAAGGTGTCATCCGTTCAAATGAACTAAAGGACTACGGCCCCACCCGCCTTCAGAGTATGCTTAGTACCCAACTTGTCACACACGCACACAGGGTAACTAAAACATTAGGCCCCAGTAGAGTCCCAACCGTCACACTGATTTTAACATTCGAACGACAAGAACTGCCGCAGTATATTAAAGCTGGGTACCTTTGTGTCCCGGTAAGTCCCTACATCGAACTACCCAGACGCTGCTTCAATTGCAATCAATTTGGACATGCTGGCCGTGCCTGTCGGCACCCTCGCTTCTGCGTGAATTGTAGCTCTGACTACCATGGCCCCGAATGCACCAAAACCCCGCTGTGCCAACTGCGGATGTACCCACAGTGCTGCGTCGAAACTGCTCTATATTTTTATATGAAAAGGAGGTGCTCGCTTTGCGCGACTCCCTACGTCTAGATATAAGAGGCTCGCGAGCGTACTCGAGCACAAACCTCACCACTCGGCTGTCTCTTCTCTGACGTTTTACGTGACGCTGGATGAAACCGACCATCACACTCGAGTTCCAACCAGCCTGAAGCACTTCATCCTACATCTATTCGCAGCGTCAGAAACATTCAGGATATGCCGTCGACGCATCGCTCTCACACCGATATAACCAATGTAGCCCCCTCTCTCCAGCAGCTCTAGCTGGGAGAGACGCTCAGGGTGAGACACTTGAAGACATCAGACGCTATTTGAAAGAATCCCCAACATCGACCAGTGAAGGTTCATCCACCCGGCCCCGAGACCTAAAGCCCAGTGGTAAGAGGAAGGATTCCTCATCTGGGTCATCGACCACCAATAAGTGGGCAGCCTCTGGAGCTGACTCGGCCCAGCCCCGGGAATCTTGAATGGACTCCTCCCCTATGGCTGAACATTCTATGCCCTTAAGTCCGCCCCGCCCTTCACAGGACTTAGGCCCCATCCTGATCCAAATGATGGCAGATATACACCCAGCTCCACACACCTCGCTCAGATCACCTGTTCGTTCCGCTCACCCTTCAACCCACGATCCGATGGAAGCAGTTAATACTAAAACATCACCAATCACGGCGGTTGGACCAACTCCTCAGACACCGAAAATACCCTCGATCCATAAATCCGGATCTACCGGCCGAAAATCCCTTCTCGATCTTCCTTTTCCGCCAGGTTATGAGCCCGAATTACAATCAAGGGCCTCGGTCGGTTCTCCAAAACCTACGAAAAAAACCCAGTTACTGCTCTATCTAGGATCTCTCTCCCTGCAAAAGCAGGCTCCTCAAAATCAGCTCTCCGTCTTCCAAGCTCTTTGGGACGAACCTCAAATACAATATCGGCCACAAATTAGAAAAAAAGATATCCACAGCGGTATCTAATCGTCCCACATAATGTTCCATTTTACAATGGAATTGTCAAGGAGTTCTTCCAAAGTGGGAAGAACTCAAAATTCTTCTGACGACTATCCACCCCGCTGTTATTTGTCTTCAGGAGAATAAACTGGGTATACGGCCCTTTCCACCGGTACCCGGCTTTCTCACTTTCAACTCTATTGCTCCTGCTGGAAGCTCCTCCCATGTGGAGGAGGGGGGACAATCATGGTATCTTCATCCCACCATGTTCTCCCATCCCCATACATACTACCCTCCAAGCTGTTGCCGTGAGGGTTTTTCTTACTAAGCTTTTTACCGTTTGCTCTATTTACCTACCTCTTTGTTTATCATTGTCAAGACCCGACCTTTTAGAACTTATAGACCAGTTGCCCTCCCCATTCTTATTACTAGGAGATTTTAACGCCCGTCACCCATACTGGGGCGACATCACTTTAAATGCCAAAGGCAGTGTTTTAGAGTCTCTTTTATTATCTGACTTTCTTTGTGTTTTAAATACTGCCGATTTTGCCTCTTATCATGTCCAGACGGACTCTTTTAGCTGTGTTGCCCTGTCTGTTTGTTCCCCGGATTGCTTCACGGAATTTCGATGGGCAATTGTTGAAGATCTCCATGGGAGTGACCACTTCCCCATTGTCTTGTCGGCTCTTCAAGTTAGCCCTCGTTCAACCATGCCCCTTAGGTGGGACTTAGGTCATGCGGATTGGGAATGTTTCCAAGAGGCGTCCTTCACAAGTGCATCCTTGGGGACCTTCAATGGAGTGGACGCGGCAGTAGAATACTTTACATCGACTATCTACAATACAGCAACACAGACCATCCCACGGAGGCGACCCGCCACGGAGCGCTCAACCGTGCCCTGGTGGACCTCGGCGTGTGCAACAGCTATAAAAAACTAAAAGATAGCCCATGCCCGATTCCGAAAGAACCCAACTTTGTGCAACAAGGTCGACCGAAACCGAGCTCGTGCGCTTCGCAAAAAGAACCCTTCGTCAGGTTCGCCAAAATTCATGGAGCCGTTACTTTTCATTAATTTACTCTATGACACTTACCACTAAGATCTGGAAGAGGATTAATAAGATCAGGGGCCGTTATGCTGATCATCATACCCCCACACTCAACTTAGATGGTTCCTTGGAGAATGACGTCCTGGCGGTCAGCAATGCTTTTGCTGACTATTTCCGCGCCGTCAGCAATGTCAGTCGTTACAATAAGGCTTTTCAATCCTACAAATCAAAGGAAGAGTCTCACTCTCAACTTCACAACAAAATCTAACTTTCCATATAACGCTCTATTCAGCATCCATGAGCTGCATAGCGCTTTGTCTCTTTGCAGATCTACTTCCCCTGGTCTCGACGAGATGCAATTTCGATATGATTTGGCACCTACATCCACACACTACTCTCTTCTTACTTGATTTGTACAACCTTATATGGGTGAAGGGTTTTTGCCCATCATCATGGAGCATTGGGATCATCCTTCTCTTTGTCAAACCGGGCAAGGACGGGTTGGAGGCAGATCACTACCACCCTATAGCTCTCACTAGCTGTTTGAGTAAGTTGCTGGAAAAACTGTTCTTGGAGCGCCTAAACTGGTTCCTAGAAACTAATCACCTTCTCTCTCCATTTCAATGTGGCTTCCGCAAAGGTCGTAGTACCCTTGACCTACTAGTACGTTTCGAGGGATCGGTCCGGAAAGCTTTATCATTAAAGCACCAAGTCCTGGCCATATTTTTCGATATTAAGAAAGCCCACGACACAACATGGAGATACGGCATCTTGAAGCAGCTATACGTCTGGGGGATGAGAGGCCTTTTACCGTCACTTATTTAAAGTTTTTCAGCATCTCGATCCTTCAAGGTACGTGTTGGAGACTCATACTCTGACCTGCAACCCCAAGAGGAGGGAGTTCCTCAGGGCAGTGTTTTAAGTGTCTTATGTTTTATAATTGCCATCAATGATATTATTTCGTCTCTCCCAGAGGGTGTATCGGCAACTCTGTTTGTCGAATATTTAGCACTATACTGTTCCTCACCTCACCTTCCATCAGCAGCGCGTTGGCTACAACTGGCGGTCGATGCTGTATCCAAAAGAGCACAACTTAGGAGGATTCCGCTTTTCCACGAACAAAACCAAAGCAATGTATTTCCGCCAAGGCAGAGGGGATCTTGTTCGGCCATCTATATCCCTACAAGGCGAAGATATAGAGTTTCTCTCCGAGTTTCGGTTTCTTGGCGTAACTCTCGATTCAAAGTTATCCTGGTCACCACACCTACGCCAACTTCGAACAGGCTGACTGCGGCTCTAGACATTTTTGAAGTCCTCTCATACACTTCGTGGGGCAGCGACCGACAAACATTGTGGACATTATACACATACCTTGTCCAATCCAAATTGGATTATAGCTGTCAAATTTACTCATCGCTTTCCCTTCAGCCCTTAAAGTCTGAACCCCATTCGAAACCTCGGACTTCGCCTTTCTAGTGGAGCCTTCCGTACTTCTCCTGTAACAGCCTTTACTGCGAGAGTGGGGTACTCCCTTTGCCCTACCAAAGACTTCAAATCTGCATGCGATACCTCTGCCGAGTACAGCAAGCCCCTGTATCAGAGGTCTACAGATGCCTGTATGCTCCCGAATCAACGGCTGCATATGATAAGTTACCCCGCCCCTTGAACCTTCGCATAGGAGATCATCTCTCTAACCTGGGTGATCCAAGGGTCCTTACCCTTCCATCCTTAGTGACCCCTAGTTGGCATGCTCCTCTCCTCACAGTATGTGCCAACATGTAGAGCCTGGAGAAGTCTTCCATGGATCATCGCATCATTAACAGCCTGTTCTTAGAGCATTTGATCTCACACAAACAATGCTGCCCGCTATACATGGATGGCTCTAAGTCGGACAGTGGCGTGGGCGCTGCAGCTATCTACCCAGGACGAGAATTCCTTACTTTATCTTTGCCGCCAGCAGCATCCATTTTTACCGCTGAACTTTCAGCAATCCTTTTAGCCTTTAGACTCATCCAAATTTTACCTTTTATTGATTTTTTCATTTTTTCTGGCTCAAGAAGTGTTTTACAATCAATTAGATCTTTTAATGCGTCCCATCCCGTGGTCACAGAAATTTGCAACTGGCTGATCCAAAATGCGTCCCGATATAGAATTATTTTTTGCTTGGTCCCTGGGCATGTGGGGGTCCTGGGCAACGAGGGGGCTGATCGGCTGGCCCGCTCAGCATATTCTGTGTCCCCTGAGAACACGGCTCTGCCTTTTAGGGACTACTTTCCATCAATAAAAAAATATATTTTTCAACTGTGGCAGAAGGAATGGGATGACTGTTCATCATCCAAACTATACAAAATTAAAAATTCGATTTACTCTTGGCCCTCGAGCCGTCATAGAATGCTGTCGTTGGAGGTGGCCCTTTGCCGAGTTCGCATTGGCCACACGAGACTTACTCACGGCCATCTTGTTTCGGGTGATGTTCATATCAGCCCTTGCTCTCGTTTTTGCGGTGGATACTAATCGGTTGCCCATCTTTTATTGGATTGCACCCATTTCGCCATTCTCCGGTTGTCCTGTTTCCCGACCTTTTTAAATATTCCTCAACACACCCGTCTTCGATTCATATTGGCAGAGGAATCTTTTAACCCGTCGTTTTTTGAATTTTTGTCACAAAGTGGTCTCCTCCACCTTTTACAGATGATTTACCTTGTTTCATCCATGCTGCCATATAGAATCCACTTGGATTGGGCAGCAACCCACTGGTTCCTTACTTTAAACCTTAAACCCATTGAAACATTGGCAGCGCACTGTCACGCAACTTTAAGTTCTCCTCGGCCATCTCACATATCTTTGCCAAGAAGCACGGAATGCTGCCCTAATTCTTGCTATGTAGACGCTGTGAAAAAGAGCGAAAAGCTGGTTTTGTCGCCTGTTATTGCGGATTCTTTGGCGCGTTTATTCCCCGCATTACCCACATGTCCAGGAACCCAGTAGAAAATAATCCCTACATTCACCTGGCTCGCGGCAACCGTGCCAACACGAATACCACGAACCAGAGGGTGTGGAGATTCCAATGCCCCAAGATCACTTAAGGCGCGTTATCTCCCGTAGCGAGTGGTGCATTGCAAACAGCTCAGTAGGAAGAAAGACGCAGTGGTTGGTAGAGCTCTGCTGACTTCAAACAAAGGGGATACGGTGTGGAAACTGACCCCCTCCCGGGACTTTCAGCCATCCGTATACACTGGCACGGATCCATCATGACATGATGTGTGCTCCAAAAAGGTCGAACGCAATACTCCCGGCGCTGTACAACCTTTGGTAGCAGAGCCGTGGCGACAAATACACATGTAGAATCCTCCAGTGTGGCATCCTGGACAGAACCAGAGGCACAACCGGCCCAATAACGACACCAAACTCACGAAGGAGTTTTCTAGCCCCAAACCCATAGGAGTCCCTCTGCAGCATAAGCACCTTCGAGATCGGCTGCAGTTGGAGTGAGAGCCGTTAGCGACTGAGGGAAAGGCTGGGCTGGCGTATACAGGCGAATAGTGCACTGTGCTCATCGCAGAGTGAGTGCATCTTCCCAGCATCGACCAGTAGGTTCCCAATGGGGGATTTATGAAAACTGGTCGCCAGGTGGAGATCGGTGTGGTAGATCGAATCCACCTTCCGTCATACACGCTCAACTCCGAATACTTGAAATTTTATCCGTAGTCAAGCTTCGAACGAACAAAGGATCGATAGAAAAGCGAGGCAATACCCCTATCACCACCCCAAGTGCTGAACGTCACGGAACAAAGAATGTCTACTGCGGGGGTACAAGAGACTCTTAGGGTGCGAATATGTCTCCCAGGTGAGGCGTCGGTCAAAAACAAGACCAAGGAAACGGCGCGAATCCACCACTTTCAAGCGAACCCTGCTTAAGAATAAGTCCGGATCGGGGTGGAGCTGTGGACGGCGGCAGAAGTGCACCACCTTGGTGTTGGCCAAGGAAAACCGAAACCTGTGCGATTTGGCATAGGGAGAGCTGTGGTTCAATACCTGTCAGATTAGAAGCTCCTGTGATCGTATATAGCCCCAACAAAAGAGATTGAAGGTCGTCTACGTAAAGCCTAGCAAGAATGTCCGGTAGCAATTATGTGATATCGATGACTCTGAGGAAACTTTCCTGTGTGACACTCTCTTCCTGCTCCATTGGACCGGAGAGGGATTTCAACCCCCCCCCACACACACACTTCTACGCCAAATCGACGATCTCGCAAAAACTCAGAAATAAAGTTTGGGAGGCCTCTCTTCGCCTTCATCGTGTGGAGAATGTCGATGATACCGTATCTCCATGCAGAATCATAATCATTCTCCAGATCGTAAAACACCGTGGCGAAGAGCTATCTAAGAAGGAAAACATCGCAGACGGCATTTTCCAGTCGTAGTAAAGCATTCGTCATAGAGCGGAACTTGGAGAGGTCGCATTTTTCTGAAGACTGGTGGCCTCCTCTGTTAAGGAAAAAAGCTAGTCTAACATTTACCAAATTCTCTATCAACTAGCCCTGACAGTAGTTTAGACAGATTGGGCGGTAACCGGCCGGGATAGAGTGATATTCTCCTGGTTTTCTAAAAGCGAGCACAGTATCGCTTTGCCAGGAGTCTGGGAAGACACCCTATGTTCAGATCCTGTTGAACAAATCTAACAGAAAGGTCATGCCTCGCTCACCCAGGTGTCGAAGCATGGCATATGTGACATCGTCCTCCCAGGCGCGCTGTCTTGCACGAAGCGAGAGCGCAACTCACTCAATGTAAACCTGTCGTTGAAGAGGTCTCAGCTTCTGGATCTAAAGACCAGTTGCGGTCTTCAGCGACATCACGGCGTGCATTAAATGCTGACGGAGCAGTATCCCGACTAGATACCAAATAAGATGCGCGGCGATTTGCCTTCCTGGCTGCCATGCTGACGGGACTCAGCGCCCGTCCGGCCCCACCTTACCTTCTTCTCCTTCTTTCTGAAACACTGTCCTCTTACCTTACTTCTTCACTTTGCATACAATCTCTACTACAAGTTTCTCTTTTCAGCCTCTAATTTCACAGGGTAGATGCCGACCAGCTTTTTCTCCTCCAACCATCGGAGATCGGGGCTGAGGGAAGAGGGAACAAGGCTCCCTCACAACTGAGCTCCGGTTTTGGGAGGTGAGTTTTTAACAACCTGCTTAACCCCCCCCCCTCACATTTCTCCTACCCCTTTCTCTCTCATTTTCTCGGACTATCAACTTTATGCCGTGTCTAAGGTGGAACCGCAATGCCGATGGCCTGTCGGTCATTAGGCTGGAGGAGTTGCCTCAAATGGCGGCAGAGGTTTTTCTGGCCCCGTGTTCACCCCTCGCAGAGCGGGATACTGCATGGGGTGATGAACGTTTGCGGCCTCGTGCTAAAAAAGGGTCGCCATACTCAATTATGAATTAAAAATAATACTCCCTCTTTACCTTTCCCTCGACCATCGTCGGAGCCGCCTTCGGGTAGTTCCCCTGAAAAAAATGAAGCCCCTCCTCCTGTGATTTCTCAGGGAACCATCCAAATTTCTTCTACCGGAAGGAGGCTTACTACTCTCCTTTGCCTACGGGTGTAAGGGACTCCCCCACACCCATTTCTTTGGAAGCTTGCAGCGGCGTTCCCTCCTTTTCGTTTACAAGGGACTGCTAAGAAAGCACACAGGCGGCTGAAAATCGACCGCACCAGGTTGGAGCGCGTCGATAGTGCCTACCACCTTAGGGGTTCAAGGAATCGAAGGGCCCCTTGGTCATTGCCCCCTAACATACTGCACTCGTGTGCTAAGAGCCTACAAAGGGGCACTGTACGTGTCCCCTTCTCTTCCTCAAAGGATATTGGTTCACCGGCATAAGGTAAATAAGGTACCTCGCATGGGATCTGTGATGTCTCGAATGGGATCTCTGATTTCTTGCTTTAGATATCCCGTTCAGGCAGTAGATGTACATAAGCACCTGGATAGGAGGTATAATGTTATTTCTCCTTACATTCCACCGTCAGCCGACTTCGTCGGGGGGGACTTCCGCCGCGTCGTGGAACGATTGCCAAGGGGTTTTTCTCTTGCTCGGACATCTGAATAGTAGACATCCCCTCTAGGGAAGCTACTCGATTAATCCCAGGTATCAAGTTCTTGCTGGCCTGATTAACGAGCTAGAGATAGGTGACCTAAATGTGGTTGGGTTTACGCCTCTTTGCCCGACAACCACTTCATTTTCCTTTCTCGATCTATCTCTGAGCTCTACGGAAACACAGCCTGATTTTGAGAGGGTTGTGGAAGCGAGGCAAAAGTATTCGGGGCAAGTGCTCGCAGAATTGCCCTCCCGTTCTCCAGGAGAATTGGACCGCAATCTTTGACCGAGTGACCGTAGCGGAATCTTAGTGACCGCATTCCCGAGCCAGGATGTTGCTCAGCCAGCATTGACTGCGCGTCGTGATGTCAAAGAAGGCCGCCGACTGGACTTAACCTCCAGAGGCGGAGAACCCTTCAACAACAGGTTTACTCTGAGTGAGTTGCGTTCCCTCTTGCTTCGTGCGTGGACCCCCCCCCCCCCTGGTCCGGACGATGTCCCGTACGCCATGCTTCGACACCTGTTGAGCAGGATTTGGGTATAGGGTAACCTGCCAGATTCCTGGTGAATCGCTACTGTGCTCGCCTTTTGCAAACCGGGGAAAGATCACTCTACCCCGCCGGTTTCCGCCCAATCTTTCTAACTTCCTGTGTCTGCAAGTTGATGGAGAAATTGGTAATAGTTAGATTAGCATTTTTTCTCTACAGCGGAGGCAATCTGTATTCTGCACAGTACGGCTTCCGCAAGTTCTACTCCCCGTTGGATGCTCTGCTCCGAATGGAAAATGCCGTCTGGGAAGCCTTCATTTGTAGACAGTACTACGCTACGATGTTCTTCGATCTGGAGAAGGCCTATGATACTGCAAGGTGATACGGTATCATGGAGACTCTCAACATGATGGGGGCGAGGGGACGCCTCCCAAGCTTTATATCTGAATTTTTGCGAGATCGTCGATTCTGAGTACGAGTGGGTGGAGCCTTCCCCGAAGCAATGGAGCAGGAAGAGGGTGACCGGCAGGAAAGTGTCCTCGGTGTCACATTCTTTACCCCGAGTATCAACGGCATCACCTCGGTGCTGCCACAAGATGTTCTCGCTACGCTCTACGTGGACGATCTTTCGATCTCTTTTGGCGCGGCCCAGATGCCAACTCTGGAGCGTCGACTCCAACAGGCATTAAACCGTGACTCTCGTTATGCCAAAGCGCACAGATTTTCGTTTTCCTTGACCAAGACTAAGGTGGTGCACTTCTGCCGCCATCCAGCACTCCACCATGACCCAGACTTGTTTCTTAATTGGTTACGCCTGGAAGTGGTTAAATCGCACCGTTTCCTTGGTCTTGTATTTGACCTACGCCTCACCTGGGAGGCTTATATTCGCAGGCTTAGGGTCTCTTGCACCCGCGCCATGGATATCCTCCGTTCCGTGACGTTCTTATCGATTTTTTGTTAGTTCGAAGCTCGACTACGTATGCGAGGTTTATGCGTCCGCAGCTGAGCGTGTATTGCGGAAGGTGGAATCGATCCACCACACCGGCCTTCGCCTGGTGACCGGTGCCTTCCCCACTTCCCCCATTGAGACCTCACTACCAATTCTATGAAGATGCTGCTCGCTGTACTCCATCCACAGTGCATTATTCGCCTGTACGCGCGAGTCCGGCGCCTCCCTCAGTCGCCAACAGCTCTCACTGCATTCGCAGCTGATCTCGACGGTGCCTATGCCGCCGAGAGACGCCAGTCATACCCTAAACCCTTTGGGTTTAGGTCCAGGAAACTCCTTCGAGCACTAGGTATAGCTTTCTGGCCAGTGGCACCCCTGATTCTGCCCAGGACGCAACCATGGAGGGTACTACCTTTGGCTATTTGTCGCCACGCCTCTGCTCTCAAAGCTTCTACAGCACCGGGGGTATTGCGTTCAACCTTTTTGGAGAACACCTTTTTGGATCCGTGCCAGTGTATACGCCGTATCTCATCTGTTTGAAGTCAGCGGGGCTCTGCCAGGCTTCCAGGCCGAGTTGATGGTAATACACCAATTGGTACGGGAGATTACGCGACCTGCCCGGTTCAAAGACCGGATTGTGATCTATAGCGACTCACAAAGCGCCCTAAGTGCTCTCGGGGCATTGAAATTTCCGCATCGCATGGTTCGCGATATCCGTGACGCCACGGTTTTGGTGAGCCCGGCGGATGTCGAGATTATCTTCTGCTGGGTTCTTGGACATGTAAGAATTACGAAAAATGAGCGCGGCGATGAGGGCGCCAAAGATTCCGCGAGGACTCGGTGACCTGACCAACGTTTAGCTCTTCCTCACTCCGACTACATGGCAGGAATACGGGCTGCTTGTCAAATAACATGGGAGACGATCGAAGGGAACTTAAAGTTAGGTGCCATTGTGCCGCGACTGTTACCATGGACCTAATCCCCAATGCTCCGAAGGCTTAGGTTGCGTCTGTCGTCTCTGAATTGGACACTTTCGCGGGACGCCCTGCTATTTTATGGAGCGCTCGCCAGCGCCCTACTCTGAAGACGCGTTGTCCCCCCCACTGTTCGGCCCATTCTAGCTGAATGTCCCAGTCTGGGCGATCTACGCGCACGTTACCTGCCCCGGTACCGGGATGGGCTGGGTCGCTACCGCCTGTCCCATGTACTCCGGACAAGTTCGTGCACATTGACTGGTGGACATATAGATTTTTGGGGAGAGGCCGGCCTTCTCTCCTTTTTTTAACTAGTTGTTTTTTTTTTTTTTGTTATTTTAGTAGGTCGCAAGTTCCTGCGCCGGGGGACCTCCTCTCGCCCCTGGAGCTTGCTTCCTGCTTATTGCCTTTTTCCTTTTTTATTTTTATTTTTGTTTTTGTATGTTTTTTTATCTTATTTTAAAGATGCCTAGTATTAGGCAGTTTTGACTACGGCGACTAATGCCCAAGAAGGCAGTTGCTACATGAGCTCTAGGAATAATAAAAAAAAGCTTATCTCGATAGGGCCTATGCCACCGAGACGCGTCAGGAAACTGCTTCGAGAGCTAGGTATAGCTCTCTGGCCGGTGGTGCCCCTGGTTCTGTCCATGGCTCCACCCTGGAGGGTACCACCTTTGACCATTTGTTGCCACACCTCTGCTCCCAAAGCTTTACAACGCTGGGAGTATTGCGTTTGGCCTTTGGGGGGCACAATCCGTGTAACGCTGGTACCGTGCTAGTGTATACGGATGGCTCCAATTCGCAAGAGGGGGTCGGTTTCCACGCCCTATCTCCTTTATCTGAAGTCAGCGAGGCTCTGTCAGGCGCTACGTCTGTCTTCACGGCCTAGCTTGTAGCAATACATACACCGCTCGGTCCCTCAGATTACGTAATGTGCCCTGTTTGGAAACCGGATTATGATTTATAGCGACTCACAAAGTGCCCTGAGTGCTATCAGGGCATTGCAATCTATGCATTCCCTGGTTCACGATATCCGTGACGCCTCAGTTTTGCAGAGCCTGGCGGATGTCGAGATTATCTTCTGCTGGGTTCCTGGACATGTAGGAATTGCGGGGAATGAGCGCGCCGATGAGGACGCCAAAGAGTCAGCGAGGACTGGGCGACCAGACCAGGGTTTCGCCCTTCCTGATACCGATTACATGGCAAGAAAACAGACAGCTCTCCGAGCCGCTTGGCAAAGACGATAGGAGACGGTGGAGGGGAACCTAATGTTTCGTGCGACTGTTCCCATGGACCTACCCCCTAATGTCACGACGGCTTCAGGTTGCTTTCTGTTGTTTCCGAAGTGGACACACTGGCGAGACAATAAGGAGCGCTCGCCTGCTCCTTATTGTGATGACTGCGTTGTCCCCCAGGCTGTTCGGCGCATTCTTGTTGAATGTCCCAGTTTGGATGATCTTTGTGCACGCTATCTGTTCCGGTACCGGCATGAGTGCCGTCGCTACCGCTTGTCCCTTCTACTCGGGATAGATTCGTGCACATTGACTTGTGAACTTTATGACTTTTTGGAGGAGTCTGGCCTCCTCCACTTTATTTAAGTGTTTTGTTTTGTGTTTGTTGTTGTTTCTTTGTAGGTCGCACGTTCTCCTTTTCATTTTTTAAAGATTATTATTGTTGTTTTTTGTATTGTTTTATATATTGTTACTATAATGTAGCCTAGGACTAGGTTGTCCTGAGCACGGCAACTTATGCCCTACTAGGCAGTCGTCAAATGGGCTAAACGAATAATAACAAAAAACAAAAGGAAGAGCGGCAGTCGTGCTTAGAACCTACCGGAGCCTAGCCCTAGCTCGAGGAAATTCACTGGCAGTGAAATCGTTCGTTCGGTGGCTCTAGCGCATGTGGGCACAACTCTTCTGTTTGAGGGCCGTCTCACACTCGGTTGGCCAATGCAGAACCGATTGACGTGCAAATTGGCCCGACGGTCTAGGAATAGCAGTTAGGCCCACTGCCTAATCCATCGACCTAAAATCATCGACTGGGACAGATAAATCAGTCATTTCCTGAAATGCGGACTACCGCACCCATTCCAAGCAGCTTCGTGGCGGGCTCTCAGGCGGCAGCAGCCCAGAAAATGATATTTGAATGGAAAGTGATCACTATCATGGAGGTCATCGACTATCCAATCCCAAACTAGACCGTGCATCCAGAGAGCCCATAAATATATCGAGATAGGAAAGTAAAGCGGTTCTCTGGTATTGCTGAGTAAACTTATCTACATTTAGGACAGCTATCACTATGTCGGCCAGGACAGGAATCCTGGAATTGGTCGTATAGCCCCCCATCCCAGATGGGAGTGTCTAGAAAGAGCTTCGGCAACCGTGCCACGACGCGGCGGAAGTACCCCACTTCGAATTCGGCTGACTGTGCAATGTATGCAGAAATAACAGTATACCTCCTAACCAGGTGCATCTACACTACTTTTGCCTGAAAAGAGGTATTTATAACAAATAGTAGAACGGAGAAGTGTTGCTGGCTTTAAATAGCGGATCCTCCTTCTCGGTTCCCATCTCGTCTTGGTGGAGTCGTGCAACTTTTGTCTCCTCCCGGGAAACGGGAGGAGACGAGCCTCCACAACTCCTCCCAGTTGGCCCGGAGCCCGCGGCAATTCCATTGAAGGAATATGCCCTCCAGGCCTAGCTCGGAGGAGATGTGGGCGGCCTCTTCAAATAAAAGCCCCTCAGGAGAATGGCCGTACGCTTCCCAGAGGTAGAATTCCGGGTGCTGTTCATGGCATAAGGCGCTGTCGCATTCGAGGACTTATCGTGGGAGGTTGGGCTCGCCATGAGCCTTTTTCTCCGCAGCTTCAAGGCCTTTGGCGGGCGGGGCGGTTTCGGAGAAGGGATGTAGTTTCTTTTTGAGGGTTTCGCGTCTCTAGTCCCCGGTCCAGTCTTAGGTGGGGGCGTAGGAGCCGAAGCTCTTATGGTGCTGTCCTTTCGTGGGTCAGCTTTAGGAGTCCCCGCGTCCAAGAGTGGCTAGGGCTTTTAGACTTTTGAGGGGTCCACCCTAGGTGCGTTAGCAATATTTTTGGTAACCATTGGACAGCGAATTACACAGATCAGAACCTCCCTAGTGCTCGGTCCTTCCCCAGAGGTCGCAGCTCCCAAAAGGGCAGCCAGAGAGGCAGGCTAACAGGAGAATATTCTTATTATGACGATCATCCTCGACAGAACGGCCAGGACCAGAAGATCTGTTGGAGCAGACCCAGAGACGGCACCCGATATTTTTGTTTACACTGGTAAACAAAATAATCAATAAAGCCCACCCGCACGCCGCAAACAATATAACCTTATGCACCCTAGAACGGCCATAGGGAGGTGGTCAGTCCGTTACACGCAGGGAGCGAAGGTGAAGTGCACCACCAATTTTCTTAGGCCCCCTCACAGTTCAAGTCAACTCAGTGACAGGCTTCCCTAATTTGCACCCAGGCTGGGAGGACGTACAGCTCCTCCTGGTAACAGGTGTAAGAGGCTTAATAAGGTACCTCCCTGCGACGTTATTAAAAGAACAAATGTTGCTACAACCTAGAATTGCAACTTAGTACCTTTCAAGCAGCAAGATCAACATATTTATTGAACGATGCAATAGGCAGAAGGTTGCGGCGTTCACTGCAATCCGTATAACATATATTTACACAGGAACGCATATATGGGAAAAATAAAGTACTTAGCATCAACGCTCTCGTATACAATCTTTAACTTAAATAAATTGATTGGAAAGAACTGAGCGATGACAGGAATTTACAGCGAATTGTTCATTATCCTCGTATGTAGAGGTGACTCAAGTCCGAATCGTCGTGTTACGCATTTCATTTTTTTTTTAGAGCTCATGTGGCGACTGCCAACTCGGGCATTAGTCGTCGAATTAAAAACCTGCCTAGTACTAGGCTACTTTAAAATCAAATTCAAAAACACACAAGAAAACCCAAACCCAAACCCAGCACCAAAAGTTAAAAGAAGGGGAAAAGGCAAAGAGTAGGAAGCAAGCTCCTGTGTCGAGGGGAGGTCCCTTCAGCGCAGGATCGTGCGACCTAAGGAAGGGGGATCAACAAAAACAAAAAAACAAAAAAAAACAAAAAAAAACAAAAAAAAAATGGTTAAATAAAAGGGAGAAGGCCGGCCTCCCCCCAAAAGTCTACAAGTCCACAAGTCAATGTGCACGCACTCGTGCCGAGTACAAGGGACAGGCGGTAGCGACTCAGCCGATCCCGGTACCGGGACAGGTAAAGTGCGCGAAGATCGCGCAGACTGGGACATTCAACAAGAATGTTTCAAACAGTCTGGGGGACAAAGCAGGCTTCACAGTAGGGCACTGGCAAACGCTCCATCAAATGGCGGTGCGTCCCGCGAGTGTGTCCAATTCGGAGACGAGAAGAGGCAGCCTGAAGCCTTCGCTGCATTGGGGGTAGGTCCATGGGAACAGTCGCGGCGCAATGGCACGCAACTTTAAGTTCCCATCGACCGTCTCCTATCTTCTTTGCCAAGCAATCCAAAGAGCTGCCCGTATTTCTGCCATGTAGTTGGTGTGAGGAAGAACGAAACGCTGGTCCGGTCACAGAGTCCTCGCGGACTCTTTGGCGCCCTCATCGGCACGCTCATTCCCCACAATTCCTACATGTCCAGGAATCCAGCAGAAAATAATCTCGACATCCGCCAGGCTCTCCAAAATCGTGGCGTCACGGATATCGCGAACCAGGGGATGCAGAGATTCCAATGCTACAAGAGCATTCAGGGCGCTTTGTGAGTCGCTATAGATCACAATCCGGTCTCTGAACCGGGCACGTCGCGTAATCTCCCGTACCGAGTGATGTATTACCACCAGCTCGGCCGTGAAGACAGACGCAGCGCCTGGCAGAGCCCCGCTGACTTCAAAAAATTGGATACGGCGTGGAAGCCGACCCCCTCTTGGGACTTGAAGCAATCCGTATACACTGGCACGGTCCCAGCGTGACAGGAGGTGTGCTCCAAAAAGGTCGAACTCAATACTCCCAGGCGCTGTACAAGCTTTGAGAGCAGAGGAGTGGCGACAAATAGCCAAATGTGCAACCCTCCAGGTTGACGTCCTAGGTAGAACCAGAAGCGACACCGGTCCGAGAGCTATACCTAGCTCTCGAAAGAGTTTCCTGGCCCTAAACCCAAATGGCTTAGCGTATGACGGCATAGGCACCGTCAAAATCAGCTGCGAATGACGTGAGAGCTGTTGGCGACTGAGGGAGGCGCCGGGCTCGCGCGTACACGCGAATATTACACTGTACACCACGTAGAGCAGGTGGCATCTCCAGAGCATTGACTAGTAGGCTTACAATGGGGGAAGTGCGGAAGCACCGGTCGCAAGGCGAAGGCCGGTGTGGTGGATCGAGTCCACATCCCGCAATAAACGCTCGTCAGCGGATGCATAAAACTCGCATCCGTAGTCGAGCTTCGAACAAACAAAGGACCGATAAAAAGGTAAGGCAGTAGCCCTATCAGCGTCCAAGCGCTAACGTCACGGACGGAGGATATCCATGGCGCGAGTACAAGAGACCATAAGACTGCAAATATGAGCCTCCGGTGAGGCGTAGGTCAAATACAAGACCAAGGAAACGGTGCGATTCAACCACATCCAGGCGCACCCCATTAAGAAACAAATCTGAGTTTATGTGGAGCCGTGGATAGTGGCAGAGATGCATCACATTAGTCCTGCCCAAGGAAAACGGAAACCTGTGCGCTTCGGCATAGCGAGAGACGTGGTTTAATGCCTGTTGGAGTCGACGCTCCAGAGTTGGCATCTGGGCCGCACCTAAAGAAATCGAAAGGTCGTCCACGTAGAGCGTAACAAGGACATCTTGTGGCAGCACCAATGTGATGCCGTTGATGCTCGGGGCAAAGAGTGTGACACTGAGGAAACTTCCCTGCGGGACGCCCTCTTCCTGTCCATTGCTTTGGGGAAGGCTCCGCCCATCCGTACTCAGAATTGACGATCTCGCAAAAACTCAGATATAAAACTTGGGAGGCGTCCCCTCGCCCTCATCGTGTGGAGAGTCTCCATGATACCGCATCACCATGCAGTATCAACGACCTTCTCCAGATTGAAAAACACCGTAGCGTAGTACGGTCTACAAAGGAAGGCTTCCCAGACAGCATTTTCTATTCGGAGCAGAGCATCCAACGGGGAGTGGATTTTGCGGAATCTGTACTGTGCCGACGACAGATGGCCTTCGCTGTAGAGAAAAAATGCTAATCTAATATTTACCAATTTCTCTACCAACTTGCACACGTAGGAAGTTAGACAAATTGGGCGGAAACCAGCTGGGAAGACTGATTTCTCGCTGGTATGCAAAAAGCGAGCACAATAGCGATTCGCCATGAATTTGGGAGGAGACCCTCCACCCAGATCCTGTTGATCAAATCTAACAGAAAGGCCATGCCTCGCTCACCCAGGTGTCGAAGCATTGCGTACGGGACATCGTCCGGACCATGGGCGGTGTCCGCTTATGAAGCAAGAACGGAACGCAACTCACTCAGAGTACACCTGTCGTTAAAGAGTTCTCCGCCTCTTGAGGTAAAATCCAGCCGGCAGCCTTCCGCGACATCAAGACGTGCATTGAAAGCTGGCGGAGCAGCGTCCCGGCTAGATAATGCGGAGAAAACGGTCGCGAAGGATTCCGCACGGACGCGGGGTCCGAGATTGCGGTCCCATTCTCCTGGAGAAGAGGAGGGGGGCTCTGCGAGAACTTGCCCCGAATCCTTTTGACTCGCTTCCACACCTCTGCTAAAGGGGTCTTCCCGTTAAGTGAAGACACGTATGCCCGCCAAGAAGAGCGGCGGGAGTGCTTCGAAATATACTGGAACCGGGCCCTAGCCCCACGATACTTATCGACAGTGAAATCGTTCGGGGCACGCTTATAGCGCATGTAGGCATAACGCTTCTGTTTGAGGGCCGTCTCTCACTCCGCTGACCACCACACGAGCAGTTGGCGTGCAAAACGGCCAGACTTCTAGGAATAGTAGTTGGGCCCGAGGAGATGAGGTTGCCGGAGAAGAACTCAACAGCCTCATCTACTGACCTAAAATCCTCGACTGAGATGGATAATTCAGTCACTTCCTGCAATGCAGGCCACCGTGCCCACGCCAAGCACCACCGGGTGTGCTTTTAGCCGGCAGTTGCCCTGAAAATGATATTAGAATGGGAAAGTGATCACTACCATGGAGGTCATCGACCACCCGACAATCAAAATCAGGCTGTGCATCCGAAGAGCACAAAGATAGGTCAAGGCAAGAAAATGAAGCGGTTCTCTGGCAGTGATACGTAAACTTATCCACATTTAGGACACCCATATCAAGCTCTTCGATCAGATCGGCAAGGACTTGTCCCCTGGGATTTATTGAGTAATCTCCCCAGAGAGGATGCCTGCCATTCAGATCTCCTAAAAAAAGAAAGGGCCTCGGCAACCGTGCCACGACGGGGCGGAAGTCCCCCGCGTCGAAGTCAGCTGACGGTGGAATGTACGCAGAAATGATAGTATACCTCCTATCCAGGTGCAGCTGCACAGCCACTGCCTTAGAGGAGGTATCTAAAGAGAAAGGAATAACGGAGACATAATGCCGGGTGTAAACCGCGCATCCCCCAAATCGGTCCCCATCTCTTTGTGGTTGGGTCGCAAAACCCTTATACCGCGGGAGGGCGGGCAATGGACACTCGCCTAGCATGGTCTCCTGTAGAAAAATATCTAACGAAAACGGGATGAGACGAGCCTCCGCAGCTCCTCCCAGTTGGCCCGGAGTCCACGGCAATTCCATTGAAGAAATATGCGCTTCAGGCTAGGTTTGAAGGAGACGCGGGGGCCCTCTTCGAACAGAAGACCCTCACGGGGATGGCCATACACTTCCCTGAGGCAGAACTCCAGGCGCTGTTGACCGGACAAAGCGCTGTCACCTTCGAGGACTTATTGGGGGAGGTTGGGCTCGTCATGCGAGTATTTTCCTCCCTTTGCCTCAAGACCTTAGGCTGGCGTTGGGGCTTCGGATGCGGGGGAGGCCTCTTTTCAAGGATCAACCGTCTCCGAGCCACTCAGCCTACCACTATGCGTGGGCGAAGGAGCCGAAGCTCCTTTGTTGTATTCCTCCTTTTGGAGGAGAGCTTTAGGAACCCAGGAAGATGGCCTGGCGACAAATTTCAGGGGTGTTACCTCTTGTGAGTTTAACGACTCGGTGGAGGCGTATGACCGTTTCGCCTTACTGGAAACGATCACGCTGGGGGAAGGGGGGAGCCCTGGTTTTAGCTGGGGCTAGGTGTGAACTCTTTGTGCCACTAGCTTTAGAACCCGCAGAAGGGCTCCGAATGGGCACGGAAACAACCGTGCTCGTTGGCCTGGATGGGCCAGGAGCAGAGGGTGTCTTTCTAAGCATTGAGGCGTAAGACGTCCCAGGCATAGCCGGGCACGCCAGGACCAAGTCCTTAGCCTTGCGGAATGAGAGTCGATCCTGGGCCTGAACGGCCAGGATTTCTTTTTCAAGGAGATATGCACCACATTGATTCGAAGAAGCGGGGTGCGGCTCTCCGCAATTGCCACACTTGGCCACACATAATTTGGATTTATCGTGTGCGGCCTTGGAGCAATTTACACATACTTCGGGTGACCCCGACTTTTCACGTCTACATGAACGATTAGTATGGCCGAAGCGGTGACAGTAATAGCACCACGACGGCAGTGGCACGAATGCTTTATCAAGGTAGCGGTACCAACCGGCACGCACCGACTCAGGAAGCTTGTCACAGTCAAACGTGACGAAGAGTGTAGGGTTGGGTATCAAGGCCCCTCCCTGTTTTCTTATCACGCGTTCGATCTTGACCGCCCCATGAACGGCCAGCTCTAGAGTGATATCTTCTATGAAGTAGTCCACGAGTTCCCTCGCATAAACTACTCCTTTCACAAAGTTTATGCTGGAGTGTGGCGTCACACTGCCCGGGGTGCCATCAAGTGTCCGAAGAGCACTTATCTTGGCCGCCTCGGTGGGATCCGCCGCATTCGCCAAAAGGTTTCCGTACGAGAAACGGGTCGCCTTCGGCTCTCTACAAATTACACTACCTAATGCTCTCCTCTGATGGATCATGTTGCCCTTGGCCAACATGCTGCTATCAGTGGAGCGAATAACGAGGAAGCGTTTGAAGCCAGCGGGCTCGAAACTCCAAGTAACCTCGGAATGAGGGGCTCCGATGTCATCGAGGCTCCGCCCTGCCCCCTTTTGGACTTAGTTAGGGGCTCCGCACCCTTGGGGTCGGAGGGGCCGGATGTGCCGATCTGGGCTTGGTTGCTTACCCAAGCAGCATACCTATCCATCCCCACAGGCCTCGCGGATGGAGAGGAGCCCCGAGTCTTTTTCTTTTTTTTCTTTTTAGGAGAGGAGGGTTGGGAATGAACCCACTTCTCCCCTCCGCCGACAGGAGCCCCTAGGCCAGATGGATCTGCCTCGGCCCAGTCCTTCTCTGAGTTGGAGAAGGTCTTATCAGTCGCAGGGACACCAGTCGGAGGAGATCCCTCCCCTCCTTGCACTGCCTTTCAAACCCAGGCCGTTTGAGGAGGACCTTGCATAGGGGCGGATGCGGGTTTGGTGCTTGGCGCCGAGCCCCGGTTCGCTGCCATGGAAGGCCCTACTATCTGAGGCTGGGTTTCCTCAAGGACCATGTCTATCACAGGAGGGGCCTCCAGTTGGCCATCCCCTCCCAGGACATCGCAGATCCCCTTGGCAGTGTCGCCAGTCTTGTGTGGGGAGGCACAGGCCTTGACCCCGGCAAGGTTTAAAATTCTTGCCAGCAGGTCTTTTGAGGGAAACGACCGAAAGGGCCTGGCTTCCATCTCCCCCCTAAGGGAGTTTGCCCTACCAAGCCGCTTCATTGGCGAGCAGTCGGCTATGGGCTGCCTGCTGGCTTTCTTGGCAGTCCCCTTGGAAAGAAAAGGGGAGACTGCAGCTGGGAAGAAAGAGGTGCCCGAAAGCACCTCCAGAGGAGGGGGTGAGGGGAATCCCCTACACCCGTAGGCGAAGGAGAAGAGTAAGCCTCCTCTCCGGTTAGAGAAATTTGGAGGGACCCCTGCGCAAGCACAGGGGGGGATGGTACCTCAATTTTATCTGTGGAGCTGCCCGAGGGTGTCTCCGATGATGGACACGGGAAAATTGAGGGGAGAAAATTTGTTTTTTCATCATGGGGAATGGTGACCCAACATTTTTCACGCGATGCATGCGCTCATCACCCCTCACAGTAACCCGCTCTGCAAGGGGTGTGTATAGGCTTTGCAGAGCCAGGTGCCGCCATTCAGGACCACCCCTCTCGCCTGGTGGCCTGGCAGTCCTCGGCATTGCGGCTCCACTTTGGACACGGCGTGAAAAGAATTAGATGGTGAAGTGAGAAAGAAAGGGAATATGAGGAAGTTATGGTTGGGGATGAAGCATGTTGTTAAAAACATACCACTCCAGACAGGAGCTCATGGGTTAGGGTACGTTGTCCCTTTCCCCTCAGCCCACATCCGGCACGGTTGGCTGAGAGGAAGGTCAGCATTTACCCTGTGAAATTAGAGGCTGACCAGAGAAAGTTTTGGGAGAGGTTATAGGTTAAGTGAGGAAGTAGGGGAGAAATACCAGCTGTTTGAAATAAGGAGAAGAGGCTAAGCCTGGGTCGGAGGGGGTGCTCAGTCCCGTCAGCACTGCGGCCAGGATGGCATATCACCGCGCATTTCAGTTAGTCGAAATAGCGATTGTGGGAAAATTTTACTTTTAATAATCTTTTTCAATAAATGAGAAAATGAGTTAATCAAAGTGAATAATTACACTTACTAAAGAAACAGTTGTGTGTTGTGGAGATGGTGTATAGAAACAATACAGAGATCGAAGTTAAATTTACTGTATTAGCAAACCAGGTCGATCCTGAATAACTATTCGAAGAATGTGCATCATAAACTTCCGCATGTAAATAACAAAGATTCAAAAGTACGAGCTGAATAATCTTACATATTATCACATAATATACAAAATCCGAACAGTAAGCGCCCTCAGGAGATGCTTGTTGAAGCCTCTCTAGCCTACCTAGAATCAATTATCATCATCATCATCATCATCATCATCATCATCATCACTAACTCTATAATTAAAGAAGGGATTTTTTTGAGTATTTGAATTATAATTTCATCACTAACTCTATAATTTAAGAAGGGAAATTTTTTGAGTATTTGAATAATAATTTCATCTTAGTTTGGCTATGACATGTTTTTTTATCAAAGTTATTTCTAATAATTCTTTTATAATATCAAAAAACAAAACGGTAAAGTTCAGAAATAAATATAAGTATCGAAATTTTGTGAATTTTTAAAACCCAAAGAATTACAAGTGGTGAAGTTCAGAGAATTAATTCTCTATAACTTAACTCTATTTTTTAGCAACGTAATATTTTGAAAGGGGGCAAATTTAGTTTAGAGTTCCTTTTTAAAATTATTATAATTGGCAAAGTTCAGAAAATTTATAAAAATTTAACCATGGCTGCTTTTTTTAGATATTAAATTTTAATCTTAGTAGCAAAGCGCAAGCTTCCTCCCGTGGGGAGGGGGAGGGGGGCGAAGCCGTGGCCTGGTATGACTATGTAAGAGCGTCGATCAAACTAGTGAATAAAAAAAGGTCCGCGAAAACCGAATCTTTCGAGTACGAGACAAGCTTCGAAGCACTTTCAACCATACACTATGAGGAAGTGCGAAAGCTACTCAAATAGTAGCACTCTTAGTACACAATAACATTGATGAATGCTGGCAGTAAACGTAGACACCATCATATTCAATGGCCTCCTTATCCAGTGGCCAATAATAAACTTGAGTAGAGTAAAATAAATTCCTGTTAAAAGAAAGGAGAACTGAAAAAAAATGGAAATTTGGACTCGCTTCCGGGTGTGCTATGTAGTAATTTTAAGTAATTAGTTGTACAAAAACCAGCATTGCCAGAGTATCTGTAAATAATAGGTACGTAAGCGGTTGGGTAGTGGAAAGTGCAAATATGTGAAACGTACATAGTTCAAATAAACAAAAAAGAAGACTGTTAACGCTCCCAAATCCACCCTCCCCGATTAGCGTGGAGGTCTGACCCAAATATTTATTAACTCCATTTCTACAGCACTAAACTCTTCTTCTACAGTCAAATAAACCAAGATTTTGTCTGTATCCCGGAAGGGGCCAGGATTTGAACGTCTGTTACCTACTAAAAAGTATGGGCACTTGCATTTTGAGAATACTAAGTACATATGCGCATTACACCTTAAGTAACTCCAAACTATGGGCGAATAACTAACAGAATAAAAATTCACCAACAACACTAGGCCAGGTGACTTCAACTCAATATTTCAGAAGTTTCAAGGTCCGGGTATACTTAATTTGAATTTAATGGAGGAAGAATTGATGATACTGAAAAATTAGTGGGTAAAAGCGTGCAGAAGGATAAAAATATCAGTTTTCTAACGGAAATTTAAAAATTTGTTCCAACTTATTTTGTAAATAGGCTTTTTGGAGGGGAGAAGCGATAGGAGTTTGGATGTGTTTACTTGAGCTTTGATTGTTTGATCGGAAACATTTTTTGATTGGTACTTTTTGGCAACGAAGCAAGTCAAATATTATTGTCAGGATATGAATACCAATTATTTCTTCCGTAATTCATATTTACTTCAAGGCTATATTTTCGTCGAAGGGCATTATAACAAGACATCCGGTATTTTTGTTCGTTTTTTAATGCAATTCTTGAATTTTCGAGTAATTAAAGTCTCTCTTCTGAATTTTAAATAAAATATACAAGATCACTCCTTCATTTAGTGTTTGTATTCATAAGTAAAAGGCCACCAAAAAGGTGCACCTACTAGTAGACCTATCTGAGACACAAAGATGTTTTAAAAATTTAATGCGAAAACCAACGAGGGCATCTCCCACAGAAAGGGTTTTAGGAAGAAATCTGTAGAGAAAGTAGATAAGACAGGAAGTAATATTTTTTTTTAAAGTGGACAAGTAAACTGGTATGAATGTCCAGTGCATTCTTTACCCCGTGTCCATCTCCCCGCTCAATTTCCCCCCTCCTCTATCCCCCCCTCACCTGCCACCTTGGATAAGGGGGAGAAGGGGGAGGGCAGAGAGAGAGAGAGAGAGAGAGGGGGGGGGGGGGAGTGTATATTTTAGAACTTGATTTTTGTAATAATTTTTAATTTTATTATAGCTTAGTTTATGAATGAGCTCCTCCCTCACAATGCCTCCTTTCCCGATAAGAAGGGGGAGAGATAGGGGGATGGGTAAAAGGTTAGGGAAGATAGGGAGAAGTAAGGTGGAGGAGAATGGGGGTAGGTGATATGATAGGGAAAGAGGGAGATGAGAGGGTAGGGAAACATGGAGGTGAGGGGGTAGAGATAATCACAATCGATTTGAAAGATCAAATAAGCCGAAGGTCAACAGCCCAAAGGGCTGATAGCGAACGAAGTGAAGCGCAAGCTCGCCCCGTTAGGGGGAATTGCAAAGCCATGGCTTATATATATATATATATATATATATATATATATATATATATATATATATATATATATATATATATATATATATATATATATATATATGAGCCATATATATATAAGCCATGGCTTTGCAATTCCCCCTTACGGGGGGGCAGCTTGCGCTTCGCTTCGGTAAATATGTTGTTCATTAAAATTAACTATAAAATTGTAACCTACTCACTTTATTTAAATGTTAATTCTATTCTGCTATCTTGTTCATTGTAGAAACCCTCTGTTTTTATTTCTTTAAGTAGTTTTTTTGATGACAGATCTAGTGTTGGCGTAGGCCTGCCTGTTTTAATAATAGTTTCTCTTTCATTATAAGTCATCGCACTCAACTTCCTTTTTAATAATTTTTCAACAATGCAATCGCATTTGCATCCATTTTGTTTAAAAGGGAGTTATCACTTAAAATAATTAATAAACAATGCAATCACACTGCCTCGCAGCTACTGATCTCAAAGATACGAGGGGTGACTCCGGTAGGGCTGTCAGAATCCAGGAAATATTAACAAAATGCTTAAGACATAAGAGAGTAACCATAAAGAGTTTATGCAATGTAGCTACTTTCGTTCTCAGAACCAGTATTTAAATATAACCTAAAAATTGTTTAAGCTTTAGAACATAATAATAGATACATCATTGTGTCTCAAACCTACCATCCTCAACCCTAGAGGTTAAGGATGGTAGCTTTGGCGATGAGCGTCGGGGTCATTTTAGTGAAGAGCGCTTGATGACACAGGTTCAAACCAAACTACTTTATTAATTTTCATATAACGGTTAAAATAGTTTGCCTTATTTCTCCGTTTCTATATCTCCCATTTTCTTTCTTAAGCTTTAATGGTTCATGTATTAATTTCCTTAACGTTTTTTTCGGGTTGTGTTACTAGTTTTCATTTCTCTGGCCGTTTAAATAATACATCTATTATATATCATGTGTCATGTGATTATATATATATATATATATATATATATATATATATATATATATATATATATATATATGCCGATACACCACCAAATAAAAAGTGAAAACGCTTCCGAGCGCTTTCGTCTTTATTCTTAAAGACCTTTTCAAGGAATGACAAGAGGCAAGACATACATTGTCTTAAATAGTGTGTCGTGGTATAACATTACATTATATCAATACCATATATATATGGGGGGAGGGACCGATACCTTCAAGGCGAACCGACAAAAGGGACGGAATGCCACGAGTTTCGACGGGCGAAACAACTAGATAAGAGTGCAACGAGGTCAGGTATATTATGGGCAATGGCAAAGCTCAAGGTTATTTAAAGAGGTATGTACAAAAATATAATTTTATTTACATAAAGATAATGAGAGAATTGAGGGTCAAAATTACATCAGATGAACGAGGGGGGTGATTGTAGTTATGAATCAGACTATGAAGTTAAAATTAATGTGTTACGGGAGGAGACTATTCAAATGGGGGGAATTAACGCAAATGGGTTACTGAAGGGGGGGAGGGGTTGGGTTACGGAGGATTCGGGGTGAGACGTCAGGGTAAGGCTTCACGGATGTCTTCTACACGTGAGGCGAGGCCGCTCGAAGCTTCTGAGCGGGATGTTAAAGTGATGACGGTTTTCCAAAAAAGGGGAGGGGGGTAACGTCCGGTCCAGGGGAGAGTATTTCAGCCACCCGAAAACGAGGGGCGAACGAGAAGGGCTTCGACAGGAGTTGACGAGAGAAGTCGGAAAAATTACTCGGTAGCGATCGTTAAATGGAATTACCTCGCTGGCTGGGGCTAATTCCAATACTCAAAAATAGTTCAGCTGTCACTTTGCTCTATTGTTAGCACCTGACTTGGAACTAGGGGAATTTTCTTGGGGTCCGGGCGAGACTTCTCAACTCTGTGTCTCTATAATGGGAAACGAGCAATACATATATATGTCTGAGGCTCTTCCCGCGAGGGGGGGGGAGTTAGTGGGAAACAGCTCTACTCTCGAATGGCCTCGAATCTTCTTGCCGAGGGTATTCTAGCCCGTGTAAAGGTGAATCGTGGTGGACGCGGTTCGAGGCTACCGCTTGTGGAAGAGGGATGGGGGGGTTAGGCTTACCAATTTAAGCCTAACAGAACCTTCTACAGCGCATGGGAGTTCCATGCTGGACAAGAGATTCCACGTGGAATTCCCTCACATAGTGTAATGGAGGAATTAGACTACCTACCTCTGAACCCTAGTTAGGGTTTAAAATCCTGAAACAACTTTATTTGAGATTTTATGTATGTAGTGATAATGGGGTCTAGCATCAATAAACCAGGGCTAATGTTGAAATTTGGGAACGTGTTAATGGAGATACATTCTAATATATTTCTCGAAATATAATTACTGCATTTTATGACTGGTTTGGCACTATTCCAGCTAATAGTTAAGATACCATATGTAAAAAAGCGCAGATTGTTCACTGTGATTACGTACATTGGCTTGATGTTGTTTAACCCGGACATCTAGTTCTTTCCCGGTTTGTCCATAATAACATTCTTGGCAGTTGTTGCACTATCGAATAAACAATGCCAGGTGGGAGGAGGGGGGTGAATTTTTGACAAGGATTCCATAAATTGTAGTCTCGTACTTAAAATAACATTTATGTTCAGAGGCCTAAGTAAACGAGGTAATTTAATGAAAATCTGGTTATAGGGTTAAACTAATAAGTTTGGGGCCTGAAGCTTAGGGAGATTAACATTAGTTTGATAATAGGAACGCTTAGCGGACTTATAACAACTGTTGAAAAAGTACAGAGGGTAGCACAAATTTATCCCTATTTTATATATTCGATGTATCTACTTTTGTGTCTAGGTATTCTGGTGAGACAATTCTAAGGGTACGCAAAAAATATAGAGGAGCAAACACTTTGTTTGATGCTATTTTGGTGGTTAGAATAAAAATATATATATAAGAGTCTATGGCTGTGGGTTTCCTATATATTTCATATTTGAAACAATGATTTGACCGATGAATTAGAATACCTAGGAAAAAGGGTGTGCAATCTTTTTCAACTTCTAAAGTAAATTTAATAGAAGGCACTAAGGTGTTAATTTTAGTAAGAAATCTTCATCATCATCATCACTAACTATAATTTAAGAAGGGAATTTTTTTAGTATTTGAATAATAATTTCATCTTAGTTTGGTTATGACTTATGTTTTTTTATCAAATTTATTTCTAATAATTCTTTTATAATATCAAAAAACAAAATGGTGAAGTTCAGAAATAAATATAAGTATCGAAATTTTATGAATTTTTTAAAACCCAAAGAATTACAAATGGTGAAGTTCAGAAAATTTATTTTTATATATCTTCTTCTATAACTCTATATTTTAGCAACGTGATATTTTGAAAGGGGGGAAATTTAGTTTGGAGTTCTTTGTTAAAATTATTATAATTGGCGAAGTTCAGAAAATTAAAAAAATTTAACCATGGCTGCTTTCTTTAGATTTGAAATTTTAATCTTAGTAGCGAAGCCATTGCCTGGTGTATTAATATTTAAATTATTAGGCCAGAGGCAAAGAATGTCATCAACATAACGCATAAAGCTATAGGAGTTTTATTAATTTGGGGGAGTATTCTAGATGCGAAGAATTCCATGTATAGGTTGGCGAGTACAGGGGACAAACAATGCCCCATTGCCATTTCAAATGTTAGGCGTTAAAATTTTCCATTAAAGGTAAATTTGTAATTGTTGAGGCAAAGAGCAATGAGTTTAATGAGGGTAGAAGCGGGTATAGGGAGAGGAACTGTGCCGAGGTGTTCTTAAAGGAAATTCAAGAGATCGGGTACGGGAACTTTAGTAAAGAGGGAACAAACATCGAAACATACCAAGCTAAAGTTATCAGGGTAGGGGAGCTCATTAAGTTTACTAATGAGGTGCATATTATTGATAATATGGGAATTAGAAATGGTCCCAACCAAAGGGCTTAGTAGAGAGGCTAACTATTTTGATAGGGTATAAGAAACACACCCAACAGAGCTAATGATGGGGCGTATTGGGTTATCAGGTTTATGGGTTTTAATAACACCATAAAGGTAGGGAAGGAAAGCATTTGAAGATTTAAATTTGCTAACGAGGTCAGGGGATCCTTTAAGTAGAGAGCGAACAGTTGAGTGAAATTCTCTGTTTACCTGGTCATTAGGATTCCTTCTAAGGATCTCATAGGTGGAGGTATCCGAAAGTAAGATATTCATCTTATCTAAATATAGGGATTTGTTAATTAGTACAATGGCGGCAGATTTATCGGCCTTACAAACACGAATGTTCTTATTATTACTAAGGGAACTTTTCGCTTTTTGAAGCCTAACAGGATAATTATTGTTCACATGGTTTAAGCAATTATAAATAAACCTTTAGCAATGGAAATATCATTACGGGACACGTCACTAAATTTTTCTAACTGGGCAAATGCGTTGGCAATTTTAACAGCATTCGGGGGCTTGGGGGTGGGAGAGGAAATTTAGCCCATAACCTAATGCCTTATAGGTATCAGTATCAAACTTTTGAGTCGAAAGGTTAATAACATGGTTAGGGGAGTTATTTTTTGTCCATTCACTGTTTGCAATGAGACGTTGTAACTTGGCGGTGTGTCTATTTTTCTCATTTAGTCAGCTTATCCTTAACTTGTAAAAAATTCCATCACGTAGGGGGTTTAGCCACATGCTGGGGTTGTTATCAGATCGGCGAAGGTTGCTGAACCTGAACATTTGCGATTGCGATCCGTTTCCGGAGGATTCTTTCTTCTGTTTGGTCGAAAGGAAAAGGCGATTTATCATCTTATATCTTCGTCCGAGGAGGGAGCGTGCTAGGACCTTTTCTTCGTAGCAGAGACGTAGAAAATTAAGTGAAACTTTAATGAGGAGCCATGAAGTAAAGCAGTTTTTTACCCTCTATAAATGGGTTTCAGGGTAGGGTGAGCCACGAAGAAGTTGTAAAGGGTTAAAGCGTAGTTGAAGGGACCTAACCTTACCCCACTGTATATATATATATATATATATATACGAGGGGCGGTCAATAAGTTTTGCGAATCGGTAGGGCAAAACGGAGGAAGGGGAGTGGCTGTTTGTGGGGGTGTTAAGATAGGTTATGATAAGTCAGGACCTGCAGCCGCACGCTCCTGCCTCGTCTATTTAAGAAGCAGTAGCTGATCGCAGAGCGTCAGTCACAAATTTTTCCACAATGGAGAAGGTTGAGCACCGCGCAGTGATCAAATTTTTGACCAAGGAAGGCAAGAATGCAAAAGAGATCCATGAACGCATGGTTGCAGTGTACCCTGACACTGCCCCTTCCTATGCAACCATAGCTCGCTGGAATAGGGAGTTCCGCCATGGTCGTGAGTCCCTTGAAGATGACCCCCGTGAGACGTGCCTAACGAGGACAATGTGGCCCGTGTGGAGACGATGATCCTCGAAAATCGACGAGTGAAGGTCAAAGAAATCAGACGAGAACTTGGAATATCACATGGAAGTGTTATCAACATCATCCACGGCAATTTGGCCATGACCAAGGTCTCTGCCCGTTGGGTCGCTAGGAAGCTCACGCCCCATGATCGACTTCAACGTCGTCAAAGTCCACAAGGCCAGAGTTGCACAAGCCGCCCTGCGCGAGTGCGGATTTGAGGAGCTCAACCATCCTCCCTACAGTCCAGATCTGGCCCACAGCGACTACTTTTTATTCCGCCAGCTCAAGGCTGCACTGCGTGGACGCCAGTTTGGGGACTATGAAGATGTCCAGCTCACCGTCCAGGAGTGGATTGAACAGCAGTCGGGAGATTTCTGGTTGTCGGGAATTCGAAGCCTCAGGGACAAATGGTGAAAGTGCATTGAAGTCGAGGGTAGTTATATTGAAAAATAATAAAACACTTTTCCTCATATCTCGTTTCCTTATATCCGAATTGCAAAACTTATTGACCGCCCCCTCGTATATATATATATATATATATATATATATATATATATATATATATATATATATATATATGTTAATACAGAGGAAAATAAGTTTAATAATAGTGGAAGCCGGTTTAAGGAGAACAACATTAACAAGGTACTCTTCGAGTAAATTTAGGAGATCAGGTACGGGAACTTTTGTAAATTTCCTCGAAGAGTACCTTGTTAATGCTGTTCTCCCTAAACCGACTTCCATTATTATTAAACTTATTTCCCTCTGTTTTTACAACTGTAAATTCACCTTCGACGGGAAATATTACCGTCAAATCTTTGGAATGACTATTGGCAATTGTTTGTCCCCGGTATTGGCCAATCTATATATGGAATTTTTTGAATCCAAAATACTTCTTCAGACCAACATAACCACTATTTTATGGATGCGTTATGTTGATGACATTCTTTGTTTGTTGTCTAATGATCTTAATATCAATACTTTTCTTGAAAAAATCAACACGTTTGTCCCCATCAAATAAATTTACTTTAGAAAATGAAAAAGATAACACCATCCCTTTCTTAGATATTTTGATCCACCGAACAGACCAAGGTTTCAAATATGAAATTTATAGAGAACCTTCAGCCATTGACTCATACATCCATTTCTATTCCGATCACCAGATTAGTATCAAAAAAGTGTTTTCTCTTTCATGTTTCTCCGTGCCCTGAGAATTGTTTCACCCGAATATTTGGAAAAAGAGGTTGATAGGCTATATAATATAGGTTTAAATTTGTGTTACCCTTTCTACGTACTTAAAAATTGCTATAATTCTGCTAAGCGTTCATTTTATCAACCTAATCATAACATTCCTAAATTTCATGCAAAAAATGTATTAGTTCTAGCTTTTAGCCAAATTTTCATTAAATTACCTCGTTTACTAAAACCTTTAAACATAAATGTTATTTTTAAATATGAAAACACTATCCATCGCCTTCTCGTAAAAAAAATCACCCCCTAAACCAGGTATTGTATATTCTATTGGTTGCAATAATTGTGAAAAATGCTTTTATGGACAGACAGGTAAAGAATTGAATGTTAGAGTTAAACAGCACCAAACTAATGTTCGTAATTTTTGTTACAATCTGCATTATTTTTACATATCTATAGTCAGGATCATACTATTAATTGGAATAGTGCTAAACCTATTATTAAATGTACAAACTACATTTCAAGAAATACTTTGGAGCGTATCTCTATTAATACTTTCCCAAATTTTAATATTAGCCCTGAATTCTTTAGCCTAAATCCTATCATATTTAATTATATTAAATCACAAATTAAAGTGTTTAAAGAATTTGTACCCCCTAGTTAGGGTTTTGGTGCAGGTAGCCGTTTTAACCCCAAACTCCTTACTATTTAAGACATTGTCTGTCCTGACCTACTTCAAGACATTGTCTGTCCTGACCTACGTTCACACACATCGCATCAGAATTCTTCGTGAACTTTTGACCTAAGAGAAGTCTTAGCCTGCAAAGGAGGTAAAGTCGAGGAAAGTCACCTCCAAGACCACTCCTAATCAACAGCCATACCGAGGACGGTAGTATTCATCAACCTACGAGCTACCCCCGGACCTAAATAGGACCTTCAGTCACCCCCCTGCCCCCCCCCCGAATAAAAATTCCCTTATTACCCAGGCGCGTCATCCTGATATGACGTGCTACCCCCCCCCCCATCCCTGCTCTGCCGTGATGTCTGGCTCCGTGAACGTGACTCTACACAATATAGCTTCGTTGCAACTATGCCGTTCTACTTAGAAAAGGCATAATTGAAAACTCTGGGGAAAGGAAGTCTGAGGCTTACCCCGCTGCGGAACCCAGAGGAAGAAGCAACCTGGATCGGGATTCAGTTACAAACGTGGGGAGACATAACAACCTACCTTGCGGCCACCGTCCAAGACCACAGAGGAAGACACTACCGTCTCTGTGAGATGTCGGACGTAACTGTTAAATACCCAAAACCCAATAGAGGGGGCGGCACCCCGACTGGAGTCAGTTGATTCTGGCTTCAGTCATCATTAAGTCCGCCATGTTTTTACACCCTCTGAGGAGCCCAACCAGGTCCATACTCATCCATCACCCTTCACCACATCCGAGTCATGTTCACGGGGTCCTCATCGGCGGGGCGGGGGTACTCCCAAATCAAAAGAGAAACCGTAAAGTAATAACCATGGCAACCAACACACACCTAATACTAACACATACCTCCGAAACAACACCCACCACAATCGACCACCACACGCTACTGAACCTAGCCGCCACTCACGATATCCCGATCACCAACATCATCAAACTACGCACAGGCCACAAGCTCGTTTTCTGCTCACAGGAGAACGCGCTAACCTTCCATGAGAAAACAACCACCATACTCAACACACACAACCTCAAAACAAAACTCGCTGACGGTATCCTAAAGAGATACCAGATTCGAGTAACAAGGACCAACCCTTTGTGGTTGGCGTTCACAAATGATGACCTCCGCACACATCTCCGACAGGAGTACGGGGAGGAGGTCATCAATGACCTGTATTTCAACAGGTCGAAGAACTGGGCAGTGATCACACTGTCCAGCGACACCACTAAAAACATGCTGCTAGACCAAGGCATCAAGGTCTGCGGCACCCTCACAAACCCACAACACATCGAAGAACAACACAACATTAGACCTACACAATGCTACTGGTGCTACAAGACCGGACACAACACCAGCACATGCTCAGCAGAATTAATCTGCTCAAAGTGCAGTGTAGTGGGGTACCACTACACGTCCTGCACCTCCACCACAGCCCTATGTGCAAACTGTGGCGGCGACCCTCGCTTATACGCAAAATCGCTAAATACACTATTCGCCTCCAATGGCATAGAGCAGATCACCTTCCCTGAGAAGGTGTTCGCTCTAATAGACGAGCACACATCCAGACCCACACTCCTCCCCACCCCGATGGGTACACACCCCTCACCGCCGGGAACCACTGGCCCCCACTCTCATCACGCTCTCCCCGCCACCTGTCCTGTCCCTGCACCTTCCTTAGCCCCTGCTCCCGCCTCTCTCCCAACCACCTCTCTTGCCCGCACCTCTTCCACCTCTCTATCAAAACCCCGCCTTCCTTCCACTGCCACCACCCCTCTCCCACCCATCTCCACCCCCTCTCAGACAGCTCCCACCGTCACCCCGACCCCCACTCTCACTCAGTCCACTACACCCGGTGCCAATCCAAAAAAACCCATCCCAAAGCCTCATCCGCGCACACAGGCACGGGACAAACAAATCCCCCGCTCTCCGGTCGTTTCCACTCCTCCTTCGCCCCCTACTCCTCCTCCTCCCACTCCTTCTCACTCCACTCCTCCTCCTTCCTCTTCTTCACCTCCGACTCCTTTCCCCTCAATCCCCCCTCCTTCCACTCCTTCTCCTCCGACTCCTTCCCCCTCAACTCCCCCCTCCTTCCACCCCTCCGCTGTCCCAACCTCCTCTCTCCCCCGACACCCCTCTTCTCATAATCTGCACCTCTCCAACTATCTCTAGCCCCTTATCCTCCAGCTCTACGCCACCCACCTCCGCCACAAACTCCCCCCAGCAAGACTCTACCCCCTCCAAAGCCACTTCGATGTCCACGCCCACAGAACACACTCCTCTATCCACTACGGCTCCCCCACCCAACAACACCGCCATGACCCACACAAAACAACAATCTACACGCGTCAAGGTACTCGCTCCTCATGCCTCCTGTGCAATTACCAAGGAGAAGGAGACGGTACCAGGCAAGTCAGCCTCCCGCGCACTCCGCCCACGACAATAGGTCGACTTAGCCTAATACAGTTAAACGTACGCAGCTGGCACGGTATTCGCCATACGGTCGCCAACTGGGTCCTTAACACACAAAGACCCGACATAATACTCCTGAACTCCACCAGCCTACACCCTCCCAACAACAGACTCCGCATTGCAGGCTATCACACGTACCTATCAACACAGGCGCAGCACCTAGGATCTGCGATCCTAGTAAAGCGCAACATACACCACTCCCTCGTCAACACACATGGCACCTCCTTTAGAGCCTGCAAGATTGAAACAATTTCCGGCCCCATAATAGTGGCCACTCACTACAGACCACCACGAATACAATTAAACTTAGAAGTCCCACTCTGGGCCCTATCAAACCACAACCTACCTATCTTCTTCGCAGGGGACCTCAACGCTTGCCACCCGACACTCCTTTCAAACAACACGAACGATGCGGGAAGTTACTTGGCCGGTGCCTGGCGGCGCTACCGCTGCGAGCACATCCGCCCCACCCTCCCCACGTTCTTTGGTCCGCACGGAGGCACCACATCCCCGGTTGTGGTCTTCCGCAACGACCATGCCACACGATTCTACACTCACATATCACCCGGTCCCCACGTACTATCTGACCACATACCGATATGCCTTCTCATATCCACATCTCCCATACTCATCCCTAGATCACCTCTATATGACTACAAGAACACGAACTGGGCAGAATTCAGGAGTCACATATCCACAAACACACCACATAACCTCGACCTGGAGGACACCAATCCAGGACTAATTGACCACCACTAGCGCTCACTTCTAGACACCATCACTACCGCACGCAACCTACACTCACCACAAAAAACTACACCTGCATAAAACACTTCACATTCTCAATACACACACAGAGACTTATCACACAGTACAATAACCACTACACCAGAGGCCCACGACAACACAACATAAACCAACTACGTGCCCGCATCCTTCAGTGCGTGAAGCTAGATAGGAACCGGCAGTGGCGTGAGGTCGTCCGCATTGCGGACGACACCCGTTGCACGGACCCTTCCTTCTTCTGGCGGCACGTAAAAAGGATGCTAAATACTGAACCATGCAAACCAATTACACTCAAAATAAACAACCACACACACACAGACACTAAGACATCCTCGACGCATTCAGGCCCCATTGGGACACAGTACACACGCACAACCCACCAAAACTACATGCGCAGGAGCACTTCCAGGAAACCCAGGAGTGGTGTTGGGCTCACGCTCACGAGCTAAGGCCTTTCCCCCTGATACGAATGGAGGTGCTCGATTACAGGTCCACACTAACCACTCCAATCACCGTCGAGGAAACAAAACACTACATAAAAACGACACCAAAACGCGTCCCCGGCCCTTCCAGTCTACCAGCCACACTCATACACAACCTCCCCGCAGACATATACCCCACACTCACACATCTATTCAACGCCTCACTAGCCTCAGGCCACTTTCCCAAAATATTCAAAGTCTCTCACAACATACTCCTACATAAACAGCACAAAATCCAAAACACCCAAACAATTACAGGCCTATTGCTCTATTAGAGCACCTAGGCAAAATACTTGAACGTATGGTCAACTGCCGTCTACGGGAGTTCCTGGAAGAGAGGGACTGGTTCTCCCCCCATCAATACGGGTTCAGGAGAGGCAGGTCCACTCAGGCGGCCGTGACCATCGTTCACGACAGAATACAAAAGAAACTACAGATACACCAAAAGACTCTTTCCGTCAGTAAGGACGTGGAGAAGGCATTCGACAAGGTGTGGCACGAGGGACTCCGTTGGAAACTCGCCAACAACACGGAGTTACCTCTCTGCACCAGAAGGCTTCTCTCGCACTACCTCACTGAACGGCGCTGCCACACTAGATACAACAACACCTTATCAAGACCCTTCACACCACGCTCAGGCGTTCCCCAAGGAAGCGTACTGGCACCCACACTCTACATCATGTTTACAAATTACACCCCACGCCCACCAGAAAACTGTGTTCACACCTACATAGTGGCCTACGCCGATGACGAGACCATTCTCGTCAGCAGCCGAGCCCCTGAAGAAATCGCGCTCCACGCACCAAGAATACTAGTCGAGAAGACAGATTACGAGGATTTTTGGCTGATTGCCACACATCCTCAGAAGATACAGATGACACTCTACGGCGCTAGAGATCACTTAAGTGCACAACCTAAAAATCTACTCACACACACCAGACATGATCCACCAAAACCCAACAAGGCTCGCATACACTCAGTGCACCAAAATCCTGGGGGTAACTTTCGACAAATCCCTCAGGTTCAATTTACACCAGAACATAATACAAGCAAGAGCCTCACGCACAAACACATCGCGGTAGGTTCTACCCTGCGAGAAAAAAAACTAAAACTACACCTATACAAAGTACTCGTGCGTCCCATTCTCACGTACGCCCCGCTGTCGCTCGTAGCAGCGAGCGACACGTGGAAGCGAAAGGCTCAGCGCATTAAGAACTCTGCTCTGAAGAGCGCTTGCCGTTCGCTGCGGTAATCGAGAATGGACGCACTACACAACAACAACAAACTAGCTCCTCTCAACACTTACGCTCATACCAGACTCACGAAACAACTCGACAAATTCACCACAGACCCACTTTACACCTCGCTACACGTGAGAAGGTACGCGATGGCGCCGCGATATCCCGCGGCCCACGAACACCCGCCGCCCGTACCGTTCTTCGCATAAACCAATAGGCAGTATGAATAGCGTGTTTCCGGATGAGCAGTCAGCCTCCCCCTCCTGACTTGCTCCCAACCCTCGCCCAGTCAATACCACCTAACCTACGCCCTCACAACCACACAACGCATCGGTGTATAGCCACCGACCTATCAACTCTCGCTGTCCTTTTCGTAAATGTTTTCCGCAACGCTCCTCTCTGACTACCTGACTGCCGTATCACATACAGCAGTCCCTCTCTGTTCTTTCTATACACAAAAGTCAAGTGACCTACGTTATTCCATGAAGAGGTCTTTTAGAATAAAGACGAAAGCGCTCGGAATCGTTTTTCTTTTGACTCACGTGCAAGTTGTGAGTTTCTTTTCATATATATATATATATATATATATATATATATATATATATATATATATATATATATATATATATATATATCTCAAAGTAACACGAGAGAATGATGAAAATGAATCCATTAAACCACATTGAAAGAGAAAAGGGAATAATTTTTCCTTGCAGTAATATTTTTATTACCTTTTTTCTAAAAAATCAGTGCAGGGAAGCATAGTGTACTAACGGCATACTTTTAACTGTGGCCAAAGCGGTGCTCGCTGCCTCAGTGTGCCTGGTTCGAATCACTTCCCTGCACGGATTTTTTTCGAAAAAAGGTAATAAATATTACTATAAGAAAAGTTTATTCTGTTTTTGCTTTCAATGTGGTTTAATGGATTCATTTTCATCATTCTCTCGCGCTACTTTGATATATATATATATATATATATATATATATATATATATATATATATATATATATATATATATATATATATATACAGGGTGGGCAGTAAATTTCCATACATAGGAAAAATAAAATTTTATTATGGACAACCATTTTTATTTATATAGTATGCTCTACATGGTTGCCATTGTTTTGAAAACACATTTTAATACGTGTTTCCCACTGTTGATGAACACGCATTAGCACAGTTGAAGTTATGCTTGTAATAGCGTTGGTGATACGTTTCTTTAGATGATTTATTTCTCGTATCTTTACCTGATACACCATGTCCTTCAAGTGCCCCCAAAGATATAAATCAAGGGGGGAGAATTCTGTGGATCTGGGAGGCCACTCCACAGGACCACGCCGACCAATCCAAGCATCCGAAAAATGCTGATCCAAATACCGACGCACGTGAAGACCATAACGAGGTGGAGCTCCATCTTGCTGGAAGTAAACTGAGAAGTTACCTTCCTTGTTTAGGAGGGATGGGAAAATTTCCTCTTGCAACAAGTTAAGATACCTTTCGGCATTAAGATTTGCACTGACAAAAAATGGTCCAATAATTCTGTCACTCCATATCCCGGACCTCCCATAAATTTGAATCATTAAATTAAAAATATGTACCATTAACATAGAATTCGTTGCAATTTAATGAGCTGCAATTTCGACTTCGCTCGAAAAACCGTTTCCCTCTATATATTTATAGGTTTTAAACCCTTTAATTCATTTTATACATTAATTAAATTTCGTTCTCTTGTCATATAAAGAAAATAATTGGATATGTACAAATTATAAACGTTTTCTTTCTTCATCCATTTACATGTCTACACTACACAAAGAGGCAAGTGGATCTGAGTGAATGAAATAGTTGAAAAGTTTGCATCCTCGTTCACTTTGGTTAATGGCCATTCACAGAATTCCATCCGTCTATCCGAGTCGTCTGTGAGGGTCGAACCAAGTAAACATTCGTTTGAAAAATTTAGACGGTTCACACATTGAACCTTATAAATGGGAAGACAAACTTCCCGCTTTGTATTAATCTCTTTCGTAAATGGGAAGATAGACTTCCCGCTTTCTATTAATCTCTTTCGTAAATGGGAAGATAGACTTCGCGATTTGTATTAATCTCTTTCGTAGATAGGAAGATAGACTTCCCTCTTTGTATTAATCTCGTTCATAAATAGGAAGATAGACTTCCCTCTTTGTATTAATCTCTTCCGTAAATGGGAAGATAGACTTCCCACTTTGTATTAATCTCTTTTGTAAATAGGAAGATAAACTTCCCTCTTTGTATTAATCTCTTTCGTAAATAGAAAGATGGACTTCCCACTTAGTATTATCTCTTTTGTAAATGGAAAGTTAAACTTCTCAGTATTATATTTTGTAAATAAAGGAACGAAAATCCCAGTGTACTTGGTCAGTGAAGGAGCCCTCAGAATTCCACCAAACTTTACCTCCTTTGCCGAGAATACACATTCAGTATCGTGTGTTGGATCCTTTTTTTGTTTTGTTTTTTAGCAGGAGAAAAGGTACGGCTCGCGTTTACTCCTCTCCTCTGTACCCCTCCCACGATCGGAGGGGCACAGAAGAGGAGGAAGCGCGCAGCCGACTTGCTCCTGGAGAAACTCCCCACACTTCTGACTCTCAGTTCAAATGAACCGATAGTGAAGTGCTTAATGGGAAGTCCGGAACAAGCTTTAGAAGAGGGTTTATAGTTGTGGGAGACGGAAAGTTTTGAGAAAAAAGAGGACAGATTGGTGAGGAGGCAGATTGAGCAGCCTCGGCAGTCGGAGGTAGAAAGGGTGGAATACCTTTGCACGAGGGACAAGGAGGACATGCTGATTAACGTGGATTCCGAACCACCATCATGCATTTACCCATCATTCATCATGCTTAATTCCTTTTTCACACTTTAGCACCTATGTTCTTCCTACAGAAGCGGTAGGACCACAAGATCTCTGTTCCCTTATTCTCTTCATCTCTCATTCATGTGCTTATTGTAGCATTCATGCCGTTTTGAGTTATCTTAGCTCTGAACTTTGTTTATGTATTGTTATGTTACTTGTTTTTACTTTCATTACTTTGTTTCACTTTCTCTTGTGGTTATCACTTTTTCACTTTATTTTCACTTTGTTGATTTGTTTTACTATTAACTTTCACTTCACTATCACTTTTGTTAAACCTTTTAATACTATAGTTCACTTATTACACTTTTAGTTTACTATGTTCGTTTTATTTCTGTTTTACTCTTAACTTTCACTTGACTATAATTTTTGTTAAACTTTTTAATATAGTTCACTTATTACACTTTTAGTTCATTTTGTTCACATTATTTCTGTTTACACTTTTGATCTGTGTTGTCTTCTTAGTCGGTTGTTTCTTCCTATTTAGGTTGTTTAAATTCGGTTGTCTTATTAGGGTATCAATCTGGTGTCTTGGTTGGTTATTTTGTTTGTTGGGTTTGTATATAGTCCGGTAAATATCTGTATCGTTATGCTTGTTCCTTCTCTCTTTTTGAATTTCTCCTTAAGTAAACATGGGAACCTCCTCGATTCTCAGCTGTTGTCTGCCGCTGGAAATCAAGTGTTAAAGGGGACTCCAGCTCTGGTGTTCGTGTGCTCTGCAAATATCGGAGATAGATCGTCTATATTCCTCCATATTTTCTCCGCTCAGTTCCTGATATTCATATTGAGCGTTTCTAATCCTGCTTCTTGGTGTAGATCCTGTAGTATTCTCCTCTCTCTCTTACGTGTGTTGGTGATTAGGTAGAGAGCTTTATTGTGTATTTTCTGGAGTTTCAATTTTTTGGTCTTTGTTTCACCGTTGATAGGAGTTAACGGGTATAGTAGTACCTCTCTTCCTATTGCAAGATAGATTTTTATTTTATTTTTCAAACATCGGAATCGCTTTCTTCTTCCTCTCCGTTATATGTTGTTTGTAGCCTCTTTTTGTTATTATGAGTCCTAGCACTTTGCCCTCACTATGATATCTGTAGTTCTGATCTTCAACTACAATTTCAGCTGTTTTGTTCCTTAAGATTAGGATTATTGTAAATTTCCTCCTGTTCGTCCTTATCTTCCAATCTCTTTTGTAGTTGTTGATGTTGCTGATTTCTAAAGCTGTTAAACTTGCCTGAAAGCGTACGTTCCTGTATGAAGTGACGACGAGCTGGCTTACGTCGTTCGCGAACTGTATGTTTAGGCAACCAGGCATTATTGGTGGTGCCCAGTCTGCTGTGTATATTGAATACAGCGTGGGGCTGAGACAGCCCCCCTGCGGGAGTCCTGATTCCAATTCTAATTCTGGTCCTGAATAACCATTGATCTTCATATATGCTCTTCTGTCTGTAACATAATCGCAGGTAATTCTCCCCAGATTGCTATTCATCTGGAGATTTAAGATCTTATACTGCATTCCTCCGACCCAGACTTTGTCGAATGATTTTTATACATCTCTCAGAACCAGATCGATGTGGTTATTCTCTGCTTTGGCCTTTGCTACTTTCTGTTATTATGCCAAGTGCCATTGTGGTGTCCCAAACGTCGACTTTCCTGCATATGATACTTCTGTTTGCAGTTATCTGGGGCGGGATTTGGGGCGTTAGTCCTATTCTCTTTAGTGTCTATTCCTTCCTGGGACACTAATTTTTCTACTTCTTTTTCCTTCCTTGCAATTACCACGTAGCCATTTGGGATGTCGATAATTTTGACGAGGGCTACTTTTCTCTGTCCAAATAATGTCTCGCGGACTTTTCATTTGTCCGTAGAGGTACTCGTAGGTATTCCAGGCTGCCTCCTTTCCCTAGAGGATGATGATCCCCCATCCTTTTGCTAGTTGAGCGCCTAGGCGCTCTTTTTTTCGTTCCTTCCTCCGAAGCCTATGTTTGTTTTCTTCCTTTTTCTCTAAATCTTTAAAAAAAGGACAGTGAACACGTTCCTTATCACCAAGCACCCTATGGTTCCCTATTTACCTACTTATTTTAGCACTTCATGACCACCCTACCTAAATAGACCTAAGCTAAGAAGCGCATCCACAGAATTTCGGGCTCGTGGTCTTAAGGACCCCCCTTCTTCGCGCCCCTTATTGATGCTTCCTTCCGGGGCTCACTATACCCTACTTTATGTGGCTCTGGGCGCAGAGGTGGTCGTGTTATGTTGCTTTTAGTCGGTGAAGTAAGTGGAAGTCAAAGCGTGGAATAAGGAGGAATTAAGGATGAATTACCCCTTTGGGGTAAGCACCCTGCCCACTGGAAACAGGAGGAATCTCCAATCAGTCAAGAGGGCTCATATATTTCTTCTTTTTTGAAGTTAACTTTAATGAAAAGTGAACTTTTCCTTAAGCGCCTCACAGCTCTCCGTTGTAAAAAAGGGAATCCAAATTTAGTCCGTCTAGAATGAAATTGAAATTTATTAAAAAGAACAGAGTTTACAGATTTGAGTATTTTTACATATATAATTACATATAAGGAAAAACAATTTAGATCATAGTGTTGAATATACACACAAAAAGGAGAGTAGAGAAGGGAAAGTTGACATGGAGAAGTAAGAACAACGAAACTCCAGGAACTGTGGAGGTCATCTATCTTTTTTATTATATTTACATAGTTATTGTATATATTTCATTTATAAACAAATTATCACATCGAATTTTTACGTTATTTATTTTTTTATATTTCGTTTCTTACTTATACATTTAAAATAATTTTTGTGTGATATTTTATTTGTATATTTAAAAATTATTATTCTTGAGTGATTTAATTATTATTACAATTTTAACGTTTAACATTCTATTTATATTATTTCACTTTAGTATCCAAAATTTTATACACTTTATTATCTTTTATTTTATATTTTTCTTTATTCTATTTATATTAATTCTCAATTGATAATTCATTTTCGCTTTACTTTATACACTTTATTTATTTCACTTTACTTATTCACTTTATTTTAATACCTATATTTCATACATAATTTACGTTCATTTATTAATCTATTCATGTCTTTTTGATTTATTTCTACATTTTCTAATATTTCACAGTTTTTAACGTTTAACATTTTTATTTATATTTCATATTAGTACCGTTATTTTTTACACTTTATTTTAGCACATTCTACTTATAATTATTTCTCATTAAAACCGAAATTTTATACACTTAATTTTTATTATACATTTTATTTATATTATTTCACTGGTATTTCATTTTCACTTTAATTTATTCAGTTATCGTGTTTGATATTTACACTTTATGTTTATAATTCACTTTTTTATCATTCACTTATTTGACTATTTAAGAAGTATTTTGTCCGTTTTTAATTACCTTGAAAACATTCAGGTTGACTGTATAGATGCACGAGTCCGGAATGTATGTGGAATGTGCCTTCCTCCAGCAGTCCTGCTATTTCCTTCGGTGAGTCGGGTCCTTCGCGAGTCCATTTGAATGTGCCCATTCTTATGCCTTCTGGGAGTTCCACACTTTTTCCTTTCGGGGGTCTGTTTATTGGTGATCCGAAGACCTTGAGGGACACTTCTTCTGCACTAAAGAAGTACCCCATTTCCAATATCTCCTTTTCTGTGAGAGGAACTCCTGGGTACTTTAATATTTCTTCGTCCTCGTCCTCTTCTTCTGTTGTTGGGTTTTCACTTTCTTCGGTTTCCTTTTTCTTCTTTTTCCTCTGTTTTTTTCTTCTTTGGGGACTTCTTTGGGTTTTCATTTTTTGGACTTTCTTCTCCTTCTGTCGATTCCTCTTTTTCTTTCGTTTCCTTTTTCTTTTCTTCTGGCTGTTCTTCTGTGAGCTGTATTTTAAGAACCTCGTTGGAGGCAGGGTTCGGAGGGAACCATAGCTTCTTTTTCACTCCGTTCATTTGCGGAAGCTGATTTAGCTCGTCTGCAAACGTACCGGGGCGAGCCAGGTTTGCCAGGTGAGCAAACATTATCATGGCCATAATTGCGGTCCCTTCCCTTGGCATGACCAGTTTTGTCGCTGTTTCTGTGGTGTTCGTTGTTGTGGCTGCATCGAGGTATGACTTTGACTTTGCCTCCTTTTCCTTTTTCTGTTTCTCTTTCTTTTCTTGGGGCATTTCATAGCCATGGCTTTGTGTTCGCCACCACAGTTGATGCATTTTGTTCTTTCGGCTCTACATTCTATCCAACCGTGTCCGAGTCCGGCGCAGTTAGAACACACCATCTCCTTCGCTGGGCATTCTTTGAGTTGGTGCTGCTCGACGGGGATATATTCCTCGGTTTCGATTTGTCCATCGTTTTTTTGCTCGATGCGCCATCTCAATGTTCGAGAATACGATCCTAAATATGCTGTTGGCCTTGCCGAATTTTTCTATTTTTGTTATGTTGGCCCATTTTTGTTTGTCGGACAGCTCGGCCTTGATTTCCTCACAGGAGTTCTCCGTGAGGAAGGGGTCAAGCCGTCGTAGTATGATTGTTCGTTGTACGAGGATCTCGTAGGGAATGATCACCTTCAGTCCTATTTTTTGTAGATTTTTTTTGGCCTCTTCTGACCCTAACTTCTTCACGTCCTGCATGTTATCGCAAATGCTCGCGTAACCTGAGGGCGTTTCGATGAGTCGTAGAAGGGAGACGTTGATCTTTCCGTAGATTGTGTTCATGACCGTCAGCCGATCCGGTTTGGTTTTTCCCGTAGGGTACGAAGAGGAATCCGTCTAATTTCTTGAGGGGGCCGGCCCCATGGGGCCCCTTGCTTAGCTCTCCCTTTCTTTTTCTAGAGCTCGATCTTTCCTCGTTATGATTGCTTGCTTGCACACACGAACGTAAATTAACTCGTTTGGCTGGAGAAGTTCTCAGAACCTCCCCTTAACTTTTCCTCCTTTGCCACGACCAGAAATGATGAATTCAACCTATCGTCTAGAATGATGATGATGATATACTCAGTTTTTCGAAAAGAGATGGTATAGTGGAAGATATAGTGGGTGCAAATTAAAGATGGGGGGAGGTATTTTGCCCTAGTAGGGAGGGCATCGCTTTATTTTTATTCTATTTCATTTTTCTTTTATTTGTGTTGTTATTTTGTGTTTTTTAACGTCTGAAAGTTTCTTCGTGTGTTTTTAATTTTATTCTTATTGTATTTTGTCTCTTCTTCTCTGTCTTTTGACTTTTAGTGTAATAGTGTTTGTAGCATTCAAGCCTTTTATAGCTTTCTTGCCGACAAAGCTATTTCAGTGTTGTCTGTAATCTCATTTTTCGTTAGTAACTGTATGGAACTAGATGTGATGTGTTGTGATGCTTTTTATGTGTATATTAGAGTGATATTATCTCGTGAACAGAGTTTTGTGCTCGGGAACCGGCTTCTGCGTGAGGCTTTCGCCCGTAGCCACGCGGGTATATTTAACCTGCCGCCTGCTCCCTGCAGTTCTGGAATGACATCGTCCGTTAGAGTGGACCAGATCTTTTTGCCCAGTTTCTGGGTGACGACATTGATGGGCTCCAACCGTTTCCTCCGATGCAAGACGCTTTGCCTGCTTGCTTTGTTGATAAGCAGAGAGGCAGTGTTCTGGATACGTTGGAGCCTTTTCATCAAGGTTTTATTAGCTGCTTTGGACACCACTGCGGGGTAGATCAGCATAGCCCGGACATACATCATATATAATTTCCTGATGTTGGCCGAGCTAAGATCTCTAAACCTGTAGAGCTTGGAGATTTCTCTCTTCGCCAGGTTCCGCCTCTCCGTGTGGTGTCTCGAGTATCCATGGTCGGTGATTTTAAGGCCCAGGACGGTGCATTCGGCGGAGTAGCCGTATCTCCTCCCATCTATGATGATAGGCCATGTCAACTCGCGGTTCAACGGGACAATCCTGGTGGAGGCCTAACTGTGGCGGCAGCCTACTATCCGCCCAGGCGACAATACCTACCGATTAAGAACTTGGGGAAAAAAAGGCTAGCGTTACTAGGTGGGACCTAACCGCCAGTTGCCGTGCATCTTGCTACAGGTGCGTCGATTAAAGGAGACGAAACCTGGAGCTAGTATTTGAAAGAAATAGGCTCCGGAGAGTTGGACCAGACTTCCAAACTTATTTAACACGATGTTCGGCGACAAAACCGGACATTGTGTTAGCAAGTCCAGAATTCCCCTTCAACATTGTCAACGCTCCATACCCAGTGGTCCCGAGTGATCATATTCCAATTATCACTACCATTTCGCTTGCGCCAATGCTCAAGCCCGTCACACTTAGGAAAAGTTACGCGAAAGCTAACTGAGAGCAGTACAGAGAAATGCTCAGCAACCTACCAGCCAGCTGACCTGGATGACGCAAATCTTGAGGAAATTGATGAGGAGATTGATAAGATCAATAATTTCCTCATTCAAGCTGACGAAAGATGCGTCCCCAGAACCTCGTGCAAAATGCTCCCACAACCAAGGTGGACGGACGGAATGAGGGATATCGCCAGGGAACACAGGGATATCTACGAAGAAGTCGGTAGGACATGTCCAAACCGGGAAAGGGCAGCCCAAATGAGGCAGCTAAGCGAGGAACTAAAGAATATAATCCTCGAGAAACAGAAGGAAATCTGGGACGATATCATAGGCAAACTAGACAGGGAGAGAAATCCTGTAAGTTTTTAGAATAGCATCCGAAGACTTAGGGGGATTGCCTTCCAGGCCTGGGATAAAAATAAAGGAAGGTGACATCATCATAGAGGATTCGGATTCTCTCGAAAGAAGATTCAGGAGCCATTGGAAAGAGGTCTTTTCAATATCCCCTAAGGAGAGCGACTATTTCGACCAGGACTTCGAAGTCCAACTGCTCGAGGAGCTTGGAGCGATGATACATAGGACCCACCAACAACCGCAAGTATCTAGAGAAAGAGAGATGGTTGACTACGGGCGCCCTATCACCATTGAATAGACCATTAAAACCATAAGGTCCTTCAAACAAAGGGCTCCCGGTTGGTCTGGGCTCACTAAGAACAGCCTAGTGAATGCCTCACGGCAAATTATTCAGTGCATGGTGAACACCATTAACGCATCCCTGAATACAGGTTACTTCCCTGACGGGTATAAGGTGGCTAAAATCATCTTTATCCCGAAAAGGAATAAGCCCCCACACCAAGTGGCTAATTATCGCCCAATCTCTCTCCTAGAAATACCCGGCAAGATCTTCGAGAAGATTATAGCCGACAGGCTACAAAATCAACTCGACAAGTTAGGAGCGCATAACCCACAACAACACGGGTTCCGATCAAAAAGGGGCACGGAAACGGCCATGGCGCTGCTAACAGAAAAGATCGCACACTGCCGAGCGAAGGGTCACTATGTAGACATCGTGATGAGGGACGTGAATAAGGCCTTCGACAAAGTTTGGCTGAGAGGTCTACAATACAAGATCCTAGGTCTCCAGCTAAACCCAGTCCTGGAAAGGATCATTTGTGACTTCATCATAGACAGAAGGGCGCGTATCATGATCGAAGAGCACATAAGACCAGAATTCGAGCTCAAAGCGGGCGTTCCCCGGGGGAGCTGCCTGAGTCCTTTGCTTTAGCTGGTCTTCACCATCGACCTCCCTACTCTAATACACAGGGACACGATGTATCTGCACTACACAGATGACGTCACGCAGATCGTGCCCAGTAAGGTTAGGAAAGCAAGGGACCAGGCGATCAACACTATTACAGAGATCTCGAACATCGATCAATATGAGAGAAGATGGAAAATCCGGACAAACAGGGAGAAATTTAAGATCCTCCCGCTGTTCCGCAAGTTGACGTGGCCCAGTGTAATTGATGGGAGGAGATATGGCTACTCCACCGAAGGCACCATCCTGGGCCTAAAAATTTACGGCCATGGATACTCGAGTCACTACAAGGAGAGGCAGAATATGGCGAAGAGAGAAATCTCTAAGCTATATAGACTCAGAAATCTTAGCTCGGCAAATATCAGGAAAATATACCTGATGTTTATCCGGGCTAAGCTCATCTACCTTGCAGTAGTGACTTAAACGGCCAGCAAGACCGATATGAGGAGGCTCCAGCGAGTGCAGAACTCTGCATCCCTGTGCATAAATAAAACCAAACGAAGAGAGTACCTTCGGCAGAGAGACCTGCCCCGCAGAGAGCGTCTGTAGCCTATTAATGTCGCAACTCAGAAACTGGCCAGAAAATCTGCTCTACAATGGCCAATAATATCATTCCAGAACTAAGGAGAACTGGTAGCAGAATAAACATCCCTGCCAGATTGCGCGGGAGGGTCACTCAAAACCGGCGTTTCCCAAGCACTAGACCAATCTACACATAAACATAAACAACACAGGGTACGACACAAAAAAACCACTAGTCAGAAATTAAACTCACAATTAATGACGAACAAGCAAATACAACAGATTAAAACACGAGGTATTACACTAAATTTGATCACAAATAAAGGCTCGAACACACCCACGTTTTTAAAATAACATTGGATACCACAGAATGGCAAAAAATTCGACTCAGAATGGAATACTGGTATTCAATATGAGAATGCCAGGCGAAAATATACAGCAGGGAAAATTTAATAGCATACAAATGGGCTTTGTATGCTACAAACTCGAAGAGCACACGACAACGACAGGCCCAGACTAAAACAAACTGTGGTCCAGTGAATACGCCACAGAAGGGCACCGATTTGACAAATGCGAGAGCACCAAGAAGAGATACTTAAATTGCAAAGGGGAACACACGACCATGGCCCTGAACTGCCCCAAGGGCCGCGAGATTATAAAAAAGAAAGGAAAAAGAAGAGAGGAAAGCCAAAGAAATGACATACGCGAACGCCGCCAAGAAGAATGCGGAAATAAAGCCTGCATCTGCACTTATACAAATGAATATGACGGGAGATTTGAGTGCAAAGATATTAATCTGCATTACCCACGCAAATGTGGCAAATGCAATCAAACCTGGCTGCCATAACCAGGTTGTGAATGCTCTCCTGAAGGCGAATAATCTCCCTTCAGTAATTATGCCTGAAGACCCCGAAGGTTCTAAGGCATTCAAGGACTCAGTCATAAGAAATAATACTATCAAGTCTGGACTGGAGGAGATGATTGAAGCTTCCTCATCCGAGGAATCCGAAGAGGACGACTAAGAGGAAACGGCTGAAACTGAGGAGTGATCCTCCTCTTCTGACAACCAAGAGAGCCCCTGCACCCGTACACGAGCTACGAAGAGCAGGTCCAAAACCCCGAGTCCCCTTCCAAAGAGGAAAAGCCTGGGCCAAGTAAAACCGCCTATCCAGCCTCCAAGAAGAAGAAGAATAAGAAGAAGCCTAGCTAAAAACAATTCACCATGTTACGGAATGCACTGAAGATACTGGAAATTAATACCAACGGATGCTCGAGGAAAAGAACTCTTTACGGAAATGTATTCAGAGAAATTGATGCAGACATCATCTTAATTTCAGAACACGGGATCGACACGCATAGTGAAGAAATTAAAATCTGGAACTGCGATGGGTTGATCACAAATTATTCGCAGGGGCGGTTCGACGGTGCCGCTTTTGCAATAAAGAAAGGGATTAAATACAAGCAAATAAGAAATCTAGAAGAATCCTACCTCGCGATTGAGGTTGACCTCGACTTAGGAAAGTTGGTCATTGCTACCAGATATCAACCGCCAAGGAGAGATGTGTTACCAATTCACACTCTCAATGGCCTATTTGGCAGAAGAGCCCCCACTATATTAATGGGGGATCTGAACTCCAGATCTCGAGAATCCGGTTACAGGTCCTACATTGGTATAAGAAGAAGCCTGAACCTATTGCTGGACAGAAATATTGCCCAGCGAATAGGCCTCGACTTCCCCACCTTTGTCAGAGCAGGAAATGCCACAAAACCAGACATCTGTCTGACGAATCGTTAGCTGCCGTTCAATTACTACATGGAGCCAGTCCAGGTACCATGTAGTGACCAAATAGGAATCTTACTCACTATCAACAGGAACCCTATACAACTTTCAGCTGTAGTCAGAAAGCACTACAAAAGAGCAGACTGGACACGGTACGCGCGCCTTCTCGAGGCCTACGATCCGCCCAACTTGGACGAGGCAATTCTCGAGGAGATTGACGTGGCACTCGACGACCTCAATAACCATCTCATCAACGCAGATAGAGCTTGTATCCCAAAATCCGAGTATAGGACCATCTCTACCTACAGATAGACCGACTACATGAAGGAATTATACTGTGAGCTGAATTTATTGTATGAAATAAACATCGTAAATGCGCTAGTTCCCTCACTGCAGCGAATTAAAGAAGTCAAAGAAGAACTGAACCAGTTGACCTCGAGCAATAATTTAGAAGATGGGAGGATGCAACTCCCAAAGATTTTTGGAAAAAGACCTGAAATCTCAAACGATGGACTGGGAAGAAGAAGCAGAAGATAGAGCTACAATAAGAAGATGGAAACATCGAAACGGAAGAAGAAAGAATTGACGAGATATTCCGAAGTAATTGGGTAAAGATCTTCAGTATAACTAAAGAGAAAAACAAAGACTCTGACCTGGAGTTTGAAAGCAACATCATCGACGAGCTTAACGAACAAATACACAAGGCGCACCCTCACCACCAAGTGGATAGACAGCGCGACGGAGACGCCGAGATTACCGAAGAAGAACTACTTAGCGCGCTCCGCTCATTCCAACAAAAATCCCCAGGAAAATCGGGGCTTACAAAGCTTAACTTTGCAAAGGCACCAGCTAATGTCATCGAAGGGACGAGAAGAATATATAACGCTTGTATGAACAAGGGATACTGCCCATATGCTTATAAAACGGCTAAGATGATTTTTTTGCCTAAGCACGGAAAGAACACAACGTTGAAGGAGAGCTATCGGCCAATTTCACTTCTAGAATTTGGCGGGAAGCTCTTTGAGAGGATCCTCAACAAAATATTGGTGCTCACCTGGAGGAGAACTCCCTCTTCAACCCACATCAATTCGGGTTTAGGAGTAGGCGAAGTACGGAGATGGCGATTAATGTCATCAAGGAAAAGCTAGCCCAAGTAAAACGGGAAAAGAGTTACGTGGACATTGTTTGTCGTGATGTATCAAAGGCATTTGATAAGTTACGGAAACGGGGAATGCAGTACAAGATTTGACGACTGGGCCTAAGTGAAAACTTAGAAAGAACTCTCTGCGACTATGTCATGGAGAGAACAGCGTACATCAGTTTAGGGTGCACGGACGGACCAAAGTTTCTACCCACTGCGGGCTTCCGCAGGGCGGGGGGGGGGGAGCTGTCCCCTACTCTCTATTTGATTTACACCGCGGATGTCACAGCCCCTGTAAGCCCCTGTTGCCTCAACATTCAATTCGCCGATGATTTCACCCAGATGATCACTTGTCCATGGAGGAATGCGCCTTCGCAAGCTCGTATGACAGCAGCAGAAATTGAAAATCTTAACACCTACGACGCTTGGTGGAAGATCCGAACCAACCAGGAAAAGTTCAAAGTAGTCCCCATAGGCAGGAGACTACTTTACGACGTCAGGCTGGGGGATAGACATTATCCCTAAACCACGGAGTGCAATGTACTCGGAATGAAGATTAACTCATCCGGGTACAAGAAGCACGTCCAAGAAAGAATCACCAAGGCCACTGCTGCAGTCAAGACTCTATATAGGTTCAGAAATCTTCGTCAAAGCAATAAGAAAAGATCTACAATACACTTGTAAAATCGACGCTGTTATACCCAGCTTCCGCCCTCTCGTGTGTCTCGAAGACACAAAAGGGGAAACTACAAGTGGTGCAGAATAAATGTACATACCTAATTACAGGTATACGCAGGAGAGAAAGATGACGCCAGGAAGAGCTGCACCGGGGGGAGCAGTTAAGTCCCATTAACATTTTCATGGAAGAACGGACAAGGATTATGCTAGAAATGGTTAATCGTGAATTGGACGATGATATCGTCTAAATGATTGACCAGAAAAAAAGAGGAATGAGTCGCGCCAGATTTCCAAGCTCCGCCGGGGTTTTAGTTGGCGGAGCAGAAGTGCCGTTCTACGCATGATAATAGAAATAAATGTTTTTGGCCTAAACCAATATAGAAAAACCCGACTAAGAAAAAGCTAACCTAACTATCAAACCCCACCGATTACTACAAATTCACCGATGAAGACTCAAATCTACCGATGAAGACCGAAATTTACCGAAGAGGACATCCACGAATAAACAAAGAACACAAATTACACACATTACAAAATATACGAAAAAACAAAGTCTCTAAGCAAATCAATAGAGTAATTAATAAAGCAATTATTACCACAACAGCAAATGTGCATATCATATCCAAAGATATTAATTGATTTTGAAGACAAATGACTTGAACGCCATATTATTATTATTATTATATATATATATATATATATATATATATATATATATATATATATATATATATATATATATATATATATATATATATATATATATATATATATAACTAATGCAAAGACAACAAAAGGAACTACAAAACCCAAAATACTTAAAAGCGATAGGCCTGATCACCAGGCTCTAGCATCTCTTTGCACCCTTCCACACTTCTTTCTCTTTTAATCACTGGTCTACTTTCCGCTCTCTGTCCACACGCCCTTACTCTATCCCCTACCTACATCTACTCTTACAACACATGAAAAGTCAGTACGGAAAGAGTTATCATTATTATTCTAGAAGAAAAGTTGTCATTATTGTTTGCCATTTCGAGGCTTATTCCAGCTATTTACCAAGGAATAAAGAATCCAGATATATATATATATATATATATATATATATATATATATATATATATATATATATATATATATATATATATATATATATATACAAAGAAAGCAAGTCCAGGATCGGCGGGTGATAATATAACCACCACAGGGCTATGCCATTTTTATTTTCTGTCTTTCAAATAAAATTTGAAGACAGAAAGAAAGATGCAGAAACCTGGTGTAGCTGACTATAAATACATATAGTACAAGAGAAAATAAGAATTGGACGCGAATGAGCAAATGAGACAAGAAACCGGAGTTTTTTAAAGGCAAGAGAGAGGGACATTAGAAGAATCCAGGAATTCCAAACTTTTTTTCCCTGTCGTTATTTCTGTCTTCTCGGTAAAGGATCGCCTTCTCTGTGCCGCCCTCTGCTCCCTTTGATTCTGCATTCTTCTAATGTCCCTCTCTCTTGCCTTAAAAAAAACTCCGGTTTCTTGTCTCATTTGCTCATTCGCGTCCAATTCTTATTTTCTCATATATATATATATATATATATATATATATATATATATATATATATATATATATATATATATATATATATTTCCTTTATCTTAAGGAAGCTCGCTGATCACCTAACCCAGCCTACGAAACTACAAGAAAGAGTTCATTACCGAGACCCTATACGTCTTCACTCAAATTCTGTGCCATATGCAATTTGTATGGATGCCATTTGTTTGCTTTCAGAATGCACCCGATACTCGATCTGCTGATACCACTTTTTGCAGACAACTGTCGTGTACTTTTTCTGGGAATTCGTGTAAGCGCTGTAATTATCGTAGCTGTTGTGTCTTCATCGGTGGATGTACGTCTTGGGCCACTTCGCGGTTGATCTGCAACATTTCCAGTTTTCTGAAACTTATTAATAATTTTCGTCACAGTGTCGTGTGTAATGTTCGTTCCATGTTTTTTGTTAAAGTTCATTGCAACCATGCGACTGCTTCCCGACCCAGCCATCAGTATGATTTTAATGCTCTTTCGTCAAACGCATATTCTAGGGTATCTGAAACATAAAAAAATATAAAGTTTCCTATGTATGGAAACTTACGGCCCACCCTATATATATATATATATATATATATATATATATATATATATATATATATATATATATATATATATATATATATATATATATAGCAATAATATGAAGACCCAGGTGATTACACTAATCATTTATTGGCCGGACGTTTCGGACCTTTACTAGGACCATCTTCAGCGACTATGTCGACTAATGAGAAGGGGAACGAACATTAATTGATAACAGTTAAAATAATGCATTAAATAATGGCTTAAAAAGCGGAAGAAGGCAAGTTAAAATAATAAAATTGAAAATTATTAAAATTAAAGTAAAAACACTAATAACAATATATAGAATTAAATAATACTACCCAGTGTGATTAAAAAAAAATAATAATAATAGAAAGTGAAATTATAAATAACTTACTTGAATTTCACATATTAAAAATTACTGAAGTAAACAAAAAATAACCTATTATATTAAATTGTAAAAAACAAAAAAAAAACCCGAAAACAAATCAGAATGAACAAAGTGACTAACCTTCATCGTGGGAGTTGAGAAATCAACTAACTAAACATATAAAATGACTAACGAAATTTGTTCGGTTGGCTAGTTAATCTATTGGGCTTGCGATCATGTATAATTTGCAATTATACATGTACGACCTGCCACAGTCGTTATGTAGGCCAAACTGGCTTACAACTCAAATGCAGGATCGCGAAGCACTTGGGTTTGTCTCATAGGACTGGTATTCCCATTTCTAAACCTGAAGCCTCTTCCATCAGGCAACATCCAGAGTATCACCATCATCCTCTTAATTCTAATTCATTTACTATATTATCTTCAGCCTTAACTTCTCTTGATTTGAAAATCTTAGAGTCACTGTATATCAATAAAATATATCCAAACCTAAATAATTACTCCTCCTCAATTAAACTATTCACAATATAACCAACCAACACTTCAACCGACCAACCGAACAAATTTCGTTAGTCATTTTATATGTTTAGTTAGTTGATTTCTCAACTCCCACGATAAAGGTTAGTCACTTTGTTCATTCTGATTTGTTTTCGTTTTTTTTGTTGTTTTTACAATTTAATATAATAGGTTATTTTTTGTTTACTCCAGTAACTTTTAATATGTGATATTCAAGTCAGTTTATGTAATAATTTCACTTTCTATTATTATTATTTTTTTTTTAATCACACTAGGTAGTATTATTTAATTCTATATATTGTTATTAGTGTTTTTACTTTAATTTTAATAATTGTCAATTTTATTATTTTAACTTGCCTTCTTCCGCTTTTTTAGCCATTATTTAATGCATTCTTTTAATTGTTATCAATTAATGTTCTTTCCCCTTCTCATTAGTCGACATAGTCGCTGAAGATGGTCCTAGTAAAGGTCCGAAACGTCCGGCCAATAAATGATTAGTGTAATCACCTGGGTCTTCATATTCCTGCTACATATCAGATTCCCAAGGAACAAATCAATTATCAGTATATATATATATATATATATATATATATATATATATATATATATATATATATATATATATATATATATATATATATATATATATATACATATATATATACATATATATATATATATATATATATATATATATATATATATATATATATATATATATATACATATATATATACATATATATATATATATATATATATATATATATATATATATATATATATATATATATATATATATATATATATATATATATGCGGAGGTAGGATTTTTTAAAAAATGTATTAGTTTCCCATATGCTCCAGCCTTGGCTCCTCTAAAATCATGGGCGAACGGAAATAACATAAATATTACATTTAAATATTTCAATACCATTAGAAAATCCTTGAATAGACTGCGCCCAATCAATCTCGATGCTGGAGTTTACCGTATACCATGCTATAATTGCAAATTAATATACATCGGGGAGTCAGGCCACTTTAATAAGATGATAAAAGAACATTTAGCTGATATCAGAAAGTGTACGAATTCGTCAAGTCTCTTTACGCACATGCAAACACACGACCATAAAATTGATTTTCACCATGCAAAAATCATTTATAAATCAAACAATTATATTGAGAGGAGAATTGCGGAATCCACCATCATCAACAAAGTTGATAATTTCAATTTATCTGAAGGGCAATAAAAATTTAACAAATATATAACAAATAGAGGCGCCAATCGTATCTATTATAAGCCCCCGGACGCAATGCGTTTTGGGGATTAGCAACTCTCCAGATTGTTTCCGGTTCCATTATATTTTGTTTAGCTTGTCATTCACGCCAGATTTACTCGAGTATATTATTATTTTTCCAGAATGTTTCCTGCTGTTTCATTTTGTTTAGGATGTGTCTTACCTTATATATACTGTACTCCTTGCATAGCGACTTCATAAAGGTAGAGCTGACCGAGGGCATTAGAAGATAGTAAAGGGGAACTCCTTTACTGTATGTAAATGTTAGGAGGAGAGCCCCTCTAATGGTCAGAGAGGTGCCTAGATTTATCTTGTCATCCCCTTCACCTAGTGAAACAAGAACGCAGTTTGCGGATATTCTTCCAATTGCGAGTGCTTTCTATTTCCTTTTCATTTATAACCATGGTAACAGACTGAAATAAATAAAAAGATGAATGAAAAATAGATACTATGACCTCCCAATACCTCGGGAGATAAAGGAAAAAGTTCTCATAAAATCAGAAACGTCAATAATGTGACCATTTACCCATAATGGACCTGAGGATGCGAGCTAAGATGGGCCTTGACAACTTAATCCTTCGTAATAGCGACTATAGCCATGTATTCTAATCTATGAACGATGAAACCGTCTTGCTACCTCACATGTGTACTGGAAGAGACGAAGAGAGTCGACAACCACGAACCTAAGGCATACCCTAGCCTAACAAATCGGGCTTTCGAACCTCGAAGCAAGGACCTCACGAAATATCCTACCCCCAGTCTATTTTTTTTTTTTAAATTAGGAGCCTATCTGGTGATACTGCTCGTCTAAGTTCTGCTAAGAGGATGAAATTGCGCCACGCCACTGAAGCCCACCTCTTTGGTTACTAAGAGGAAAAGTTGGAAAGGAGTAGAAACTATGGTATTTAATAAAGAAAAATAGGGATGAGGGAGGAGTCCAAGAAGGAATAGGCTAGGTGATCACTTATTATCATACCCCAGCACTGGTTCAAGTCGGGAGAACGTGCATTTCCTCCAGGTAACATGTGTAGCAAACTAAACATAGTATCACCAAGCAGGACCTTAATAATAGAAAAAAATAGGAGGATACTCCTAGATAAAAGTAAGTGTTATGAGAGAAAGGAGAAACGAACCAGCTTCCGAAGGCCATGTTAAAGAGTTCAAGTAAACCCAGTGATTCAGGCCTTGCTTGCTCGCACTCGGGTGGGGAGGACGTTCGTACCGCTCCTACGGATATCATGGGTAACAATCTACATAGGGTACCCCTCCTCCCCCCTGGTGGGCGAACTGACGAAAGTGCTCGAAATTGTTACCGATCTCTCTGTAACTTAATGCAGAATTGGGAGTTTGGGAATAAGTTGAGCAATAGTTTGAAGCTGAGACTTGATGAAACAAAAGGAAAAATCTAAGAATTGCGACACTTGATGCAAGTAACGGTGGTGTCGTGAGACTTGATGCAATTAGCGCTGGTGTCGCGAGACTTGATGCAATTAACGCTGGTGTCGCGAGACTTTCAATTAACGCTGGTGTCGCGAGACTTGATGCAATGAACGCTGGTGTCGCGAGACTTTCAAATAACGCTGGTGTCGCGAAACTTGATGCAATGAACGCTGGTCTTGCGAGACTTGATGTTATTAACGCTGGTCTCGCGAGACTTGATGCAATTAGCGCTTGTGTCGCGAGACTTGATGCAATTAACGCTGGTGTCGCGAGACTTTCAATAAACACTGGTGTCGCGAGACTTGATGCAATGAACGCTGGTGTCACGAGACTTGATGCAATTAACGCTGGTCTCGCGAGACTTGATCTTATTAACGCTGGTCTTGCGAGACTTGATGTAATTAACGCTGGTGTCGCGAGACTTGATGTAATTAACGCGAGAGTTGATGTAAATAATGCTTGTGTCGCGAAAGTGGAAGCCTTTGTCTTGGATGATACAATTTTTTGTCCTAGCTATTATGAATATCCGGGTCAGACTTCTCCATGGAAGATTGCTACTTCCTGGGAAACTAGCCGAGGACCGTCAGGCTACTCAGTGTATAATTGGAATTCTTTCAGAACATAGACATAAGTATGGGCGGCCACGGATGAAATAAGAACTGTCGGCACCTAGGATATACGATAAAGACGCGAGTACAAGTCTCTCACGCACTCGGCACAAAGTGAAAAACGCGGGATTTTCCAAATGCAGAAAAAAATCTCTGAAGGAAACAGAAGGAAAGGTTAGTCGCCATTAGGAAATCTAATCATCACACCACGTGCTGAACGACATGAGTAGAAGAATTTGCAAAGCATGAGTATAAGATTATAAGTCTGCGAATTAGCGTCTGCCAGATAGACTGACACAAAACAAGCGAGGAGGAACCTCTATAGCAGCATTTCTTAACCCGAGGTGCTAAAATCAATTTTAAGGGGTGCTGAGAAGAGCTGAATACATGGCAGTAAAATATCACTTCATAGCAAGGCGCGGCCAGCTTTGTGGTACACATTCGGTACGTGTGTCTGACGCGAGAAGGTGTGACCGTGACCGCGCTTGGCTGCTGGCACCAGGGTTGCCAGATATGCCCCCCGTGAGCTATCTACACCTAGTGTGAATTTGAATGAAAATTGACCAATGGGAGAGCTCCGATTTCGCACCAATCAGAGAGCTGCTTCTGCTTAACTGACACAATCATTATTGAATCATAACGCATTGCTTTCCCAAATGCATTTATTGTATTTATTTATTTTTCGCTCTCTCTTCGTTAATTCCATATCTTTTTTTAAATTTTGTATCGACATTAATCCGTCAACCCTGGCGGGCAGTTACAGGCAGTAGTTGTTCAGTAGCAGTCTAACGGTACAATTTAGCCCTGTATCTTTGAGTTTTGTGCTATCTTCAACTTCCAGTAATAGTGGTAAGTTCATTGGATTTATTTTCTCTCTCTCCCTCTTTTGAATGTGTTACATCATGTGTTTATACATGAATGAAGTGATGACGTTTGTTCGATCCTGCACTAATTTGGCAAGAGTTTATTCAGCATTGATATCTGTATGAAACTGGCGGTTTCTGAGATCCAGTACACTTAAAACTTTCCCCGTTAATTTTACGATAAAATAACGGTTGTCATTTCCCAGTATTTTATCATTTTATTAAAGTAAACGCAATTTTTATAAATACGTTTTCCTCTCCTACTATTTTCATACGGTGCTACATTTAAAATTAGTGTAATTGATATTGAAAAAAATCCCGGTAGTTAATGTTATTTTTAGGAAATACCGTAAATATATGGGTAGGAAATCATTAAGAAAAACGTGTTTACGTTACTGGAACGATGAAATATTTGAAAATGACTGCCGGTATTTTATCGTAAAATTAAGGGGGAAATTTTGAGCGGTGATGTCTTGTTTTAAAACTTGTTTAAAATGCCTGATCATGACGTTGAACACATATTGGTCTCCATAATTCACAGATCTTGCCATAATCAAGTTTTTTTTGTGGAAATTCGAGCAAAAACTACGGGATATATTCCCTCTAAAAAGCGTCTACGAAGGAGCTAGAGCAGGTTTCACCCGAAACCAGTTAAATTCTTATAGATACAGCACAAAACTGTATGAATCGATTGGTCAGCGTATTGAATGTATTTATACTGCTAAGGAGGAGGGGACTCAAAGTCAGTAATTTAATTAATGTTTCCATTATTTTGTCCAACCACTGTATATATATATATATATATATATATATATATATATATATATATATATATAATCTAATATTATTGGTATTAAATGATTTTAAAGTCTCCAAACTGGAGAAAGTATAACCGAAGAGTTTCGTCCTATTTTGCACTTTAACTGAATTTTTTCCGAGAGGATTTCGTCCGGATCCCAAATGAAGATATGCCATCGCTCGCCTGCACACGTAGCCCGGGACCCTGGGCTCATCCGGTACTATTTCTAGCCAGCTTTCAGCTTTCCGGCCACTTGGTTCCTTATCTTCTTAGGTAGGATATTGAACAGTTTAGGACCTCCAACTGGGAGACTATGCTCCTTGAGTTTCAAAGCAGTGCCTTGCTTCGCCCTTATTCTGGGGACTATATATATATATATATATATATATATATATATATATATATATATATATATATCAGAGGCAACTTCAGGTCATCAGCGTTACTCAGGCTCATCACAGATTTCGCATAAGACATGTATAAAAGAAGGTAAGATCCGTAATGCACACCGCATACTTATATGTGCACTGATAATTAAACAATAAGGCATAAATATAGTTTTAATATAAAAAATTACTCACTTCATTTATACATGAACTCCAGTCGTCTTTGTTTGATGGCGTTTCACATTTTTCCGCAATATTTCTAGCTTCAAATGGCTTATTTTTTATATCTAGCACTATGTCTTTCTCCATTTTAAGTTAAGGGTAAAAATAAAGCAACCCTGCAAAACACAACTGATCCTTTACACACAGAGGCACAAAATAACTGCAATCAAATAACGACAGCTGCGTGCACAACAAACATTAGCCAGAGACCGATCTGACTGTCGCCTGTACTGTACTCTTGACAAGAGATGCCAGTTAGTATTTTACACCTAAATGGCTAGTTCGTATTAGTCTGAGATGCTGAATAATTTTTCGTTTCTTTAAGAATTGTAGAACGGAAACTTTTTATAAATTGGAATTTAAATCATAATCTCTATAGAAACCTATTATTTCAAGAAAAGATTGAATTTTAATTACTTTTAATTTTTAAGATTATAGATAACAACTCTGGCTATAACTTCTGAGCCCGAGTCAAGCGCGTGTGAACAATATCGATAAAATGTCTGCTACGAATAATATTTTTTGACACAGGGCACCTCTAAGACGACCGCCAGACGCTGAACGAAAATATACGAACTGTGACCAGGCTCGATTAAAGGAGCCCTAGTTATTGGCTGCAATTACTACTTGAAGTCAGTGTTGGCAGAAATTAAATCAGCTTTCAAATACACGTTCACTTTATTAAATTTATACTAGGGCTAAGCCCGAACAACCCGAGTGCTGGAGTTGTCACTGATATTATATATATATATATATATATATATATATATATATATATATATATATATATATATATTAGATTAGAATATATGGCATTAACGCGATATATATATATATCTTGTAAAAAAATAATAAAAAAACACAATATTTTAATCTAATTTATTTGTAACAACAGAACTAGTTTAGGTTTATTAATGCCATTTTCAACTGTGTAATGAAATGCAAGGGAAGCGATTTACGTATATAAAGGCGAACAAAAGACTAAAGAAAATGAAAACGGAGGAAACAAACGGGAATACATAAATATTAGCGTAGATCCAGGGGTAAGTTACTAATCCACGTGGAAAGTTAGTTCCGGCGGCGGTTTATAAATAATATTAGCAACCTTATTCGAGATATATTTGTTGAATTTATATTGTCCTTTAGATAAATTGAAATTATCGACTTTGTTAATGATGATAATTCTGCAATTCTCCTCTCAATATAATTTTTTGCAAAGCATTGTGTACTCTATCGCCATGCTTTGTCAGCAAAGACGTTGCTGCCTCACCCCAAAGAAGTTCTGTCTGTCTATATTTAATATATCAATTACATAGGGGGATGTCCTTTAAACCACAGAATGTTCAAGTTACTTTGTGAGAAGATGGGAAGTGAACATCAAGTACTTCTCTTCAACACAGAAGTGCAGTGGCTCTCATGTGGAAAAATCCTGACCCTTCTTGCAGAGCTCACTGATGAGATTGCAATATTTCTCCGAGAGTATCAGAGTGACTTCGCTGACAAATTTGAGAACGAACTTTTCATCCTCTCCCTCTCCTATATGGCAGATATTTTCAGCCATTTGAATGATGTCAAATTGACCATGAAAGGTATGTTTGCTAATAATATTTTGTGTACAGAGAAAGTAGAAACCTTCAAAAAGAGACTATCACTCTGGAAGCATCGAGTCCAGGGATGTAATGCGGGAAGCTTTCCTATCCTGGATGATAAATTGGCAGATAAGACATCAGGCCAATGCTTGTGGAAAATATTGTTTCTCACCTCTCACTCCTAGAGGCGACCATGGCAAAATACTTTTCCATGGATTATTCATTTCCAGCCCTTCTTGGCAGACATGAATGATGATGATAGCCTAAAAGAGGAGCTAATTGATCTATAGGTGAACCAGGGTTGTCAGATAAAATTTCATACATTACCGCTGTCTGGTTTCTGGTGTGATCAGTTGATAGCATACCCTGGACTGGCAAGGGCAGCGTTGGAGATGATCATCCCATTTCCAACTACCTACCTGTATAGGTAGTTGGAATTCAGAACAAATCAAAATAACTGGCCGAAACCGTCTTAAGTTGCGTTGCTCCACGATATGAGGGTGGCTCTGACTAACAAGAAGCCTCGAATTGAGAAACTAGTCACACATAAGCAACAACAAAAAACATATTGATGCATGTATGACTGATTAACCAGCTGTGTATATTTGAGTTTGTCCATGCTCTTTTATTTTTCTCGGGTTTTCTTAGTTTTTATTAATAATGATGGCAGTTGGTTTTAGTTTTGAGGAATCAACAAAATAAATAATAAAGCAGTACTTCACTTCACTTTCCTTCATCCTTCTGGTAATCAGATGTTAACCAAAATTAGGGGGTGCTAGAGTGCCCAGACCTGACTACAGGGGTGCTAGAGTCTGAAAAGTTTAAGAAACGCAGCTCTATAGCAAGGAAGAGGTTCTATAAAAGTGTATCAACACGCAGGATCAGAAATCTTATCTAAATTGAAAGATACCGTGAGGAAATGCTGCCTACGAAAGAAGGCTTCATGGATAGTATTTTTTAGTCAGAGCAGAGAATTTGATGTGCAATGGAACTTACTGAACCAATCAAAGGCGAGATCTGCTCTGCAAAAATATACTAATGTAACATTTATTATTTTCTACATCAAATTGCACACACAAGTGTATAGAGAAATCGGAAGTAAACTAGATGAGATGAAGTGAACCCTCTACCGCATGCGAAAAACAAAACCTAGAGATTCACCTCGAATCTGGGAATACACCCTCTGACCAGATCTAGTTATACAGAGCTAGAAAAAGAGCCAAACCTCGTTTATCCAAGTGTCGAATCATCCTGAATGATTGTCCTGACCCATGGTGGTCTCCTAGTATGGAACTAGAGCGGAATGCATCTCATTTCGCGAAAAATTTAAAAGGATCTTTTGGAGGTAAAAACGATTTGGATAAAGCAAACTAAATACTATAAAACATCTAACTTAACTCAAAACGTTTAGTCGTAAGGTGTGAGAGAAACGGAAAAATACTATAAAAATTTCATGCCTTCCATCCCTTTTTGTCTAAGTAAATACAAAACAACCCCTCTTTTTTTCCAAAAGCAGTTTTCCATTCCTAGAAACGGGCTGCATCTTTGAGTTCACTCAGGTTCGATTCACGGGCACAAGGACCTAAAACCCACCTTCACAAATCCACTCATAAATACTTCTCATACACATATCCACCTGTCTCTGCCAGTCTCCTTTCTCCCAAACACTCACGCGGTCAAAATTTCGCACATCATGGCAATCATGCTCGTAATTATCGTGAAAATACACGACCGTGAACTCTTTTGTGAGCCCCAAACAATATGAACTTGAAGAACTCTGTTCGGAGTGACTTGGGGGAATCCACTTAAGTGTCATTAACTTTACAACAACGGAATAATTTACACACGCTTCCTATTGGTAACTCTTGTCACAGTGTCAGAAAACACATTATTGAACGGATGCATTTTTAACGACCTAAAATTCTTTTAACAAACGTCAACTGTTGAAAGAGAAGGGAAAATACTCCCGTTTTTGGTTTATGTTTCTTGATGGTATTTTAAATATCACTTATGTAGTTTGAAATTGATTTTTTTTTATGTTTTAGTGACTTAAGAAGCTTTTCCTTCTATTAAGTTTCCCATATTCTTTGGAATGTGCTTATCTGTTCGTATCTACTAAGCAAATCCACATTGACCCATTAATTTGATCGAACGTCCAAATTATATTTCTTAACTAGCGCTAACGCTAGAAATCTAGATATTTTTAACAAGGTGTAAAAACATACATAAAATTGATTAAAATTCGTTGAAATAAAGATATTATTATTTGGTAACTCAATTCCTTAAGTTGATCTTCTGGTAGATCATAAAAGGCAGTTATGTAATGAATTCGTTTCACCGTTATTTATTTTCAGACAAAATTGATTTTTGGATCACATTTTTAATGAAATTAGGCGACTAATTTTCGCATAGATGAATAATTAAGTACTTTATAAACCTCAAAGTCATGAGGGAAATGAGCATTTTATCTTGTTGAATAATAAAAAATCGGTGATTTGAAACAAATGCTACTCTTGGATTTCGATGAATTAAGAAAAACGGTGGAAAAAAAGATGCAATAATAATTTTAATAATAATCATTGTTAATAATAATAGGCATTTCTGTATCGCATGGAAGAACCCCCAAACTGATAACACTCCTGGACAAGGCTCTCCCAAGGTGACCGTAGAGGGAGAGGGGCAGGCTATGTCATTTATATGAAGGACCATGGCGAGGCAGATTCGTCTGAACTTGGTGCCCTTTCTAGAGGGGAATGGAAAGAATGAAAAACGCTCCCTTCTTAAGTAAAAAGAAAACACGAAGGAGAGCAAACCCTCGAGGGTGTCCGAGCACTTCATTGAGAAGCTGGCGGGCGACTTCGAGCACGCCGGCTTTAAGAGATTGCTTGTAATCTGTTCGACTAACATAGCAAGGTTGCCCGATGGAGACATGTTCCATCAGCGTAGAGATCTAGCTTGTTTCTTTGGTAGAAGTGATAGTTTATGTAAAGAGTTATTCGACTACGCTCTTGATGGGAAATTAATGCAGTTTGGCCGATCAGGAGATGGTCAGGGTTTAGCTAGTGATGATGAATAAAGGAGGAGTCTCGAGCAAGTCATCGACACTCTTCGTCACGTTTGACCTGGGGAGGCTCCTAAAGGCGGCGCTTGCTAGGTGGTATCGCTCCCGTCGTCACGGAATTCATCACATTACTGCAGATATGTTATTACGCCACCCCTTCAACCATACAAGTCTAACATGACGTGAAAGAAGGGCCAACCACATTTGCACAAGATGAATTTGTGTTGTGCACAGTCAAGTACGGGAAGTGTGGTGGATCTTTTCAAAAAAGAGACTTGGTCAACCAAGCTATAGACCGCATCTCGTATATAGAGGTCAAGGAGATCGTACTCGCGCAGTTTGCGCCACCAGGCACTTCTTACGTCTCAGTTGAGAAAAAATACGATGCAGCTGCTACTTCCAGGCTTACGAGAGCGATCGTTCTCGTGCCCATTTGGAGCCCTTCAGCGGCTTCTAGCTCCCACAAATGCTTATCTTGACGCGGTTTGGAGCAATAAGGGTTCGAGTCCATCTCCGGCCAAACTCGTCCAATGCGTGAGCGTTTCGCGGAAAACGAAGCAGACACGGTCCTACTCCGAGTCACTTAACTCGGAGGAGGCAACCCCGGGAACGTAGTACTGGACTCCTGGGCATTTCAAAGTCTACCTCCGTGCTTCTATTGAATTTGTGGGAACATAAGCTACTTTTTAATTTAGGGGGTATTTTTAGGCTCCTTTAAATTAAAAAAAAAGAAAAACAAACAAAAAAACCAATACCGAAAAAAGAACAAAAAGCCAACAACAACGAAAAGAAAAACTATAAGGCATGTTTCGGTGTCCGAGCATGCACCCGACACATAAAACAGCTAGATACAATGGAGGAGGACAGCCTCCTCCAGGAAATCTATGAGTCTACAGTCTGGTGAGTAAGAGCTCGTTCCGAGGTCATCTAAGATACGATAGGCGCGTGTCTTTTTTTCTGTAAACGATAGTTTGTAGTGATCCTCCACCACTCCTAAATACCAGGACGTCAAGGAATGGCAGTCTGTCATTCTGTTCTGTATCCATCGTGAACTGTATTTTGGAGGAAAATGTTGTGTATATTTGTGTGTATGTATGCAAACCCTACGCAGTTTCCTGCATTTGATCAACGGGAACATTTCGGCTACATATCGGACCCACATACTATGGGCATGTGTCGATGTAAACGACAAATGCTTGACCCTCTTCATCGCAAGCTTAGCGACGTGCTCCGACAGGAGCACCCTCAAGGGTATATCATGTGTATTCATTCCCTGTCCCAACATTCGTAGTTTGCCCTCCCGCCCCTAATGGGTATATGGAAATGTGTGGCTATATCTCTTCCACACATTCACTTTCACTACCTTCCACACTTTCCTTGTAGATTTATCCTTCAAACTTTGTGTGAGACGCCATCGATACTATTGCTCTTTTAATTTAAAGAAAAAAAGCGACAAGGGTGAGCCCATTGTAGTTTGTTTCTGTATCGTGCTGAAAAATGCAAGCGGGTGGTTTAAAATCTTCGCTTGAATGGGTCTTTTTAAGACTCAGGATGGCGCAATTGATACACCGCTCGCCAACGATGATCCTGCGGCCCAGGAAGCAATTCGCAACTCGCCTCTTTACTTTTTAATCGGCCCTTTTCCTAAACTCCTCAATCAACACTTCTTCTGGCAGTAAATTTCTCCTCCGTGAGCGAAGAAGGTGAACCAAAGGCAGAAATCGAGTTAATCTGCTGTTGGTAAGAAATTGTACATTGTTGTTCGGGGCGCACTAGACTGTCTGGTGCCATTAACTAGAGGGATGTATATAAATAGAGACGTTACATTGAAAGAAATAAAGCCTTCGTCTTCACATATTTTCATGGCTTTAATTCTGTCGATGAAATCAGTCGCGTTGTTTAACCTCCTTTCCTATGCCAAGGTAGTAGGCATCAGAAATCGCGACAGGCTGGTGGTTTGTGACCCTATGAATGGTACAATGGGGTTCAAGTAGGAGTGTTCTCTTTATTGAGCTATGGAAAACCGTATAATCGATGGTTTGTAGAGCCCTATGCTTTCATCTTCTTAAATTATATCTCTGTGAAAAAACTATTATAGGGGAGTTTACTTAAATACTAAGTCATTTGTCCTTCAGTTCATGGTGTAGGATTAGAGTTTATTAGTTCGTATGTTTATTCCTCTTCGATCATAGTAATTACCTAGGATCATTAGTAGTCTTTTTTTATGACTACCGTAGTTTAGTTCTGCCTCTATCTGTTGGTACTTTGACCACAGTTTTGTTTTGAGCAAGCAACGAATTGCAAGCAAACCCACTATCACTGCGCGTATGCCACTTTTTGTATGATCGTCGGCGTCGCTTTTTGTATGATAAACTCAAAGGCAGCAAAGGAGTCGGGGGTCAAGCGCTGTTAGCATTGAAATTACGGTCCCTTTCAATCAATGATGTTTCGTTCTAATTACGAGGTCTTCTTGATAGGCTCACAATCCATCGCAACTCCGAAGTTGTTTCAAATTCTAGGCTTCTCAGCTTGCAATCTAAAGAACTCCCCTTGTATTTTTCAGGTCTCATTCTCCGTTATGTTGATGGCCCTTTTGATGCGGGATAACAGCACATCTCCCTACCACCTCCACAACGCTAGTCTGCGCTTGTTCAATAATGGAATTATATCATCTAATCCTGAGGTGAGCGTCAGCTACGAGGTATCTAAGCTGACCCTTACTATGTCACATGCCACACACATGCGGGGCCTATATGTACGAGGGGCGGTCAATAAGTTTTGCAATTTGGATATAAGGAAACCAAATATGAAGAAAATTGTTTTATTATTTTTCAATATAACTACCCTCGACTTCATACACTTGCGCCACTTGTTCCTGAGGCTTCGAATTCCCGACAACCACAAATCTCCCGACTGCTGTTCAATCCACTCCTGGACGGCGAGCTGGACATCTTCATCGTCCCCAAACCGGCGTCCACGCAGTGCAGCCTTGAGCTGGCGGAATAAAAAGTAGTCGCTGGGGGCCAGATCTGGACTGTAGGGAGGATGGTTGAACTCCTCGAATCCGCACTCAGGCAGGAGAGCTTGTGCAACTCTGGCCTTTTGTACAGGGTCATTGTCGTGGAGGAGCAGGACACCGCGCGTTAACTTGCTGCGCCGCTTCTGACGGATGCACTTCTTCAACCCAGCTAGTTCCTCGGCGTATTATTGGCCTGTGATGGTCTTTCCACGAGGCGCATAGTCCACCATCAACACTCCCTCAGAATCCCAGAAGATGGTGGCCATGAACTTCCCGGCTGAGGGTTGGGTCCGGAACTTGATGGGGCTCGGAGAGCCCCTGTGCTTCCAGGCCATGCTTTCGAGCTTGGTCTCGGGATCCCAGTGATGGACCCACGTTTCATCACCTGTCACTATGCGTGACTCGAATCCCGCCGGGTATTGGTTGTACAGGAGCAGCAGCTCCTCCGAACTTTGACGAGGTTGAAGTCGATCATGGGGTGTGAGATTTCATGAGGTTTCTAGTGACCCAACGGGCAGAGACCTTGGTCATGGCCAAATTGTCGTGGCGGATGTTAATAACACTTCCATGTGATATTCCAATTTCTCCCTCGATATCTTCGACCTTCACCCGTCGATTTTCAAAGATCATCCTCTCCACACGGGCCACATTGTCCTTGTTGGACACGTCTGACGGGCGTCATCTTCAAGGGACTCATGGCCATGGCGGAATTTCCTATTCCAGCGAGCAATGGTTACATAAGAAGGGGCGGTGTCGGTGTACACTGCCACTATGAGTTCATGGATCTCTTTTGCATTCTTGCCTTCCTTGGTCAAAAATTTGATCACTGCGCGGTTCTCAACCTTCTCCATTGTTGAAAAATTTGTGACTGACGATCTGCGACCAGCTACTGCTTCTTAAATAGAGGAGGCAGGAGCGTGTGGCTGCAGATCCTGACTTGTCCTAACACCCCCACAAACAGCCATTCCCCTTCCTCTGTCTTGCCCTACCGATTCGCAAAACTTATTGACTGCCCCTCGTATGTATGTAGGCGAAACGTTTGGGGTGATCAAAGGAAGAAAATTCAAGACGTCCACACACATCAACAGCATATTCCCGCAAATACAGTTCACGATGGAGACTGAGGAAAAGGACAAGCTCCTCTTCCTCGACATTCTAGTTTAAAGGGGTTCTAATGGATCACTAGAAACTAAAGTATAGAGTAAACAGACACTGATCGTATCTGGACTTCAACATCGTACATCTAGTTAATTATAGCAGAAACAAAAGACAAACCCTCTACGGAAGAGCTAGAACTCGCGGCACAATGCTTGACTATGCGCAGAGGAAGAGAAGCACTTAAAGTCCGCATTTTCATCGAATAATTAACCTTCAAGGTTCGTACGCGAAGAAGAAAACCTTTAAGATGCTCACACTGCTATGTAACCACAACTTCGGAGATTGTTACTGGACACCTCCGGACCCACGGATTAGAGATGGTTCACAAACCTGTAAATAGCCTATGAAACACTAACCGGAGTAAAGGAGAGGGTGGAACCGATGGACTAGTCTGCCGTCTTCTACAAGGTCCCTTTGTGGTTTCGATTTCAGCTACGTGGGGAAGACTAGGGAGCAAATGAAAACCAGGATACGAGAACACCAACGATCCATCAGGTGGACATTGCCGGTGAACCTCAACTCATGGTTATTGTGAGGTACAGAGTAGATGACAGAATTCTAGATGAATTTCTATTATGTAATGTCCTGTCAACAACTACCACAGGAGAAGATTTCTTTGTTATGGTGAACAGTTATTTTTTCAAGAAATAACAAAGACTGGTCGAACTATTTGGTTGTGTATAATGTTGGATTGCCATCGATGATGGGAAGTCGAGTAGGTCTTGTCACTCGGGTTAAAGGAAAATATCCTGATGTCATAATAACTCGCCGTTCCTTACATCGGCAAAACTTGGCCTCTTAACTTCTCCAGCCATAACTCCCTGTTGTGCCGAATGATGTCATTCAACTTTTATTAAGGTCAGAGCTTTGACCTCGCTTATTTTTCGTAAAAAGTGTGAAGAGGTGGGATCACCAGAACTTACATTTCCACTCTGATGTCCGTTTTTATCAATGAGAAGAAGCATAAGCTGGCCGACTGTTTCAAATATGCTGCTTGAGTGGCAAAACTAGCATATTTAGGCGCCATCTTTAGGCACTTGAATAAATTGAACTCATACATGTAAGGCAGAAATCAAATTATAGTAAACATTAGTGAAAAAAATACATAATTCCAGAAGAAAATTACACTTTGGAGAGAAAAATTAGCCACCGGATAAAAAGGTGGAAGATTTTCATCAGAAATAGAACTTGCTGACATGAAATTGTTTTCCCCGATATCATTTGCAGAATATTCAGGATGAAATGTATAAATATTTGCCAGAAAATGTTGATGTATGTCAACACAACAGAACCAGGAATGTGTTCGGTGTGAAGGGCAGTGATTTTGGAGAAGATATGCCAGGATTTCAAGAAGACCTTATAGATCTTCAAGAAAATCCGGTGCAGAATCAACGTTTTGAAAGTCTCTCATACTCTGAATTCTGGGCCACAATGTATTAATACAAAATATATAATGGCATGAAATCAATTCGACGTTTGATGCTGTGGTTAAAAAGTGGACGGATTCAATTTTCTGAGCTACATCTGCTCCACAAGCAGTTTTCACCATAGCGACTGCTGCTGGTTTCATCAGTTCCTCTCCAAAGTTGTGAGACCTTTTGGAGCGTGCAATATACCATGCCACTTCAAAGGATGCCAAGGAAGCTTTCTCCCAAGAAAAGGTTGAGCCTGAAGGAGCATCAATCCGACTTCGTTTAACCTGTTGTTCCTTATTCTTCTAATAACTTAGTGGCTTTTCAGGCCTAACGACATCTGGCCATCTCCTTTGAATTTGAATCTAATACTAGGATTTTCGAATTAGGAATACTACAAGTTTATTTTAAAATAGTGGGGGGGTTTACAACCCACTATAATTAAAGGGAGGTACAAAGGCGAAACCCCATTTCGAAATTATCTTTAAAATTCTATCTAATACAATATGATGCGATTCCACTACCCTAACAAAAAAAAACTCCCCAAAAAGCAATTTTGGGGAATATGACCAAGAAAAACATTCTCTAAATTTAAAAAAAACACTTGTTTTTAATCACGAATATATATGAATTATCCAAAAAATCAAGGGCGGGCATTTTAGCTGCTCATTAGCAGATATTCCCTGATGACCAATATCACTCATTGTTGCCCAGTAGTGTCCGCTTATGAGTGTTAGGGCACTTGTTGCTGTTTTCAGCAACACCACTCAGAACAAAGTGTAGTTGTTCCTCACCCTTTGTGAGACGGCTAGAAAATCTTCGACCAGGTTAACGGCACGTTCAACATGATTGTTGGTGGCAGCCAATGTGCTGATAAAAGTATTTGCACCACTGAAACTAGGCTGATGCTTCCACTGAGCTGCTGGATATTTGAGGAAATCATCCAGGAGAAACAAGTTCTTGAAAAGAAGTCTTGATTTCTCTGTCGTAAAGTTGACTAAAGTTTTCTCTTGAATGAATTTCACGTTGATTGTTACACTTTTCGGCGGCTTTTCCTCCCCTTCTTTCTCTTTCATAGCTATAACTATCTTGTCCTTGGTGTTATTGTTATATCATCATCAAACAATGCCAAAGTGACCAACTCTTTAGAAAGTTACCACAGTTGGCCTGCCATCTTCTTCACCACATGTCGGTATTAATAGTGTAAAGTATCTGACATTGCTTCAGCAACTTCAGGTCATTTTCGTGGCATTCACAGCAATGCTGACTGTTACCCTCGCTTCAACGTAGATACGTGAAAATGAGATGCTGAGTTCTCGTAATCATCTATTCTTGCATGCTGTCAGCTAGAACTGAGAGGCAAACATCCAGAGTTCGAAGGTGTAGATCCATTTTGTCAAACATCGGACTTGGTGCATGGCTCAGGGAGCTGAAAAGTGGGTGCGTCGAGGAGGGACAGCTCGAAAGAAGATGATAGCCAGCTACAGGAGCTCTTTCTAGTTATCTCTGAGCTGAGTGACTTTAACAGCCGTCCCCAAGATCTGCACCATCTCATCTTTGAAGTCGGCACATCGTTGGTTGTGTAATCTTAAGTTGAATCTTCATATCTGGTCTTGTCAATATATTGCAATCTTTTTTAAGCGCTTGAACAAGAGAACATCAGGAGCAGATGAAGTCCCCATGGCTTCAGAAAAGGCTGCTCCAGAAATCAGCAACAAGACATAATGGCGACAACCAATGTGCAGAAGTTTATGATCAAGAAGCTGCTCCAAAAGAATGCACGCTCCTTTGTCCGACCAATATTAGAGCTGGTTGTGTCAAAGCACACCCCCTGGACCTTTTCCTCTAAATTCCAGTCTTTTCGAACAGAAAAGATGGCCTTAGCTTGCGCTTCTCCTCTTCCTGATGATAGCTTTGGGACTACAAGAGACTGTGATTGTCCAGTACATATCAGTAGCACAGGCAATCTGTCCACAGTCTAAGTGCCAGTGAGATCTGGGATAAGCTTCCCATCCCAGTGCACAATGAGTGGGAACTGTGGGTCGAACTTATCATTGATTTTATTCGAGGTGGATTAAAGATGCGGCTGTCATTGTCGCATGATGCTGGATCGGTTCAAGGCTAGTGGCTGGATTTATTGTCCCAAACTGCGGGCACCTTAATTAACTACTATATTAACAGCTCTCTCTGACACCATCTCGTTTCAAAGGTCTTGGTGTCATGCAGCTGATACCTGGGCCTGGAACTGGATCTTCTTCTTTTCAGTAACAATGTTACTTGTGCCGCTTTCTACCACTGCTAGAGACTGTAGAAAGTGGACATCCTCTGTATCTCTCTCCCGCCGCTTCCTAGTTTGCTCTTCTCTTTTCCTTTCTCTGTATTCTTTCTTCTTCAAGCTGACATTTATTGATACCATCGCTCCACGAGGTCCAGGTTCGTACTGAGCAATCAGAAATTGCTGGTCCTCCTCAATTGAAATCATCTCCAGCGCATTGGTGTGGGCAATATCAAATATCTCTTGAAACATTATTTTTAAAGCTACTTCCTTACCTTTTTGAGTTGCAATTTATATTCCTGCGTTTTTCTTGATACCTTGCCACTTCTCAAACAGTCTAGTTACTTTTTGCTTATACATTCTTGCTTGTAACGAATGGGAATCCTTGCTCGATCCCGAAATTTTCCCACCTTTTTAACAGTCATAGTAGGTGGACAGTTTCATTTAGCTTATTATGGGGAGTTTGGGCCCTTTAATGTCTTCCTTATAATTCTCAACGAGATACACACTTTTCCGTTTTTCACGAGCTATTATCAATATCTAACAGTTTCTAACACTGATAATTGTGGGAGAAATGAAATTATGTTATTTAAAGAGACAGAAGAGTAATAAATTTGTAAAACATTTCATTATGAATAAAGAGAAATACAAAGTGTTCTTTACTTTAAGTCACTCTACCGCAGACTGAGTCTCAGTGATGCCAGATAACACAGATGACATATCTGTAGAACTCCGTGAAAATATCTGTAGATTAGGAAAAAAATCTGTGGATCTCATTTTTACCCCTTCGTAGATGAACCCCGAAATCTCTAGATCTATAGATATATCTGTAGATCTGGCAACACTGCTGAGAAGTTCAAGCTATATCACAAGACTTTAGGCCACCGCAAACTGGCCGCAGGATTCCGTATACTCAGTATACGGGCGCCTGTTTTTTATTTATGAGTATATCATATACCTCTTTTCAGAGGAACTTCAGGTCCTTTAAGCCACCTCGAAATGTTAATATACCTCAAGGAAATTTTGCACATGGGGTTGTTCAACCAATACTTTGGCATAATGAGACCAGTGAAAATGAAAAAAAAATAAGGACCACCCTAATATATATGCACCATACACTGTTCCAAATTTCTTATTCATTAAGTGACATAAACGCTCACCCACTTACTCAATGTTGATTACTTCAGATGTAAAACACATAAGTATAAATCACCAACTTTATCACACCAGTCATAACAATAACATTTTCTTTAGCAAGTTTCCTACACGAGGGAAAATTCCGAAGCTTATGCTGTTGCCTAGATATAAGAATATTAAATATTCTACTCCTGAATTAGCTTGACAATCACACTAAATAAAAATTAACATGCAAATAAAATTACGTGATGCGCACGTCTGTCCACCAACGAAGCTACGTCGGAACTGAAGATTCTGAAGAAACTGATCGAGTCAAGCTCCAGCCGCTTTAGCGTACAGTACAAGTATGGGACCTGATCATACTAGAATATCTTTTATTCTACCTTCATTTATCGCACTCTATTAATTACAAATATTTTCCTTTACCAGTTTGAATGACGATTTATATTCCACAAGTATGATGTTAATAATTATGTTTGAACTATTTTTACTTCAAATATTTCTCTCTCTCTTTTTATTTATTTACTTATGGTTTTTTTAGCCATCACGTTACCCTAAGGAGCACCCTTGCGACCCGCATTTGAGGAGCAACCCTGGGTTTGGAAACCACTGCTTTAAGCCATTGCGTTCCACTGTATTGCTCATGGTCATGAGATGAAGCGGCAAGATGCCAAAGTTGTGGAAAGATAAACCACCAAACGAGGAAGACTGTATTGCTTTAACCCTCTAAAATAAACATTGTTATTAATATATTATTATTGTAATTAATATTATTATTTTAACAATGTTCTAACTAGTATTATTAATTGTACTATTATCAGCATCATTATTACGACTATTCCGATTCAAATTTCATCGAAGAGCTTAATTCTTGCCTTTCAGTCTAATGTTTTCTGCCGTGCTTACTTCGTTGGGCTAAGATGCGGTTATCTTTTTACCTGCATGTTCTCTGGTCTGCTCTTCACAACCCTTCTATGGGGAAGTTGGAAGCCTCATGAAAGCATTTGTTACCTACCTCATGGTGTTTGGTTATACTTTAATCATAGATGCATGTTACTCCTAATGATGTAAGAAAGCTTTCCTACCGCTCTCCTATCAGAAGTAACAAGCTGTCCTAAGTATGGGTCTTCTTGTATCTAGTCAAAAATTCGGTCGTCAATTTTAGTTCTTCTTATGCAAAACTAATTTTTCTCATTTTGTCTTCAAAAAGAGACCTCCAAATCGACTTCTTGGAAAGTGAGAAGAATATATTCATTCAACAGCGGTGGTAACGTGGCGAATTTGGCGGGAAATTCCTTGGTTGGAAATTTTTAGCCTTCTTTTCCAATGCTTTTCCCAGACGGCGAAGTGTGTCTCCTTCTTTCTTTTGTTATTTTGGTGATTTTCCTTTCGTGAGTTTTGAGATTTTTATTTATTTGTTTTGTATTTTAATATAGTCTAGTATTAGGCTCGAAATTAAGTACGGCGACTTATGCACTTGGTAGCAGTCGCTAGATAGGTGCTATTGAAAAACAATCAATCCCAGGAGACCAACGAGTCCCTACCCATGGCAGTGGACAGGTTCTTAAGAATAACCGGGTTTTCGGAACGGGCTGCCGATGGTTGATGGCTCTGGCTCCGCACAATAGTCGGACACTGACAAATGACAACTTCACAAACTAGAACAAGAACTTAACAGGACAAAATAGTGTATCAATTACTCAGCAAAGTAAGAAGAAAAGGAGCAAGAAGGATATAATTGATAAATGGCCACATATGTTCTTATAAAGGTAGAAACGACACCCATAATAGTGACGTAGATACATAGCCCCATTCAAAACAGTAATTATAGTTATATGCGATAGATAAATCAGACTCATAATTATAACATATCTGACTCAGATGAACAGGTAGGAGTCCTTCTATACAACATTCATCAACGCGCACAAGAAAACCATCAGTTCGAAATGATGATGGGGAAATTTAATGCACCGATTGGACATAAAGACACGATCGGTGTGAAAGGTTTTACTAGGCGAGGAGGGAAATTAAGTAAAAACAGTAGAATTTCCATAAGGATCAAACTTTTAGGGTAGGGATTTTTTTTTAACAGAGAAAGTAGAAGGTTGACATGGATAGGACCAAATGGAATAAATGATGATATCAATTACTCTTCAACAAAGAACATTTCATTATGGACATATCAGTTACCAAGTCCTTTACCACAGATAGAGATCACAGATTACTCATCAGCAAGATCAGAATAGATCTAAAACAAGAGTCAACAAACTCGGCAAAGAAAACAAACACACTGAAACTTGACACCAGAAGTAAAATAAATACTTTGGAAGTTACCTCAGCAAATGTGTTTAATGAACTAAATGATCTTTGATTGAATCTTCATGAAAACTGCATTGATTCTAAAACACACTATTTTACGATGTCTAACTTGGCAAATTGCGATGTGATCTCACACGAAAATAAGCAAGACTGCGAAGATACTTTTGGACAAAATGCTAAAAATGAGACGAGACGGTACAATTACAGAAAGGATCGAATATACTAAACTCAACTTATCATAAAACAACTTATGGTAAAACATAGGGCATGTTTAATGTTCTACTTGCATTAGTCAAAATAACTGCTATTTAATCTCGTTTTTATTTGACTACAGTTTTAAAATTTAGAAAGTACGTCAAGAAATTATTTACTTTGTGTAATTTTGCAATTTAAACAATTCCCCCAATTCCGTGTAAGTACTTTGAAAGTTATTTTTTTCTTCTACTGTCAATAATAAATAATCTATCCTTACTCATATTCTCTAGGGGTCAGAAGTTGAACGTACAAGGTTGAAAAATTGGAAACACTATTTCTCCCTATCATCAAAGATTTCACCATTGTTTGGTTTAGATACATTGACCATATCATTTGTCTATGGGCTAATTTTGAAGTTGTCCTTCGCTTTTTACTAATCTTCTCGTTAATTCTCTTAAACTTGCCCTTGAAGTTAAATATATTACCACCTTTCTGTTTCTGGACTTTTGGACTGAAGGAGCTCCATCTGGCTTTAAAATTTGAGCTTGTTACAAGCCTACTAATTCCAGCCCGTATATTCTGGGAATTTATATGAGTGGACATATATATTTAAGTTTCTATGGTAACTTTGACCTCTTATCTCTCATTCTATGGTTTTAGTCTTAGGTTAGCATCGTTTGCCTCCCTTGCCAAGTTTGCTCACGATTGTAAGTAAGCAGGTGTAAACGCTTTAGTGTACACGGTGAGGTGGAGAATTTTTGACAAAGGTCTCAAGTCGAGAAGGGCTGCGAAGAAACCTCATTTCACCGAGAAGAACCTAACGGATAGGCGCTAATTTTGTAAGAAATATAAAGAATGAACTGTTGAAGATTGAAGCAAAGTTAGATTCTCTGATGAAGCGCCCTTTCGCTTGTTTGGAACCGCTGGATGATGTCTAGTTAGAAGGAGAAAATGGAATCGCTTCCATGATTCCTGTGCCGTGCCCACGGTAAAGCATCTTTACACTTTCCATGTCTGGGGCCACTTCTCATCTAAATGAAATAGAGCAGTAACGATTTTGCCCAAGAATACTACCATGAATTCAAAATGGTACCAAAACGTGCTTCATCACCATCTTTTCCCAATAGTTCAGGGCCAATTTGGAGATGGTACCTGTATTTTTCAGCATGATGGCACATCTAGTAACAAAGAAATAGCAACAAAAAAGTTGTGGGCTAAAAATAACATCGAATTTTGGCGACCTTGGCCCAGGAATTCGCCAAATTTGAAGCTAATAGAGATTTTGTAGGGCACAAGAAAAACTGGCTGTTCATAAACATAAGCCATACAATTGTTTGGAGTTCGGGTCCTTATTAAACAAAAAGGAAGTAATATCAATCAAAATATCATCACAAAGTCGGTCTTGAGCATGCCATAAACGAATTGATGAAGAGCAAAGGACATCATTGTGAATATTGAATGCGTGTATTAATTGACTAGGTATATTTATTAATAAAATGGGGTTGAGCTCTAAATTTTGTATATTTCACCTTAAAATCCTGATACAAACATATCAAAACAAAATGTAGCCTTTGATTAGTTCTATTAATTTCCTTTTATGAAAAATATAGTAGTCTCAAAGCTTTTGGCCATGATTGTATATTGGACTAATATTGTGGATCCCTGTCCTTCCTTACCTGGTCACTCTATCGTGAGGTCATGCTCCCTTTGACTTGAATTTAAAGAAGGCTCTCTCACATCCTATTTTTCTTTCTTCTCTCAATTTAGTGCAAACCATACCACGTTTCCTCGATTAAGGAGAGCACCCTTTCGTAAACATGTGACGACGCTTCGATACAAACCTAACTTAACGCTTTGACCTTCACTCTTAAAATACTTCCTGATACAAAATAATCTATTTTTATTCGCTTAATCACTGAACCTTAGATTCCACTTAAGAACATTACAAGTACGCAAAAAGGTGATGTCAATGAATGTTAACCGTAGCGGCAGTTCAATGGATGAACATAGCGTCCAGGCTGTTGGGGATTCTTCTCGCGTACTATACATTGTACTCTTCTTGCTTACATAATCGCTTGCTCGTTTAGAATTCAGCGTTGCAATTCATGCCCGAAGCGGAGTGAAGCCAATGCACGATTCAACAGAAACTGCCAGGAAGCTTTTGTTCATGGACTCAGTTAGATATTTGCCACTTCGCTGTCAACTGTGATCAACATCGGTGAGTTGCTCTGACTTGGGAGATGTTGACAGTATTGATTTCACGCATGGTTTCTAAGAGTATATATATATATATATATATATATATATATATATATATATATATATATATATATATATATATATATATTATGTGGCTGTTGAAAAGTTATTTCTTGCATCAATCAATTTGCATGGAGAAAGCATGTTCGTTAGTTTGCGATACACCCCCATAGTGACAGGAGGATACCTGAAACTACCAAAATGTAGGTAATGGCAGATATGAGGAGTAAAAAAAAAAAGAAGCGATTATGTAGAAATGTTTTTTAGAAACATCCCTTTACAAATATGACAGAAGTGAATGGCAACTACTCACCAAACATTTCGCACGGTGGTGTAGTGCATAGCACATTGTGGTGAGAGTTAATGAAGATTTGTTGTGGTAGAATAACTCACTTTTTAATTTAGTTGACATATCAGTTAATTTACTATCATTAAAACAGTAAAACAGATATATTTATATGTGCAGTGTGGCAATGTTTTCCACAACCAGTACACTTCTAAAGCAAAATTTAATTGTCAGCTTATTGTTAGCATTCTATGTAAGTTAAAAAGAAACACCATTCTCATAGAATGCTCCTTCTCTATTATTCATTTACATATTTATTTGAAGGAATAAAGCGAAAACCAACGCTCACCTTTACCACTATGTTTTTCCGACACAGGGACAAAAATAAATCGGTGAACTTAAGGGAAGTGAAAATATGTGGGAAGCACAGCTCAATAAGTCTACTCGTGTTGCGAATGAATTTTTGGGAGCGGAACTCTCCGTTAAGCCAGAATGACAAGTTCCCTTGAGGGTTTCACCCCTCTTCAATTAATCTAACCAGGCTTTTAACACAACTCTTTATTCAGAAAACAAAGAATAGAAACGAGTAGTTCTCGTGAATCACCCGATCGACTTAATTTCTATCAGCAATATCGTTGCATTGCTGATGGCAAAGAGTGGAAGGGGGTGAAAGGAAGCATCGTGTTTTAGTTCGTTTATGTCAATCGACCTTCCTCAAGTCTTTCTCTGTCTCTAGCTCGTGAGGTGAATTCCTGGGTGAAGTGCTCCACGCAAGTAAAACTGACCACTTTTACTGAGCCCTAATAATTATCTGACTACAAACTCACTGTGCCATTTTTTCTTTAAAGCGGCCCATCTGGCGACTGCCATCCACTGTGCCATCTATGTTTCCATTTTAAAGGGTGTTTTCGGGAATACCTTCGATGCCATAGTCTTTTTTTTTTATTAGTGGCTTGGAATTATGCATGTAATATTGGTTTAAGATTTTAGTTGTTAGTGATTTCGTATCTTAATTCAGTAGTAGACTGAGGCCTTCCTTTTGATGTTATTTATGGTCGTCCTATATTATTTGTTTGTTTTCTTTCAGTACTGGTTTATGATCTCCTTTATTCCTAGTTCAGCTTCTTTCTTTACTACTGTTTTAGGGATTTCTTTTCATCATTTTCTTACGGTCTTCCTTTATACTCACAAAGTATACTCACAGAATATAAAGGAAGACCGTAAGAAAATGATAAAAGAAATACCTAAAACATTAGTAAAGAAAGACCCTGAACTAGGAATAAAGGAGATCATAAACCAGTACTTTTAATATTTCCTTTATTAATAGTTTGGCGTTTTGCTTTAACATTGGTTTACAGTCTTCCTTTATTACTGGTCTAGGCTCTGTTTACAATACGTTTTTAATGTCTTTCTTTATTATGTTATTACAGTGAAAACAAAGGGGGGACAACAAGGAGCATTCGGGGCGGGAGGACGTGATTTTGAGTCTTCCTTTAATATGGTCTGAGGTCTTCCTTTTTTGCCGATTCTGTCTCTTTCTCTAATGTTGGTTTAGGGTCTTGATCTAATAATGGCTTCGAGTGTTTTTTTTTATTCCTGTTTTAAGGCTTTTCATTAATACTGGTTAGGGTTTTAATTTTGATAATGATTTAAGTTCTTCCTTCCATACAGATTTATGGTCTTATTTTATTAATATCAATATTTTACGGATTTGCTTTATGTATTTGTTCTTCCTTTATTACCGGGTCTTTATTTACTACTGGTTTATGGTCTCTATTACCGGTTCATGGTCTTCCTCTATTAATGGTTTAGGGTAGTCGTTCATTCCTAGTGACGGTCTTCCTTCCTTCATGGTTCAGGGTCTTCCTTCATTACAAGCTAAGGTGTTTCCTTTATGAATGGTTTAGACTTTTCCTTTATTAGTGTTTTAGGGGTTTCCTTTGTTACTAATTTGTGGTCTTCCTTTAATACTCATTTAACTTCAACGTTCAGGGCTTATTTAGGGGTTTCTTTGATGACTCTTTAACGATCGCCCTTGATTACTGGTTTAGGGTCTTCGTTTATTAAGGTCTTACTTTAATACTGGTTTATAGAATCTTCATCCCTTAATACAATTTTCCATGATTTAGACTCTATCTACCTTTATTACAGGTTAGGGGCTTCCTTTTTTAACGGTTAAGGGTGTTCCTCTATAACTGGTTTCGGGACGTCGTTTAATACCGTTTTAGGTCTCTTTATTACTTATTCATGGTGTTCCTATATTACTTGTCTTGGGCTTTTATCGCTTGTTTTAGCTCATCCTTTACTAGGGTTTTAAGGTCTTTCATTATTAATTGTTTTGAGTCTTCCTTCAGTACAGGATGATTTTTTTTTATTACTGCTTTAAAATCACCCCTTATTACTGGTTCGGGCCTTCCTTTATTACTGGTTCAGGGTCTTCGTTTATTACTGGTACAAGGTCTTTCTTTAAAAACTGGTTCGTGCATTCCTTTATGACTGGTTCCGGGTGTTCTTTTAATACTGGTTCAGAATATTCCTTTAATACTGTTTCCTGGTCTTGATTAGTGGATTTGGGTCTTATTGACTACTAGCGCAGACTCTTCCTTTATTATTATATATGGGACTTCCTTCAATAGTAGTTTAGGGTCTTACTTCCTTGAATACTGGTTCAGACCCTTCCTTTATTATTACATATTTCAGGGACTTCCTTCATTAATTCTCTAGGGTTTCCTTCATTACTGGTTCTGAGTTTTGATTAATGGTAGGGCTCTTCCTTGAATACTGGCTCAGACTGCTTTTATTATTATATCAGGGCCTTCTTTCATTAATGGTTTAGGGTCTTCCTTCATTATTGATTCCGGGGCTAGATTACTAGTTTGGCTCTTCCTTGAATACTGGTTCAGATTCTTTCTTTATTATTATTTCAGGGACTTCTTTCATTAATGTGTTAGGCTTTTGCTTCATTAGTGGTTCCGGGTCTTGATTACTAGTTTGGCTCTTCCTTGAATGCTGGCTCAGACTATGCCTTTAATATTATTTCTGGGACTTTCCTCAATTATTGTTTAGAGCGTTCCTTCATTACTGTTTCCGGGTCTTACTTTTCATCAAGGTCGCCTAATTTTAGCACCGGCTAATGATATCCATTATTGGTGGTGACTGAACTTTCTTTATTATTGGTTTGAGGTTAACTTTTATTATTTGTCCTGAATCTTCCTATATTCCTGATTTAAGATTTTCTTTACTATTGTTTTTGTGTCCTCCTTATTTCCAGTTTAAGATCTTCCTATATTACCTGATCCTGGTTTTCCTTTATCACTACTTTAGGGGTTTCCTTTTTACCCGTTTAGGGTATTTCTTCATTAAGGGTTAGAAGTGAGGATTTGCATGCGAAGAATGGAGTGCACTTGAGTTGCAAGGGTGTGGAAGTGTTTAGTGACTGTCTAAAGGAAAGTATAAGTATAGATTGTCCGAGAAAGTTGGATGAAGCAGGTAGAAGTAAAGGCAATAAGATAAACCCAGGGAACAATAGGTGAGGAAATGAGCAGATGGTTGGGAAGGTAGAGGGTGGTAGTGGCAAGACCATCTAAGGAAAGTATATTACACAAATAATAGGAACATAAGAAATGAGACGAGTTTGTTAAGAGGTGGTTAGACAGTTAAACGGAGGGGCCGAGGAGGAAATACTTGGCACGCTCAACTCATTTCGCCAGAAAGCCCCAGGACAATCGTGGCTAACAAAATTAAGTTTCGAAAAGGCACTAGCCAACATCATCGAAAGAATCAGGAGAATATTTAATTCCTGTCTAAATACAAGATACTTTCCCAATGCTTTCAAGACCACTAATTGATCTTAGCCAAACACGGGAAGGATCCAACGAGAAAGGAGAGCTACCGATCAATTTCACTCTTGGAGTTTGGTGAGAAGCTCCTTGAGACGATCCTCAATAGAACACTGGTGTCACATATGGAAGAGAACTCCCTGTACAATCCATACCAATTTGGCTTACGGAAGAAGCGAAGTACGGAGATGGCGATCAATGTCATCACGAAAAAGCTTGCTCAAGCCAAAAGGGGAGGGGGGCTACGTGCACAATGTATGTCGGGATGTATAAAAAATAATTGATAAGGTTTGAAAAAGGGGGAGGCAATTCAAGATCCTGGAACTGGGACTAAGTTAAAACTTAGTGAATATCCCATGGAGAAAGCGGCGTGTGTCAGTATGAAGAGCAAGAATGGTCCAAAATTCATACTTAATTCAGGGCAGGGAGAGGAGGTTTGTCTCCCACTCTTTACTCTATATACACCGCAAAAGTCTCAGCGGCTGGCAAACTCACTTGCCTCAACATTCAATCGCGGATGATTTCAGCCAAATAATACAGTGCTTGTGGCGTAACGCGCATATACATACAAGCTCGTATAACAACGACAGAAATCGAAAGATTAAACATCTACGAGACCAAATGGATAAAAAGAACGAATCAGAAGAAATTCAAGGTGGGCCTGATTGGAAGAAAACTACTTCAGATGCCAGAGTGGGTGATATGCGCTATCTCTACACCACGGAGTGCAATATAATCGGTAAGAGAATTGATTCATCCAGGTACAGGAAGCACGTCAGTGATCGAATTTCGAGAGCCTCAGCCGCAATCAGAACTCTATTCATGTTTATAAACATCCAACAGACCAAAAAGAAGAAGATCTACAATGCACTTGTAAGATTTGCACTGCTCTAACCTGCTTCGCCCTCTGATGTGTCTTGAGGACTAAAAAAGGAAATTAAACGTCGCTCAGAACAAATGCATGTACCTAATTACGGGCACCTGCAAGCGAAAAAGAAGACACCAAAAAGAGTTGCACTGAGAAGCTGGGATAAAAAGCATTAATACAGTCATAGAAGAACGGACTAGGAATATGCAAGTGATGGTAAACCAGGAAATGAACGAAGAGATCATGGAAATGATTAACTAAAACAAAAGAGCCAGAAGCCATCCATTATTCCCAATTTCTGTCAGACTTATGTCTAACGGAGATGAAGCGCCGTTCTTCACATGATGAAATGTGTGAAAAAACCGGAATTTTTTTTTAACCAATTAATGGAGCTATTAGTTAACTAGAAGAATACCAGAATTCGACAACAACCTTACCAATTTTGACTCAAGAGGGAGGAACTCAAAGAAAGAAAAGAGAAAATGACAAAAAAAAATAAACGACATATACTACATAATATAAGAAATACAAAAACACAAAGTATTTCAAATAATAATAAAGTAATTAAATCATAAAACAACAACAAATGCGAATAACCTAAACAAGAAACATTAAAATTTTAAAACAAAAGGCTTGAACGCCGTTTAAAACAAGAATAACAACCAAAGATATTATACAAGAAACAATAAAATAAATGGAAGTGATAAGCCTGATCCAGGTGCCTTACATCACTTTGCAAATATACACTACCTTCTCTTTTTACCACATTTATTTCTCTCTATCACACACATGCTTTGTTTCCCTCAACAAACACATACACTCACATAAATTCAGAATTCAGTGGATGTATAGAATTTTGATGTTATTGCGATAACAGAATCATGGCCTAATTTTTCAGAAAAGAGCTGTAGACCTTAGGTCAAGACTGATGGATATAATATGTTTCATATAGATACGAAAGGCGGAGAGTGATGATTTGTATTAAGGATACTCTTCCGTGTTGTGAAAGCACTGCAACTAAAATAGATACTAATACCGAGTCATTGTGGCTAGATTTTAAGGAGGGAATGGGATAAACTTGTAATGAGATTATTATATAGACCACCAAATCTTAGTAAGGAAGCTTCGTGTCTTCTGTGGCAGGATATAGAACGTGAGTATAGAAGTAATCCTCTAATGGGCGATTTTACTTACAGAAATATGCACTGGGAAGCTCTTGTAGGTGATCAAAGGCAACTCACTGAGGGTGATAATATATTGGATTAAGTTTTAACGAATAGGGAGGAGGGTATTAGCAATAGAGAGATTGGGGGAAATTTAGAAAATAACGACCATTGCAAAATTAGACTTAAGTTAAAATAGAAAGGGGTTCTTAGGGGTATATGGATTGTTTACTGGAAACTAATGAGTGAAGCTAGGTCAGGAAATATGAAGTAAATGGGAGCCATCGAGGGGGAAAATTACCTTCAGGTATAGAGGAATAGTGTAGATCAGGAATATGAGGCAGTTGTTAAGCTGTTATTAATTGCCGGAGAGAATTTGAATAGTTCGTTTAGGGAAATTAGAACCAATGCTGTCGATCCTAAATGAATTCCGGATAAAATTAAACATCCTATCGGTATTAAAGGGGGCATTTATAGGAGGATTAAAAAAAATCCTTGAGGGTCAATTAAAGCAGTGATGCAATGAGCTAGCTCGGGACATTAAAAAGATAATTAGGGTAGCAAAGAGAACTTATGAAATTAAAGGGGTAAATAAGGTTAAATGTGATTCCAAAGACTTCTTTAAATTATACAGGACTAAGACGAGATAAAAGTTATTGAGTGATATTGATGTAATGGCTGAGATGTTAATTAAATAATTATTTTTCTCTCAGTATTTAGACTCGAAGATAATCTAATATTATATGAGGGGACCTTAATCTTTAAAGGGTAATGAGGAGGATATATTTGAGGATATGTTAATTGTTAAGGAGATAATCTCGAAAGAAATAGGTAGAATTAAATCTAGTAAAGCACCGGACCCTGGCGATATTTTGCCTAGGATTTTGAAGTAATGTAATATTGTGTTAAGTAAGCTTCTAACATGCATATTCATAAATTGTTAAAGACTGGTGTTATACCAACAGCATGAAAGAAAGATAATGTGATACATATCTTTAAGAAAGGGGATAAAACGATTATCCCTAATTCCTAGCCAGTAAGTTTGATACCAGAGGTGGGGAAAATGATAGAAGTGACAGACAGCAAAAGGTAAGGAGAAATGGGATTCAATCTAACTGGGAGAATGTTACCAGTGGGGTTCCTCAGGGGGCAGTGTTGAGGCCGTTGTTTTTCTTGATTTATATTAATAATTTCGACAGAGGTATGTGTAGCGATTTGAGCAAGTTTGCTGATGAGACTCAGTGGTAGGGTTATAAGGCCTGGGGAATTGCAGGACGAATTGACCAAACTATCACACTGGGTGGAGAAATGACAAATGGAACTTAACATAAGCAAGTGTAGTGTACTTACTATAGGTAGGTGTAATCTGGTGAATAGTTATAAATTGAATGGGAGATTTTTAGAAAGGTCAGAATGCAAAATAGACCTAGGTGTTCTTGTAAGTTCTGACATCTGGCCTAGAAAGGATTATAGCTAATACGGAATTCGGCTATATTAGCAGCAGCGTGAAAAATATGAGTGCTTATATGCTGAAACTGTACAAAACTATAATTAGGCATCACCTTGACTATGCGGTGCAATTTTGTTCACGATATTATAGAATTTAGATATTGGTTTGCTTGAGTCAGTATAAAGAAGGAGGACTAAGATGATTCATGAGTTAAGGAGGTAACCTTATGTTGAAAGGCTTATGAGACATAATCTACACACTTGAGAAAAGAGAAGAGTTCGAGGGGACTTGATTAAGGTCTTTAAGTGGATAAAAGGTTATAATAGAGGAGACATAGGGAAGGTTCTTCTTTTTAGCAAACATGAAAGCACATGTAGGAATAGGTTTGAGCTGAACAAGTTTAGGTTTATGAAAGAGATTGGTAGTAATTGGTTCAAAAATAGAGTAGTAAATGAATGGAATAGGCTCAGTAGCCATTTGACAAAAACGTCCTCCCTGGGGAGTTTTAAGAATAGACTGGATAGATACATATATCGATGAGAATGCTAGGTGGGCCAGAACTTCAGGATTGGATCCGGAGCTGCTGCATATAGGCTATTGATTAGCCCTTTACAAACTCCCTTTCTTATATTCTCAAGTAACTAGTTTAGTGGGTGAATGCAAGATGAGCCTCCATCTTCTACAGACTGATCAATAGTTTGACCCAACGTATTCGAGTGTCAAGATTGTCTTCATCCAGCCAATCTGACACAGTCTGCTTGGAGACTACTGGCCAAAATCTCACTAGTCCCTCGAGAAAGGGCTGCAGCCGTCTTGAAACGTCCCTTCTTCCCAATTTGTGTAATGGCTCGATCTTCCCTTCTTGAGGCCTTCCTTGCACAACAGCTTGATTTACTAGACTTACCTAAACTGTTTTGTCAAAATTTGACAGAATATTATTGACTACTATTATGGAGCGCTGGATAGTCTCCATGCTTCCAATTGCCATTTTAGTAGTGCAACTTTCGATCACCTCGCGGACAAAGAGAAAGAAAGAGAGAGAGAGAGAGAGAGAGAGAGAGAGAGAGAGAGAGAGAGAGAGGTGGCAGATTTCTTAGGCATGTTACGTACACGAGATTGTATTAAAGTTAGTTGCTATACAAACATTTTTTTCTAGTAAATTGCTTATCTGGTGATAACTTTCGTTTTATTTATCCAAATGTGCATAACATTTAACCATTGCGTAGTTTATACTTGTAGGTTATCTTGCACCAATTTCTGAAATCTTGGATTTTCTCTGGCTTAAGTTATAGAAGATGTGTGATAGAAGTACAGGCGTTCCGATTTTTATAGATGGTACTGTAGTGAATATATATTCATTCCAGGGTCTTATACAAAAATTCAACCTCGAGTGTTCTAAATCTCAAGAGAATCGAATTCATGCTTCCTTAAAAAATAAAATATAGAAAATACGTTTACATACACGGGAAAAATAATATTTTGCTGCATAACCCTTTGTAACAATTTCGGTTTTCAATCGTAATTCTTAGTTTTTTATTAACTTACCGCAGTCTTCACTAGAAATTTCGACCAATCACTCCTTACAGTACAGTCAGTACATCCACAACTTGGCCGTATTCGGTGGTGAGGCTCATGTATGGGCTCTGTGATGGCTCTTTCAAAACATTAATTTTTCAAGTATCAAACCATTTATTTCGCTAGAGAGGTGAAATGATTTGACTATTGTCTTGTTGAAAGTAAAGCTGCCTACAAAAATTTGTTTTCTTGGTGATGACAGAAGGTTTACCTTCAAAATAACCAAATAAGCTTCTTTTCTCTTAGCTCATTTGATTTTATCAAATGTTCCGTTTTCATCAGTAGCAAATAAATCACGTGTCTGGTTGTGAAAAACTAATTCGTGGACCTACACAAAATTCTGCTAACTGCCTGGATCTTATTTTAACTGATGTTCTAGGAGTCGTTGAAGCTTCTGAACTTGCTCCCATTGGTACTTCTGACCATAATGCCATCAGTTGTAAAATTTGTGTAGACATTACTGTGCCTGATATCGCCATCTCTCGTCGGGTTTATCTTAAGTCTCGTGTTAATTGGGACAATGTTTGTCAGGAAATTGAGAGACTTCAGTGGAATGCTATTTTCCAATCCGGGTGACCCTGTTTCATCTCTTAATTCATGTTTATTAGACATTCTACAGAGAAGAGTCCTATGCAAGATAATTAAATCAAATTTAAGGGATAAAACCTGGTTTAATGTATCGTGAGTTGAGAGTAATGTATGAAATCAACATCAGAAATGCATCGATTGCCTTAATACTGCGAAGTAAAGAGATTTAAGAAGAGGTCAACCAGTTGATCCTCGAATAACAGCGGAGGCGTTGAGACGATGCGATCGAGAGCATCGATCAAAATGCACCCCCAAAGATTTTTGGAATAAAATCAGGCGTCTCAAAGGATTAACTGGGAAAAGAAGAAAATAGAAATATTAAAGGAAGACGGAACCATCGAAACAGAAGAAAGAAGAATAGAAGAAATATTCCGACGTTATTGGGAAAGAATCTTCAGTATATCCGAGAAGAAAACGAAGATTTTGATATAGAGTTCGAGAACAACATTGTAGACGAGCTTAGCACACAAATACATAAGACGCATCCTCACCACCTGATGGAAAGACAACGCGACGAAGACGCCGAGATCACCGAAGAAGAACTACTCGGTGCGCTCCGCTCATTCCATCAGAAAGCCCCAGGACAATCGGGGCTTACGAAGCTAAACTTCGAAAAGGCACTAGCCAACGTTATCGAGGGAATGAGAATAATTTTCAACTCGTGTCTAAATACGGGATACTTTCCCGATGCTTATAAAACGGCAAAGATGATCTTCTTGCCAAAGAACGGAAAGGACCCAACGTTGACAGAGAAAGAGCTACCGGCCAATTTCACTTCTAAAATTTGGCGGGAAGCTCTTCGAGAAGATCCTCAACCGAAGACTGGTGTCTCACCTGAAGGAGAACTCCATCTACAACCCATACCAATACGGGTTTAGAAAAAAGCGAAGTATGGAGATGGCGATAAACCTCATCACGAAAAAGCTTGCCTAAGCCAAACGGGAAAGGAGTTACGTGGACATTGTTTGTCGGGATGTTTCAAAGGCATTTGATAAAGTGTGGCAGCGGGGTATTCAGTTTAACATCCTACGAGCGGGCCGAAGTGAAAACTTAGAAAGAACTCTATGTGACTATATCGTGGCCCGCTTAATGCGGGCCTCCCGCAGGGGGGGGGGGGGGGGGGGTATGTCCTCCACTATTCACTCGATATACAACGCGGATGTACCAAATCCTGTGTACCCCCCTTCCCTCAACATTCAATATGGCGATGATTTCAGCCAGATAATCACATGTCCATTGAGGAATGCGCCGTGGCAAGCTCGTATGACAGCGGCAGAAATCGAAAGATTGAATAACTACGAGGATCAATGGAAGATCAGAACTAACCAAGAGAAATTCAAAGTAGTCCACATTGGCAGGAGACTATTCGCAGATGTCAGGGTGGGGGATAGACGTTATCCTTACACCACGGAGTCCAATGTACTCAGAATGAAAATTACTTCATCCGGGTATAGGAAGCACGTCGATGATAGGATTTCTAAAGCCTCGGTTGCAGTCAGGACTCTGTATATGCTTAGAAATCTACATGAAAGCAACAAGAAAAAGTTCGACAACGCTCTTGTTAGATCTAAGTTGCTATACCCCGCTTCCGCCCTCTCTTGTGTCTTAAAAACAACACAAAGCAGGAGACTAAAAACAGTGCAAAATAAATGCGTGTACCTAATTACGGGTACACGTAGGCGGGAAAGAAGAAGCCAAGAAGATCTGCACAGGGAGGCGGGTATAACACCCATTAACAAAGTCATAGAAGAACGTACTCGGAAAATGCAAGAACTGGTTAATCAGGAACTGGATAAGGATATCACTCACAAGATTAACCAGAACAGGAGAGCTATATGTCGCGCCAGATTTCCAAGATCCATAACCTAGTAGCTGGCTGGGACGAAGTGCCATTCTATGCACGAGAAGAATGTAAAAACCAAAAACCATCCAAAATGTGACAACAAACCAATCAAGACAACAAACTCGATTCAAGAAAAATCACCGATTTTGAACAAACCACACCGAACAAGACTAGCAAACCAAACGTGACGCGAAGAAAGAAGATAAGAAGAAATAGAAAACACTGATATACACATAGAAAAAAATACAATAAACACTAAGCACATATTTAAAGTAATATATTACAAAACAACAGTAAATGCACATTAAAAATTATTAAGACAAATGGCTTGAACGCCATAAAATAAAAAAACATAACGAAAACAACAAAGGAAACACATGACAATAACATTTATGAAAGTGATAGGCCTGACAACCAGGCGCCTAGCATCTCTTTGCACCCTACCACACTTCTTTCTCTTTTCACCACCCACTTGTCTATTTTCACCTATCAATCCACACACCTTTTTTTTCTCTTTTCCATATGCACACACTTACTTCAATTCGCAATTCGCAATTCACGATTTAAGATGTAATAGGGAGAATAAATCTATCTAGTGTTAAAAGAAAAGTGTGCGGAAATTCTGCACTGGTTTACAAGGAAGATAACACGGAACGCGAATGGATCAATAACGTGAGTTTAAAGTGAGTCTGTGTGTAAATAAAGTGTAATCGTTCAAACAGCTAAGTCGAGAGAGCATGAGATGAGATGTGTCAAATATGTGCTGTGTTTACAGATCTGGAGAAAGCGTATGATGGTGTAAACATGAGAGCATGATGGCAGGATCTAATTATGGATCTAAGAATGTCGTGAAAAATGTTTATGTTGTATGCGTGGTGTGCGGTCGTGAGAAGAGCTACCCTGAGGGTATTTTGAGACAAGTGGGCATGCAAAGCGAGGGTATGCGATGTTGCCATGCCTGTTTATTCAATTTATAGATAGAGTGATGAGGAAAAAATGGTAGCAGTAAGGGAGGGGTGTGTAAAATTGATGAGGAATGTTAACGGATAGATATTGGCTACGTTAAGGTGTGATGATGGCCTGCTAGTAGCTAAAAGTGTACGGGATTTGGAAATGTTCATCTAAGTGTTAGGTAGAGTATGTGTGAAGAGGGGACTAAAGTAAAGACCTAAGAGAATATGATGGTGGTGTTTAGGTGGAGAGGATGGGGAAAGGTGTGATATTCACGTCAGTAGTAGGGCCTTAAGCAAGTGCTATATTCTATGTATCGGGGGTGTACCCAGGGTGAATTGACGCGTGGCGAGGATGAGGTAAAGTACAATAAAAGGTCATCAAAGGTAAAGTCTCAAGGATGATCAGAACATTTGTGAATGCAAAGAGTTGGAGAGTGGTGGTAAATGGTGTTGGTATGTGCTAGTATGTGCTAAGTAATTACATGAAAGTCTTTTTGTACCAACGTTGTTGTATGGAAGGAGAGAGTGTGTGTAAACCATTTGTTACCTAGGCTGGTTAAGGGATAAGTGTATTGACAGAGGATCGACCAGATGAGAGGGATGTATTGTGTTAGCCTAGGTGTGAATGAATGTGAGAGCGAAGGCCCTGAGGTGATACGCTCATGTAAGAAGGGATATAAGTTAACTTCTGAAGAAATATGAGTGTGCTGGAATGCGAAGGGGTGGAATGCATCGCAAAAGGTGAAATTATATATAAATGAGTAATAGAAAGTGAACTGACTGAGAGACAAGTCTTTGTATGTTAGGCCTACGTGGTGGTAGTGGAATATTTGGCGTGCTTGGGGCATTATGGCAGAGGATGAACCTACACTGATCGAGATGCTTAACACGCATTCGGGCATCATTATGAAGGGCCGATGATGTGGTAAAAAGTATGGACATCTTGATGTTGTGTTGCTAATTTGGAAGTTGGCGAAATATTTATCGAATGCTAATTTTCTCGTTTTTAGTCGCGTGCGACGCAACTCTTATAAGTTAATATGTCGGTACGGAGGTAGGACGGTCAGGTGGTAACCATTTTAAATTTCAACGAGTTTTTTAGCAATACCATCGTAACTATAAGACCGATACCAACTAAATTTGAAACCATATGTTGTTTTTGTATTCTCTTTCGAATTATATAATTACCAAGGTTCTCCCGAGGTTAGCCCGGAAATTATTAAAAGAAAACTAACTATGGGTCGTATAGCCCCACTTGTTGAAAGTTTTGGAGGTCGTGAGGTCATAAAGGCCATTAGTCAGATTAATTGAGAGCACGCGGCTTAGGTTTGTTGACCTTGTTTTTGTAAATACGTAATTCCAACATAATTAAATTTATTACTAGAATTTCCCTTTATTTTAAATTAGTTTTAAATCTTTATAAAACCCAATATTTAATAGTTATTATCCTTAATTTTCACACTTGCTTTCTTATCATACATCAAAATTAGATCAACTGCCTATTTGAACTCTGTGAATAAATTCTCCCTTAACTTTAAATCTAACAACACAATAAAAGTTTTGCTTTTGGAAGATTTGTGATTGCAAGAAAATGATCGTAGAATTTACAAACACAATCCTATAAATCACTTCGGCCCAAGTCACACAGAGCCGAACCGCTTCCGGTTCGATCCCGAATCACATCGGGATCTCGCCAGTCCGACTTAGTTGCGATAGTTTCATGTTTCAAGAAATGTTCGGGCAACTTTCCGAATCATTTCCGAAAGTTTCATTTTCATGTAATGTTCGGACAACTTTCCGGATCATTTCCGAGAGTTTCATGTTTAATGAAATGTTCAGGCAACTTTCCGAATCATTTCCGATAGTTTCAAGTTTCATCAGATGTTCGGGCAACTTTCCAAATCATTTCCGAAAGTTTCATGTTTCATGAAATGTTCGGGCAACTTTCCGAATCATTTCCGATGGTTTCACATTTCATGAAATGTTCGGGCAACTTTCCGAATCATTTCCGAAAGTTTCATGTTTCATGAAATGTTCGGGCAACTTTCCGAAGCATTTCCGATAGTTTCATGAAATGTTCGACAACTTTCCGAATCATTTCCGACAATTTCACGTTTCATGAGATGTTCAGGCAGCTTTCCGAACCATTTCCGACAATTTCACGTTTCATGAGATGTTCAGGCAACTTTCCGAATCATTTCCGACAGTTTCATGTTTCATGAAATGTTCGGGCAACTTTCCTAATCATTTCCGACAGTTTCATGTTTCATGAAATGTTCGGGCAACTTTCCTAATCATTTCCGAAAGTTTCATGTTTCATGAAATGTTCGGGCAACTTTAAGAAGCATTTCCGATAGTTTCAAGTTTCATCAAATGTTCGGGCAACTTTCCTAATCATTTCCGAAAGTCGAATGTCTCCGATTCAAAACATAACGACATTCGGTTTTGCATTCGGACTCAAATTCGGCCATGTGTGAATTGGCCTTAAGGAACCGAAAGTTGCTACCTAAATAGTTTGAGCGAATTATGATTTAATTTTTAGTTCTAAATTTTTTTAATTATGAAATTTTGGAAAGATTTTCAGTTTGGGTTTTGTTTGTATACTAATTAAGAAACTTGTGTTGATTTTATTTCTAATGGAAGATGGGTACAACTTGCGTCACATTAATTTTCTCGAGAAAAACGAAAATCATGCGTTAATTACTAATTATTTTTGAAAAGTTTAGTTGTCTTGATAAGTCGGAATCGTCAGGTAAGTCGCCCATTAAGTTTTCCTGTGGGTTTCATTTGAATGATGAGAAAGAATGTGAAGGAAGTGCAGTTAGATAAGGAGTGTGGTTCAGTCATTTAAAAAAGTGGGGCCTAATGAGTAATCTTTCTCTAGCCAGGCAATCAACTCATGTATGGGGTAAGGATTAGGTTGGCATCATAACAACGTTTATATCCAAATCCAAAAGGAGATTTTTAGTCATGTTATTAATTAACTATTTCTATATATTTTTTTTAATTTTACCACTCCGAATCGTGTCAAAATTGATTAAAAACGCTCGTTTTACAAACCAGTCGCAAATTAGGCCGTGTGCGTCAGTAGCTACGTCAGAAGAAATGCTTCCTTCCAAGAATAGTGATGAGGTTTACAATTCCGGTGCTTGAAACGACTTCATTTATGGTTCATTGGAATTACGCACTACTCTTTTCTTCGATTATTGTTTACCAATTTCCGTCAGTGCCAGATTTTTCTTAAAAGCTCAACGGCATGAGTATAATAGTTCACAAGCCAATTATAGGCCAATTAGCGACCCATCTATTGCCAGCCACTTTCAAAGTTTTGTCTTCTATTGCATTCTTATAATTTAAAGCTCTTGCTTACGTTATTTTATTAACATAAAGACATGATTGCAGCCATAATGAAATTAAACAGAACGGAGAAGAATTAGTTATTGTGTATCAATTTGGAATTTTTTCCTGATATTAACTAACTTGTACATCTAATTTTGACTATCTAGACTCAATTCGGTTTTAAATTTTGCCTTCATAAAAGCTAATTTAATATTCAATGTTGGTAGTATGGTAAAATTCCAGGTACATGTTTAGGAAACTTGTCAAGTCTGTGAGTTCGTCTTTAAAATTTCGCAGACCTCATTAAGTAATAAAGGTTCTCTGAGTCTGTTATGATATTTTATGTAGCATATTTGTACCACATAGCCAATCTAGCGATAATAATTAATGCGTTCTTTTAGTTAGTGGGATTTTTACCAGCTAACTAGTGAAAGTTAATTAATTGGCAGTAATAATTACGGTCTTTTGTTAGTTTGATCCGATTTTCTCTCTTAAAAATGAGCTGGCTTGAACAATGTCAAGACGATACTCTCAAAATATTCGAAGAAATATTAAAATAATCTAAATAACCGAATAAGACAAGAAGAAAGAAGAAACAAAAAAATCACCAAATACACACAACACAAAATAAATACAAAACAAAAATATACTAGGTATAAAATTAATAATGATTAATTAATTTATAAAAACAACAGCAAATGCACATTTTATATAGAAAGAACATTAAGATTTTTTAAGACAAATGGCTTGAACGCCATAAAAATAAATAAATAAATAACAAAATTAAAAAAAAATAAAAACATAAGGGAAGCGATAGGCCTCATCACCAGACACCTTGCATCCCTTTGCAAATCTCCTAACTACTTTCTCTTTTTAGCACTTTTCTTTCTTTCTGTCTATCCACAAATGCTTTTGTCCCCTACAAACAGATACACACACTTACACTAATTGGTGATTGGTAATTAAAATGTATATTCTCAAGGAGGAAAGCTGCATTTCCATCTGCGTTCTTAATGGGGTAGAGAAATCAAGCACTTAATCGTACGATAATCGTTCGTACAAACCTGCAACTATAAACTCGAACGTCAAAGGAAAAAAAAATCGCTATTCAACGATTCGACCCTAGAAAAAAATGGGGGACATTTTGAATCATTATATGAATTATGGCGAGATAAAGCTTAGATCACACTTCGAAATCTCGCAGAACAAGGTATTCCGATGGAGTAATGGCCTCTACCGTCTTGCCTCGAGAGTAAGGTTTACTTCAGTCATGAGCAACAGTTTTGTTCGAAGCAAATGCGTGGTTGCTAAGCTTTATTGCTCCAGCTTATTTAACTACACCATTCACGTGTCTCAGGTCTCACATGGGACAATCAATTTGGTTGTCTCGTGGGAGAGCTTTATGACCCTCCTGCAAAAAAGGTCTGCTGACCAAAAAGTCGCGTGATCTCAATTAATCTGATTTATAACATTACGACCGTCAAAGCTTTGAACAATTCGCGGACTAACCTTGTGAAGACATTGCCAATACTACCATTAGAAAGATAATGTAAAACAACATAAAGCTTTTAAATTTCGTTAAAATCGGCCGAATAGTTATGATGTTATTGCCAAAACAAAATAATTCTTGGGCTACCCTTGGGATGACCTTGTCAATTATATCATTCGAAAGAAATGTAAAACAACAGAAGGGTTTAAAATTTTGTTCTAATCGGCACAAATTTGGTTCTGAGTGAAATGTATCCACCCGTCCGGATAGTTTTGGTTGACAGACCTTACTCAAGCGGTTCAAGTTTCGTCAACTTCCCCCAATTGTCTTTTTTTTCTCTGCTGAGCCTTCCCCCGACGCTGAGCGTGCTTTCTTTTTCTTCTCGCTATTTTGCTCCTTTTGTTTTCAGTTTGTTTCTGTGCCTTTGTTTTTGTTATTTGGCTTTGTGTGATTTTTGTTTGTTTTTTAATTAAGCCTACTATTAGGCTGTAACGTGATTACTGGCACTTTTTCTCTAGTAACCAGTCACCAGTTGGGCTCTTTAAAAATGAAAAAAATCCTCTACTGATCATCTCCTTGATTCGGTCTTTATTGAATAATCACAAAAGAAGGGGAATACCTAAAATTTCCTCACTGATTGTCCTTATTTTTATCTTTTTACCTAGTTTCTCATTAATTTTTACCAGGGTGCAATATTCATATTGCTTCCAATTGGGAGACGCATATTTTTGATAAAATCAAAATATCTTGACTTTTAGTAATAATTTATTCACGACGCATATTTTTCATTTTTTTAAGATTCTAGAAGTTCTAGACCTAGGGGTTCAGGGACAATGTTAAGCCTAAGATTCTATAAATTTTAGACCTAAGAGTTCATTGACTTTGTTAAACCTACTGTTAACAATCGAGAGGAAAACCAACTTCACTGAAGGATTAGAAAGTCCATTGTTCGAACTTTTCAAGTTGAAGTTCTGACACTTTTGTACCAACGGAGGCATCTTAGCTAATGGAGAAAGAACGAGGGGACAACAGAGAGGAAGATAAACAAGGTCTGCTGGCCAAAGTCGCGTGCTCTCACTTATTCTGATTTATGACTTACGACCTTTAAGACTTTCAATAATTCATGGACTAACCTTGGGAGGACCTTGGCAATTATATCATTCGAGGGGGAATGTAAAACAACATTAGGTTTTCAAATTTCGTTAGAATCGGCCGAATAGTTATGATGTTATTGCCAAATAATTCTCCGGCTAACCTTGGGAGGACCTCGGCCATTATATCATTCAAAGGTCAATGTTAAACCACATAAGTGTTTACAGTTTTGTTATAATTAGCCGAATAGTTACGATGTTATTGCCCAAACAATATAATTCCCGGGATAACCTTGAGGGGACTTTGGTAATTATATAATTCGAAAGAGAATGTAAAACAACATAAAGGTTTCAAATTTCGTTGGAATCGGCTGAATAGTCATGATGTTATTGCCAAAACAAAATAACTCCGGGGTTAACCTTGGGAGGACTTTTTTAATTATATCATTCGAAAGAAAATGCAAAACAACATACGGGTTTCAAATTACGTTAGAATCGGCCGAATGGTTACTATGTTATTGCCAAAACAACAAAAAGGAAAACGAGGACCAACGGAGCGACATAGTGAGATATAGAGTCGCACGCGACTAAAAAGGTAGAAAGAAAATGAAATTTAAGAGGGGCAGGGTGACAAAGTGCAATAACAAATCTCATAAATCGTAAAAGTGGGACCAGTAGGTTGTAGTGTTGCAAGAACAAGTTGGTACAAAGGACACAGATGCTCAACCGTACGAAGATTACCCCATCGCGATTGTTTTATCAGGTTACTGAGGGGTATCGACTCTGTGGTTAGTATTGTGAGGCAAGCATTAGTGTTGTAAGTAAAACAAACCCAAATTGCTACAATAAACCAACGAGGCCTTTCAGTGGGCAAAACAAGTTGCTGGATGCTCATTATAGCTGAGATATCACGAATACGACAAAGATTAAGTTACTTTAGAGAAGAAAGTCTGGATATTTGGTCATAATGTAAGTAAGCAAAGACGAAAAAAAGAAAGTAGCTCAAGAAATCAAAAGAAATTGCAGTACCTCAAAAAACATTTCTATCTATACCTGAGAGGTATAGGGAACACTCAAATATAAAGCTTGAGAAAAGGTCTAGTACAGATGAAGCCTCTCCCAAATTTTCTTTGCAACTCGCCTCTGCTGGAACGAATATACAGAAACAACCTAATCGCTCTGAAAAAAGAACAAACTAAGAATTCCTTCAGTAATTCTAGTTAAAGTATATACTCTTGCTAATATTCTGTGAAACCGCATTTTAATCTCTTCAGCGCTGTAACTGTTTCTAATTTCTGCAGGAAGTTCGTTCTTTTGTTCATTCAATGTAGTCTGAAACCATGGAACTCCAGCTACCAATTTGGTTCTGGGTATTTTTCTGACAGAGTAAACATTTTTCAATAGTCCTTATTATCAAATCCCAGAAAGATTTTGAATACTTCTATCAGAGGACCGCAGAGTTGTTGAATGCCCCTGAGAGAACTGACCTAGCTCTTAGAACTAGGTCTGATAGCTCATATGTCAAATCGAAGGGATCAGTTTTGTGCCTATGGCTTACATCTTCTCTAGCCGTTCAATGTCTTTATGAAAGGAAAGATACCAAAACCGAGTTCCATACGCTAGATGGTTACGCATTAGCGTATTAAATAACGTAAGAAATATCCATTTGGAGGAAATGTACTATTTTTATATAATCCGAAATCAGGTGCGCTTTCTTTTCCCCTTCGACTCAACGTTTAGATAACTTGTAGCAAACAGCCAGATTGGGGATTTGAATGCACAATGTACATTAACTTACACATCCAATTTAAAGGGCATCTGTTAGGTGCCCGACCACTCGCCTCTCTGTTGAAAGTTAGTTTTCAGTTTCTCAATGTCTTGGGCTGAGGATCTAACGCAGAAATTTGAAGAACTTCGCTTGTAACCGACGACCCGCAAGAGTCCTGGCCGTTGAGTACAACTTTCTGGCCTCGCCTAACACCTTGATCATTAGTTCTATAGTATGACCACCACTCGGATTAGATCGTAGTCATTTATCATGCTAGGAAAAAACTCGAACAAGTTCTTCAGACACGACGGGCTTTCTGCGAAACTGGTGTTGGAAGTCTTTTAACAAGTTATTGCATTATATGTGCTCTGTAAACATGTCCGCTATTAGTTCCTCTAAGACTTTTCCGACAACAGAGGTCAGGCATATAGGCCGATAATTTCCTAGCACAAAGGCTTAGAAAAAACACTATTTGAAAACATTATTAAATTCATGAAAATTCAATGAAAACAATTATTTAAAAGGAATTATATTATACTAGCTGGGCCCATGAAAATTCCGCGGAATATATATTTAATGATAAATTTATTTAAAATATATAAATCGTAATTTTAGTAAATTTAGTACTTTTAATACAATTAGTATTTTAGTAAAATTTATACCTTAGCACATTTAGTAATTTGAGTACATTTAGCACATTTATTACATTCAACACATTTAGTACTTCTAGTACATCTTGTGCTTTTAGTATTTTTTACTTTTAGCACATTTAGTATATTAATCAGATTTAGTATTTTTAGTACATTGTGTATTTTTATTATTATTATTATTATTATTTTTCCGCTCACTGTGATTCATTCAGTCTGCAAGTTCTTGCACGCTATGTCTTGTCTGCCATTCCAAAACCAACGCCAGAGTGCTGCTCTTATTATACTTTGTTAATAAACTCTCATTCCCTCTTTCATTCATCTTTCCTTAAAATTACTCGATGACCCTCACGTACCAAGGTCTGATATGATGAGTTGGAACTAAAAGTAAGCTCACGGAAGCTTGAAAACCTGCTGGACTTTTCAGGAAAGGATCTTTAAACCAAGTTTATAGTTAGAGTGTTGCAAGGCTTAATATAATTGAAGGTTTTTGACAATCAGTTTGTAGGATCATTTGCTATAACTAAAAATCTTTTTAATTTTATATAGCTTTTTCAAATTTCATTTCTCCAGGTTTCGTAAATCTTCATATTTTTAAGTGTCACAATTTGTGACGTGGGCATTAACACTTATCTATGCTTGCGCTGAAGACTATCAAACAAAAACTTTAAAAAAAAGAAACCTACTCAATATTAGTTACCTGAATGTTCAGTTATTCTACACGAATAACCAAATATTTCTTACTTATGTTTTTGCATTAGGTTATGTGGTTGTGGTGTTTTTTTATCTTTATATAAAATGATCATGGTAATCTTTACGCCGATTCTTCTCTCCTTAGGCATGAGGCTGTTTTGCAATATATCCAATTCTGACTATTTTTGCCCTCACACAAAATTTAGAAGCAAACCAAGCACATCGGCCTATTATATTGTTAAAACAGTAAAATGTGAGTGAATGAATGCATAGCCGCTATCATTCTCACGGAAATTAACACTTAAATCACTATGGATGTGAAGTAGAAACTATGGTATTCATGTTTTCTTTTGCCAACAAAACAACTCTAAAACAGCTATACAACCTATATTGTTTTGCTCCAAAGAGCTTCTCTTGGGGAGAAATTGCAACGAGGAATATGTCTGAAAGAACTATCAGATAGTTACAAATTTAACACGACAAATGTAAGGGCATCAAAGAAGGTTTCAGGAAGACTCGCGGTGTCTTACAGGACATCATATGCTGAAGAATCAACTTTGGAATTATGAGGTTGTATAAAAATTCCTCATGATTCCCATGGAGTGTCTCAATGCAGACATTTGGACAAAGGTTTAAGGATGACATTCTAGAGAGAGTAAGAATTTGGCAGTGGAAGCTTGGTATAAAGTTATTTTTTCGTATGAAGTCTCCTTCGCAATGTTTGTAATGGCTGTGAAATTGAGTGCCTGGAAGGGCGAATGCTACCGTGAATTCTGTATTGCGCTACAGGTGAAGCATCCCGTTACTATCCACTCTTGAGGCTATTTTTTATTCATGTAGCTTCTCTTACCTTCTCCCAAACCTTAGTATAAATAGTGGTACCATTAGCCCTTCAATAACTCTTCGGTGATCATCTCATTTTTTATTAGCATGATGCACCATGTCATACATAGGGCACAAATACGGATTGGTTCGCACAAGACAAGTCTCAATATTGAATCCATGGACTCCAAAAGTCCACATTCATCCAATAGAGATCCAGGGAGGGATTGGAAATTGCGGACCATCGAACGCCCAAAGGCTGTCATTGTCAATAAAATAATTGCGGACCATCGAATGCCCAAAGAATATCTTTGTCTATACAATAATTGCGGACCATCGAATGCCTAAAGAATATCTCTGTCAATACAATAATTGCGGACCATGGAATGCCCAAAGAATATCTTTGTCAATACAATAATTGCGGACCATCGAATGCCCAAAGAATATCTTTGTCAATACAATAATTGCGGACCATGGAATGCCCAAAGAATGTATCTGTCAACACAAGAAGGGTCTAATTTAATTAAGAGTTATGAACTTAATCCCTGACTTAGAAAAAAATCCTATTAAATGAGACTGAGTGATTTTAATTTACCTACATTAGTAACTCATTGTTGCGTAGTCATCTCATCTCTCTTTATTATAATGACCGGTTTCAATAAAGTATGAGTTGCTATTTAAGTTAGATAACCAAGCGATTACTAGACAATGGTTTCAAGCTTGTTATCAAAATATTTAACATATCTAATTTATTCTGTTATAAAATTACTCAAACATGGAATAATTACCATCGCAAGTCTTTGAACTCACCTCAATCATTATTTTTTAGGAAAGGTATAGCTAGATATTGCTTATAACCTTACTATAGAGCAGGTGTAATGTGTCTGACTGATACTCGATGTATATTATTTTCCCCTCTCCGTCCATTATGATTCGATCTCCTCCATTCCTTCCCTTTCTTGGGCCGCCATCAAATGACTCTTAAAACCATGGCTAGTCAATAATTTGGTACTTTCTATCCAGCATACCATAACGATTATAGTAGGCAAGTAGAAGAATCAACTTTGTAAATGGGGACTGTCAACTAATTAATTTTATTTACATAAAGTTCACAATTTTCAGATATGGTTTTGATTGTCCTGTATACTAATACCCATTAAAAAAATATGGAGCACTAAGGATTAGAACACCTCTAATTTGTTTCTGCTAAAACTTGTGTTATGGACGTAGACTTATGGATCTGGACTTACAGACCTTCAGCAATTGTACTACTGTCTGTAAAAGGAGTTCCTACGGGTGTAAACGAAAGTACTACCGATTATATTTTTACAAAACCAAAATAAACATTAAGGGAAAATAAAGGAAACCAATGCATTGATAAGCCATGTTACTTTTTCAGATTAACTCCAAACGAAGTCATCGAATCAATAAAAATTATTTTTTTGATCATTGAATCATTTTAACCAAGACTCAATAATACTTCAGTGAAATACCACCTATAGAAGAGAATTTTCAGTTACACCCAAATACTTTTACAAGAAACCATCTTTGATCAACATTTGCAACCATTGCACCAGAAATGATACGCGGAGGTATTTTGAAATATACATTTTAATTAAGGTCATCAATTTTATAAGATTATTGAGATCGCGAGCATGGACTAACAGGCCCGCCCATTTAGATAGCAATAAGGATGGTTCTAGTTTATTTGAAACGTTAGTTCGGTGGCGAATTTCACGACTACCTAAGAAAAGACGCCCTTATTCCACGCAAATCTTTATTAGGCGAGATTAATCTTGTAAGTAGGATATTTACGAAGTTAGTCTCGCCTATTAAATATTTGCGGAAAGAGGGTCTTTTTTTCAGTCTAATTTATTTATATTAGCTCCAAGGCATTAATATTAATAACTTGGGTAGATGCCACTTAGAAGGAAACGTCTCTTCTTAACTTTACACAGTTTAGTGCATTATAAATCATGGCTCGTATAAATTTATATTTAGTTCTATAAGATCTTTAATAGATATATTTGACAGCCTAAAAGTAAATAAAAATTGACGTGAACCGGGTATATAATATTTATGATGAACTAGACTGAATTGGTTGAGATGATCTCGGCGTTAAAGCAGAGTGGGGAGGAAAGTTCTGGATAGCAAATTGAATACTATAAAGAATAGAAAACACCTAAGAGTAATCCAGTGAAAAGGCAAGAAAAATGCAAATAAACCAAAAAATAAGCGTAGAATTTGAATTCTTATTCCGGCAAGATAAATTCCTACGACCATGTTATTATGTGTAGACATAAGTACTTTGCTAGAGTAACAAGGAAGAAACAGTAGTTTACAACGGGACTCCATTTGAGCAAATATGTCCTTTGTTAAAATGGGAACAAGGAAAAACCGAATTCATGGTGGAAGAAAACTGGAACTAATGATGTTTTTGTGTATTTTCTCCAAAGAGCATCAATAAATTCATTCAATTTCCACCACAACTTTATCAATAGATCGATGCTTGTCCTTGTTGCCATTTTAACCAAGATTGATGCTCAATAGTGCTCTTTTTAAAGTACTTTTCCTCCCTTAATAATCGATCAAATAAATTCTTATTTATACACATCACTCCATGGTCGTAAGCTTTAATCTTGGCGGAGAAGTAATTTTAATTTGAGACTTATTTTTCTATTTATTCGCATTTTCCGGGATTTTTTAAAAATTCCTCTGCTAGTTAGGGGGTAAGATTACATCAGCAAGCCCATTCATTCATAATGGTGGTCTAAAAGTACTTAAAAACTACAAAGTGCTCTTTCTGTACGTCCAGAAAACTACTATAACTAAATTTATATAAGGTTTCAGCTCCAAATGGAGTCAGTCGCCAGATGTGCGCTGAAAAACAAACAGTGACGAAATGCAGCCCTATTTTGTTTCAGCAAAAAGAAATGTAAGCGATAATATAATTAATCGTTCCGGAGCCTAATTTTGGCAACCTTTTTCAAATAAGATTGACAAAAGATAAAAAAAAAGAAGAAGTAGAGCATAATTATTTTTTCATGTTTATTTGTAAAAAGGCGGAACACGAAAAAAGACCTTTGTAAAGAAAGTATTGATTAAAAGTGTTAAAATATGTGGACGCTTAATGACTTTAGCCAGGAGTATTACGCGAAAGGATTTGGAAATAATGGAATAAAACTAAGAAGTTTGACTGTGTGAAATAATGCATTGCGGTAGTTAGTTGTAAATAAACAACAGCTAATTGGAAAAAACAGTTTCTTCCTTTTAGCAATTGATTTTATGTTGCAATTAATTTAAGGGAAATTAGTTTAAGGGAAACTAAGTGCCTGTTATACCGAAGTAATTTTCTGGGCATTTATGCTGAGTGAGCTGTTCTAGCAAGTGATGCTAATGTTTATTATTTTAGAGGCTCGAGGTGCTTTTGATTTTAAATTTTATAAATAAATACTTAAATTCAAAGCATTCCAAAAACCGAAGTTTTATAATACTCGTTACAAATTGCCGATTTTTTCTTTTGACTCAGGCACCGCCATCATTGAAGAAAATGGAAAAGGCGACTTTCATGTTGAAGAAAACGTAAGCACGTGGAAGAGATTGAAAATGAGCATGTATGATATGGCACGTCCATTTATGCGCAAACGCAATCTTCTCCCACCTGATCCAACTCTGGGGGATCGGTTGAAGTATGGAATTTCGTGTCCACCCCATGGCAAGGTAATAGCGACATTTGTGTTAATTAACCTGTCAAAAAAACAAAACACGAACAACATGCCTAGTTAAACTTCCCAAATACAATGACATTCATGGAATACTCACTCATCTTTACTTGGCCAAATTTGTGAGATCTTATTTTTAATTTGTTGGTCGAATTTGAGAGAGAGTATCTTTACTTGGTCAAATGAGTGAGTTGTTATCTTTACTTGGTCAAATTTTGAGACCTTATATTTACTTGGTCAAATTTGTGAGAGCTTCTCTTTACTAAGGCAAATTTGTGAGGTTTCATCTTTACTTTGGAAATTTTGTGGGAGTTAAACGTTACTTGGTTGGGTAAATTTTAAGAGCTTATCTTGACTTGTTTAAATGTGTGTGAGCTTATCTTTACTTGGTCAAATTTGTGAGGGCTTATCATTACTTGGTCAGAATTTGTGACAGCTTTTCTTTACTTGGGCAAATTTGTTAGAACTTATCTTTAATCAGCCAAGTTTGTGAGAGGTTATCTTTGCTTGTGCAAATTTGTGAGGGCTTATCTTTTCTTGCTCAACTTTTCTTAGACCTGACCTTATCTTTATTTAGTAAAATTTGTGAGAGATTATTATTTACTTGGTCAAATTTCTGAGGCTATTTTACTTCGTAAGGTTTAGGAGCTTATTATTTGTTTGGTCAAATTCGTGAGAGCTTATCTTTACTTGGTTAAATTTGTAGGAGCTTATCTTTAATTGGTCAAATTAGTGGGAGTTTATCTTTACTTGGCCAAATTTGTGGAGATTAACTTTACATGGTCAAATTTGTGAGAGCTTACCTTTAATTAGTCAAATTTGTGAGAACTTATCTTTACTTGATGAAATTTGTGAGGGCTTATGTTTACTTCATAGAATTTTGTGAGAGCTTATCTTTAGTTCGTCAAATTTGTGAGAACCTATCTTTACTGGGTTCATCGGAAACACCGTGGAGGGGGAGTTGCACTGATTTCCAACTCATCCTTCTCCCTGAATCTTCTCCCCTCCCCCCTCTAGCCTCATTTGAGGCTCTCATTGCTGTCTCACGTGCTGTGTCCGCTTTGACGATTGTGGTCCTATACCGCACTACCAGCTCGTCTCTGGCCTTATTTCTCGAGGAGTTCAGTAACCTACTCTCCGACCATTCCTCTACTGGTTCTCTCTTATTATCGGTGACTTCAATCTTCCTAGCCACAATGAGACTTTTCGTGCATTCATTGACATCATCGACCTCTTCTCTCTTACACAACATGTGTCATCCCCAACACACATGCATGGTAATACCCTGGACTTAGTCATCTCGAACCTCCATATTTCTAATCTAATAGTTACTGACCTTTCTAATACGATTTCCGACCACTTCTTGGTCAATTTTAAATTCTATATTCTCTACCACCTACCTCCTCTCTCGTCCCGAGATCCTACTCCTTTCCGGGGACTATCGTCAATTGATACTACTTCTCTCTTTAACGACGTTGTTTCTGCCCTACCTCTTATTAATACTATTGCTTTACTTGACCAAACCTTAAACCCTCTGCACCAATCATTACTCCCCTGCCTTGACGTGCACGCCCCCCTTATTACTCCTTCTTCAAACCGCCATCACCGCGCCCCTTGGTTCACCATGGAACTCCTTCGTTCAAGGAGGTCCTTACGTGCTCATGAACGCGCCCTTCGTAAAGCACGCTCCCGTTGGCAGGACACGACCTCCCTCTCACTTGCCTATCGCCTTGCTACCTCGACTTATTCTTCCAAATTAAAATCAACGCGCGAGGCTCATTCACGCAAACTTTTGTCTGGGAGCAAGAATGACCCTCGGACTATCTTTCGTTTCCTCTCTCATCTTTCCTCGCCTAGCCCCATTTCCCCCATCAAACCCTCTACTCTTTCTATTTTTTTCTCAAATAAAATTATTAACCTTTGCGCCGTACCACCTCAGTCGTCTGAACAAGCCCATGCTGTTCTCCCTGACCATACTCCATTGCCGCTTAACGTCCTCACTTGGGCTTCCTCTGAGGAAGTAACTGCCCTGAACTCACGCTCTAACAAATCTGGATCCCCTAATAACGTGTTTCCACCCAAACTCCTCCACCAAATTCTCCCTGCTGTCATCCCACTGATTCTTTATCTCATTAACACTTCACTTGCCGCAGGAGTGGTTCCCTCTTCCTTCAAACATGCCTCAATTCGTCCTATCCTTAAAAAAAACAATCTAGCTATCGCCCTATCTCACAGCTTCCATTCCTCTCTAAGGTCATCGAGAGAGTGGTTATCTCTCGCCTTAATGACCATATTTTTAGCTGCAATATCGATGAAGTGTACCAATCGGGGTTCAAAGCGAAGCACTCTGCTGAAACCGCTCTTCTTAATGTTTCAGACGGTTTACGTAAAGCAGCCGATAGGAGTTGTACGTCCATTCTAGTCCTCCTAGACATCTCCTCTGCTTTTGACGCCATCTACCACACTGTCATCCTTGATCGTCTTCACACTTTACTTGGTCTATCGGGCACTGTACTTGATTGGTTTCGCTCATATCTCTCCTCCTGCACTCAGTCGGTCGCACTCGATAACCTCTCCTCCGAGCCCACGCCCATTCATTTTGGGGTGCCTCGAGGCTCAGTCCTTGGTACCCTCCTCTTTCGCATCTACATACTTCCTCTTGACTCTCTTCTTCGCGATGTGGGCCTGTTCTTCCACCTCTATGCAGATGACACTCATATATACCTTTCCTCATCCCCTGTGTCCTTCTCTCAATCAATTACCAAGTTCCTTTCAGCCTACACCTCCATAAACGAATGGATGTCTGCCAACTTTCTCAAACTTAACCACGATAAAACTGAAGTTCTCCTTGCTGGTAACGCTTTGATGGTAGAGAAATCTAAAGCTCTCTTCCCCTCCATTAACCTTGGGGAAACCAATGTCGCCTTCTCTGTTAATGTCAGTAATCTTGGTATTATTTTAGACGAGCAACTCTCGTTTAAACCGCACATCCATCGTATCTGTAAGTCTTCCCTCGGTTTCCTACGTAACTTCTCACGTGTTCGATCCCATTTTGAACGAAGCCTTGAGACTGCTATCCATGCCTTCGTCAGCTCACGCTTAGACTACTGCAATTCTCTTCTAGTGAATCTCCCTTCTTCGTCACTTCGCCCCCTACAACTAGTTAAAAACTATGTTGCCCGGCACCTCCTTCGCTCGCCCCCGGTTCTATCCTTCGATGCCTCTGTTATAGGAGCTACACTGGTTACCTATTCGCTTCCGTACCCACTATAAAATTCTTCTCATCACCTACGAGGCCCTAAACCTCGAGGCTCCACCTTATCTCTCGTCTGCCCTCTCCCGTCGTCAAACTACTCGGGCATCGAATCTAATCTCGCTTCCCTCCTGAACACTCCTCGTTCTGTCCTCTGCTCGATGGGTGACCGTTCCTTCTCAGTTTGTGCTCCTAGACTCTGGAATGCTCTTCCTGCCGAAGTCAGATCCTCTCCCTCCCCTGCTACTTTTAAACGTCTCCTGAAGACTAATCTCTTCAGAATTGCCTTCTCTTCCTAGTAAACTTTCTCCACACTCACTACACAACCTGCGCTCTGGGAGGGCTAACAGCCCTGAAGGGCACATTATAAATACCTATTATCAATATTATTATCTTCTCTTGGAAAAATTTGTGAGTTTATCTTTTCTTGGAAAAATTTGTGAGAGCTTATCTTTACTTGGTAAAAATTATAAGTTTTATCTTTACTTACTCATATTTTTCGATCTTATGCTTAATTATTCGAATTTATGAAGGCTTATTATTTATTTGGTCAAATTTATGAGCTTCTCTTTACTTGTTAAAATTTGTGAGCTTATATTAAATAAGTGTATTTGTAGGCGATTATCTTTACTTATTCAAATTTGCGAAAGCTTATCTTTACTTAGTAATTTATAGAGCTTAACTTTACTATGAAAAAATTGTTAGAACTTAGCTCTACTTGGTCAAATTTGTGAGATCTTTTCCTTACCTGTTCAAATTTTGGGGAGAGCTTATCTTTACTTGGTGGGTCAATTTTGGACAGTTTATATTTACTTGGTCAAATACATGTGCTCTGATCCTTACTTGTTTGGTCACATTTGCCAGAGTTTATCTTTATTTAGTAAAATGTGTTAGAGCTTATCTTTATTTGGTCGAATGTGTGAGAGCTTATCTTGACTTGGTCAATTTTGCGAGAACTTATCTTTTCTTTTGCAAATTTGTGGGAAGTTACCTTCACCATTGTAAATTTGTGAGAGTTCATCTTTAGTCAAGCAAATTTGTGAGAGCTTATCTTTACTTGCTCAAATTTGTTAGATCTTCTTTTTTCGTATTATCTTATTAAAATTTTCTGAGCTTATTATTTCTATGGTCTAATTTTTTATCTTACCTTTACTTGTTAAAATTTATGAGTATATATTTACTTGTAAAATTTCTCAGAGCTTATCTTTACTTTGTCAAATTTCTCAGAGCTTATCTTTACTTTGTCAAATTTGTGAGAGTTTATCTCTACTCGATCAAATTTGTGAAAGTTCATCTTTACGTGGGCAAATTTGTGAGCTTATCTTTACTCTGCTAAATTTGTGAGATCTGCTCTTTACTTATTCAAACTTGTGAGAGCTTATTATTTACTTCGTAAAAGTTGATAGCTTATCTTTACTTAGTCAAATTCGTCAGAGCTTATTTTTACGAGGCCAATATTTTTACCTTATCTTTACTTACTCAAATTTGTGCGATCTTATATTTTCTTCGTTGGTTAAATGCCAATGCTTATCTTTACTTGGTCAAATGTATGAACTTATATTTACTTAGTCATATTTCTGAGAACCTATCTTTACTTCGTCAAATATGTGATAGCTTATCTTTACTTGCTCATATTTGTGAGAGTTTACCTTTCTTGGTCAAATGGTGAAAACTAATCTTTTTTATAGGTCGTTATAAATTCTTTTTACATAATTCCATGAGGACAATTAACTATCCTGAATCTTCCACTATTCCCAAGCGAGATCCTTTTTCCTTTAAGACTTGACAGATGATATACTTGAGACTTGAGAGTAGCGCTCCCCCCAAAAAGAAATATGAACCTCCCGTAAAGAATAATGAGCAGAGGAAGATCAAAAACTTACTATAAACCAAAAACTCTGCTCATTTTGCCTCGTAAATTGGACTTCTTATAAGGATCATTAAAGCCAGAGGAGAAAATAGAATCACACAGATGGTTTCGTCATACTCCATGTCCTTAGTTTAAGAAAACATATATAAATATAAAGTTCAGATTGAGAAAGCTTGAGTGAAAAGAAATTAAGTAGAAGAAGATAAAATTGTGGAGATAAGTTTCATGTATTTGAGGTATTTGGCTTTTGAAGTAATTAAAATGCACTTATCGTTAGTAAAGATAACAATAAGGAAAGAGCAAGATTCAGGTGATAACACACAATTGCCTCTTTGGTGAGGGGTTTGAGATCAGAATTACTTGAAACAGTCAAAAAGAAATGCGATGATTACTATAGGTTTGGGCCTACGAAATTAGAAAACTTAATAGTTAATTCAAGAATAAATTGGTAGGAGACAGGAAAGACTCTCGACGAACATTGGTTTAAAAACATTAATCAGAGCCAGCGGTGTTTATTAGGGAATCTCAAATTCTAGGTTCTAAGACGTTGTTTTTGACAACGTAAAAAGAGGCTTTGATTTGTTAAGGAAAATATATGGTCAGATACCAGAAATATATGAAATAAAGTCCCCTAAGGTCCCCTAAGTGAAGAGTTTCTTGCGGAACCTACAATCTAATAGGTTATAACGCGTGGAAGATGAGAGATGAATCGGCTGCAGCGCCCTTGCCCCTGGTGGGGCATGATGGAAGATGACCCCAGATTGACCCCACCAGACTCCCCGACGCCGTTGGAAGGGTGAACGATCCCTTTAACTGCTACAAGTAGAGATAGTCAGCACAACATGGGCGGGTGTTATGAATTTTGGAGTAAAATAAGCTCTTTCACCTGTAGTTGAGTATGTGGGGCTACAAATGGTAGTAAAATGTATACCAATAGATCTATTTGCTCTTGATTTAATTCACCTCCGAAATCAACGAGGTCATTGACTGCAGGAGTGAATTTGTAGGATGTTGATTGTATACTCTTAACTCAGGAAGATTGCAAGGAAAGAGGTTAGACTTTGTGGTGCTTTATTGCAGTAAATAATAAATTAAATGATATTAATTGAACATGAAGAAATATGGTGACACATAAAGATGGATTTATTCACTTCAATGAGCATTGCTAAGGAATTAGCCGTTATTATTGCACTGAATTATCACTTCACTTTAGACTCTGTTAACACACTGTATGTAATAAAATAGGAATTTATATTTATGTTTTCCACCGTATCCTAAATTTAGTGAGTAATACGGACGCATTGAATTAAATGCTCTTTGAGTTCGGTGAAGCTATACGAGAAACGAGTGTGGAAAACTTGCCGGGCATTGGGGGATGTAGGATTCGATTTGTAAAAATTATCGACTAGATGTGACTTTGAAATGCTGCCAGGAATGCGCCTGTTACCATGGATACCAGCGATACATGGTATCATCTCAAATTTAGCCATGCGTCAACTCGAGTATTATGGGCGTGCGGAGAATAGGATGAAGTCTGACTTGATTCAACTGACTGATCTTTCTACCTCTCAAAAAGCTGGTTTTATTTCTTCCCAAACTGGGGGAGTCTAACCTGCCCCATTCTTGGAGAAGTATTGCGTTCCCAGGGAAAGCTGTTTCCTTAAAAAATGGAAAGAGATGGCAAGAACTCGTTTCTCTCTCCCTCGATTCAAAGAGGCAGGTAGAAGCTGTGCCGAATGTTTCTTGGGCGCCAGGCATGCCATATGCGTGGGTCCAAGTCATGTGGGAAAAGCCGGTGAGTTGGCATCCCACATAAGTCCATTTAGGTGCGAGAAAGAGAATATATAATACAAAAGAAAGCGAATAAACAAACAAAAGCAAAATAATTGCTACCTTTCAAGTTACAGTAAACACATTGAAATAGTTTATAAGGCTAAATTGCGAATCTATTGTAAATCGGATGTATTTTTGGTATCTAAATCAACGAAAACAAAATAACACAGGAGGGGCCGTATCTTTGTTTGGCTGTGGTGTCGCGAGAGCATTTCACGGGTCTACGAAAGCAGAAAGCAGAGATGGGATGACTGCACAGCTTTGCATAGGCCAGGCGATGGAATTCACAAGCAAACAGAGCTGAGTAAACAAGCAGCACGATGGGGAAATACCCCTCTCACCATGGAAGAGAAATATTATGGTATTGTTGTTTCCGATTTGAACCTAAATAATATTTGGTTCAATAAAGACCACCGGGGCCAATCTAGGTGAACGACCTACCGGGATATTCACTACTACCAAAACTTAAACCCTATATCATAAAAACAACTAGAAGAAGCAGTCAATGATTATACTAAAATACCAAACACTGCCCCCCCAAAAGTTGTCATCAATTCACAAATGAAACTAAATCTAAACAAAATAGAAGTATACCAAATAAGGACTCGTTCGTGCACACAAACTTGCGGACTATATGACTTTTTGGAGTAGGCTGGCCTCCTCCACTTTATTTGACTCTTTATTGTAGGTCGCCTTTTCTTGCGCCGGGGAGAGGCGGGCCTACCCCCGACGCCGGAGCGCGCTTCCTTCTCGTTGCCACTTTGCTGATCTTGTTTTTTGTTTTCATTTGTTTTTGTTTTTTTTGCCTGTGTCTTAGCCTATGTTCTTTTTTATCTTTGTTATTTACATGTTATTTGTTTTTTTAATCTAGGGGAGTATTAGGGTGTAGTATGAGTAGGGCGACTTTTGCTCTCGTAGGCAGTCGCCAGATGGGTTCTTAAAAACAAAAACAAAAATTCTTGTCGGATCATATTGAAACTCTCCATAATCTGGTTCAATTTGGATTTAAACCCACCGAACGTCATTGCTAACCACCTCAATGGGAAAACTATTCACAAATCTTACAACTTTACTTTCCTTTTAAATTAAAAATTGTTTATTCAAATATCTTCATTATCACTTCTTCATTATCAGCTTCTTCTCACCCCTAGAAAGGTGTCTTCCTCTGAAACTGTGAAAAGCTTAAATGAATCAATCATATCTCCCTAAGCAATCAATGCCTAACAGAAGACATTTTCGACCTCTATCTATCTTCCTATCCTTGCCTAACGAATCCCCTAAGATAAGCTTAGTCGCCCTTGCGGTCAAACTTTCCAATAATATTCAAATCTTGCCCCAGCTAGTGAACCCAAGCCTTAGCAAAATAGTCCGGATAAGGTCTTTTTAGTTATGAATTATATACATATATATATATATATATATATATATATATATATATATATATATATATATATATATATATATATATATATATAACCTAAAAATCATCTATTTCTATATGACCCATTTATCTTTGTAACACCTAAAATTTTATAGCTTTATTCCTGGCTTCAATACACTGTTTATGTAACTTAGCATCTTTCTAACTTTCTAACTGCTAACCCCTAAATGCTTTTCTTCATTAAACTTCCTTTAATCCGTTACCATCCAGATCATATCAAAACGCCATATTCCGTGTACCCATACCCATTACCTTACCCTTGCCGTACGCGACACTGGGGCGGATATTTTAATATCATCAGAAAACTTTCGAACTCTATTTGAAATCCTTTTCAAGATCATGAACATAAAATAAACAAAATTGTACTCAGGACAAACCCAGGTGACACACAAATAAGCACTGATTGCCACCTAGTTTATGATCTTTCACTCTGTAGATCTCTTGCTAGCCGAGTGGTTACGGCCTTGGTCTACTAACGTCGCGGTTCGCGGTACCGGGTTCGAACCCGAAAAGAGCGGGCACAAACGTCAGCGCACGTAGAGATCTGGCTACCAATCGGTGGACGCGCTGTGCTCACCCCTGTATTCGGGTGGGTAGATCTTACATTTCTCACCACACAATTACAAAATTGCTTTCTTTCCGCTCCCGTCTTCGCAGCACAACACACACACTCTCTGTTCCAAGGAATCCTGCCGTTGGGTATCTATATCCACATACCTCTGACGCGGAGCAGATCCCTCTGCCCCAGGGCGACGAAAGTTTCACCCGAACGCTGTTTGGTACCAATAGATAATACTTCCTGTCACCTATTCCCCTCAAAAGACCGGTCCCTGGTGCCCTCAGGCTTAACGGCGATTGTCATACTGATTTTTATGCCTATTTCCTTATCCGGTCAGGATCCGCCTGGATAAAGGTAGGTTGGTGAGCCAGTAACACACTCACTCTATTTGCTCTTTCATACCAAATAAATCCAAGAAGAAATACTACCATCGAAGGCCTTACTTCTTCCATACATTTTAAATACCATATATAATTTAATCCCATTATTCTGTTACTATATCATTTGTTAATCATCTTCACTATCCATCTAGCATCCCTGAGTGATGCTCCTTATCCACACCAAAGAGTGATTGCATCCAAAAGATTTGACAATCTTAAAATATAAGAAATATTTTTAATCTACAAATTACTTTTAGATAATTACAAATAAAGTTGTTTTTAGTAATTTAAAGCACTATTACATGAAATTTGTGTGGTAGAATCATTTTATTAGCTTTCTATTAACGTTGGTTTTCTTCATTACAGCTAGGTCGACTTTTTACACAGTTACTTTTTTTGATGCTGATCTGGGGGTGCCTCGTTTACATGACTCACGAACAAGCTTTGCCTGGTGGAAACTTTTTCTCTCTCCTGGTCTTGGTTATTCTTGCCCAATTGGGTGGGATACTGGTTGCCAAGTTTCGTCTTCCGCCTCTCCTCGGGATGATGATCGTCGGGATTATGTGCAGAAGCGTTAGTGGATTGTCTGTAATTGGTGACAACATCAACCAAGAATGGTCGTCGACATTAAGGTTGGTATATTTCATATCATACTCATCAGCGATGTTTAGGATTGCAGTGGTGGAGAAATGATGGGAGGGTAAGTCATTATTAAGTCAGTGGTGGAAGTGTTTATGTTGAAAAGAAATGATAAATTGAGATTGAATGAGCTACAAGTGATATTCACTAACTCTGGTAAGAGAAATGATACAAATTGAAACGCAGTCTTATGGATTAGTTAAAACTTGCGTTTGATGTTATCCACAATCTGAATTTTTACTGAATGCAGATAAAATGAGGGGATGGAGAGGAAGATGATGGAAAAGATGAATAAGTAGAAAGAACATGAATCTTAAGAGAAGATAAGGGTGCCAGGACTTCAAATGGGAAACATCTCAACTCTAAACACAGAAGATGGAATGACAAAAAATTCTGGATTAGATTGAAAGTCAAGTTATCCTTATAAGTATTTGATATCTTTAATTCTAGTTCTTATTGGGTGTATCTGAAATGAATTCATCAGTAGGATCTCCCATAACTAGTGAATATTAACACACTAGCTGCACCGGTTCCTTTTTAGTTTCATCACTTCCCGTTTGTTTTTCCATCTTCGCCCCGCCCCCCTTCTCTTGTTTTCTTCCTTAAGTATTTCTCGTGATTAAATGAACTCCCGCAATTTATTCTTATTTTGAGTAAAAAACGAAGGTTTTATTCGTTGGTTAATTTCCGATGGTTTTATCCTCCTACCCTACAGGAGTATCGCTCTCGTGATTATCATGTCTCGCGCTGGTTTGGGGCTCGATCCAGCGGCCCTGCGGAAGCTCTCTTTCGTGATGATTCGGCTGGCCATGATGCCCTGTCTAGTTGAAGCCTCTGTGGTGGCCATCGTCTCCCACTTTCTGCTCGCCTTCCCTTGGAAATGGGGCTTCTTGTTGGGGTGAGTCCCAATCGACAAATTTAGGGGGTGTACGATAATTATAGTCAGGGGAATTCTCAAAATATTCGATCTTTAACATAACAAACATTGATGGGTGTCAAAAAAACACAAGGGCCTATCAAAGGACATCCGAGTCAATCACCACCACAACGTCCCTTCCTAAACTACATCCAAAGGATTGTGTCCATGACATGGCCTCGAAGTTATCCCACTTCAAGTCTCATCGAAAGCTCTACCATTCAACTACAATATACAATAATATCAATATTAAAATATGTATAATTCATAACTAAAGACAAAACTAAAAAAACAAAACAATGACCTTCCCCACCCCAACCTACTCGTCCAACCTACGCTTGAAAACATTTAAATGTCTACTTTTTATTATATCCTATGGTAAATTATTCTAGAATTCTACCACTCTATTAGGAAATAAAATATTTCCTTACATCCAACCTACACCCCTGTTTTCTAAGTTTCAAGTGGGGATTCCCTAGTCTCATTGCTACCCTCCAACTCAAGGAAGTTTGCAAAATCCAACATATCCACCCCAGAAACTATTTTAAAAAGCTCAATCATATCTCCTCTCACCCACCTTCTTTCCAATGCGAACATACTTAATACTCTCAACCTATCTACATATTCAAGGTACCTAAGGGAAGGTATCAGCTTTGTTACCCTCCTTTGCACTGACTCTAGCAGATTGATATGGTGTCTAAAGTGTGGAGACCATGCCAATATACAATACTTGATATGTGGTCGGCCTAACATACAAGTTATAAAGTTTAAGGATAATCTCCTTACTTTTATAACAAACATTTAACTTAATGAAGCCCTATTATTACTCCTGCCCATCCATTTCATAGCTAAATCCTCTATTATCTCTTTCCAGGTGTATAAATTTGCATTTTTGAAGGTTAAAAGTCATCTGCCACTTATGTGTCCAAGCAAATAACTAGTTTAAGTTCACTGCATTTTAAAGTTATCCTCAGCTTCTTTTGCAGAAGCTACCAATTTGCTGTTATGTGAAAATATTGACTCTTTGCTATTAACTACTTCCCCAAAGTCATTGATATAGATTACAAATGATAATGGACCCAGAACTGATCTCTAAGGTACACCATTGACAACATCCCTCTAATATGACTTTACTTGAAATTAAAACTACCCTTTGTTTTCTATCTTTCAGCTTTTCAGCTGTCCAATTCAATACTTTCTCACATATCCTATTCCTTTTTAGTTTATAAACCAGTCTTCTACGTAGAACCTTCTCAAAGGTTGTACTAAAATCTAATTAAATTTCATCTTTGGTCTTTAAAAATTCAGAATTGCCACCCAAATCATATTTTGCATTTTTATGATGGAATTTTCGGAATATTTAGAAATTGGAAATGTTAAAAATATTTGAAAAATTTTACAAGACAAAATTTTCGGTAGAGCATTTGCACCAAAATTTCAGATTCGTAAAAATATGAAAGAAAACTGTTTAAAACAGCAACTATTAAAAGGTATATGCACATTTTTGTTCAATATATATATATATATATATATATATATATATATATATATATATATATATATATATATATATATATATATATATATATATATATATATATATATATATATATATATATATATATATATATATATATATATATATATATATATATATATATATATGATCGTAAAAAGGAGGATTTTTTATTGTTCAGACTTAAATTAAAAATATTTTTTATACTAAAAAATAGATGCCAGCTCTATTCATCATAGGAGAGGTCCTATTATCAATTCTTGGTTGTAACTTTTAACTACGTGTAATCGTTGGCCTACTATGACTAAATATAATGTGTTCAAGGGGAAAAGCGGGGGAGGAGAGATAGAGAAAGATCGCTAGTCTCCTTCTCTCCCACCCCGGCCATCCTGAGATAATCGAAGGGGGGGAAGGGAACTCGACCCCCCAGGCCTCCCCCCGCCCCTCAAGAGCCCTGTCAGGACTACCGCAGGAGCGAGAAGGAGGCCAGGAGATAGAGAGGGAGAGGAAGAGTAAAAGGTAGAGATAGCAAAAGTTGAAATAGCGTAGTAGACTTGAAAGTTGATCTAGTTGGTCGGTGGACCTACAACTTTACGTGGGCTCCGAACCACGGTGTGTAATATATCCCTTTACTATTCATTCTTATTATAGTGCATCTGTTCTATGTATACCGTGTTTAATCCTTTAGGTGTGAAGGATAGAAAAAAAGTGTAGGGAGAAGTAGAAAGAAGTAGTAGGGGTGCATTGAATGCTAAGGTGCATGGAGGTTATGCTAATCTCTTTCATTTTAGAACGTCTTAGTTTTGAAATTCGATAGTTTAACTTAGTAGATGCCTGAGCCTCAGGCTTATTCTTCTTTGTTCTTTTGTGATATCTTATATTGTTGTTCTGTTATGAGGCATTCAAGGCGTTATTGTTGTTGTTCTGTTATGAGGCATTCAAGGCGTTATTGTTGTTGTTCTTTATTTTTAATACTGGTGAAAATTTTGCTCCTAACTATTTTTCCTTCTTTTATTTTATAATTTTACTGAGTCTGATAAAAAGTAATTAATTTGTTACTTCCTCTCTCTTGACTTTCCAAGTTAATACGTGAAAATTTCATCCACTTCTTGTTTGATCCTTGTTGTATATGTGGGGAAGAGGCTATGTGCCCCCCATTCCTCCTCTCCTCTCGTGAATTCCTCTCCTATTTCCTGTTGCGTTTTCTCAATCAGTTTCTTGGCTCTTTCCTCTATTATCTTGTTAAGTGGTATCATCTTCACTTCTCTATGTAAGTCTCTTTGTCTTCTTCTGTCTCTCCTTCTCGTGCCAGTGATTGCTGATACTGCCTTGTTTTGAATACTCTTCCGGTAAATAATTCTACTCTTTGAAAAGGTGTACATAGGGATCCCTAGATATACCATTGCTGACTGGATTATCGCTTAGTATATTTTCTTCTTGTTTCTTCGGTGAAGGGATTTGAGCCTGTATAGTAAACTCATTCCCCTTCTTCCTTTTTCAACTTGTTCTTTAACCTGCTTGGAATATCCTGTCATGGTAATCGTTAGTCCTAGTACTTAAATTTAATTTGTGTAGTCGTATATCTCTCCTTCGACAATTATGTCTATGAGTATCCTCCTGCAGATTAGCACTATTTTAAACATATTTCTGTTTGTACTGTTTTTTCATTGTCTTTTGTAAACATTAATCCATCATATTTCCATAGGTGGGCGTTATTCCGGTAACAATTTTGAGTTATCCGTTATCCGATATTTTTTTCCCGCGTTATCGATTCATCGGTATCGCCGATACTTTTGGCTCCAAACTAGCGATAATCGATAATTTCAGTTTTTGGTTTAGCACAGGAGCGAGCCGCGCGTGCCTTGGAGGCAGAAGTAGGTAGGGCCAACCTGGGAGGAGGATCCTCAAAACCTATGAGGAGATGAAAGAAAGCCTCACCAGGTAAGAAACTAAGGAACAGTATTCAAATATTCTTACTATTGGATTATAAAATAACGCTATATATAGTCAATAATTAATATTGTATTATAATTTTGGATTTATCGATATATCGGTTATCACCTTATCGGGCAATAAATTTATCGCCAGTTATTAATTATCGGTTATCTCCGATAAGGTTATTGTTATCGATTTATCGGTTATCGTGATACATTTTTTCGTTATCGCGCCCACCTATGCTTATTTCCTCTGCTGTTAATCTTGCCTGCATGCCAGGGTTCCTGTATGGGCAGACAACGATTTGTGTGACGTCGTCAGCGAATTGTATGTTGAGGCACCCGGTGCTAAGGCTAGAGTTCAATACAGATGTAATTCCCTGCAGTAGTTTTCGAGTGCTTCTTCTTAGTGCTTCTTAGTAAGTCCTGATCTTCTTAGTGCCTTCTATTTAAATTTCAAAATAGTGGTTTTAACTTCTTGCACGGTGATTTTTGCGTCGGTACCATCAAAGGTCTCTCTCTCGTCACGTAGTTGCAGATTAGTATTTCCATTTTGTTGTTCATACGTAATTGTAGTATTTTGTATTGCATTCCCCTTAGCCAAACTCTGCCGAATGCTTTTGAAACATTCCTGCAGACAATGTCAACGCTAGCCTTTTCCTTTTTGCTTGGGCTATTTTTTCGGTAATGACCGTGAGGGGCATTTCCGTGCTCCTTTTTTTCCTAAATTCAAATTGAAATTTCTTCAGGAGATTGTTTTCCTCCAGGTGTTCACTTAGTCGATGGTATATTATTTTATCAAACACCTTCCCGATGAAATCAAGTAGAGAGATTGGTCTGTAACTCTCCACTCGTGTTGGTGGTTTCCCGCTTTGGGGATAAAGATCATCTTTGCGACATTTAGTTCATTCGGGAAGTAGCCGGTGTTAAGGCTAGCGTTTAATACAAAGGTAATTCCAGGCAGTAGTTTTCGGGTGCTTCTTCGTAGTGCTTCTTGGTGAGTCCTGATCTTCTTAGTGCATTCTATTTGAACTTCGAAATAGTGTTTTTAACTTCTTGCCCGGTGATTTTTGCGTCGGTACCATCAAAGGTGTCTTTCTCTCTGCATAAACAGATGGGTGAGGGTGTGCTTTATCTGCTTCCTCGTTGAGGGCTTCAATGATGTTGCGTTTAAAATCGATGTCGAATTTTTCATTATCTTCCTCGCTTATGTTAAATATCTTCTTCCAGTGGTTCCTGAATATCCGCCCTATTATATTAACTTGTATGTTATTTCCTTGATTGTCTTTTATTATCATTTTCCTTGCTCTTGCTTTGCCTTTCATTTGGTTTACCTTCTTCTAAAACTCCTTAAAGAGTACATTGCCGATTTTCCGGATTGTTTCATTCCAGTGTTCATTTTGTTTTTCCATTTTCTCCGTATTTAGTTCTCTCTTTATCCTTCTCATTTCGGTGTGTAACTCCCTCGTTGGTCCATTCCGTATTATTTCCTCTAAGAATTTCTCTAGTCGTCTCTGCTTCTGTACCATTTCGGCAGTCCATGTGAATGTCTTAATTGTCATGCAGCGTTTTTTTTAGGATAGCTATTTCGTCTGCTGCTTGCATCAAGCTCTTTGTATTTTCTAATTCAGCATTTATCTCTTCTATCGTTGCTCTTTATAGTGGTTTTGGTTCGTATGAATTTTGTTCCCTATTGTATCTTTCTCAGTCTGCTCTATAGAAGTCTTTTCTTATCTTTCTTGGGATTTGTGTTGGTCGTATGTTAATGGTGAGTAGAGTTGCCGTGTGGTCTGTACAGGGTATATCTTCCAGCCCCATATAATAGTCATAAGGGAGATGATTATTACCTAGGCAGATATCCGGCCTTTTGGCTGTGGTCCCATTCCAAAGGTTGGGAATTCGTGGCCCAGTCGTTGGCAGATGCCTCTTGCAATCAGCGCTTTAAGGCGGTTGGTATCCTGTTGTGATTATGATGTTCGTTAGTTCCATTCTTACTTCATTTGCGATGTAAGATTCGTCCAAATATCTTCACGAGTTCTGAATTCGATGCCTTTCTTAATTGCAATAGCAGCTCCGTCGTGTGCTTGACCCGTGGAGTTTACGGCTTTGACGTAATAGTTCCATATTTTTATTTCTTCACTTTCTACATATGTTGACTCCGTGTGCCGAAATTAAGATAATGTCTAGGTTTAATCTTCTAAAAATGTTTCTGCACATCTGTCTTTTATTTCTCCAGCCGTTAATGTTTATCTGTAGTATATTTAGGTCCGTCTTGTCAATCGTGATTGGGTGATTTCTATAGCGTTGCCGGTTCATTTGATCGCTTAATCCGTCCGCAGAAATAAGTGGTTCTTACTTACGTTTCTTTAATTGTTTCCTGGTCCCTTTTGTTTGTGTTTTTTCTTGTGGTAGTAGAAGCCGGACTAGGCGAAGTCTTTCGCGCGGTCTGGCTCGGGCTCCTCCCCGACTTGGATTCCTTCGTTGTTTTTTTTCGTAACCCTCTTAGGTTCCTCTTCTGTTGATTCTGAACTTCCTTCTTCGCTGTCGCTATCCTCTTCAGTTTCCATTGCTCTCTCTTCTTCCTGAGCGTTCTCTTCAGCGTCTTTCTCTGTCGCTTGCATATTTAATATTCCTGAAGAGTTTACTTCATGGGGAACGATTCCAGTCCGTTATCTTTCAATAGTGCGTTTAGCATATGTACCAGGCTGTAGGGCGATCTGTACATGTGCGTGGATCACGCATGTATATATTTTCCCAAGCATGCCTCCTGCGATGAATGGTTGTGCTGCTGCTGCATAAGAAGTGCTGCCTCCCACAAACTTCTTTTATCGGTATTCTCTCTCCTTTCTTTTAATTACCTCTTTTCTTTTAGGGCATTGCATTGCCATCTTCTTTGGTTTCTAACGCAGTTGACACACTTCTTCGTAGTGTTATTGCAGTTCCTAAAATCGTGTCCCTCCTTGGCGCACTCAGAACACACAATTTGTCCCTTCTTTGTGCAGTTGGCCGAAGTATGATCCTCAATGTCACAACAATTAAAACACATTCGTATGTTAGCAGGGAGAAAGCTAGCAGCTCTTTTTCTTGGGCTTTTGCTGCCATCTCCGTAGTCTCACACACTTCTTTAAATACATAAATGTGCTCTTTAAATTTAATTATCTCCTGTATATTAATCCATCTTTTACTTTTTAAATGAATACTTTAAAAGTAGAAGCAATTTTTGTTTCGGAATTTCAATTTGGAATGATTCATGATGTAGTTGTGACGTCACAAGTTTTCACCAAATGCTGAAATTTCTGAATTTGAGTTAAATTTTAAAGTAATATCTATGTATTCTACTCTTAAAAATATTTAATGTAGTGCTTTTAAAGTCTTTCTTTGGCAAGTTATTCAAAGCCTTTCGTATTTTACCCGAAAATACTTTTTTTTGCTATCACTGTGTTCATTTTTTAATTAGTTTTAAACCCTAATTATCTATTGTCTGCTAGCTTATCTAACTCAAATATATTTATTCATAATTTATATTAGTAAACCTGTTTAGTTTTTAAAGATTTCAAAATATTGGCTGCGTATATATCGATTTTCTAGTGACAGTCTATTGCGCTGCCTCAGTAAATCTTCGTACGATCTATTTCTAAGTTAAGAAATTAATTTCGTCACTCGACGCTAAATACTTTCCAATACTGCAATGACCTTTTTTAAAAATATGTGGATAGCAAAACTGCATTACATACTCTAAATGAGGTCTTACTATGAGGCAAGAATAATATCCTTCGATTTAAAAGCAAAATGTTTGGCTATGTCCTAGAACTCCATTCCAATTATATAAAGCTAGAGTGCATTATTCTGACAATTTTAGATCAATCGATATTAACACATAAACCCTTTTTTATGTTGAGTGTATTTAAATTTTGCCTCCCATATTGTAATCTCTTCGGGGATTATCGTTATTTATGCGTACTACCATACATACAATTGCCCACGTGAATTGAATCTGCAATCTATCCGACCTTCGACTACCCATTCCAAGTCTTTTTGTAAGTTTTCATGATCAATATGATATTTTACCCTAGTAACTATTTTGTGTCATTCACAAATTTTGAAATTTGACTTGATAAATTTATGTCACGGTCGTTTATATATATTGCAAAAAGCAAGGGTTTGAGAACACATACCTGAGGTACACCGGCGGTGACCGATGTTCATGAAGAATTATTTCCATTGACAACAACACTTTACCTATGGTTTTTCGACCAATTTCTACCCCATTTTAGTACGTTGTCCCTATTCCGTGCGCTTTTAGCTTTATTGAGAATCTTTATGAGCGAAGGTGTCAAAAGCTTTTTTGAAATCGGGATAAACTACATCTACAACATTATCTTGCTTAACGTCACGATCCTTTTATAAAAAAAAAATCAATAAAATTCCTTAACATAAGCGTCCGCGTCTAAAGTCGTGCTGGTAGTCATTTATTGAGTTATTTATCTCCATACGCTCCACGACCCCATCTCTAACAATAGACTCCAAGAGTTTAAAAACAACCGAAATAAGCTAATTGGGACAATAATTACACGGATCAGCCTTTATGCCTTTTAAAAATTGGTATTAAATTTGCTTCTAAACTCCCTAAAAAATATTCCTTCATTAATAGCTTTGTTTGAAAATTCTGCAGAAGTAACATAATTTGTTTTTCTCTTTTTTAAGGTGGATTAGATAGATTCTATCTTTACCCGGAGCTTTGGAAATTTTAATTTTCTTAACAAAAAATAAAATTAGTTTTATATTAGGTCATTATTTTATATTGTAGCGTCTTCATCAATATTTATTACCTCTTGTATTTTAGGTAAGTTTTTGTATCTTTGATAGTAAAAATGTTCGCAAAATGTTAATTTAATCTTTTAACGACATAGTTTGGATCACTAATTGGCTTACGATTATTTTATATTTATAAAATCGCTTGGAATCATGCTTTAAGATGTTAGTGCTCTTTAGTATTTTTTTTAGCCCCCCCTCCCAATTATTTTCACATTTGAAGAGACCACAAAAAAGTATTGGTTCCATTCTCCCCACTATATCTGGTTTTGGAAATTTTATACAATTAGTTACGTTGTCTTCTGCACATTTTAATTGAGATATTTATCCACGCCCCCTGATTTGATTGAGTAGAAACTAGGTTTATAACGCACGATTTCATTATTGATATAGTAAAAAAAATGAACGCTGAAATTCATTAATCATATCTCCATCGTCTTCCCCGTTTAAAATTTCATCCCAATTTAAAAGTTTTAAGCTTCCCCGAAAAGATCAAAATTATAAAAAAAAGTCCGGTATGAGTTGAGAACTCTGGTGAAGTCTTTGGAACATTTAAGATTGAATCGAATTATGTTATGTTTGCTGTTTTCAGGTGTTTCTTCTACATGTATAATTTCTACGAAAATATTGCAATGCATTCAAATTAAGTCTAAAATAACGCCCTTCGTTGTTGTTTGAGTTTCTTCGCCACAGAAACTGGAGGAACAAATCTGATATTAAAATCTTCTAAAATAACTGATTAAGTGGCTTAGACCTGGATACCCCACCATCTGTACCGTAATGTGCCCTGGTTGGTTTGACTTAAGCTCCAGTTTAAGCCACTCCTAGTTTTGTAAAATAAGTATATAGGATCCAAATTTCTTTGTAAAAAAAAGCTAGTACTCGGAGATATTCAGAAGCTGATCCATTGTCAATTTACCTCTTAAGATCGGACATTGCGAGTTTTAGTAATTATTTTATAATTATGGTCAAGTACTTAATTAAAAGACTCCAAATAAGTAATTCCGTTTGGATTCCCTTTCCACTCCGGCCTAGACCACTAGTCAGAGCGGATTCAAGCCGGTCTCGTTACAGAAGAGGACCGGATCCTGGCACACATGTGGCAACAAGGAGAGGTTGGCTTGGGAAGTAAGACCCATCCATTGCTTTTAAAAACATCAGTTGCGTAACCAGTATTGAGTACCCGACACTTTAACCATCACCATAATGGGAGTTAAGGAAAGAGTCCACCATCATCAGCGACTACACCCCTTTTACATTTATAATGAACTCAACAGCTAAATTCTATGAAGCAATATCCATATTGACGTCTTCCATTATTACGATTTATTCGATCTATATGTATAAAATAGCCTCTCGAATTTTTTGTCTAGTCCAATCCCTATTAACCCCGCAAGCGGTGGACGGTGTAGGAGGGGCAATACCCCAGCTACAACTGAAACCTGGAGGAACCACACGTCCTACTGACCCCAGTGTCATAAGAGAAACTAGTGCTCTCATGCACGTAGGACAACATACACTGAATAGTCTATGTTGGGACCAATATCGTATCTTACATACTCTTTTAATATCTTTTCCCATTAAAATAATAATCTTTCTCTGCATCTTGAATAAACTTTAAGATTTGAAGCAAAAACTTTTGAAGTCTCTCTTCGAGTGATTTCTTATGAAAGAATCTTTCATTAGAAATCGGATAATTTAAGGACATAAGGTGTTGGTAATCTGAAGGAGACATGTTAAGAGATTATAAGGGATGAGATAGTCGCTCCCAGCTAAACTATTCAGTGTATCTCGCACTACGAGTGCGATGTATGTTCGTGGATTACCGTGCAGAAACACAAATCCTGAGTGGACGACCAGCGCTCGATGCTCTTGAATAAGTTCAGCTTGAACTCTTCGCTGTTGTGCGGCGTATACTTCGTTCTTTCCTTTTCTTTAGAGAATCAGATTTGGAATGAACGATTATTTGATAAGGACGCACTTGATGAGAGTCTTTAGCCGTCTTTTGTTCAAATACTAAAGAGTTTTATTCAAGAGGCAATATATAAGCTTTTATCTTGTTGGAAAAAGATTTCTACAAAGGTTGGACGTTATTTTGTATTAGGTAACCAATAAAGTTCATGAAATTTTCCTCTCTCTTTTGTTGGTTTAAAAAATGCAACTTTGGGGGTTACCTGATAAATGGCCACTCAAGCCAGCCATAGAGACCTTCTTATCCTCTATATAGGTTCATTAGCAAGCTCGAGTTGACATACGTCTAAAACACTGAATGACAACTTAAACTAGCCATGGAAACCTTCATGTCCCTCGATAGGTTGACTAGAAGGTTTGAGTCCCTCCGTGTCTAAATAACTGAAAGAAAACTCAAGCTAGCCATGAAACCTTCATTCCTTCCTGCGAACTTCATTGGTAGACAATTCTTGCTCTTTCTCCCTTCCGCAAAGGTGGATCAAATGTATCAATGTCAACCATGCTTCAGCCGATATCTAGAGAATTGCGTACCCTCTTAATCTAACACAGGCAGATCTGCGGCTATATATTATCTTCTACACATTTTCACTTCCTCTATCTCCACAACTTTCTTTATAGATCTCCCGTTGTGAAACTTCAGGCGGAGATGGTTCCGTTGGTTTTTCTTTGCCTCGAAGCTTTAAGTAACTACACGGTGGCACAAAGTCTCTAGGAAATATATATTATTATATACGTAGGTGAGTCAAAAAGTTCTCAGACAAATGGCAGATTATTGAAATGTTCGATTTTGTACAAGTAAATACAGGGTCAAACACGACTTTCATGTTTTCTGAACAATTCCTACAAAATTCGTCATTCAATTTGTCGAGACTCTTTGTATTAGATGTGCTTCAAAAAGGTTACTTTTTTGAACCCATAAAATGGCAAATTTTGAGATAAGAGCGAACATTAAATTCCTGACTAAACTTGATTGGAAGCCTGTTAAGATTATTGACGCTCTACAACAGGTTTATGGTGACTCTTCGCCATGTAGAGCGGTAGTTTACGACTGGATTAAGCGCTTCAAGGGGGGCAGAGAAGAAGTTGAAGATGATCCACGTGAAGGGAGACCCTCCACCTCCATTAACCCAGAAAATGTCGAGCTTGTGAGGAATCTAGTGGATAAAGATCGCCGTATTACTATTGATGAAGTTGCCAATGCATGTGAAATCTCTCATGGCGCAGCATTTGGAATTCTAACTGAAAATCTTGGCCTGAGCAAGCTTTCAGCACGTTGGGTCCCAAAAGCGTTGCGAGGAGACCAGCTGAATCATAGGGCCAACCTTTCTTTGGCTATTTTGACCAAGATTGAAGCAAACGAGGATAGTTTTTTTGAGCGCCTCGTAACGGGAGATGAAACTTGGGTGTATCAGTTTGATCCTGAAAGTAAAAATCAATCAAAAGAGTGGCACCCAAGGGGGGCAGCAGTGCCTATCAAGTTCAAGACAGAGAGGTCCGTTAAGAAGATAATGGCTACAGTTTTGGGGGATTCGGAGGGAATTATTTTAATAGACTTCTTAGAAGGACAAAAAACTGTTACATCCAGCTATTACGAAGGAGTTTTAAGGAAGCTGAAAACTTCAATAGCCAAAAAACAACGAGGAAAGCTCCACAAGCAAATCTTGTTCCACCATGACAATGCCCCTGCACATTCGTCCAAAGCTGTGAGATCTCAGCTACGAGAATTTCGATGGGAAACTCTTGCTCATCCCCCTTATAGCCCTGATTTAGCACCCTCTGACTTTTTTCTGTTTCCAAATTTAAAGGGACACCTAAAAGGAACCCGGTTTCAATCATTAGATGAAGCAAAAAAGCAGGTCATTACTTGGTGCCAGAGACAACCCCGTGAATTCTACAAAGATGGTCTTTACCGTTGGATTCATAGATTAAGAAAGTGTATAGATGTTAATGGAGCTTATGTAGAAAAATGATTACAGTATTATTACAAATAAAAATTTTATGCCATTTATCTGAGAACTTTTTGACTCCCCCTCTATCTGTACAAACAAATTGATATTTTGTTAGATTCGTGCTCGCCGCTGTATCGCCCGCTGTGGTCGTCCCTTGTCTACTGAGTCTAAGCGAGCTTGGCTATGGCATAGATAAAGGGATCCCTACCCTGGTAATAGCTTCAGCCAGCATCGACGACGCTCTGGCCATCTCTGGTTTTGGCGTCTTCCTCGGCATGATCTTCTCCCAGGAAGGTAAGGCGGCTTAAGGAAAGACAGCGGGGGGAAAATAAGGAAATTTTTGGATAGAATTAATAGAGGAAACGAGGATAAAAAGGATTGAAAGATTTTTGAAAGATCGTAATGATGGTTAAGGGAAGTAGACGTGTGTGGGAGGGAGGTATTATAACCCGTAGTTGTTAAAAAGAAAATTGGTGAGGATGATAGAGACTGGGGGATGATGAGTGCAAGCAGTTGTTAATTAGGAAAGTGGGTAGGAATACTAGAGGACGAGAAATAAAGTAGAGGAGTAGGACAGTTGAAGTACAATAGTACTAAAGGATAGCAGATAAAACATCAGAAATAAGGGTAATTTTTCACTACAAATAGGACCACATATGGTACAACCATAGTTTCAAATATATTGCTCTAATTGTAGGTTGGATATGGAATATATATATATATATATATATATATATATATATATATATATATATACATATAGTGAAATTGGTGCACAACTGAGCTCGAAATGTCTATTTTCTAAGCTTTTGGACTTAAGCAAAAGTCCTTCCTCAGAGATGTTAAGAGTCTAGTGTCAGAGGCGAGAATGGTTCAATGAATGAGGGAAGTAGTGAGATAGGTATAATGGGTAAGGTACGTAGAAATAGATTGAAAAGATAGCAGCGAAGAATGTAAGAAAGTTTTAGGTTTCTATAGAGCTGCATAATCGCCAGAAAATCTGGCTAATCTCTTGATTTTCTTATGTTGTTATCTTGCTGGTTCTACTTGGGTTAAATAAGTTCTTTGATGTGAGTTTATTCTTTATTCTTGACGTATTGATTTTCTTTAGTTGTTTTTTTTGTCGTTATTATCCTTTACTGTTCGCGAGCTTCCTAAAGCTGGGTTTTCTTAGCACAGCTTAAACATCTGCGGATTGTAAATTTGCTATGGAAGAATGCGTTTTATATTTGGTCCTCGTAGTCATGTGACGAGTGTCGTCACTTGTATATGCCCCCTAAGACTTTATCGTGGTTCCAATCTTCGGGGAAGCCATTGTATATTGTAGTGTAGAGTATCAGTTTTATTTTTGTTTGCTGTGATTTCTGATTATTTATGAGTTATCGGCTCTTTGATTTTTTATTTATTCCGATTATGTGTTGATTTTTGGTGTTGCTTTATGCTTGTGTTCTTCACATCAGGTGATTTGCGTAATGTTCAACCATAGAGCTCCCTCTCTATTTATAGCCATTGTGCAGTTGGTAAAGGAGTAACTCCCTAGTTGGCCATCTCTTATAATAGAATCAGTAATACAAGAGAGGCGGGTATAGAATGAGTGGATCTATTGACTAGTAAAGGAAGCTAGGTTAAAGGACGGGAGTTAGGAACCGTTTGGTTATAAGAGGAAGGAGAGAAGAGTCACGAACAGACAGGTAAGGGATAACAAAAATAAACCATGTAGCAGATACAAATAAGGTGGGTTTCTAGCGCAGGGTGTCATAACAGGGACTAACCACAATGTGTTAGTCGAGGCATCCGTCGCCAGACTCCCATGCTTCTATGAATTACTAGCTCTTCCTAGTACTGGCTTGAACCACGACTCTTGACTGCCAACATCTCTGAGGAAAGACATTTGCTTAAGTCTAAAAGCTTGGAAAATAAATATTTCGAACTAGTTGTCTTAATTTGCCATTATGCTCCCTGAGCTAAAGGTAAACTAATATATATATATATATATATATATATATATATATATATATAAATATATATATAAGATGATCGAATAAGATCGAAAGCTTAGCAATTTTACATTGGTTTTTACCAAACAAATTCATTTAAAAAAAGAGGAAAAAAGTAATTCACCATCTACAAGGTGGAATAACAAAGATAGTTATAAGAGAAAGTTGCCAAAGGAAATTAATTTAGGCAAAATATACAACAATGGTCTTCAACAAAATTTGAATTCGAGAAAGACTGCTACCAAACTACAGTAATATATATATATATATATATATATATATATATATATATATATATATATATATATATATATATATATATATATGAAAAAATAATAAAGATTCAAATAGGAGCAGCAAGTTTTACTTAATTGACTTTTCGGGTTGGATACATCCATCATCAGAAACTGCACGCACAAATATAAGTGGATACAAAATTAACCGATTAAATAATTAGAATATTAAAATCGCAATGGATATAAATTATTTAAGAGTAAAAATAAGGGTTTAACACAAACTGGACAAAGGATCACAATATATAAGAGAAGCAAGGTTAAATGTGAATGAGAAAAAAAATCAAAATTTAAGATTTGAAATGAAGCCCGACCAAATGGGCTCACCTGACACAAACGGAGACGAGAGGAGACTAAATATAGAGAGAAGAAATGGGCGAGAAATGAAGTTGGTTGGGAAAAGTAGTGAGTAGTTGATTGTTCGATTAGTTGAAAGAGTTAGGTGGTTTATAGTGCGAAAATAAATAATCGCGATTGAGAAATGGATTGTGTTGCTTAATAAAGAGAGATTCTAGGATATGGAGGGAGACATGGTCTTGTTTGAGTCTAAGATTTATAAAGTTTAATGGAGCGCTCGCGTATTGGAGATGTTTCTAGCCTTGAATGAGTAGCACGGTACTTCGTATATAGGTCCCTTGGTTACACATAGGCAAACTAAGTGTGTAAACAACCATGCTACTTATTTCAGGTGGGAGCTTTCCTTACATTTGAAGAAAATTTAGAGTTTGAATTTATTAACAAAAATAAATCTAAAATTTTATGCAAATAGATAATTAGTAGTTAAAATAAATAGAGCAAGCAAATTTATTAAGAGGACCAATTTTAGGCAATAATACATACTTTATATTTTTGCGAACATCAATTTTAGGGACTTTGTGTCTATATACATATTGTTAATAAAGTCAAAATTCACAGACGATGAAATCGTTCGGGCAGCAATTATATCGCATGTAGGCATGACGCTTGTCTCTAAGGATAGTTTCAGAGTAGACTGGTCTCCAAGGAAGGGGACGGCGTGCAAGACAGTCAGACTTTCTAGGAATGATAATTAAGCACACGACGATGCGGTTGTCCGAGAGGAACTCAACGACTTCATCAATCGCTCTAAACTCCTCGACTGAGACAGCGAAATCAGTTATTTCCTAAAATGTTGACCACTGCGTCCTCTCCAAGCACCACCTAGGTGGTTTCTCACACGCCAACAGCCCAAAAGATGATTATTGAATAGGAAAATGGTCACTGCCATGAAGGTCATCGACCGCTTCCTACCCCAAATCAAGAGATATATCAGGAGAGCGCAAGAAAATGAAGCGATTCTCGGACAGTGATGCGTAAACTCAACCACATCTTTGGCAACTATCTCCAGTATTTCAATCAGGTCGGCAATGGCCTGATCCCTGGAATTGAATGGGAGTCTTCGGAGAGAAGGTCCCTAACGTTCAAGTTACCGAGGAGGAGAAAGGGCCTCGTCAACCGTTCTACAACATGGCGGAAGTACTTTGCGTCGAAGTTGGCTGATGGTGGAATTTACTCAGAAATAAAAGTATACTCCCTATCCACTGCGTGAAGAAAGGTATTTAAAGTGAGTAGAGGAATTGAAACATCATACCGGGTGTAAATCGTGCACCTTCCATTCCGTCTCCCATCCAGTGGCGCTGGGTTCGCAAACCTGAATTTTCACGTCTGCAGGAACGATTTGTGTAACCAAAGGGATGGCATTATTAGAGCCTGCACGGCACTGGCGCGAAATTCTTGATGCGTACCGATACCAACGGGCAGGCACATATTCAGAAAGTCTGTCACGATTGATTATGAAGAAGAGTCTCGGTGTTAGTCAAGAGATTCCCCTCCTGTTTTGTTGCACAGGGTGAACTCTGGCTCGGGGATGTCATTGCTCAGCCCTAGGGAGAAGACACTGCCATTTGGGACACCTCCACAACCATTACTACTCCAAGGACCGCCTCCAAATGGTACTTCCTCAAGGTGTCGGGAATCCAGATCGAGGACTCAACAAGCTCACGGCCCGTAGCAAACAAATGTATTTGGGGGCGGCATGTAGACCTCCAACGGGAAAAGGGGAACAAACGCCTCCCCCCGATCCTGAACCTCAAGTCGAACAGGATATGAGGCAAGGACCAAGGGACAATGACGTCCCTTATCTCTCTAAGACGGTTAGCCTAATCTACCTGCACCCATCGGCAATGCGGAAACCTAGGCGATGTGTCATTTAATTCCCCCCCTCAAATATCAAAGAGGGAGCTTCCGCTAGTAGAGAGTCGTTCGGAGACGACTCTGTGGAAGCAGGTAAGGAGGGGCATCTAAAACCGTAGCTAAAGGAGAGGGGAAAGCCTCCTCTCCGTTAGGAGATTCTTGGATGGTTCCCTGGCAGAGTGCAGGGGGAACACCTTCGTCAGATATCTAGATGTGCCAGAGAGAGGCTCTAAAGTTTGCAAAGGCAAAATCACTTTGCCGTAAACAAATGGTTTGAAAGGATCTCCTTTACAGGTCAGGGTAGTGGCGTAGTTTTCCTTGCCCACTTCATCTTCAAGCTCGGGCAAGGTTGGACTAATAGTAATGAAGTCCGAAATTTTTTATTAAATGAACCAACTTACGCAAGATTCTGGATCCTTGTGATCATATAGAGAAAGAAAATTCGGTGGGTTATTTCCCGCATTCAGCCACTCCGATCTCTCCAGTCTCTTCCCTCTCAGAGTTTCGGACTTTTCAGGATTCCGATTCTTGGTGTGTTAAAGAGTGGTGTTCTCACCTGAAAGGCGACGTACAGTGATCAAAGAAGTAACTTTGATAAAAAACATAACTCAAAACCAAACTAAGATGAAATTATTATTCAAATACTAAAAAAATTCCCCTTCTTAAATTATAGAGTTAGTGATGTTGATGATGATGATGATGCTGATGTTTTTCTATTGTAGTTATTTCTATCTTCTACGGTAAAAAAACATTTGGAAAATGTTCATTTAATGAACTAGGTGGTCCGTGCCGTTGCTTACGAGTCTTGTGATCCTGAAGAGGTCCGATGCACCCTTTAATTGGCTTACGATTATTTATGTGTATAAATTTGCCTAGGATTAGGTTTTGAATCGTCACGATTTCTTTTTTGCCGATCTTGTTTTTCGTTTGACATCGGGTGATGATAAAGGTACCAGTTTTGTTTCTCCTGAGTATTGTTGGTTATCAAAATTTCATACAAAGGGTGAAATTTCACCCTTTTATCGGCCTACTGTCTCCCTGAGTCAAGAAGTTTGCGTCCTCAAAATCTAAAAGCCATCACACTTCCCTGTCACTACTACTCACCAACATGCTTGACTTAAATGCTAAATCATCATGCAGCTCAAGTGTTTGTACTCCTTTTTTTATCAGTACAATTTCTGGGTAGTATGTGTTTCCACCAACCAGTATCGGATTTGTTTTTGTTTCTCGTTGAGGCGAGAGAGGGAGAAAAAAAAGGGGGCCAGCCATGTTGAGATAGAGTCGGTTTGGGCACAAATTGCAGGGCAGCTCTGCCAGTTGTAAACTTCATCCTGGTACTCTTGTAAACTCTCCTCTGGAGACTCGTAAACCGATTATGAAAACTCTCGATTCATTTTAAAAATTGTCGTAAATCTCAATTTTCAGGTTCGTCCCCCATTTGGCAGGGACTAAAGGGTCCAATAGAGTTTGGAATGGGCATTGTTTATGGTACCATAGTTGGTACAATTTTATGGTATTTGCCCAACAAACGTGAAACAAACGCTACCATGTTTCGCTTCCTGCTTCTCTTTGGAGCTGGTCTTCTAGCAGTCTTCGGCAGCAAAGGGGTAGGTTAATTTTTTTTGTCCGTTCTTTTTTTTCACCCACACAATATTTCATCCCACTTTTTGCATTTAGATATTTTACATTGGCTACTGTGATGATTACGTTTAGTTATAAGCAAAATTGTTTTATTTTCCTCTATAATCACGAACAAAACTCGAGATGTGAACACTAATAGACTATTTATTTGAATGGTCATATCGAACTGGGCTTGTCAGCCATTACAGGGATTGAGTTAAAAAATTACATGCTAGGAAATTCCCCTCCCCCTACCCCTCCCCCTCCCCCTCACTGTCGTTTTCAATCGTGGACAAGGCGCTACGACGATCAAATGAAATTCAGATAATGATTAGAATGACAATCGTTTGCAAGCCATTGAGACCCAGGAGACTGAGTTTATTAAGGAGGAAGGTGCCAGAAGGTCAGGAACATTGGGTTTTACCACCATAGCAGGCACGAAAACCTTTTGTGGCCTAAGGAAGAGCCACCAGTGATAGGTAATGTGTGGTAGGTTTGAAGGGGAGGGGGGAAGCAGCCCCAGTCACGTAATTCATCACACGCACACAACCAATCATAACACACAACATATTACTTTCATCCCGGAATATGCATAGAGGAGGTTTCATTCCACACTGCCCTGGCGCGAAAGGGTTCTGCCTATTGCTCGGTGTGTGGCGAAACAGGTTACTCTCCTTCTATCTGCACCTTGCTCCTTCCCTCTAACTCAATCAGTCCCTGTTTTAATTCATAACTTCTTTCAGATCGAGTTCGGGGGCGCTGGAGCTTTAGGATGCCTGTGTGCGGCCTTCGTAGCTGGTTGCGGGTGGAGAAAAGAGAGCAGGGCCACGACCAGCAAGGTAAGAGACTCAGCTCCCAATCCCTAAACGCAAAAAACAAGAAAACAACAACATAAAACTACTGAATAATTAAATAAACAAAATTTTAATAAGTGAAAGAAGAGGATGCTAATTATTATTATTATTATATCCCAATCGTTCTCATTATCTTTAATAAAATAATTGGAAGATAATTCGTTATTGCATTATTTCGCTTCACGTAATCGGTCTATCGCTCGAGTGAATTCTTGCGTTTTCTTAACTTCGGGGAATTTAGTTTCACAATATCGCACTCGTATGCATGTACTTGGGTCCAAAGGGACCCAAGTGCGATCTTATTACAGGATTAAAAGAAAATTGACCCTCAGATAGATTTAAAATGCCAGCCCTTCAATATGTTTAGGCCTACCCCACCCCCTCCAGATTAGCCACAAATAGGGGATTGGGGGAAAAAAGAGGGGATCTTGTGTTATGCTTATATGCATTTCTCTTATATTTTCTGCCCAGTGTCAGTTGAAAAGGGTGTGAGATACACCGAAACTGTTCTGAATTAAATTGTCTTCGGAGAATGTGGTTTAATTCCTCATCTTTTCTTGCGATATTGCATTAATTTTCATTATATATATATATATATATATATATATATATATATATATATATATATATATATATATATATATATATATATATATATATATATATATATATATACAGCATAGTTGTCTATACTACACCTGACACCTTCTTTGGTTCTAATCCATGGAGAAACGCAACAAAACAATACTAATAATAGGAACTGGTGTCAACAGGGGTTATCAAACTACATGAAGGGGCCCATAGTTTGTTGACATGTTGTTCTCTCTGTTGGCGGCAATTTCTAGGATTGTAATTGGTGGATTCCAACAACATAAACCTTTTGCTCATTACTTTGGGTATGGTCTTCCATGTTGGTATTGATCGTGATACCATCGGATATTTTGTTCTTCCCTGAATCAGACCCAAGGTGGGCGTCCGCCAACCATCCTGCAGCTCATAGCTGGAGTCTTGCATGCGGTCGCAACCTCTGCATTTACTTCTTGTCCACACTTCCAATGCCTCCTCCATCTTCGACAGGTTCTTCACCTCTCTCTCTTAACAAAATTTCTACGGGAGATGCCATCATTGGTTTCTCTTTATTTATTTCTTTAATCGTCTTTGTATGTGTAGAGAATGTTGAGGTTACCAAGCAACGCTTTTCACGGCTGATGAGGCTCACCGTTGGTTACTACTCGCAACAACTTCATTACACCAGTTTTGTTTTTGGTTGTAGTTGTCTTTTTTTTGTTTTTTTATTGACTTGCCGCAAAGATAGGCATTATTTTTTTATATATTTCGATGGCTCTGCCTCCGCTGACTGCCGCCAGAGTTATCCCATCCCCCCAACCCCCACAACTCGTTATTATTGGCTTTGCGCTCTTGTTCAGTCTCTCGCACGTTCTTCACGCGGTTTATTTATTATAATCCCCTACATGAAAATGTCTCTCCTTTCCTTTTAACTCTTCTTTTTTTTTCTTCATCAGACTCAAGTCAACGAATATTTTAATTTCCTATGGATGCTCTTTCAACCCATGCTTTTCGGGCTGATCGGAACTGAAATTCGGGTAAGATCACATTTTATTCCAACCTTTATTTTGACTCCATTGAATTTTCGTTGCTAATGGAACTGCATTCGTTGCAGGAGGCAATCCGCGTCGCTACAGTTGCGTCCCTTTAAAAGCTTCTAGTTGCATATATATTTCTAGTTCAAATCCCCCCCCCCCTCTTTTGTGAGCCTATACTAAAAAAGGTCTGCTGACCAAAAGTTGCGTGCTCTTACACTTATTCTGATTTATGACCTTACAAACTTCTAAATTTCAATAATTCGCGGAGTAACCTTGGAAGGACCTTAGCAATTGAATCGTTTGAAATAGAATGTAAAACAACATAAGGATTTTAAATTTCGTTAGAATCGGCCAAGTAGTTATGAAGTTATTGCCAGATAATTCCACGGCTAACCTTGGGAGGACTTTATCAATTATATCTTTTGAAAGATACTGTAAAACAACATAAGAGTTTCAAATTCCGTTAGAATCGGCCAAGTACGAGTAGTGTTGAAGTTATTGCCAAATAATTCCCGGCTAACATTGGGATACTTTGGCAATTATATCATTTTAAAGAGTATGTAAAACAACATAAGAGTTTCAAATTTCGTTATAATCGGCCGAATAGTTATGATGTTATTCCCAAAACAAAATAATTCCCGGGATAACCTTGGAAAGATCCTGGTAATTATATCATTCGAAAGAGAATGTAAATCAACATAAGGGTTTTAAATTTCGTTATAATTGGCTAAATAGTTACAATGTTATTACAAAAACAACAAAAGCAAAACGGGGACCGACCGACCGACGACATAGTGAGATGTAAAGTCGCCTGCGACTAGACTCGCACGAGACTAAAAACACCGGAAATGCTGTCGTTGGTTTTTAATAAAATTTATACGTACAGAAACGCGACCCAAATTGTAAGGCATTTGTTGGCCTTACATACGGACGTTGCTTTACGTAACGTTAAAAATGGTCTCGTTCGAATGATGAACACGCATTTAACACGTTAAAAGGATATTTTCCACATATGTTGCAAATTGTGCAGAAATAGTCCATTCCTATATGGGAGACAAGACCCTTAAGTGCTAAGATGTTAGGTGTAATGTGCGCTTCCTAACATAAAAGCTGTCTTAGAGTTAGGAAAATTGATCAATGTGATTATATAAAGGATTTACCCGCCCATGTTACCATGTCAAGAACCTTCATCCTAAAGATTCTATACGAAGAATACCCTCCCCTTTATTTCAGTTTTATATATGTTTACTATAGATAATTGATATTAGTGCATAAATTATATCAAAAGCATTATTATTAAGAAATTGGTCACACCGCATTAATTCCGGCAGGTATGAATGAAGCGTTGAAGCCTTTCATCATATTTAATTTTTAAATTATACCTGTTCCCTTTAGGTTAGGTTGCCTAACATAACTATCATTAGTTTAGGCAGACTTAGTCCAGTTATTCAGATTATAACATATCACACTTTACGCCTTACGTATTGTATAATCTAATTAACAGTAGACCAAGAATCTTTGGTCTACAGAAGGGGACACGGCAGACATGAATGTATCAAAGGTATAATCTATTTCAGACTAAATAGATAAACACATAGGTAGGTTAATATACCCAACCTAACCCTGCAAAGTTAGAATCAGGTCATGTCCCTGTGATTTCCGCCAAACTCGTTCATATGAAGAGATTTTCCCTCAGAATCGAAGGTGGTGGAGGTTAGGGGGGAGATTATTTATATGATCTGATTGATGAAGCTAAACGCCTTTGGGTAGAGGATACCCAATGCTCAAGACTTTTGAGGAATGTACGTATTTATTAATGGATCAAAATACTCGAGGGTAACTTAAGATGGAGGAATGTTCAGTGAATCTGGAAAAATCTCGTTCAGTAATTCTAAAATTTTGAAAAAGCAAGGACTCTAAGATCTACTCGAGGCTAATTATAAAAAAGACAAAAAAGGGAAAGTCAGAGGTAAAAAGAATATGGTCGCATTTCTTTAAGGTCATATTTTAAATTAAAATTTATCGAATCTATTTTTAAACATATTTAATAATGGAATGGTTTCAACGACAGTCCAGGGCAACTCATTACAAATTTGTGTTATTTTATATGTGTAAGAATTAGTCTTATTAATTGAGTAATCATCTTAATCTCTTCTGGAGTTTAACTACGAGTATATCACCTCATTCAGTTATATTATTCATTAAATGATCATATTTGCCTTTTTCAGGTGTCTAACTTGAACATGAACACAGTCGGACTTGGGATAGTGACCCTTGTAATAGGCCTCACCTTCAGAGTGATAGTGTCTTTTTTCGCAGTGGTTGGCGGAGGATTGAACCTAAAAGAGAGATTCTTCGTAGCCTTAGCATGGCTTCCCAAGGCTACTATACAAGTACGTGTGTTAAGTAAAGGTAATGGAGTCATGAAAACAACTATGAATTCGCCATCTCAGATTTAGAAAAGAATCACGTTTTCTATAGTTGGGGGTATATGTTTAAATAATTAGTGAGGATTAAATCGAGAATCTGCTGGTATAATATAGTAATTCTGTCAATCTATTTGACAAATGATGTCGCAGTTTATGTCCACTCGGATGTGGATTTTAACACGGCAGTTTTGCTTCTTTTTTTAAAATCTGACTGCAAATGTGAGATGAATTTTCTTCACCGTTAATCTTGGAGAGTTTATGGTCCACATAACCTATACAACAACTTACATGGACTTGGACACTGTCCTACTGTAACTTATTTTTTATTCTGAGTAACAATTTAGGGACCTAGCGACCACTTAGTAAATAGGAAATCAAACCTCATCGGTGTACTAGGAAAGCCCAGGATCTGAAGGGGGCCCGAAGAACTGTCCTATGTTGGGGCCAAACACATGAGGTTATGTACATTTAGGTAAATAGCTGACTCACTTCTTTTTCTATTCCTCATGCTCTTTGTGGATCAAGTAAAGATAGTCCCTCAAATTTTACTAAGTAAAGATCATCCCTCTCAAAGTTACACTAGTAAAGCTAATTCCTCCTAAGGATAAAATAAAAAGAATAACTGTTAGAAAATTTATTTAGGAACATATTTGTTAGAAAGTTTATTTTAAAATAATTAAAAATTGTAAACTTTGTAAAACTCTAAAAATGAAATTTTAATGACTTAATTAAAATGGTATTGGCTGGAAATCGTATCGCAAAGATCATTGAAAACATTCTATTTATGTCTTCCAAGCCACATAAATTCCTGTAGATAAGAGTTTAATATTTCTCTTATACATCCTATCATGCATTTAATTCTTAGTTTATGCATATTCCAGTAGCTCTAAAATGATGATTTCATAACCTCGTATACCTCCCATTTTACTAAGTAAAGGTCCCCCTCCCCCAATTAACCAAGTAAAGTTAATCCATCATTTTTGTCTTGGGAGGGACTATCTTTACTTGATCCCTCTTTTTGTTGAATTTTGCCTGTCCCAAATTAACATATGACCTTACCATTTGGAAAATACGAATTTGCCATAGCCAACTACTCTTCACCCACCGTCTGCACTAGTACGTGATTATAGACTTCAAGCCATAACGGCGCGGCAGAAACACACACACAAAAGTGAAAGAAACTCACCAGTGACTTCTCTTCCTAGGATGAGACTCAAGCTCCTAATGTAACAGATGTAGAAGTGGAATACTCATAGACACCTAAGGAACACCCACATCCAAAAAACCCGCTACCTTTTATCATTATTGGCTTCCGGGAAAACTGATTATAATTTGACATCCACCACTCTCAACCTTAGAATTTATACCTCCAACATGGCACACTTCCCTAAAGATAGAGACCTAACGGAACTAACTGTCGGCCTCAATTCTGGCAAATGGGAATACCACGACTTTGTTTACAAATTCAAAGGAAAAGACGGTCTCCTCCAAGTCATAATTAAAGTCTCCTCCTACGCCTTCTCCACCCCATCCAAAAGTGAATATAATAAGAGAAGAATCAGTCTCTCACGTACTATTCCTTGTCATGAGGGCTTGTCAAGTTCTGGAAAAAAAGACAAGTCAATACTTCACCCAATTTTACCGAAAAACATCGAGATGAATAATGTATATTCAATTAAAGATTATTTATATGAGGCCATAAAGGTAAAATTTAGGCAAATATCATTCGAAAGGGAGATTCTGACCTAGTCTTTATCACCGAACATTGTATAAATTCAGAAAATGAAAATTTGAAAATCTTTTCCTATATCGTCATTTCATCGCTGTCTCAGCCCTGGAAATAAAAAGTGAGTTAAAGGTTTACAATCCTACCCCATTTGGAAGCATCTATTGGACTCTTAGTGATGGGCAATTGCTACCAACCACCAAGATGAAAATACCTGGCGCTTCGCAACTTTCTTAGGCTCTTCGGATAAAATAAAACTTTCTTCTTTGGCGGCGGTCTTAATGCCCGTTGTACCATCTACAAGTATACCTCTACAACAGGTCTGGCGGTAACTTGGGGACTCTGCTTGAGAGGAAGAGTGGTGCTGCAAAACCCGACACAATTTTTACTAGAAACAGTTTTCCTTAAAATTGTTATATCGAACAAGGAAAGGTCACCCCCAGTGACCACCTATCTATCCTGGTAACTATCTCAACGCCATCTAAAGCCATGATTTAATATGAATTTTTTAAATTTTCTAACTGCATCGACTATCTCTCTAGAATGCAAACATTGGCACGAGATGACAAAGCTAAGTGTAAAACGACCTTTAGGTAAAGTTCATCGACTAAAGTCACTAAATTCTATAATCATTTTAATTTGCATGACCTACAATATTATTTTGTTATTACCGCTCCGGTGTTTTTTTTTAATTTAAAGAGGATCCTCCAATACTTGCAAGACACCAAATAAAATATATTATCCAAACTTTAGATGGCATGATGGGAATTTTGGTTTTAAAGATTTGGTCGATTTTGGCACGCACACTTGAAACGGTTTCCCTTACCTCAGCCCTTGGACAAGGTTTAATGTCCCCTGGGCACCTTTTGTACCTCCGATATGTTGGGGCTCTTAAATGTGCACTAGTTGATATTCACACAAAAAAGAGGAGACTTAAACAGATAATTGTTTAGGTGGCTACACGAGGCTCGAGGCAAGTTGAAGAAGTTAATATCTCAGAAAAAAAGCGAAAAATGGGACAATATTATACAAGGACTCGACTTGATTGAAATTCCTGGTCTCAGGAGAAGGAATTGAATTTTACTCTACAAATGAGATTGAAAGTGAATTTTGCTCGCACTGCTCTCTTAAGTATTCTCGATTTCTCTTGAAGAGGATGAGAATAAGATTGCAGACCAACTTAATGTCATCACGCAAGGACTTACCATTTCAATAACGTGTCAAAAGACCGACTAAATATAAAAAGGGGTGCTAGATATCTATTCTTTGAACTGAACAAAAGGCTTAAAACATTTCAGAGGCCTCCAGGGATCTCAAGCTTGAAATAGACTAATATTATCAATCATCCCCTTTATATTATTTAAGGCATTCTGAAAATTGTAAATGACGCTCTGTAATTTTCCAGATGATTATAAGATATAAAAATGATCATCCCTAAGGCTGGCAAACGGCCAAGTAGACAAGATACTTTCGCCCTATCTTTGTTTTGAAGTTTGGTAGCAAAGTGTTTTAAAGTGTCATTTCCAAATGCGTCTAGCGCTGGACGGCAATAACCTACAAAAGGTTTCGTCATAGAAGAGGCAGAGATATGACAAATGTTTCATTGCGAAAAAACTAGCAGTAATCTAAAGAAAAATATGTTGACCTCGTCCTAGGGGGTGTAAAAAAAGGCGCGGATGACTGAAAGTGAGATATGTGTGGATGAACAGCTCAGCCGGCTGGTGGTGCGTGAGGACATTCGGTACTTTTCATAACAATGAAGAAGGGACAATTTCCGTTCAAAGCAATTCAGCAAAAGCGACTCAAGCACACCAAGAAGCCGATCAACAAGTTAAAACACTCTTTGGAGCCAGACATACTGTGGTTCATCTCCTAAGAGAAGAATTTCTACCAATATCAGCAGATTGACTCCAGGGAACAACAGGAAGCTCACTGTAGCACCCAAAGACGTGCCCAGAGTAATGCAGATGAAGTTTCCAGCGATAATCTTGATCTTCGATTTCGCCAGCAGGGATAGTGACGTCATTCCAACCGACTTCTTCTGTGATGGCCTCAAGATGAACACCGACAGATACATTCGTGTTTGGAGCGAGGTGGTGAAGAGCTGGATCGACTGGGTAGCTGCAGGAAGGCTTTATGTGTGGCAGCAATAGTAATAGCGCTCTGCAACACCAGCCGGAAGACACAGGCTTTGCTGTCATAAATTTTATTCGATTACACAACACCTAACATTTGCCCTACTAAGTCGCCTGAATGCAAACAGCTCGATTTCTTTGTGGAAGGAAAGACCAACAATTCCAGCTGCAATACGAAGGGCGAGATGAGGGCGAAGATTACCAGGGCCTTTAGGACCCCCAAACTAGAGATAGTGATGGAAGACTGTGGCCGGTTTCAAGGCTGTCTGGAGGCTGTCATTGAAGCCACAGGGGAGTTCATCGAATCAGATCGCTAGAACCGATCATGAAGACAAACTGATCCAAATTTGACAAATATATCAAACCAAAAAACATTTATTATTTTTTTCTGAGACAGTCATCATGCAAACGAATACCGTCCGTCCGTCCAAACACACACACACACACACACACACTATATATATATATATATATATATATATATATATATATATATATATATATATATATATATATATATAACAACATTAACAATTCAAAAAGCTAAAAACAAAAAGAATATTGAATTCAATACTCTTTAATGAGTTATTATAAGTTCTAAAACATCAGAATATATACGCCAGTTACCCTACTAAAAGATACTTCGGAAGCTTGAAGGAAAGCTATGAATATAAATAAGTTAGAAGAGTACTTTCATGCGAATAAAGATATACCCTTTCACCAGGAACCTTTCTACTCTATCTACCCTCATATCTAATTTTCCCCATTATACTCTCACTTACTAACAATCTGTCGTTTCTTACTTTTTAATCCATTTCTTGTCCTTCTTAGGAAGTTCTAGACGAGAGAAACACCAAATACAGGACCTATCGCAGTTCTAGCTATTCTTCTATTCTCTCCTCAAATAAAGCACCTCACGCCAGTTCTAGTATTTTCTCCTATTCTTCCCCTCTAATAAAGGACCTCACGCCCGTTCCATCTTTTCTCATATTTCCCCCTCTAATAAAGGACCTCACACCAGTTCTAGTATTTTCTCCTATTCTTTCCTCTAATAAAGGACCTCACACCCGCTCCATCTTTTCTCCTATTCTCCCCTCTAATAAAGGACCTCACACCAGTTCTAGTTTTTCTCTTATTACATCCTTTCAATGTACAAGTCACAGAATATAATAAAATGAACCATCTAACTTTGGTTTTCAGGCTGCAATTGGCTCAACTGCTCTGGATTACGCCCGTGACCATGACACCACGCCAGAGATTGACACACCACAAGAGGTTATGGGCATGGAGGTATGTTATTGTCTATCATAGGTCATTAAAAGTGCTTATAGTTGGAAAAATCGATTCGATCTTATTTAGTGATTTACTCAGAATAAACTTTGGTTACGAAGTTTTTAATACTAGAAATTTTGGTCGTAGGCTTAAAAACGAACTGGTCGCTCATCTAGGTACCATACAGGGTAGTCACAAAGTTCCTTGGAGGCATACGCTATTATGGGTTATATATCTATCATATCTATTGCTCAAGGACTGTGTGGATATCCTGTAGTTGCTATTACTTTGGTATTTCTTTTTAATAACTCACAAAGAGTTAGTTATTGCATTGTATTACTCTATCTCTTTTTTTGTTTATATTTTCAATCAATGATTGGCACATACCGCCCCTTATTTTAGTGGGGACCTAAACTTCAAACCTGGGGCCCTAGCGATAGGTAATTTCAACACATGACAGACTTAGCAATATCGATATGATTCAATTATGATCCCCATCCAACGAATAATTTGGTCACCATGTGACTTGCCTTGGCTCATGTGGGAAAACAGCGTTTGTATTTGGCTACCTGCTAGTTATTTGTTCTGTTTTAAGAATTCCTAAAGGTTTGAAATCATCCATTCAAGCCCGATGAATTATGCTTAGAATTCCCCGCTTCGTTCCTTTCCATTCTTATTGCCACTTCTGTATTTTATGTTATTTATTTTACAAAATATGTAAGTAAGCATATCCTTTACTCAGTAATTTTTTTAGAAGAAGGGCGCAAGCCCTTTTAGCCACTAAATTATGCTACACTTCTTCGTATCGTTGTAACAGTGTCCTAGGAGTAATATTTTGATGGCGGAGAGCGTCTATCACCTCTTATAAAGTTACGAAATGTCAATAATTCAACCAGATTCTGCAACGCAAGAATTCAGCCACTACGCCATCTTTAAATGTCACGAGACAGCTTAAGTTACGCTGCTCGTTTGAAGCCAGCGAACCGAAGGAGGTGTTCTTAAAGCTAATATTAGTTAATTTTTGTATGGCATACGGAAGAAAGTTTGTTTTTTTCTTTATTTGGAAATGAAAACTTCGAGCAAAAAGCGCTTGCGCTCGTCTTATTCAAAATTACCCACTTTCTGCAGAAAGTTTACTTTCAATCTATTCTAGAAGCCTATCTAAATTGTCTGTTGCTATTTATTCAGTGCGGACAGAACAATTTTCCGAGTTATTAGTACTTTAAAGTAGTATTTTGCGAGCCACGATGTAGAAGGTTAAGGATAGTCGGTCATTTAAACATGTTTAGTTTTGGTAATTCTATAGGGGCGAGGGGGCTCAAGTCACCGCTTTATGGCAAGGAGGTAAAGTTAACCGCCACCAGTTTATGAGGGAATGAGGAAAGCCCGTTTATGTGAGAGGAAGGACGTCACCAGTTTGAAGGTTAAAATGACACGGATATTTTGCAAAAGTCCCTCAAGTCCCACGAGTGAGTTGATAGGTGACATTAACCTGTGTCTGACTCCAAAAGATACTCAAATAATATTCCGGTTTGGCTGGGCTTACCGAAGACCTGTGATCGAGAAAGGACTGCAAGGAATCACGTAAAAAAAATAAATGTTTAATTTCAACAAACAAAACAAGCAAAGCAAAAGAGAGGCTCTCGTTTACGCGATCATGGTCAGGAAATATTTCACTACCGGTCAGGAAACTGAGTGTTACGGGAACAAGACTTGAGCGGGTGCAACGGGGGCTTCGCTACGCTAAACGAACCGTAATTAGTTCTTTGCTATCAATCGTCTATCTGACTTAACTGTCTACCCAAGTGTGAATGAATCCCAATATCCCGAATTCTCCATTTTTCTTATATAAATAGTATAGGAGGCGTGGCCTCTGCGATCATAATGTTTTTAGCTTCGCCCATTGGGCGGGATATTTCTAATCCCATGGTCTCCGAAGGTCATCGATCCATGGCGCCTACAAATTTACACTTTTTCGATATGATTTGAGACGCAGACAGCTGCCTAGGCTTAATTACATTTCCAGACGAAAAATGTTCGCTTTTATTACACTGTCGCCAAATTTTACTGCTATCTGAATTCTCGGCTTCCCGCTACTATCTTGACCGGTTTACAAATAAATATATATGTATCCACGAGGACATTTGTTACAATTTTCCCTATTCCTGCGAGACACTTTGCTGGTGCAATTTTTGTTCCAGGGCCATGCTCTCACACAATTCTACACATTAACGCCAAAATATCGCCAACTTGTCATGATACTCTAATTGTGGGGTAGGGCCGTATAACTGGTTTGGCATATGAAATGGATTACATTCACTCTTAAAGCATCTTGTAATCCCTCCAAATATAAAATCACATCTTGGTCATTAGAATCCAGGATCTGGGCACCATCTATCGAAATAGGTTCTTTCCCCCGTTGTTTTGGGATGAAAAAATTAAGCAAACCCTTGTGTGCTTTGGCGAATTTTTTTGGCGTTAATCAGTAGAATTACCTAAACTTAACATGTTTAAATGACCTACTACCCCTATAATTTTCGATTTTCAAAAGCAGCAAAGGTAACTTAGCCGTTCTTATGCCATTTAAAGATAGCTCCGCTGAAGAATTCTTGAGTTGAGTAATCGTGTTAAAATATTGACTATTACAACTATTAAATTTTACAATGATACGAGGAAGGATGGAATGATTTAGTAGCCTAAAACGCTTGCACCCGTCTTATTCAAAATGACCCCGTCTGCGGAGATTTATCCACTCGTACTATTATGCGTCACTGTGAAAAGATCTTGTTCCAGTTCCCAATGAAATCCTTGCTCAAGCATCAATAGAAATAGGTCACCTAATAATGATGTCACTGTTTAATATTAGAGCTCATGCTAGCCGAGTGGATACAGCGTTGGACTCCTAACGTCACGGTACTGGGTTCGATCCCGAATCCCTGCATAAGTGAACACAAACGTCAGCGCACATAGAAGAGATCTGGCTACCGATTGGTGGACGCGCTTTGCTCACCCCGTTTTCGGGTGGGTAGATCTTACACCTCTCACCTCACACAAAGCCAATCACAACACTGCTTTCTTTCCTCTCCCGCCTTCACAACACAACACACACACATACACTCTCTGTTCCAAAGAATCCTGCCGATGGGTATCTATATCCACGTACCTCTGACGCGGAACAGGTCCCTTTCCTCCGGCACGAGGAAGGTTACACCTGAATGCTGATTGGTGTCAACACATAATACTTCCTGACACCTCTCCCAAAAAGAAGACCGGCTCCTGGGGCCCAGGGGCCGACCAGCGTTTTTCATACTGACTTTATAGAAATTTCATTATCTGGTCGGGGATCCTCCCAGTATCATGGAAGGATTGGCGCTGACTAACTAACTAACTGTTTAATATTTCGTTTTCTCTCTCATTGTTTTCTTTAATTTTCTTAGGGAAAAAATGCGTCTAGCTCTTATTTTGTGAAATAGGTAGATAGGTAGCGTCATTCGTCTCTCACATCCTAGATAAGATATCCCGACTGGATAGTGAAATGCACATAAAAATCCGAATAACAATCACTGCGAACACGAAAACACAGTAGTTAGATGATATTTGTGGAGATGGGGTCGGTGTCCGGGTTGCAGTGCGTCTTTGAAAGCAATCAGTGATGGTGGGACCAGTCGAGACCCCAGGGGGGCGAAGGTCCGCGTCAGGTGTATGTGGATATAAATAGACCGACAAGGAACACTAGTACGCCTGTATCTTCAGCGTATGGCAGTCCCCGAGAGGGCGACCCAAATCGGGAAACCATCCGACAACTTGCGATATTCGATGTGACTTAACCTCGCTGTAATCAGAAGCGGCGTTACACTCAGCTGAGCCATAGCCTCACTTTATCTGCAGGGTTGCGAAACAGAGGATGGAGGGGGGCATGTTGAGTTGTAAAAACAGGAAAGGAAATGATAGCGGTGTTGGTGATATGCTATGTGCATGATGATGCGTGTGAAGCTACTCACACCCGCGGGAGGTATCAGCGTGTGCACTCAAAGGGTGGCAAGCAAGCTCTTCATGCCACTGAAGGTTTTCTGTCGGCATCGGCTGGGTTCGAACCTCTGCCTAGATGTCAGAAATCCAATGCCGTATCCTCTTTGATAGCTGGAGCTCATGTAGGTAATAGCACAGGATGAAAGAGTAAGTTGAAGACATTGAAAGTTAAGGATAGGGAATAGAAGTAATAACTTGCATAATAGGTTGAGATTGCAGTTCTTCTTTTTTTCCCGCAGGTCTTAACAATCGCCGTCATGGTGATTTTAATCACAGCGCCCATTGGAGCTATTGCCATTATGCTTTCAGCCCCTAAGCTTCTTCAGAGGCCTGCGGCAATGGAGAAAGCAGCTAAAGAAGATGCTGAAATATAATAATAATAATTGTGTCAATTGTTTTATTAATTTGGTCAATGCTGTAAAATGGCTCATTTTTCGAACTTAGTCAGCGGTCAACGATTTGGCGTCTATGTTTAGTAATTTACCGTTTATGTTTTCTGGCTGAAGTGCAAAAAGGATGTTGACTCGAATTTCGAAAGAGAAGAAAGTAATTTTGAAGTATCACTAGAATTATATATAAATTTTACCTTTACCGAAAAAAACATAGTAAACTACTTTTTCAAGATTCCAATTCTCATTTTCTAATGAATTGGTTTAGGGGTAACTTTTTCAAAACAATATAATATGAGTATTTAATTGAACATGAATTTAATGAAGTGAATTTGAAATGACATTGATCTACCTATTTTAGAATCTACCTAACTTTATTCCTTTTAGATCATATTAGGTAAAAAAAAAATGCTAACTGATCGTTCTATAATAATAGCAACATTTGGATATATATATATATATATATATATGCTGTGCACACAGACAAACAACCACTTGTATTTATTTCATTATTAGTTCAATATGTACCACACTTTTGTATTGATCATTATTTTCATTACCTAAATCGTTTGCATAATTTTAGCCATATTTAGGTTAAACATATTTGATACTGCGTTAATCGGATAATAACCATACAGATAAATAGTGAATCCTAGCTTTACTAATTTTTAAGAATAGCCCAATTTTTATTTTTGGTAATATATTAAAATTCGATTTATTAAGGGAGTTATATTCTCTAATCAATGTCTATCTATATATGTTCTTCCTTTGCTTTGTTTTTCTCCATTCGGGGGATATTTTCTCGTCGGTCGCTCTTAATTATACCATGATTCCGATAAATCCATTTGTGTGGGCCCTTGGCAGAGTTGTTTTTGGTGAAATATGTACAGAGCTTTGCAATTTTCCACTCCTGCATAACTCAACTTTAAGCTCCGTCTACACCACGTTTACATTATATCACAAGCAACAAACATTACCAGTCCCGGTTCGAATTTCGTTGTACTTTCGTCACTCTACTTTCGCTTACTGTCAATCTGTCGTTTTTACTTTTTAAGTCAATTTCTTGTCTTTCTTAAAAAGTTCTAGACGAGAGAAACGTAAGATAAAGGACCTCACGGAGTTCTAGCTTTTCTACTCTTCCCCCCTACAAACAAAGCACCTCACGCCAGTTCTAGCTTTCCTCCTATTTCTTCCTCAAACAAAGGACCTCACGCGACTTTTACCTTTTCTCTTATTGCCCCCTCAAACAGAGGACCTCACGCCAGTTCTAGTGTTTAAGGATTGTACACATTTAGCATAAATTGATATTCTATTTTTTTGTAAGAATACTAATTAAAGATTCTACCACTTCCTTTGCCCTACGGCTATGTCCAGTCTTATGACTATGTTTTTAGTACAACATTGCATATTTGGGCATAGTGTGGAAAATGTTTGCTATAATTGGGGCCCAGACCTTGGATTCTGGTCTAATTAATTTATCATGAGTGTGATTAAGATTCAAGGAGGTGAAAGGGTTATAAACCTCGTCTCTTCTATCTACGTTCGATGCTGACGAAGAAAGTATCAAGTAAAATTTTGTCTCTACAAATCGACTCTTAAGATGATCGATGTGAAATTAATGGAGGCCCCCACAAAAATATTGGAATTCGAAAGAAAATCCGAGCAAATACACTTAGAAAATAAACCAATGAAGTTTAAAGGCCCGAAAGTTGTCTAAAGTGGGGAATATTAGGTTGCTTAAAACTAATTTACCTGTGTTAGCGGATGACGTTCACCAGTGGACACACTTAAATGTGAACATAAATATTAAAAAATAAGCTCGCAAATGTATGCGTATCTTATGATCCAACTGAGGGGATGCGCACTGCTCCTATTTGATGGATTTACGATTTCAAGCAACTATTATAAGGAAAAATATCGCCAGGCCAGTGGATAAGGCAACGGATTTATATCCAAAGAAACCAGGTTAGATTTCCCTGAAGTGGACACAAAAAATGGGAGCTCGCAGATAATTTCCGCCAAGAAATCGGTTAATGAGTTTAAGGGATGCACGTGAACAGTTCTGCCCCATAGGGCACTACACATACAATCAATCAGAATGAGAACAAATGCGTATAAGCATGCGACGCAAGACAGAATGAGCGTAAATGCGCATAAGGAAGCAATGCGTATTCGATAGAACGAGAGGAAATGGGTATAAGGAAGCAACGCGTAGTAGACGGAATAAGAGTAAATGCGCAAAGGGAAGCAACGTGTGGTAGATAGAATTAAAGGAAATATGCATAGGGAAGTAACGGGTAGTAGAGAGAATGAGAGCAAATGCGAATAAGGAATCATCGTGTGGTAGGTAGAATGAGATGCGCATAAAGAAGCAACGCGTAGTAGACAGAATGAGAGCAAATGCGTATATGGAAGCAACGCGTATTCGAAAGAATGCGAGCAAATTCTCAGAGGGGCAGCGTATAGTAAACAGAATGAGAGCAATGCGAATAATGAATCAATGAGCAGTAGACAGAATGAGAGCACAAATGCAGAAAAGGACGCAACGCGCAGTAGACAGAATGAGATGAAAGTGAAAAGGGAAGAAACAAATAGTATACATAATGAGAAAAAATGCGCATAAAGGAGCAATATGTAGTAGACAGATTGAGAGGAAAAGCACATAGGGTAGGAAATGCGCATACAGAAGCAACATGTAGTAGACAGAATGAAAGAAATGCGCATAGGAAAGCAATACGTAGCATTGAAAATAAGATTAAATTTGCATAAGAAAGCAACGTGTAGTAGACAGAATAAAGGAAATGTGCATACTTAAGCAACGCGTAATAGGCAAAATGAGAGGAAATGCGCCCAGGGAAGCAACGCGTACTAGACAGAAATAGATAAAATGCGCATATAGAATCAACGTAGAGCAGGCAGAAGGAAAGGATGCATACATAGGGAAGTAACACGTAGTAGAAAGAAAGAAAGCAAATGTCAATAAGAAAACAACGCGTCGTAGACAGAATGAGAATAAATGCCCATATGGAAGGAACGCGTAAAACAGAATTAGATGAAATGTACATTGAGAAACAATGAGTAGTTCACAAAATGAGATGAAATAGGCACATTAACGCAAAGTGTAGTAAAGTGAATGAGCGTAAATGCGCATAAGGAAGCCACATCAAGTAGATAGAATGAGATGAAATGCGCATGGAGAACCAACGCGTAGTAGACAGAATGAGAAGAAATGCCTAATAAGCAACGCGTACTAGACAGAAGCAAATGCGCATTAGGAAGAAACACGTAGTAGACTGAATGAGAGTAAATCAGGATTGAAAGCAACGCGTATTAGAAAGAATGAAATTAAATATGCATAGGGAAGCAACGCGTAGTAAAAAGATGGGTAATGTCTCTTGCAAAAGTGACACGAATATTACTTTCCAAAATTCGGTGAAGAGAGACCTTTGTAAACCGTCGTAGCAAAAACACCACCTCTATTTCAGTGACTTCTCAGCTCGTATCTTAAACTTTTGGCAGAAGTACTCGAGGCATAGGGTGGACATATCGATCATTAAAGTTAATTAAATTAATTCCACTTGTTTTTTTTGCTGAACCTTTCATTTTATAAGTGGTTTTATCTTTTTGGCCTTTTCTCAAACACTACTTATCTTGCAAAAGGCTTTGTGCCTTCCTCTAAAACGAGAACCAATACTTGGCGGCCACGGGTTTGCCAGCGATTGAGAATTTGAGTATCGAGTCGAAGGATCTTGTCCACGATTGAAAATAGGAGGGGTGGCGAAAATAACAAACTAGTCAACCATTATGAGGATGCCTATTGGAACCGTACCTATAGTTACTGCCGGACTAATCAAACTCCATAATGGATTTAATGGAACCCCAAAGCATCTCTCTCATTTCAAACTCAGAAGACAACGTTGATAGTACCGGGGGAGGGGAAATATCGTGACATTTCGAAGGAGTAAACTACCACCGCAAAAATAAAATCTACGGGCGTTCAAAGAAAATCCCAGAAAATGATACAATATAAAGAATATAATGTTTATTTTACATAAGCTCCATCTGAATCAAAACACTTATCTAACCTAAGTTTTCAACCTTCTAACCATTTCGTGTAGAAATCAGTCTTCTGAACCGAACTCTGTTTTCAGCGTTGTTTTTCTCGCTTTACATGATGAAAAATATCTTTCTTTCACGCTTTAATTCAAATTGAGAAACAAGAAAAGGTTAGAAGAGCCAAATGAGTTTGTAAGTTCAATGTGACACCAATTCTATCATAACTCCAGCAGTTTCGACATCAAAAGCCTTGAAGAATGAGGTGGAGCATTGCTACGATGAAAGGGAACTCTGGCATGAAGCTTTTCTCGCAGGTTTTTCTTCTATTTACATTGTTTAAATTCTACATTCCCCAAACAGCTGGCATCACTTTGGCTGCCGTTTCTGATTTTTTTTTAACTGGGCCACTTGATCTTCTCTGTAGGCGTTGTTTAAAATTTTATTTATGCTCAGGAACATATCTGCACACTCATATTTCTTTACCCCTAAACATTAGTTGCAAAAATTCAGCAAGATTTTCATCCAATTTGTTCAAATCTGATCTATTTGAAAGTTTTAAACGCACATCGTACTTGATGAATTAATACATTTACCAAGTTGGTTTAATAATTGGAAATTTAATCTATATCAAAATGCCTTTAAGTAAGAGTTTCAGTGGTTGCAGTTAAGAGAGGGATTCGCAATCGGTTTCATAGGTAACAATCACCCAGGTTAATGATAAACGGAGTTATGGTATTAGAAATAAAGATGTTCTGCGATCCCCAAACCTCTCAGACAATGCGCAATGCATTTTTCCTCACCCTAAAGTATATATATATATATATATATATATATATATATATATATATATATATATATATATATATATATATATATATATATATATATATATATATATATATATATATATATTGGATTTGTTCCCCCTTCTGGTCTTGTAACTCTGGCTATGGTGCCAATGACCCGCAGTCGGAAGAGGGGGCACAAAGTCAAGGTGATCAGGCAGTGTGCGCAACGGAATCCTTCTCTGTGAGAAATGACTGCCAGGGAGCTTGGTACACAGAACAGTCTGACGTTGAAGGATGATTTTTGCAAAAAGTTCGATCGTAGAAGAAGCGCGGTGACCCTAAGTGATCATAGCAACTCAACGTAATGCTTCTTTGTGTTACCCTGAGTGGCAACATCACTTCGAGTTTTTTGCTTGCCCATCTTCGAAACCCGGTACGACGCAGTAGCGGAGAGCAAAAGGAGCTGTATGGCTTTAGCTCTAGTCAAAATACAAGATTTGCTCAGAATGCCTGCTGATCTAAAGTTTCCAAGGGTTTTATATGAAAGGTGGGGGCTCACCTCCAAATGGGCTTGTTTACCAATATAATACCACTTATGAGTTGCTATTAGCTAATATAAAGGAAGTCTTGCAATCCTATATTATGTGGGAGAAGTTTTCACAGGTTTTTTATAAGTGGATCTATCAATGCTAACCTAAGAAGGGCATGATAATATCCAACGCCCCCTGTTTATTTGCTACTTTTACGACCAGTGGGCGGGCATACACTCTTTTCTAAACCTATCTTAGAAGTGGGTGGCATCGTTGAATAGAAAATGACTTTTTTTATAGTATAACAGATCCCTAAGCATTTCTTTCTCTGTAGTGTTTTCGTTATTTTTGCTTATATGGCAGATTCTTGCAGCAATATCATCGAGGGGTGGAAAGGTTAATTACAAAATTTGATAAACCAGAAGAATTGGATATTAAGAACATCTGAGTTTTTCGCACTGTTTGGGTTTTGGTATAGTTAGACGGGCGAATTTTGCTGTTGTATCATTTACGGTCGAAAAATCAATAACAAAGTTGAGTTATAAATGAGACACTGGGGTAAAAATCAGCTGAGCTTTGAAAAACAAAAATGCAAACTTTGGTGAGCTGCTAAGCTTTTAATTCGTATCCGTCTATCCATTATCTATCGATCTATCTGTCTATCAAATTATATGCAAATGTGTTTTTTCCCTAAGTATAAAAGTGAGAGGCGGGCTTTCCGTTTCATCTAATTATATACTAGTTACTTTTCTTTGTTAAGGCATTTATCCATCCTCCCTTTCAAAAGAAGTGTGGAATCTCCCGTTCTTTACTTCACGTCGCACTTCCATTTGATTTAATGATAGAAGTTTCTATATCCTATGATTTACAAAATATGTTACAGGCAGCTAGTCAATAACAAACTTAACGTACCAGTTTTCGTATAAATTAAGTGAATAAAATGATAAATTGAGAGTAAAATAATTAAAAAATAATTCTTTAAATGATATTCTAATACTGGACTTTGATTTCGATTCATAAGCTTAAGTTTTGTTAATAGGGTGTTTAGCCTTTCTGTGTCCTCCTCCTCTTTACCCTGTTACCCTTTCACCGGTGCCGCAAGGCGCAGGGAGTGGAGAAAGGGGGAATAGAACGAGTCCGGGCTCTCTCGCCCCTAATCCTCACTTCTGGCCCCGACAGTGGGCCAGAAGAGAGGAGATGGGGTGGGATAGCTTTGGAGGCACTAGCCTTTTACACTCTCTCACACCTTTTCTTCTGGTTCTGTTAGCTATTGGAAGTGGAATTTGGGGTCGATTTGGATTTGGCGAAGGTCAAACATTTAAAATCAAGAATAAAAAAAATGATAGTTATCTTAATAAGGTTTATGCCTTCGGAGAACATATTTTATGGGAATTTACCAGTCTTAGCGGTTAATGATGGTTTGTATGTGGGGGTGGGTTTTCAGTCATCGATCGGGAATGGAGGGGATGGGGGACTATGTGCACCTTAGTATAATCGCACAACCTACAGATTTCTTCCATTAATTTTGAACTAAAGTTGGCAGAATTGTCGGAGATCCGTATTTCGGGTGCGCTGTGGGTTTTGATGGTGCCATCTACGAGAGCTTTGACAACTGTTTCAGTTGTTTGGTCAGGAATCGCTACCAATCCATTACAGCGAGTAAAGTGGTCAGTAAATGCTAATATATATATATATATATATATATATATATATATATATATATATATATATACTTATTGCTACTTGGTGTCTTCCTAAGAGGTCCTAAAATATCCATGCTGGTCTTTTTCCAGGGCTGTTGTGGAAGTAGATATTTGTGCATATACGTTGTTTTGGGACGACTCGTAGTAGCCGTTCCGAATAGTCTTTTTAATTTTATTTTTAATAATTTGGGGGCTATAAGGTCTAAGAAAACAGTTTCAAAATAAGATAATTGCGACAAAATTTAGCAAATTTCTAGAAGAGGGAAACTTGTGTAATCCAATCAAGGCAGAGAATTTGCGTAATTCATTCCGAGAAAAGAGACCTAAAATTAGCTGATGAGGCCAAGTAACAAAACTAGTTTAAATCTTGTTAATATAAAATAATTAATTTATTAAAAATATATATATATATATATATATATATATATATATATATATATATATATATATATATACACATATAGTAAACATATGTAAGAGATCAGTTTTTGCCGAATGAAGTGAGTGAATCAAATCCTAAAGAAACAAGAACTAAAGATAAGAAACAGAAATTAAAAAAAAATAATCCACAAACACGTTGTTATGTAGTGAAGGTAAAAGTAAAAGGGGTTCGAAGTGAACGAAGCTTTGATCAGAAGTCAATAGCATTAATATTAAGAAAATGAACGAATGGTAATTATTAGAGAATGAACCGACTAACAAAACAACAAAGGAAACGTTGATATAAAATATGATATTAGTGAGGAATAATGAATTAATTACTCTGTGTAACACGATTTTTGTCCTTGGTAGCAACTGTTATTTTCTATTTACTTGTGTCTATAATACATGAAAAAACACTCTTATTTATTTGAAACTTTGCTTTTGTGTCCAGGATAATGATATTTATATGGAATTTACCTTTTCCCTCTGGATAAAAGTGGAAAATTTGAACTTCCATTTGCATAAAGTAGGAACAAAACGACGTTACATTAACGAGACAATTAAAATATTAGAAATGAGTAGTTCTCTGTGATTTACGCTTATACTGTAAATTACTTTCATGAATCAGCCCCAAAATATAGTTTCCCATCAGATTTTCACTATACGATCCTCGATAGCGGCGTTCAAAGTCCAGTAGATCCTGATGAAAGCTCTCGCCATGCTCCTCGAGGTACGCTCCCATGTTCTTCTTAAATTTATTAAGATGAGCGTCAAGAATATGGACTTTCAGGGACATCCTGCAACCCATCTTGCCATAGTTTCTCACCTAGTTCTAAAAAAGCTCTACATCATTTTCGGCTTTGTGATTACCTAGGAAGTCCAGAACCTCTACGATAAAGCTGTTCCAGGCTGCTTTTTCCGTCCTAGTGAGCTCTCGGGAAACTCCTTGCACTCCATGATCTTTTTTATTTGTGGACCAACGAAGACCCCGGTTTCCACCTTTGCCGCTGATAGCTCAGGAAAGAAATGTTGGAGAGACTTGAAAACTGCAGACTACTCATCTAGAGCTCAGACAAATGGTTTCATAAGGCACAATTTTAAATGCAGAGGGGGAAACTACTTTTAGCGGGTCTAACAAAGGCTCCCATTTGACGTTGTTTCTCCCCACAATAAACTTGGTCCGTTGTGGCCAATCCCGCTAATGGTAGTGTGTCACGGTGTCCCTGCTGTCCCAAAGGCAAAGATAACAAGGAAACTTGGTATAGCCGCCTTGGAGATCCATCAAGAAGGCCACCATTTTGAAGTCTCCGATAACCTCCCAACCGTACTCTTCATATTTCAACGCCCTAGCAAGATCTTGACACTGCGGTATTCCTCTTTGAGCTGGACCGAGGGATAAAGGGGAAGAGATGGATACATGTTTTACGTTATGAGGCTCCTGAACGAGCTGTCAATGAAGAGGCGCCACTCATCGGGGTTACAGGAGATTCCGATTGCCTTAAACAGACCGGTCACATTGTGATAAAAGTAAATCTTATCTTAACGTGTAAAAAAGCTTGAAAAACCCTGGTGACGCTTTCTCTGACCTGATATTTGCACATTGTCATCTAACAAATCCCACTGATTGAGTCTCGAAGTTAAAAGCTAGGCATTAGACTTTGGGAGACCAAGATCTCTCACAAGGTCGTTGAGATCTTTTTGGTTGAGGTAGTATGGGTTTCTCTCCTCAGCTGCACCTCTGTGATATGGATCAATGATTTCATTCTCTTCTGACCTGCTTTGACTTTCTAAAAAACTGATGCTCTCTTTTTGAAGGAATGGGTACGGGAGCTCAGAACTGTGTAGCACTTGCGCAATAGATGGCTGAAGGTCTGGATACATGATAACAGGCGTAATTTTGCAGAAGAAACAATTGCTTGAGTGGTCAGTTAGTTCCTTCCAAATTCGTGGGATTGCGAAATTCATAGCTCTCTTTTCTCTTCTGTACCATCCTGTAAAAATACAAAATGAAAACATAAGTATAAATATACAAGTACTTTTTCACTTAGTGTTATTAGAAATGTTAAAAAAATCCTGTATTATATATATATATATATATATATATATATATATATATATATATATATATATATATATATATATATATATATATTCTTCCAGAGTTCTTTTGCAGAGCCTGCAGGTGAAATGAGGTGCCTAAGGTTTGTCTTGATCTCCGACTGGCATGCCGAAATATGCCTTGTAGCCCTCACACATTTTAGTAGATCTCTCTACAGAGTACTTTTTCGCTCTTGTCTTAATAAATTCGCCGCAGGCATAGCAAAATGAGTCTGCCGGATGTTTACAAACTCTTGATGCCATGTGTGACGATGCTTCTATCAGTGACCAGTGATGATATCTGCGCTGTGACGACTAGAGTTAAACTGATCTGTTGAGTAGATATTCTTTGTATTTATACAGTCATTTACGTTGCCAGAATGTTCTAGAAATTCTTCAAACATATAAAAAATTCTCCAAAGTTCTAGAAAGCTCTACAGTATATTTTTTACCAAATTAGTGCTGAATCTATGTGGAATGTAAGAGAACTACCATTGCTGTCCAGGTCGCAAAAATAATATAAGGGAAATAATAGCTATTACTACTGTATTACTGTTTGTATAACTTTTTAGATATAGTATATAATGTTTATACTAAAATTGAAAAAAAACCATAACCCTTGAAACTTTTGATATATTTTTACTATTTGCATCAAAATAATGTTATTTACCATAAATCGGCTAATTTAAAAATTCAATGTCCTAGCCACAAAAGCAAAGTTTCGGAATTAAAATCGACTTTTTTATTTAAAAGGGCTACACATAATTAGGGAAATAACATTTTTAACGCAAGGACAAGACAAAAATGAAATTTTGTTACACAGAGTTATCAGTAAATGTGTTCATGGGAATAGTAAATAACTAAGATAACTATCAGTTTTGGTAACAACGAATAATCACCGATAATGATAGTAATAGAAGATAATAACGGAAGATTAACTCAGGTAGAATAACGTGAATTGTGCTTGCAGCAAGGAAAACAGACAAAAAAAGACGAATTAAGGAGTCAGTGCTTACGCGGGGACCTTTTAAAATAGAAAACGAATCAGCTTTGAAACTTCACCAAATGATTCAACGAACATACGAGTATATCGTTCAAGGTCACAAGAGAATGAGGCGAGGAATAAACTTTAGAAGAGGAAACTGATACAAAAAGAGGGAATCTTCCTTGAAGTAAGGGAATATAATTGAATTAGAAACAATAAAGAAAATGGAAGATAAATGTATCGCTGGGTGTCCCAGGACGCCACGCAGCAGGATACCACCTCTTAATTATTTGTCCACACGCCTCTGCTCTCAAACTTCTACAGCACCGGGAGTATAGCGTTCGGCCTTTTGGAGCAGACTTCTTGTCACGCTGGAACCGTGCCAGTGTATACGGATGGCTCCAAGTCCCAAGAGGGGGTCGGTTTCCACACCGTGCCCCGTCTGTTTGAAGTCAGCGGGGCGCTGCTAGTCGCTCCGTCTGTCTTCACTACTGAGCTGGTGCAATACACCGCTTAGTCCGGAGATAACGCAACGTCCCACGTTCGGAGTATGGATTGTGATCTATAACGACTCACAAAGCGCCATGAGTGCTTTCGGAGCATTGGAATCTCCGCATCATCTGGTTTACCATATCAGTGATGCCACCATTAAATCACTTCCATTTAACAACCGGGAATTCTTCACATTTTTTTCTTTTTCTTCTTATACTTTTTCTTTCTTTTTTTCTTCTTCTTCTTTTTCTCATTGTTATTATCATTCTCTTCCTCTCCATCTTCTTCTCTTCTCTTTTTCGATTTCTTCTTCTCCTCATCCTTCTCTTCCTCTTCTTTTCTTCCTCCTATTCATTCTCTTACGTCTCGTCCATTTTGCCCTTTCTTTTTGGCCTCACTTTTCGTTTTCTTCTTTTCCTCCTGGCTTCTTCTTTTCTTTTTCTTATCCATCTCCTATTCCTTGCTTTCTCAACTCCCCCTCTTTCTTATTCTCATCCTTCTTTTTTTTCTTTTCTTCTCCTGCTCTTCATTATTTTCTTCTATTCCTCCTATTTATTCTATGATTCTCCTCCTCTACTTCTCTTCTTTTTCTTTCTTCTCTTCATATTCTCCTACTTTTCCTATCCTTCTTCTTTTTCTTATCCTCCTGCTTTTCTTAAACTTCTCCTTTTATTCCTCCTCTTCTTATTTTTTCGCTTCATTCTTCTCTTCGCCTTCTTCACCCTCCTTCTCTTCTTATTCTCTTACTCTTCTTCTTCTTCTTCTCCTCATGCATTTAAAATATATTTAATATATTAAAAAATATTGTTAGGGGTAAAAGGAGAGGCTTCTCTCGAGGTGCCAGTCGCTATTTTCCTCCTGATAAAGATTAAAATTCAAAATCTATTTTAGAAATAATTTCGAGAAAAATTTTGATTTTCACCAATAATAATAATAATAATAGTATCCTGATTTTAGAAAACTACTACAAGATACCAGGTCATTCATTAATTAAGCAAAAAAATTTTCAACCATTTTCTAATTTCTTTCAAAAAAATCCCGTTATAATAATAATATATATATATATATATATATATATATATATATATATATATATATATATATATATATATATATATTCATCGTTTGATTCAAACTCTGATTTTAAAGGTAAAGGTGAAAATAGGAGAAGAATCCCTTACCAAACACTTTAATTATCTGACGCGTTTGCGTTTTGATACCCTCGTATCATCTTCAGAGATAAAGTAAAAATACAAATAAAAAGAGTAGAATATTAGTTTATATATCAATGAATGAACACATTTATATACAAAAAAACAAAGAGATCAGCAAGTGCGAGGCTAAGGAGGGGGAGGATAACGTAATGTTGAAAGATTGGCATGAATTTAATCTGAATCTCTTCCTCTATTTGTCTACCTAATAATTTTCTATCTCTTTCTTCAAAAATACATCCTTCTTCTTCTAAGGTATCATATATAAAGTATTATAATTTATGTCGTGCCTATGATATAAATCTTCCTCTTCTCTCCTTAAAACCTTTCTGCCAGATTCGGTCTCACAGCCCTTCGCGCTGTTTGGAAGATAGTTTTTTATTTACTCATAACTATTTAATCCATTCACTTGAAATTTTCACGAAAGATAGATATTAGATATATGCATATATCTAAATATGTGTATAATATATTGTCTCAACGTTTTGTTAAACTTCTATAATGAATATTCAAATACACTTGTTCTTACTGCCCCTTATATTATGGCTGCTACTATATATATATATATATATATATATATATATATATATATATATATATATATATATATATATATATATATATATATATATATATATATGGGTCTTGCAGATAAATTGAGACGATTTTTAAAGATGCATAAAACGTTATTAATACTAAAATAGTGGTAGTACATATATATATTTTAAAATGACATATGTATTATCAGAAGAACATTTATCACTCACTATGGCTGCCCTTTTGGGTAATTACTGACTAAACACGAGCACGAAGCCTTTTTGATGCTGCCACAACCTCCGCCCTTTAGATTTTGCGTGTCGCACGTCCAATGCAGTTCTTCAAACTGCTGACACTTGAATGCGGTGAAGCATTAGTCCTTGCTTGAAGTACGCCCCACAAAAAATAATTGAGAACGTTGAGATTTGGTTTATTTCTGGGCCAAGATGTAGGCCCTCACAAAAAAAACGGCACCTTCTCACCAATGAAGGCCTGTGTTGCTTTTGAGCTATGGTATGGTGCAGAGTCCTGGATAAGCACCACTTTACCAACCCCAAACTTCTGCTCCATCCAAGGTAACAGACAGTTCTTCAAGATATCCAGAAACTCCTTTGTTCCGATCCTCAAACCAGCCTCAATGAAGTGTGGATCCATGACACTTCCATCTCTCGTTGCGGCACCAAATACCATCACAGAGGCAGGATTCTTAGTGTTAAACACAGATGGGACGTCAGAAGGGTCGTATGCAATCACCCGAGAATTTCTGCCATTCACCTCAGCGTTCACAGTGAACTACTTCTTGTCCACAAACACGAGAGCTTTTCCTGCACCTTGATGCTTGATGAATGACAGAAGCTTTGGCCTTGGCTGTTACGAGGTGACGGCGTCGTCGAACATTGCTTGTCCTGCCAAGGTTCCTGTTCACAGCTCTGGACACCGTGGAAAGAGACACATTGCATTTCTTTGCAAGAGTTATTATGGATGTGTATGGGTTGGCTTTATTCGAGCGTTTGATGCCAGCGAGAAACCTTGGATTGCAATGGAATCACTTTGAGTCTTATGTTCTTTTCTATCAACCTTTCCCTCTTCTTCAAATTGTTTATACACAGGATAAACTGTTGCTTTTGGAAGTTTCGTCAACTTAATGTTATTGTCAGTGTGCCCGGCCCGTGCCAAAACTACAATGGCGGAACGATTCTGTTTTTCCATAGCTTTCTGCTGTTGAATCATTTTGCCATTTTCCTGGAAATAAAGAGGAAGATTGATGTTTATGTAAGCAAGGATTTGTCAGAAAATAAATTGTTAAACCTACGAAATCAACTGCTTAAAATTGGTCTCAATTTATCTGCAATACTCTGTATATATATATATATATATATATATATATATATATATATATATATATATATATATATATATATCTTTCATGAGCGCGAAAGAATGATGAAAATGAATCCAACAAACCGCAACAAACCGAAAACGGGAAAATATTTCTTCGGAAATATTATTTCCTAATTCGCAAAAATTCCGTACAGGGGCGGGATTCAAACCGTGCACACTGAGGCAGCGAGCATCCGCTTTGATCTTAATTAAACCATCTCTTAGGCCACTTGGTTACGCGAATCTTCCGAATAAACAAGCTTTTAAGCTACGATTCGCAAAGTCGATTGGGACAATGAAAGAGAGATAAAATTAATTGGGAATTCAAAGGACAAAGGAGAATTGAGGTAAACACGCGGTTAATATAACAAAGTATAAATCTTTCATGAACGCGAAAGAAGGATGAAAATGAATCCAACACACGTAAGAAAAATTTTCCCGAAATGACAAGCGAACAGACCAAGTCCACCTCTTTTTCCTAATTCGAACTGCGATTTTTTTTTAATCTTTTTTCTTTTTAAAACTATTTTTAATGTATTATTCTCTCTATTTTCCCAATAATTTTTTTTTCTTAATAAACCCTGCAATTCGGTCGTCCTCCCAATCAGTCTGAAATCAGTAAAGTGTGTTTAAGGTCACCTTGTCCCTGCGTCCGGTTCGTTATTGAAGGGTAAATCTCGCGGGTTTTCCCGCCCGAGTCATGCATGAGAAAGCGAGGGGGTGCCACTGCGGGTCACGATCCCCGTCATATTCCTCAATGGGTGAACTTTGTTACTTAAAAATGCATAGAAGAGAGCCGAGGATCCTCCCGTACGAACTTGGGTGCTGGTGAGCAAACAATCTTCCAAATGTCACCTGCATCATTTTCACCATGGTATACCTCACATCCCCTTGTGGGGTCCATTACTGGGGCACTCACGTTGGGACGTGTAGGGTACGTAATCTTTCAGTTGTCGTTGGCGAAAAGCAAAATCCAAAGAGGGAATTCTGCTAGAAGTATCTTGTTAAGTGGTGGAGTTAGGGGCAGTGAAAATATGTGCAAGAGACATTGAGAGGGACCATTACATTCTGTGTTCTAGAGACCCCGAGGACAAGACCCCACTCCTAAACATGAGCCCCAATTTTTAAAATATTTATTTATTTAAAAAAAATGTGAAACCAACGAGGGAATCTCCTAATTTTTGTATTAAAAAACAATCTTAAAGAAAACGATGAAGTTAGGCGACGTGAAAAGGTGCATTTGTACATAATCAGAGTAAACATGAGTTCATTTTCGAGGGGTATTAGGGACTGAGTGGGTACACAACTCTCCTGAACATGATCCTGATTTAGAGAGGAAGTTCAGTTGCAACGTTTATAAACAATTTGTTAACAAAAAATATCTTTTTTACAGTTCTTTTTTATATACTTTCGCCATTACTATTTCTCTCACACCGATTTACTCCTCTTTGAGGTCAAAGAGGAATTGGGTCGCTTTCATCACGCAAGGTGACCCACAGGCAAACACAGGACCACCAGATAAGCGGCCCAAGTGCTGGATCTTAGAGGTTCGAGAACGTCCTCGGGCGTTCTAAACTCGTAGTTATTAATTTAAGGCGAAAGCCAACGAGGGCATCTTTAGAAAGTTGTTAAAGAGAGATCTAGCCCCCCCTTCCTCCAGGAAGCTAGAAGTGAAAATGCGTGGAAGACATCCGCAGATCTTCCTAGGGCCATTGGAGCAGGGCGTTGACCCATTCCTTCATGTGTCAGTTGTAGCATGCTGATCAATGCTATACATGACACCCCTTTGTGAGAACACACTGCAACAGGAAGGTGTGCTATTTACACACCAGCGAGGTTTCACTAGTGAAATATAAAAGACAGGTAAGTATTGGTCTAATGTGTCGTCAATTAGTTCTCTTACGAACCACGTGTGAGCATTCACAACAGGGACAGGTTCAAGCAATCCTCATAGATCACGCAAAAATTGCATGAAATCATCTGGTTGATGATCCCTCGATCACTTCTCAATCAAACCAATTCACACACTTAACAGGACACTCAGCATCGCTATGCATCTCATAGAAAAGGTGTGGCAGATGAGAGATTGCTCTACTTTGGTTACTTGAAATGGTAGTTTCGTGTGACTAAAGCGTTTGCAGTGATTGCGCCGCCATGACGAAGGTACGCTGTCTATAGCTAAACGCCAGAAAAAGGTCGTGGTAAGGTTGATATCCAATCGGTCTTTCTTAAGAGGATCTTGTCTTTTACGACCCCTTGGTCGGCCAGTTCTTCTGTAGTGGCGTAGAAGCTCCTGAGACTAAATTACATGTTTGATCAAGTTTAAAATCGAATGTGACACTACTTCACAGGGTGGCTTAGAATAGATTTAGAGCACTTAACTCCTAACTATGAGGGAGCGTTGCCACTTAAGTCAGAAGGCTTTCATCTAAAAACTAGGTATTCGACCTACATATATCCGACCATTACTGATTTCTTTAGACTGATGCACCATTGGGTTGAGACCCCTTAGACCCAGTTTCGAGACCAGGTGGAGGCCCGGGAAGTTCCCTTTGGCTTCTAATGGTCAAGATGAGGATAGAAGCGATGATTTCTGCTATCTCAGTTCGCTATCTTCTGTTAACAGGAAGGCCTCAAGAAGATATAAATATTGCGAGGGAAAGATTTTTCATTGCTAGGATGAAATCATCACATTGCTTGATTAAAAACTTGTAAACGATAGCGAAGGTGCTGCAAAATAATCATCAAAAGTTAAAGGTGTAAGATTGTTACAAATAAGGCAATAAGAAACAGGATGTATTGTGGAAAATGAGAATAAAGAGCATTTTTTATGTTGATCTTGCTTCGACGTAACATGAATTTTAATAACCACAGAATATTTAAGAGAATGAACAATTTAAATTATCCGTTTTTGTCTCATTTAAATTTTATTTTTTAGATATCTGAAAAGCTTAAAATGCTTCCAGCCCCCAATCCCTATTTTTTTGTAGCTTTGGTGAGTTAAAAAATGTCCTTCTGCAGCATTTACCAACCTTTTTTTAAGTTCTGCATGCGTTAAATATAAGTGATAATGTGACTGTAAGCAGCTACAAATATAAATGTATATATACACAAAGAGAAAACACTGGAAACAAATAAATATAATCAAGTCCATTGAAAGTGACCCGAAGCGCCAGGAATAGTTGTAGCGACCCTCACCGTCTCCCTAATGGTATTTTTTTACTGGAACCGCGAACGCAGCTCACCAAGATTGGGACATTCACCCAAAACCTGGTTCACCTTCAAAAGTACCAAACAGTCCTCACAGAAGGGTTTTTGAGAGCGTTCCATCCGCTGAAGCTTAATACCTCGGGTGTGTCCGATTTGGAGACGACAAAACACGATTTGAACTCATTGAGGCATTGAGGTGAAGTGCGCGGGGGGATGGGGTAATTCGAGAGAAATAACCAAGATGCGATGGCACGTATCTTTATAGTCGTGTGGGTTGTCTCCCCAATTCATTGTCACACATCCTGAAAGGCTGTCCTCATACGCGCCATAGAGTCATTATGAGGAAGAGCAAAACGCTGGTCTGATGGCGCAGTCTGAGCGCTCTTAATCCATTTCGTTTTACTCCTAATATTTTTCTTTCACTATTCTTGTTTTTATTTATTCACCTTTGTTTTTTTATCTTCATCTGCTTTTTTTCTATGATTCTCTTCCATTGAAGAGCACTAAGTAGGGGCGAGATGGGGGGGTTTAAACCCCTTTTTATTCCCCGTTAATTTTTTATATGTTACACCTTCAAGGGCAGTAGGAGATTAACCAAGAGATGTTTGGCATTTAGGGTTGGGGTTGGGAGGTACTTGAAAATAAATAAAGTTTAAGGTGTAAAGTTTGGCAGGAGATAATCTCAGTTCTCCTTTCGCGTTTTCCTCTGGTTAATCTCCTAGTTTGGTTTCCATGCCTTTATCTTCCTTTTCTTGTTCTTTTTTGGTTTTACCTCTTTCCTCTCTTTAGCCCCTTCTTGAATTATCTTTCTACTTTTTATGTTTGTCTTCATTAATTTTAGTATTTCCTTTGTTCTTCTATGTGTGCTTTGATTAATTATTGTCCTTTCTGTGTTTGCGTTCTTTTATTTGTTCCTGATTTGTTTGTGCGCTTTTGGTCATTTCTTGATGTGTCTGTTCCGAATTTCGCCATTATTTTTTTCCTTGATGACGATAAATAATGGTCTGGGTAGAATCTGATTTGTCCACTCAGGAACAGTTTCTCATTGTCGGATTCTAAGTGTTTTGAGTCGTAGGTCCATTTCCACCGCGTCCTTGATTAATTTGAATTTAATTACAGATCACCGAGGGATTGGTAGTGGTGATCTGTGGAAGAATTCTTGGAACCAGACCAAACTCTCGAAGGACTGTGATTCCACGTGTAAAGACCATCGTCTCCACCTTTTCCTTTTGGTGGCACGAGAGAACATATCTTCTAAATCACAATTAGCTTGGTTAATTTCCCCATCTAAATCATGTATAATTGCTCCTCTGTCCGGTTTCTCCTCCCCTTACAAAGTACAGAGAACAACCTATTTGCAGATTTTCATCTTACTGTGTAATCAAAGTAGGGTGTATACACTTACACACACTACTTCTGGGACATTCTTGACAGATGAACCTAATTTACCTTGATCTGACAGGAAACTACCGGTAAAGTTGGGATCACAAACTCGAAGAGAACGCAATATAAAAAAAAAAGTAAGAGCATTATTAATTTGATGATAGTTTAAATATAAATGAATATAGGATGGAAGGTGAGTCTCTGGTGAACAGAACACTAGTGCTGGTTTGTTCGTCGATTATGTTGAGTGACATTATTTTTCCCCCTAAAAACTTGGTGCCTGTTTGTTCGTTGATTTGTGTGAGTGACTTAATTTTTTCCCCTAACAACATTGTGTATATTTTCCCTTGGTCATTTTTTCTGTGCTTTGAAGATGTAAACACGAAAGGGCTCTGGTCTTTCTGTATGTTACTTTTCTATGGGATATTTATGCATATATATCGATAATTATATATGCCATATCACAGAAACTAAATAAATTTCGACCTTATTTTGTTTTAATACCTGAAGAAGTATGTGGATATCGATATCTAGAAAGGACAAAGATTTGTCAACTTCTTGTTCTTGGATGAACGAGATGTTTGGATGTAAAGTATTAATCTAAAAAACTAGGAGGAACAAGTTATAGAGGAAAACATAGTAAAGGTGTCATCGACATAACTTTTGTATGGGAAGAGGCGAAACTTTGAAGGGAACTCGCGGAACAACCCATCGTCAAATTGGCAGATAAGAATATTAGAAAAAATTTATCCTCGTATTATCATGTATTCTGATTTATTACCTTACGATCTACAAATATTTTAATAATTCCCGGAGTAACCTTGGGAGACCTTGGCAATTAAATCATTCGAAAAAGAATGTAAAACAACATTTGGGGTTTCAAGTTTCGTAAGAATCACCCGAATAGTTACAGTGTTATTACCAAAACAAAAGAAAATGCAAAATGGGGACCGACCGACCAACAGAAATAATGAGATATAGAGGTGCCCGCGAATAAACTCGCAGACAGCTACAAAGTGGTGAGCGATGGATCAATTATCCATTGCGATGAATGGCGACTCCACAACAATTTGGCCAATAACTCAAATTACCAGCAAGGATCCTTCAACTACTGCATTTCGTTAATTCACAGACAAGCGTTCACACACAACATATTGAATCAGATTGGGGGGAAAAAAAAAGGCAAAAATTGACGACATGAGAGGATTTAAACGTGAATTTCTTCCAGATTATTTCCATCAGTTCAATTGGATGGAAATAAATAAACAGGTTAATTTATATCTGTAAAGCAATTACAACTCCATTTCTTTTTAAAAAATAAATCACTCTACTGTTGGCTCTCATTAAAGTGAATATCACGGATGTTTAATTTTCCGTTTACATGATATTTATATTGGAGTCGCTAATCTTGACATGAGAACTTCTGCGAGTCACTATTCTTAACATGATCCCTCTCTTTTTTTCTAGCTTTGATATCACCGTTATTTACAAACTATTGATATTATTTCAACAAAATCTTTCCTGATAAAAACATTTTTTTTAAGGTTTTGATTTTTCACAATCCGAGCAGCTATTATATTGTGGCTTAAAAGATAATTACGTTGAGTTTAATGAGAGGGTTTTTTTTTTTGTCAAATTAAAAGTGTTGTGTTGCATTGTTCACAAAAGTTATGTCGATGACACTTTTACTGTGTTTTCCTCTATAACTCTTCCTACCAGTTTTTTCGACTAATACTTTGCATCCGAACACCTCTTCATCCAAGAACAAGAAGTTAACAAATCCTTGTATCAATATCTACATACTTCTTCAGGGAATAAAACAAATGTCTTTCGGAAACCAAATTTCACAAGACAAGATCTAAATAATTTATTTAGTTTGTGTGGTCCTTCGAAATTAACATTATTAAAACTTCTGAGGCTACAAACTGTATTCCATATATATATATATATATATATATATATATATATATATATATATATATATATATATATATATATATAGCCAATATCCATCCCCTTATCTTACATACAAGGTTTCAATATATTATAAATATTTTATTTTCCTAGAAATGCCCCTTCCCTTACCCATGAATTCCGAAGAAAGTTTTCTTAATTATTAAATTCGTATTTGTTATAAACTTTAAAATGGAAATTACTTCAGCCAGAAGAAAAAGCCGCTCTTTGACATGTGCACTCGGGATGTGTACGAATTTACTTGTTCTCGTTGTCGCCAAGGAAATTATATAGGCACTACGATTCATTCATGCGCGCAAGGTTTTCCTCACATAAGGGCATTCGTCTCCCTACTGCCTAGCCTCTTAATCACTAAGAAAATTGCCCCATTGGAGCCCCTATAATTAAGTGCACAAATGCCATAAATATTAATAACTTTCAAATAATTGGTCGCCACAGCAATGAATATAGTTTGAGAATTCTAGTGTCCCTGCACATTAAAGCTCGTGTCTCTACTCTTAATTTTGTTATCTCTACTGTTCCCTTGCTCATTTTCTAACTCTACAACTAACCAAATCTTACCTCTAACTCCCCACTCCCGTCACTTCACTTCTCTCTTGTTCGGATCTCTAAGGGTGAGTTTTTTGTTTATTTTTAATTTCGGCCATGTTCTTTCCAATATTTTTATCATTGTTTTAAATGTCTCATCTTTTAGAACCTGAAGATAGCGTAGTTCAGGCGCATTAAATCAAGATGAATACCTCTGCTTTTTGTGTCTTCTTCCTTGTTAAATTATATATATATATATATATATATATATATATATATATATATATATATATATATATATATATACCAGGCAATGGCTTCGCTACTAGGATTAAAATTTAAAATCTACAAAAATGAAGCCATGGTTAAATTTTTATAAATTTTCTGAACTTCGCCAATTATAATAATTTAAAAAGGAACTTCAAACTAAATTTCCCCCCTGTCAAAATATCACGTTGCTAAAATATAGAGTTAAAGAAGAAGATATATAAAAATAAATTTTCTGAACTTCACCATTTGTAATTCTTTGGGTTTTAAAAAATTCACCAAATTTCTATACTTTTATTTATTTCTGAACTTCACCATTTAGTTTTTTGATATTATAAAAGAATTATTAAAAGATAACTTTGATAAAAAAAACATAAGTCATAAACAAATTAAGATGAAATTATTATTCGACCGTGTAAGGTTATTTTCAGGGTATTAACAGAAATGTAATTGTTTACAAATTGATACACTATATATAGTTTTCTACGTGAACATAAGTATTCAAAAAATTGGCCAATCATGGCGCGGGAATTTTTTAAGGGCAAACTAAGCGCTACAAGAAACATATAAAGTTGGAAGGCTCAGGTTGGGAGAGCAGCCACGGTATTAGCAAAAATCATAGTCAGGAACGGGATGACGGCTGCGCAATAGCCCTCAAAAGAGGACTATAATACAGGACCCTGAATGCCTTAGATGAATCCTACCTTGCCATTGAAGTGGTTACTGCCCTAGGGTAACTGGTCGTGGCCACGGGTTAACAACCCCTAAGATGCGGCTATGTGCCCATGCACAACCTCTTGCAGGTATTTAGCCACAAGAAAAATGTTTTATTTGCCTGAGATCTAAATACAAGGTGCGCTGCGGCAGGATATACTCGTACCTCCTACAACAATGCAGGTTGAAACATTGAACTACTACTCGACAGGCAATACATGACAAGAATCGGAGCAGAATTCCCGACGTACATATCTGGGAGAGCAGCCACGAAACCATATATAGTCCTATCTAGTATCAGGTTTCCTTACAATTACTACATTGAACCGGGCCCCATCATTTCGAACGACCAACAGGCTATCAAAATTACAGTAGGAGTAAATCCCATTCAAATTGAAATCCCAGAACGCAAAAGCTAGAAGCAAGCGAACTGGGAAAATTTTAGAAATTACTTCTTAAATTATATCTCCGACCCCTTATTTGATGCTAATTTAGAATAAATATATGAGGAGCTGAATAAAATTACTGATTTCCTAATCAAAGCCGATCAAAATAGTATTTTCCGTATCAATTATAAAACACTTCCAGCTCCCCCTGGAACAATCTCATGAGAGCCCTGGCCCAAGAATATAGGGACCTGTCCAATGTAGTAGCGCTAATATGCCCCAACCACAATGACTACAGAAGACTAAGACAAATTAAGGACGAACTCCAGACACTAATTACGGGCCAGCAATTGCTACTATGGGACAGACTAATAGACAGACTCGACATAGAAAAAGAGCCACATACATTATGGCAGACGGTTAAACGTCTTAAAGGAAAACCTCCACAAAGAAAAATGACAATTACTCACAACGGACAAAAAATTACTGAAACAGAAGAGATTGAAGAAAGCTGACGTAATCCAACTGACGTAATCCAACAGTTAAACAGACAAACACACAAAACCTCTCTTTGCCACTGTGTGTCGCATGGAAGATTGATGGATGGCTATGACAGTAAATTAACTGCCCTAGAACTCTCCGTTACTCTAAACTCCTTTAGTCAAAGAGCTCCGGGTATGACGGGTCTGACCCGCGAGAATTTCATCCAGGCCCCGCCTAACGTTTGGAGTGGCCTTCTCAACACCATGGACGCCGCTATGAACACGGGCTCTTCCCCGACCAGTGGAAAGTGACCAAGATAAATTTCTTCCCTAAACCGGGAAAGCCTTCAGACTGCCCTGCCAGCTTTCGACCGACATCTCTCTTAGAATTTGATGGCAAAGTCTTCGAGAAGATATTGGCTAACAAAGCCAACTCTTTTCTCAATGAAACAAACTTGCATAACGAGCAGCAACATGGCTTCAGAAGGAAAAGAGGGACTGACAAGGCACTAGCCGTCGTTACCGAAAAGCTTGCGAAAATCAAGGCAGACAAAAGTCAGGCCGACCTGGTGTTTCGCGATGTCCAAAAAGCTTTTGACAAGGTTTGGAAGAGAGGATTACAATTTAAGATCCTTCAAGTAGGCCTTAACCTCATTCTTGAGAGGATTCTGTGCGACTACATAATGAAGAGGAGAGCATACATAAAAAAAATCAGAGAGCATAAAGGCCCCGAATTCGACCTCGAAGCAGGGGTCCTTTAAGGGGGCTGTCTCAGTCCCCTTCTATACAACATTTATACACGTGAACTACCACAACCTCTTTCCGTGGGTACGATATACTTACAGTCCGCTGACGATATATCGCAAATTTGTACCGCCGCTTTTGTTCACAGGATGATTTATGGCAAGAGGAGATGGAAGATATCAAGCAATGCCCCTAAATTCAAAATAATTCCCATGTTTCGCAAGACCTTCAACGATATACGTGTAGACGGGGAGCGAATCCCCTACTGTATGGAAGGGGCGTTTCTGGGGCTCGAAATCACCACCAGGGGCTACACGAGTCATATCGAGCGAACAGTCACGAATGGCAAGAGAGATTTGAGGGAATTTTATAGGTTCATTGATCTAACTCGCTCAAATAAACTAAAGATATTCAATGTGTGCATTCGCTCGAGACTCCTGTAGGATGAGGTGGGGGAACACCGACCTATTAGTAGAAAAACCTGCATAAAAATTCCATTTTGTACCTGAGCGAGTGCAAACTGTGCTCAAAACAAATTTTACAACATGGCCCACCTATGGTATACTCATAAATCCTAAACTCAGAAAATAAGTGTCATTTTTGGCAGTTCAAAATTTTGGGGGACCTCGGTCGGTGTTCTCCTACCGCAAGGAAACGCCAACCGGGGTGTGGGGAAAACATCAACCCTTATATTTGAAGCTCATAAAACAAAAACATTGTTTTTTTTTGCCTGAAATCAACATATATGATAACCCTAGCCAACCCCCATCATTATTAAGTGATGAAATGAAAAATAAGCACATAAAATTTAACATTTATTTGACAAAACAAAATGAACTCTGGCAGACAAAAGTCACTTTTGAATTTTTATGAAATTTTATCAATTATTAACAACTATTTGAACCAGAGAGGGAAGTTAAGACACCTTAAAGTATATTCGAGCAACTTATGGCCTGATTACATACAAATAGAAGGAATTCAAGACATAAAACTATATACAAATAAATACCTTAGCCTGTATGCTACTACAGGCTCGGAAGTGCATGTTGAAGGCAATCAGAGGGCAAACACCGGAGGGATGGACTGCCCAACAGCATTTATGATACCCACAAACGTCATGGTGTCCCCTCTTTCCTGAGTTACCTGCGTGGCTACTGGCTGACCCCTCGCACACACAACCTTAACAGGCTTCATAACTGTGGACAAACAACTCTCATCCAAATTGTATATCCGGTCCGGAGTGAATTCGTACTTCTCCATAGCTAATGTGTAAGCGTTAAAGAAAGTTTCCACATTAACTTTGTTGAAGGCCACAATCCTGGCAATTGGCATGCCTTAGGAGCCTTCAACACAAGGTTTGGATGACGGTTTATGAACGAGTAGCTTTGGCATACTGGTATACCATCCTTCGAACCTCGTTCATGGACAGGCCATAGAATATCTTGGCAGCTTGGATAGTATATTCTACTATGTGCAGCTGCAGTTGTGGGGTGAAACCCCTATTAGTATGATGCTGGACCGATTGAAGGCATCCTATATAAAAAAAATGAACTAGGACTTAGAAGGCCCTTGCTTAAAAATGAAAAAAATAAAATATATAAATCTAGGCTACAAAATAAAGTGAAGAAAAAATGAAATATGGTTCCGAAAGTGCTGTCTGATTTGCCTCTTAAAAGGGGAAATGTTAAACGAGTCTGGAAACACAGACTGAGGAAGTGAATTCCAGACCTTTGATGTAGCCTAAATGGGATGAATGAATTTTTAAATTTACCACAAGAGTTGTTTTCTTGATCTCGAATTCCTCAGCGGTCGCTTTGGTACTGCAATTGGTTACAACCCGGTGCTCTAATGCAGCTTCCAGGTTTAAGCATCTTCTGGTTTTCGTCGCAGCTCCTACGATTTCGTCTATTTGGCGAAACTGGATCTCAAATCTTAGAGGGAACAGTGAGCCTGTTTATACATTTTTATTCCAACTGCTCTCCTCCCCTTTGTTTGTTTATGCAAACTGGCTACGAAATCTGTTGATTCTGACTTTCTCGGTGATGAATATCGAGTCTGGTTGCCAGCGGGTCAAAAGGGGAGAGGGGGGAGGGGTTAAAGTATCGGCCTACACGCCGCGTAGCTTCTTGACGCTGGGCTAACTGCCACTGGGCATCTGGTTTTATCGTGCGATATCGATTTTCCCACAAGCATAATGACACTGATATCTCATCATAATTCACTAAAAATCACCTTCAACTTTGCACCAAAAAGAAACACTGTTCCAGTTCATTTAAATGTACTAGTTCACCACCACCATTTATTTTCATGCTAATATACATAATCAGTAACTTTTTGTTATGTTTTTCCAATATTTCAAAGTATATTGAATTTTCAAAATTTCACGCATCGGTGTTCGCCAACATGTTGGCGGTCGATGTTCTCCTGCACCACCATTTTTTCACAACAATGCCATGGGGGCCACTTCGAAAGGACGCACTTCATTTCACTCGATAACATGCAATATGGCTAAATATCGTAATGAAACTTAACTCAAAACAATCACACCATATTCACCGACGTGAGACACTATTTGAGAACCGTGAAAAATAACAACAGGCATCCGAAAAATCAATTTTCTTACCTGGGAAACACAGACGTCGTGATGGCGGAAACCTGTTGCTCGCGTGTTGTTCATTGAGGATGGGTGCTGTGAGGGTGGTGAGCGGCGGCGGGCAATTTGAAATAGTTATCGTACCAGAACATTCGGTCGGTATACCCCCTCCTCACTCTACACCCGGGTGCCGCTGAACGATCCATAACAAAGCGCTGCTTATCACTACATTCACCCGAAAAAGAGAATACAAATGACAGGGGGAGCTCCACGACTCGGTTGGATTATCTCTGATCAACGTGGCGCTCTACGAGAGGGCTAAGAGGATCTGACAAGCCATTAGCACCCGCGTGTCCCCGGAATTCTCTCGTACAAACCTAGACATCGAGGTCACTAGACAAATAAGACTATTTAAAAGTAGTAAGGTACAGTCTGACAGCGACGTGACTCCAAAATACATATGAAAAAATCGACAAATCACAAAAAACGACTAGTGTAATGCTCAGGTTTCTTTAGTATAAATTCCTATACCATCACTAAGATTAACCTTTTTTTCAAAACTTTGCGAAAAATATCAAAATCCAAAGATTCAACTAGAAAAGCTTTTTTAAAAACCCATAGCGGGGACAAAAAAACTGCTTCAAATAAAGGCTTGAATGCCAATAAGATCATATATAAATAATTATCAAATTAACATGTTTAATTTAATTAGAATAAACTATAGATTTTTATAGTTTATAAAACAGAAAACAAATAAACACAAAATACATCCAAAATAAAAAAAACTTAAACAAACAAAGCTACCGTTTCACCGGGGAACTATTTATTCTGTCTCCCACACCACCTCTATTCTTTAAACTCAGCCTATTTCACTACTTTACTCTCTCACTATCTCTCTCTTACTCTCCCTAAATTTCACCTTTTTTATGTCCAAGTCTAAGTCATTTAAACGACTGTGCTTGTCGCTTCGATTGCTCTTTTACATACTCGTTGTGTGGTAGAGTCAAACCTTTTGGAAATTTGATCTGAATTTTCAATTCGAATGAGGTGTTTTGTTTTGGTAGACCGCATTTTTGTGTGTGACCGGAAATATTATCAGTGGTTATACGTTCGAAAGTGACTATTTTCTCCTTGATTGACCTCATTGATGGCTGGTTGAGGAAAAGGAAGTGGGTCCTTCTCCGCTGCCTGAAGGTAAAGTGCTGGTATTGTTCATTGGACAGTTTTTTCCTCCTTCCCCACATAATTTTAACTTTTTCATAACTGATCCCTAAACATACAAATACACATGCTCAGAAACTCGGTCCTCCCGATTTCCTTCCTAATTACACCCTTGGGTGATATGAAGGAGTAAAATGGAGACCAGGCGCATAGCCTTGAGAACCTTACCTGACCGGCCAAAAACGGACAGGTGTAAGGTTTTTGAAAAGATTTACGCTGAGCTAAATATTGCTCTCGTACGTCTCATCAATATCCCCATTGGATATTCGGCCTTCTGTACAAGGGAAGTGGACACTGAAGTCCTCACTTCCCCGCGTGCCATGGAAGCCCTACTCAAAATCAACCTCAAGCCACAAACACTACCACAAATACGCTCGCATAGGAGCATTATCTCCCGCCGACTCGACCCCTGGGTTGGACAACACTCTACAGACGAGATAACGGGGGAGATTCTTCGGAATCACTCGTGGGCGAAAGTAGCCAAGGTGGTAAAGTTCAAAACCTATACCCACATTTTTAAAGTAGTCTTCACAGAAACCACTATGGCGATCAAAGCAAAAGAAACTGGCCTCCTCCTTTTTAATGCCTGTTTCTGCCCTAAGCAGATTTAACGGGAGGAATTCGTTGACCTGCAAATGTGCTACAGGGCTACAGGTACAACGAGCACACCACTGCCACTTGCCCTAACTATGACATTGTAGTCTGCTCTGTATGCGCCCAACAAGCCCATTCCTGGCATGATTGCAACAATACAATCCAGAAATGCCGTAAAGCGAAGAAAATCTTACTGAAATATGACACACCAATCTATATTGACATAACGAACCCCCGAATAGCCCGAATTACGACAAAAAACCCTAAATTTGACTAACCGTAGTGACGGGCTCACACCTAACCACTACAAAGGCTTGAATGCCAACCAACTTTAACATCAAAAAACTCTAAGTATACATTTATACAATGCCAGTGATACCCTATGACCAGGGAACTTAACAACTAACTTACTATGCTACTCTATACGCTATACCTATTTGTGCTGGAGATACCCTTTCACCAGGGAACGAAATCTTTCAAACTCATACTAAACTTATCTTTACTATCATTTTCAAAACCCTTTCACCACTATACCCTCTCACTTTTCTCCTACTAATCTATATTTTTCTGTCTTATTTTCTCCAATGTCCATTTAAACACTTTCATTAACTTGAACTTGCCTGACTATTTGTCACTCCGATCTAGTTCTCAGGCTAAGGAGGCAAAGAAGGCAAAGGAAAATGATATGTTTGAAAACGTGCTTCTTTTAACGGCGGTCAACTCGGAGACACCGATATGTCGGGAATATGGTTTCCCCGCTGAGGTTGCACGTTAATTGCCGGTTTCTTCATTTAAATAATGATTTCTTCGGCCATCCGCAATCTTTTGCGTTTTTGGAGTCTCAGGATATTGGAGGTGTCCTTATTCAGCTTTTCACGGGTTATGGTAGTGCCATGAGAGTGGGCGTGTTTTTTAATCGCGCCATCTTGAAGGTGGGCTGTTAAACGCCTTGACATGGTTGTGGAGGTTACGCCAATATACTTTGAATTGCGGTGTTCGCAGTCACCGACTTTGCACGAATATTCGTACATGACGTTAGGCTCCTGGAATTCGTTCGTCGGAGGGAGACAGCTGTACTTCATGATGCATCTTCTTGTTTTCTTGGTATTGTAGTATATAATCAGATTTATATCCTTATTAGGATCAGTTAGGGTCACATGGAGAATGGCTTTGAGAGCCTTTTCGTCTTCACGATAGCCGGTGTTCATATTTGCTCGGGCGAAAGATGTCCAGGAATAAAGAATGTCATTCGCAGATGTTTTTCCTCGCCTCGAAGACTCTGTTAAAAAACTTGTAAGAAATATTAAGAAAATACAAGTTAAAATTACTAACGCTGCCACAGCTGTGGGCTTCTATAGTACATGCATACAACATGGCCTTTTATCTAATTATATATATATATATATATATATATATATATATATATATATATATATATATATATATATATATATATATATATATATATATATATATATATCTCTCTCAAAGTAGCACGAGAGAATGATGAAAATGAATCCATTAAACTACATTGAAAGAGAAAACGGAATAATTTTTCCTTGCAGTAATATTTTTATTACCTTTTTTTCGAAAAAATCCGGGCAGGGAAGCGATTCGAACCAGGCACACTGAGGCAGCGAGCAACGCTGTGCTCGCTGCCTCAGTGTGCCTAGAGGTTCTCTGCGTAGCGGGGTGTACTAACGGCATACTTTTAAAACTGTGATCAAAGCGGTGCTCGCTGCCTCAGTGTGCCTGGTTCGAATCGCTTCCCTGCACGGATTTTTTCGAAAAAAGGTAATAAAAATATTACTGCAAGGAAAAATTATTCCGTTTTCTCTTTCAATGTGGTTTAATGGATTCATATATATATATATATATATATATATATATATATATATATATATATATATATATATATATATATATATATATCAACGCCCAACTCGGAGAAGAGAGGTAAGGGGACCTGCAACTAAGTATATAATCTCAGGCACTTTCAAATATCCATTCATGTAATATAGACTAATCTTTGTAAATTTTTTCCTTCGATATTTTCGCAGTAATTATTTTTTTCCGTTTCTCGAAACCATTGAATCCTCAATGGGACAAATGAGAGCAAAGTCAAGGTCGAAACTCGCTTGCAGTTATCGAGTGGAGCTTGAGAATAAATGGGATTATCAAAGACTGACGTATGAAGCTGGTCAGGCTTTATTTAATATCGAAACTCAAATATGAATCGCATTATGATAAATAAAAATTAGAGCAGTTACCCATAAAATATTTAGTTTTTTGTTTGTAATTTAATGAGTTTTCTTTAAATAGTAATTGAAACTCTGACATTTTGAAGGGGAAATGTCACAATTCTTAAATGCTTTAGGCCAGTGGTCCTCAACCTTTTGGTATGAAAAGGCCAATTTGAAAAGTGAAATTTAAAGATGGGTTGCATTTCATGCTTTTTGTTATCAACAGTATATTTTTACTTGTATGACTTTATAATATTCAATAATTACATATACTACAAGTCGTGTAAGATGGAACTGAAATTACTCTGTAGATGAGTTAATGACCAATTTTAATGCAATTATCTCCTATAATTATCTGTTCCCGAGACGGTTACATGCGGCCCATGGGGCACGGGTTGGGGCCTCCATATTCTAAGCCCTTCCCTGAATCATTCTCAAGAAGTAATTGAATTTCCATAAATATAAACATTATATGTGACATGTTTTGTTTTTTAATTCAAAATGGACATGATTGCTTCCAATCCCCATCTTTAACTAATAAAAAATGTCCTGCTATTAATGAGAGAAGTTAAAAAACAGAGATGCAGATTGGATGTTAGAAAATACTTTTTCACCAATATAGTGGTAGATTACTGGAATAGTTTGCCATTTGAGACAGTAGACAGTCCAAACTTGAATGGATTCAAACGCAGATTAGATGATTATATGGGGAGGGGGGGGGGGGGTAACTTTGTGGGGTATTCTGGACTTATTCCTGTGGATGCAGTTTTTTATTATTGTATATTATGATTGATTTGGATTTTGACGAGTCTTGATGATGATGCTCTTTGTTTTTGACACATTCCTGTGTATGGTTCGAATTGTAGATGAATGACCTGACACAATCCTATGGATGCCCATTGTGGGTGGGTTTTGACAGATGTGGATGACCTTTGATAGGCCGTTGTGGCTTTTGTCATCCGTGAAATTATGTTATGTTATGTTAAGTTAAATATTATTATCATCTCTAACCTCTTTTCCACAAAGTAGGTTTGACACAGTGGCGGTTCCAGGATAAAACTTTGAGGAGGAGGGGGGGGGGGGCGATCCTGAATTCCTCCCTCTGAGGAGTCTGAAAGAAGAGCAATGATCATTAATAATAATCATACAGGGCATTCATTGATCATTAATAATGGTTATCATACAGTTGAGCCTCAAAAATATAACTTTTGCATTATCTTATTATATTATACTATTTTTACTATAAAAATAGGTAAATTAGGATTATGTTTACGGTTTACCGTAAAACCATAATTAAGCTGGCAATTTCGCAATTGGCAGGTATAGGAACTAATTGCTTAATTGCCCAACTCTGATTTTCATCCATTTTTTTTCATGTCACCTAAGAAGACTGTCACAACCTCGTTTCCACCCTTCCTCAAACCATAAATACCATTTACCCATTAGTTCCTAACTCCACCTAACCTCCTCCCACCATATTTTCAGGTTGTCCATTGTATATTTTCTCTTCCCTTAACTGGTCTTACCCTCATACACTAACGTGGAAATAGTATACTATCATCATTTCCCTGCCAAATTTAGTTTTACACCTGCAGTACAGGGAGTTTCGAGGACGCTGGTTGCTAGCCCAGAACCCTTATCACCTCGGATTAGCAGCCCTATACGACACATGGTCTTTTGGTTGTTTGTTTTTCTTATTCTAAAGGCCTTCTTAGGCCTAGCACCAGATCACCGGAATCAATCCACTTTATTATTAGGCTATAGGTTGCCAAATATGGGGTCGCCAGTTAGGGGTTTGGCGTAAGTAGGCTTTGTTTTGATTGCAAGGCGATCCTATAAGGGTTTCGTAAAGTGGCTTGTTTACAGGTTTCTTGACGTACGGTCCGAGGGGTATTAACCGATCAAAGTTTCTAAGTAAAAGGCTCCTTTGTGCGAAGAATTAAACACTTGTATTTTTATACCACTTTGAAATGTTTACACTTACAGTAAAGATTTAATTTGCGCAACAGAATATTTTAAATCGGGTTATAATGGCAAGAGCAAGAATAATAATCTATAATAATAATTATGATAATGATCTTTGAATGAAAATGTTCTCTTATTTTATACCGGGCATCATTTTGGAGGCGGTGCGTAGCTCTGCCTTCCTTTGTTCGCAGAGGCAGTGTTTAGCTACCTGTCAGCACAGCGGAGCCTGTGATTGGCTGAAGTTCTACACTTCGTATCTTACTTTATGGTCTTTCCCCTGCGAGGGTATCACAGAAACTCCGTTTGCTTAAAGCTAAGATGACCTTATCAAATTTTACACTAAGGCGAAACATCTTTTGTCGCCAATTCTGTTCCCATTCCAGACAACTCTAATTACTCTGTTTGCCTATCTGCTGTCACAGTGGGGTGCGATAGCTTTACATTGTGGTCGGATTTCAAACCAGACGTTCTAATTCGATTCCGCTGGTTCACAAACTGTCTCCAAACGACCTTATTTTATTGCTCCTACCATTGCATCTTTGATACTTCGACCTGGCAAAATGCGCCTTTGTCCTTCTCTCTCTCTCTCTCTCTCTCTCTCTCTCTCTCTCTCTCTCTCTCTCTCTCTCTTTCTTTGTGTGTGCAGTTATTATACACTACAAGGCTACGTTAAAAAAAAGATAAAGAAAAAACACCAAACAACCAAAAAGAAGTAGAAACAACGCCTAATGTAACTAGGTATGGTATATCCATTCTAAATATGCGGTTTATAAATATTTGCCTGAAGAACAAAAATAATTGGTTTTTAATTTACTCTCTCCACGTTTCATTTGGATTTTCTGAGGTCGTAGAAGAGTACGTGGAAAAATTCTTTGATTGTGGCCTAATTTTTGAGATGTTTCTTGTGTTTGTGCTTCTTTGTTTCCGAAGTGGCTGACTGTTTGAATCTCTACACCTCTAGATGTTAGTGACGTGTGTGTATTGTGTGATTCTGACGTAGAGAAAGCAAATTAAGTGTTCCTGAGTGACATGATATGTGACGTGTGCGAATGTTGAATTGAGTCATTTGTGCGATGAATGCTTGAGATTGAAGGATTTAGTGAATGATGTTTTTTTTATTTCTTTTAAGATCTCTTCTGGCGGCTTAAACGATGTTAATGCCATGCTAAAAAATTAAATATAATAATAACATTATTCAAAACAAAACAACAACAAAATCAATACGAGAAAAAAAACAATAAGGCCATGTCCGGATGCCATCGGAGAAGCCCGCATCTCTTACAAAATGACTCAAGAAAGCCATAAACAAAATTCAAGTAGAATGGAGAACGGTTGCCTCCTCCAAAATTCGTTAGCCCCCACCTTGGTCGCAGGACCCCGGTCCAAGTTTGAGAGAAAAGCAGTAGAGACCCCATTATCCCCATACTGGGAGAAGTAGTACAACGCACAACCCCCTCCCCCAATACACACACTATGACATTCAAATAAAGAGTGCTAGACAGCATAGGAGAGCCACCAATCTTCGCAAAAAGGTTTGAAGGAGTGCCCCATCAAGTGGTGATGCGCCCTTCGAGTTTGTTCTATTCAGAGATGACAGAAGTTTACATCATACCGTCGAGGCACACATGGGGTCTACAGAAAAAGGCAGGGCGTAATGGCACGCAACTTTAAATTACCTTCCGCCGTCCCCCACCTTCTTTGTTATTTTGCAGCCAGAATGGTTGACCTGATTCCTGTTATATAGTGAGGGCGTGGGAGAGAAAAATGCTGGGTCGGTCGGTCATTTTTTTCAGAAAACCGGGTTCTATCGTTGGCAAGTTAATTCGCATCTACCCCCAACATATCTAGGATTCTAGCAATTGGTAATGTCGATATCCTCCCAATTGGTAGCAGCTGAGACATTAAAGATACTGCGAATTAGGGGATGTGGAGATACGAATACTTCAAGGATACCACACCCTGTGAGTCCCATTGAATGACAAAATGGCCTCCAAAATTGACACGGCGCGTAATCTTCCTTATCGAGTGGTTTAACACAACCGCTCTAGCGTGAAGACAGACGCGGCGCGCAGAAGTGCCAGATTTAAACAAAGGGGTAGGAACTTAGAAGCCAAAACCCCTTTCGAACTTGGAACCTGTGTACATAGGCACGGCTCCAGTGTGACACAGGGTGTGCGCCTCAAAATAGGAACGCACTATTCCGCGCATTATGGAAGCTTTAGGGAGCAGAGACCTGTGGACAAGCTATCAGAAGTAGCATCTTACAGAGTAGTGTTCTAAGCAGAAATTTATGCTCCACGAGACCCAAAGTTCCTTAAAGACTCGGAGTTTTTGTTTAGCGTAATTCCCAAAGTTTAAAGTATGATTGACGTCTAATTGGTATAGGCACCGTCGAGCTCGCTGGCGGGCGAAATAAAGGCCGATGGCGAGTGAAGAAGACACTTAACCCACGTCTACAAGAAAATGGTGCCCTTTATCCGACTTAAACCGTGTGGCATCTCCTCTGCGTCGAAAAGAAGTCCCTCTATAGAGTACGTGAAAAAGGCATCACTCGCCAGCCGAAGACCAGTGTGGTGGAACGATTCTAGCTTCCTCAGTAGGATTAAAACTTACACCCGTAGTCTACATTAGGGCAACCAAATGAGAAATAGAAAAGTAAGAGTGTGGTCCTATTAGCATCCCACGAGTTGAATGTTACAGAGCTAAGAATTTGCATGGTGCCGATACGTGAAACCCTAAGGCTGGAATATTTGCATTCTAGGCCAAGCATTGGTTGAATTCAAGGCCAAGGATTCAGTGCGAGTCGATCACGTCCGATTGAGTGCCATGTAGAAACAGGTTCAAGCATAGGGTGGTGACTATGATGGAGATATAAGTACACGACCTTGGCCTTACCCCCCCCCCCTCCCAACCTCCCGAAAACAGTGGGCTTCAGCATAACGATATTTTTTTAAATTTTAGGAGCCCATCTGGTGACTGACTACTAGGGAAAATGTCGCCGTAATCGCACTACAGCCTCATACTAGTCAGGATTAACAAAAAATAACATGCAGAAATCAAGCCCCCCAAAATTCAAAAAACAAAAGCAAAGAAACGGGCAAAAAACCCCAAACAATTAAGAAAAAGAGCAAGGGGAAGATGGAAACACGCTCCGGCTTTGGGGAAAGGCCCGCCTCCCCTAGCACAGGAGCATGTGGCCTACAACAAAGAGAGTAAAATAAAATGGAGGACTCCACTCTCTTCCAAAAAAATCAGTCTTCAAGTCAGTGTACACGAACCCGTCCCGAGTACAAGGGATAAGCAGTAGCCACCCAACTTGTCCCGATTCAGATAGAGGTAACGTACGCAAAGACACCCAGACTGGGACTATCAACAAGAATTTATCAAAGGTCCAAGGAGACAACGCAGTTGTAGCAATAAGGGGCAAGAGAGGGTAAGCGACCAGAATCTGTCACGGCATTGAGGCGTAAGTCCATGGGAACACTCACGGCCCAATGGCACGCAAATTTAAGTTACCCTCATCCATCTCTCATCTTATTTGCAAAGCAGCCCGGAGGGCTGCGCTAATTCTTTTCATGTAGTCGGTGTGAGGAAGAGCCAAGCACTGGTCTGGTCGGCCCAGTCCTGGCGCGCTCATTCCCACCAATTTCTATATATATACAGTACCTCAGCAGAAGGTAAACTTGGAATCCATCCGGCTTGCGGCAACCGTGGTGTCACGGGTACGGCAAAACAGGGGATGTGGAGATTCAAATGCCCAGGGAGCACTCAAGGTCCTGTGTAAGTCGCTATAAATCACGATCCGATCTCCGAACCGGGCACGTTGCGTTATCTCCCATCTCGAGTGATATATTGCAACCAGCTCGGCCGTGAAGACAGACGCAGCCTTTGTTAGAGCCCCGCTGACTTTAAACAGGGAGATAAGGTGTTGAAACAGACCCTTTCGTGGGACATGAAACCATCCATATACACTGGCACGGATCCGCTGTGGAAGCTTTTGGAGCAAAGGAATGGCGACAAATAGTCAAAGGCGGTACTGTCCAGGGTGGCGTCCTAGGCAGAACCAGAGAAGCCACCGGTGTGGGAGCTACACTGAACTCTTGAAAAGGTTTCCTAACCCTAAACCCAAAAGGCTTAAGGTATGACTAGCCGCTCTTGGCGGCATAGGCACAGTCTAGATCGGCTGCGGATGCAGTGAGAGCCGTTGGAGACTGAGGGATGTGTCAGACTAGCGCGTACAGTGCATAATGGACTACACATGCCACAGAACGGGTGGTACGAGGGGTGGTCAATAAGTTTTGCAATTCGGATATAAGAAAACAAGATATGAGGAAAAGTGTTTTATTATTTTTCAATATAACTACCCTCGACTTTAATGCACTTGCGCCACTTGTCCCTGAGGCTTCGAATTTCCGACAACCAGGAATCTCCCGACTGCTGTTCAATCCACTCCTGGACGGCGAGCTGGACATCTTCATCGTCCCCAAACCCGCGTCCACGCAGTGCAGCCTTGAGCTGGCGGAATAAAAAGTAGTCGCTAGGGGCCAGATCTGGACTGTAGGGGGGATGGTTGAGCTCCTCGAATCCGCACCCGCGTAGGGCAGCTTGTGCAACTCTGGCCTTGTGGACTTTGACGACGTTGAAGTCGATCATGGGGCATGAGGTTTCTAGGGACCCAATAGGCAGAGACCTTAGTCATGGTAAAATTGTCGTGAATGATATTGATAACACTTCCATGTGATATTCCAAGTTCTCGCTCGGTTTCTTCGCCCTTCACCCGTCGATTTTCGAGAATGATCCTCTCCACACGGGCCATATTGTCCTCGTTGGTCACGTTTGAAGGGCGTCCTGGACGGGGGTCAACTTCAAGGGACTCACGACCATGGCGAACTCCCTATTCCAATGAGCAATGGTTGCATATGAAGGGAAGGTGTCAGTGTACACTGTAACCATGCGTTCATGGATCTCTTTTGCCTTCTTGCTTTCCTTGGTTAAAATTTGATCACTGTGCGGTGCTCAACCTTCTCCAATGTTTAAAAATTTGTGACTGACGATCTGCGATCAGCTACTGCTTCTTAAATAGACGAGGCAGGAGCGTGCGGCTGCAGGTCCTGACTTGTCATAACTTTTCCTAACACCCCTACAAACAGCCATCCCCCTTCCTCTGTTTTGCCTTACCGATTCGCAAAACTTAATCACCGCCCCTCGTATCTCTCCACTATCAACAAGTAGACTTTCAATGGGGGATGTGCGGAAGGCACCAGACACCAGGCGGATACCGGTGTAGTGGATTAATTCCACCTTCCGTAATATACGCTCAGCATCCGTAGTCAAACTTTGAAGGAACAAAAAATTGATAGAAAAGCAAGGCAGAAACCTAGGGGCTGAATGTCACGGAATGATGAATGTCCATAGTGCAGATACAAGAGAACCTATGGTTGCAAATATGAGCCTCCCATGTGAGGCGTCGGTCAAATACAAGACCAAGGAAACGGTGCGAATCCACCACTTCAAGGCGAACCCATGTTTGGAACAAGTCAAAGTCGGGGTGGATCTATGGTTGGGGGCAGAAGTGCAGTACCTTACTCTGGGCCAAGGAAAACCGAAACCTGTGCGCTTCGGCATAGCGAGAGACGCGTTTCAACGCCTATTGGAGTCGACACTCCAGAGTTAGCATCTGGGCCGCGCTAAGAGAGATCGAAAGGTCGTCCACGTAAAACGTAGCCAGAACATCTTCTGGCTGCCCGAAGAGATGCTGTTGATGCTCAGGGCAAAGAAAGTGACACTGATGACACTTCTCTAGGCGACACCCTCTACCTGCTCAATTGGGCCAGGAAAGATTACGCCCACCTGTACGTCGAATCAACAATCTCGCAAAAAAATCCGAGATAAAGTTTTGGAGGCGCTTCCTCGCCCTCATTGTGTAGAGAGTATCCTTGATACCGTATCGCCATGCCGTATCATACGCCTTCTCCGGATCAAAAAACACCGTCACTTATTGCTGTCTACCAAGGAAGGCCTTCAGAACGGCATTTTTCAGTCGGCACAGACCATCCGACGTGGAGTGGAACTTGCAGAAGACAGGTGGCATCCACTGTCCTGGAAACCCGCTACTCTACTATTTACCGATTTCCCCATCAGTTGCACATGCAGGAGGTTAGAGAGATTCGGCGAAAACCGACTGGGATAGAGTGGTCTCTCCCCGGTTTCCAAAAAGCAAGCATACTAAACATTCGCCAGGCGTCTGAAAGGATATCCTCTGCCCCGATAATGTTGAATGAATCTAGCAGAAAATCTATGTCTCACTCAGTTAGGTGTCAAAGCATCCATTACGGGACATCTCCAGACTGGGGGTGGTGTCTGCGCACGAAGCGAGAGTGGAATGCAACTCACTCATTGTAAACATGTCGTTGAAGTGTTCTCCGCCTCTGTAGATAAAGTCATGCCACCGGCCGTCAGCGATATCACGACGTGCATTGAATGCTGGCGGAGAAGCATCCCGGCTAAAGAATGCGGTCGCTAAAGACTCTTTTGATTCGCTTCCATACCTCTGCTCGAGGGGTCTTCTCGTTAAGTGAAGACAGGTCTTCCCGTCTGGAAGAGCGGTGCCCGTGCTTCGAAACATACTGGGACCTACTCCTAGCTCGACGAAATTCACCGACTGTAAAATCGTTTGGGTGGTGCTTTAGCGCGTGCCGGCCTAACGCTTCTGTTTGAAGGCCTTATCACACTCGGCTCACCACCAGGGAAGCGGTCGGAGTGAAAAACGGCCAGACGGCTTAGTAATATTAGGCAGGCCCACGACGAAGAGGTTATCAGGGAAGAACTAAACGGCCTCACACATCGACCTAAATTCCTCGACTGGGACATTGATTTCCTGAAATTTGAACGAGCACCCGCGCAAACACCACCGGAGGCACCTCTCGGGCGGCAGCGGCCCATTAAATGATATTTGAAGAGGAAAGTGATCACTACCATAGAGGTCATCGACTACCTCCCATCAATAATTAGGCTCTGGATCCAGAGAGCACAGGGATTGTTCCAGACAGGTAAATGCAGCGGTTCACGGGCAGTGATGTGTAAACTCTTCCACATTTAGGATAACCATCTCCAGCCAGCCTTCGATTAGGTCGTCAAGGACCTTACTCCTGGGATAGATCGAGTACTCCTCCCCATAGTGGGTGTCTACTCTTCAATCTCCGAGCATGAAAAATGGCTTCGGCAACCCTGCCACGGTGCGGCAGAGGTCACCCGCGCCGAAGCTGGCTAACGGCTGAATATACGAAGAAATAACAGTATAACTACTACCCAGGTGTAGCTGCACTGACACTGCCTGAAAGAGTGTATTTTAAGCAAAGAGAAGAACGGAGAAATCATGCCTGGTTATAATGGCGTATCCTCCTGCCCGTACCCCGTGCCGTGGTGGTTATGTCACGCAACCCTTTTAGCTTAGGAGGGTGGGCAGGAGGCATACGCCCAGCATAGTCTCCTGCAAAAAGATTGTTAACAGGGACCAGGAGGAGACGAACCTTCGCAGGTCCTTCCATTTGTCCTTGAGACTGTGGCAATTTCATTTAATAAATATTCCCCACAGGCCTACCTCAGAGAAGATGCGGGTACCCTCTTCGAAGAGAAGACCCTCACGGAAATGGCCGTACGCTTCTCGGAGGCAGATTTGCGGCCACTCTTAACCGAACAATGCGCTGAAGGCGCTGTCGCCTTCGAGGACTTATCGGGGAGGTTGACTCGCCATGCAAGTTTTTCTCCCTCTGCCTTGAAACCATAGGCGGACGTGCAGCTTCGGAGGCGGGGGTCCTCCTTTTAAAGATCTACCATCTCTGAGCGATCCAGCCCAGCCCTGGGTGTGAGCGTAGGAGCCGAAACAACTTTATTGCTTTCCTTCTTTCGTAAGCTAGCTTTAGGAGCCCCAGAAGACGGCATCGCAACGAACTTCAATGGTGTTTCTTCCTTTGAATCTAACGACTCTGTGGAAGTACGTAGCCGATTTGCTTTACGGGAAACGGTCACGCTGGGGGAGGGTGGGGGGAGCGCTTGTTTTAGCCGAGGCTGGGTGTGAGCCCTTTGGGCCGCCAGCTCTACTATGGCAGTTCCCTGGGGAGTAGATCCCGTAGAAGGGTTCTGAATAAGCGCAGAAACGACAGTGCTCATAGGCCTGAAGGGGTCAAGAGTAGAGGGTGCCTTTTAAAACATCGACGCATAAGACGTCCTAGGCAGAGATGGGCGCGCCAGGACCAAGTCCTTAGCCTTTCAAAATGAGAGGTATCCGTAACCTGAAAAAACAGGATTTCCTTCTCCAGGGGATACCCACCACATTGCATCGAAGAAGCGGGGTACTGGTTTCCGCATTTGAAACACTTGGCCTTGCATGAGAGGGACTTATCGTGTGCGGCCTTGGAGCAACTTAAATAGACTTCAGGTAAACCCGACTTTGCATGTTTACAGGAGCGATTCGTATGGTTGTAGCGGTGTCAGTAGTAACACTTCCGCAGCAGTGTCAGTAGTAACGCCTCCGCAGAAGTATCACGAATGCCTTTAGGCATTAGCGATACAAACCGTTTTCTTAATACACGTTCAAATTTGACCACTCCTTGGTAATGTGATTTATGGAGGCGTCACTCTCACCGGCGTGACTTTAATTGTCGGAATAGCACGAATCATGGATTCTTCGGAGGGATCTGACGCATTCATCAGGAGGCCAGAGAGACGGGCCTCCTGATGCTTTCCCTTGATCGATCACGTTGCCCGTGGCCAACATCTACCTTCAATTGTGCGGATAAACAGAAAACGTTTGAAGCCAGCCTGCTCGAAAAAGCAAAGTATTTTCTCAATGGCGGGCCCCGACGTAATAGGGGCTCCGCTCAGTGCACCTGCGACTTTGCTCTTGGTCTGGGACCCCCCTCCCTCCCGGAGAAGCATTAGGGCTGGACGTGCCGATCTTGGCCTGGTCGCTTACCGAAACAGCAGGGGATCTGCCCGTCACCGCAGACCCGCGTAGTGAGAGAAACTATTAGTCCTCTTCTTGCTTCTTTTTTTTGGGGGAAAGGATGAGGCGAATGAAAGCGCTCATCTCCACCGCCAGAAGGAGCCCCAGGGCCAGATGGACAGGCCTCAGCAATATTCCAATATTCTTCTCCGAGATGGAGAAGGTTTTAGGTATCAGAGGGGCACCAACCGTGGGAGGAGGTCCCTCTTCTCCTTGTGAGTCGTCTGAAGAGAACCTTGCACAGCGTCGGACTTGGCTTCGGAGTTTGGCACCGAGTCCGGGTTCGACCTCATGGAAGATCCTGTCGTCTGGAGCTGAGCTGGGTTATCTCCGGGACCATGTCTATTTTAGGGAGAGTGGGGGGGTCTCCGTGTGGCCATCTTCTCAAGGCATCACATATCCGATTCCAGGTACTTTCAATCATAGTCAAGCCTCTGCTCAAAGGGGTGCCTCCATTTCTCTCATCCTTCCCGACACCTAGGGAGGTCGAGGCCTCGCTTGGAGGGGGATCTCCATGCACCTGCGGTCGCCCACTATTGCTTTCTATCGTCTCCATAATCAAAGGAAAAAGTGGGCCTACTGGAAAGTAGATACTATGACCTCCCAATGAGTAGAACAGTTAAGAAAAAAGTCTCCATAGGACTATCAACTCCAGAATGTGATCATGTACACATATATCATCGGTCCCGGTCCAACGCTGATAGGCTTTGCCATCGGCCCGTCATTTAGGCGACATTTCCATCGAGCTTTAACCATAACGGATGGTGCCGGCATTGCCACCTTCTAGGTGTCCTAGAGGAAGGTGATCAAAGTCGACGGCCCATGGCACATCTCGTACCTAATACTTACCCTAGCCAGCGGCCTCTCGGCCCTCGCAATAGGTAGGCTCACAAGAGTTTGAAAGTGCGCCGGGCAGCCAGAAACTCTGTGGATAGGAGAGCTAGTGTGGAAAAGGGTATGAGGGGATGTAATAAAGAGAAGTTAAGATAGCAGGGTCCTCTAACGAGCAGGGATGGGGATCACCTATTATTTTAGTATCATACCTTGGTGTTTGTTGATTCCAGGATGGCATGCATTCCACCAGGTTACCATGGCTACCGGACCGAACTCTGCACAGGTGGAAACACTCCCTCTGGTGCAAACGTTGAGTGGAAAGCCATAATGATAATAATAAATAATAATATTAATAACTTATAATAATAATAAACGCTAATCAGAATAAATAATTATAATACATAATAAAAATAAATACTAATAATAGTATATCATAATAAATACTAATATAAAAATCATAGAAAATACTAATAAATTTAATAGTGCTAAAGAATATTAATAAATAATGATAATAACATTAATAATAATAATTAATACTAATCTTAAATACTTATAATACATAATAATAAGAATGATAATAATACAGCAAATAATAATAATAATGCAAATAAAAATAATAATAATATTGCAAATAATAATAATAATGATAATAAGAAAAAGAAGAATTATGATAATAACAATAATAATGCTAATAATAACAATAAAAAGGTAAACTAGTGCTTAGTGTGGGAGAGGAAAAGGGCACAAAAACTTTCCCAGTGCTCATCTTAGAGTTCACATCAACCCAGTAACGGGGCTTCCCTACTTTGCACTCATGCTGGGAGGAAGTGCAACCCCTCCAGTGCAAGAGGGTACACAGGGTACAACCCCGCTGGGTTCGGAATAAAGAGAGATGCTGCTTCAGAGACTGTTAGAAGCAGACTCCGGAGTAGGAATCTGAGCCCATGCCGAAGAGAGAGAAAAGTCGTCGACGTAGCGAGAGCGTCCTTTGCCATCACCGAGGTGATATGATCGATGCTTAGGATAAAGAGAGAGGCAGTGAGGACATTTTCTTGCTGCACACCCTCCTCTTGGCTAGTGCGCCTGAAAAGAGCGTTCCCACTTATGGGCGGAAACAACGATTTCGATCTCTTACTACCATAGTATAGTAGGCTTCTAAAATACCATATCGCTTACCTGTATTATAGAGCTTCTTGAGTTTGAAAAATACCTTGGCGAACTGATGCCTACGAAAGAAGACCTCGCTTAAAACACGCTTTAGAAAGTGCAGAGAATCTTTCGTGAAGTGGGACTTACGGATTTTTCTCTCTAAAGCTCCCATCTGGCGACTACTACCAAAGTCATAGTCGCCGAAATTAGATATCTTAGCCCAGGGGTCGGCAACCTTTTTAACTGGTTGTGCCAAAGTTGACCAAATCTTTGATACGAAATTGTTTCACGTGCCAATACTTGACTTGACTAAAACACAATAAAAGGATATAAAATTAGAGATGTTCTTTTATTCATTCTGAATCCTTTATGATGCATAAAAATCACACGAAACATAGTTATTTTACATACAAAAATACATATATTAAATAGAAGTGAATCTTAACCATTTTAAGCAGAAAAAATACAAATCCAAACTAGAGAAAGACAAATTGTGGACCTTTTCACTTATTTACCATCAATGAGACTTCTGCTGCTGCATCACTGATAGCAGATAATTTATAGCAAATTGTACACCATTGCGGTTGCGATATAAAAGAAGTTGGAGATACATTTATTTAGTTTTCATAAATTAACCATTTGGCTTCGTGTGCCGGTAAGAAGTCGTTAGCGTGCCACGTTTGCAACGCACGCCAAGGGTTGCCTAGGCCTGTCCTCGCCTATTCTTAGGATAAATTATCAAGTAAAAAACAAAACAAAAAGCCAATTACCCCCCCCCAAAAAAAAAAACTAAAAAACAAAACTATAACAGGTCGTAAAAGCTCCTGAGCCTGACATTGGGCATGCATCTAACACCCAACAACAATATACAATGTAGGAGGCCTACCTCCTCCAGAAACTCAATAATCTTACAATCAGGTGTGGTCGAACCCGTTCCAAGTCAAGAAACAAGCGGTTGAGACCCTGACTAACACAGTACCAGGACATTTAATGTTTGCGAAGATCCCCTAGACTCGAATATGCGACAAGAATTTGCTGGACAGTCTGAGGGAACTGGAACCAACGGAAGCCGCACTGTATAGGAAAATTGTGACTTTTGCTGTCTAAAAAACTGCATGAGCAAAGGGTTAAGAAACTGTGCGAAAACAAGGTAGATATGAGTGATCCCTCCTAGGCATGCAGAATGCAAATACGATAGCCATGCGTCAGGAATCTGAAAAGATACTCTTGCCCTGGACAAGGTCCTTTGGAGAAAAGCTAACTGAAATGACATACCTCCCTCATCCTGATGTCAAAAGATAGCGTACGAAATATCGACCTGACTAGGTGCGGTTTCCGCGCACGATAGATGGCGAAACACAGCACGTTTACCACAAATAACTCGTTGAAGGGTTCTCCATCTATAGAGGTGAAGTCTAATCCACTGCTCTCAGCGACCAAGCTGCGCATTTGGAATGATGGTAGAGGTTTCGCTTTCATGAAGGGTGGAAGGTGGTTCCTGTTTGAACTTTTTTCGATTTCTTTTGACATCTTGCATACCTCTGCAATATGAGTGTTCTCATTAAGTGAAAATATGTATGTCTAAAAGAGCGGTGATCGTTCTTTAAATTGAAACGAAATTTGGTCACCGCACGACGAAATTCACCCTCGGTGAAATCGTTTTGGCGGCACTTGTACCGCATATAGGTATATCGCTTCTTAGTGATGGCCGTGTCACACTCGGCATACCAACAGAGAAGTAGACAGCATATAAAAAACCTGACCTTTGAAGATTTGAAGTAAGGTAGCAGAAATCAGGGGACCATGAAAACTAAACGGCTTGATCAATCGACCTAAACTTCTCAACTGAGATAAAGAGGTGAATCATTTCTTTGAATGCGGATCACCGTTCCTATCCCAAGCACCACATAGGTGGATTATCTGGTGACAGTGGCCCATCTAAAGATATTTAAATGGGAAAATGAATAATAAAATGAAGGTTATGGGGTACCCGCTCGCCCAATGAACGTCCTCTTGTGCATCGGAAGAGCACAGAGACAAATTAAGAGAATAAAATGAAGCGGTTCTTAAATAGTGCGAAATCATACACTATAGAAACCGATATACAGCTCTTCCATCAGGTCCACCAAGACGAGGTTCCTAGGAATGACTTTGCAGTCACCACAGAGAGGGTGCCTACCGTTCGAGGGGGATAAAAAAATAAAAAAAGCTCATTAAACCAAACCCCATCAAAAATAACACAAAACAAAGGACGAATAAATGCACGCTCAGGTGCCAGGGGGAAGCTCGCTTCTCTCAAGGGCGAACGTCCCTCACAACTCCAATCACATTCTAATTGTTTCCCCAATTCTCTAGAATCTCTTTGCCAAAAGATTGAAACTTTATTCACGTGATAGCTTGGTCTCCTCTCTCAATGGGTCCCCAGACATATCCTAAATAAGGAATCATTGTATTATTGGCATGAATATCATGAAGCCTTTTTTCGAGTAATACTAAAGAGGATAACTTTCTTTTTTTCTTTTTTTTAAGAGCTCATCTGGCAACTGCCTACTTGGGCATAAGTCGCCGTATTAAAACTGGCCTAGTTCTAGGCTACTTTAAAATAAAATTAAAGAGAAAAAAACACCCCAAAAAGGGGGAAAGGAAGCAAGCTGGTGTGTCGGGGAGAGGTCCCACCGGCGCAGGAGCGTGAAACCAAAGGAAAGAAAAAAACAAATGCAAAAAACAAAACAAAACAAAAAAACAAACCTTGATTAAATAATAGGGAAAAGGCCGGCCTCCCCCAAGAAGTCAACAAGTCCACAAGTCAATGTGCACGAATCTGTCCCGAGTACAAGAGACAGGCGGTAGCGACCCCGCCCATCTCGGTACCGGCACAGGTATCGTGCGCGAAGATCACCCAGACTGGGACATTCGACAAGAATGTGCCGAACAGTCTGGGGATCGACGCAGTCGTTGAAATAGGGCTCAGGCGAGCGCTCCATCAAATAGCGATGCGTCACACGAGTGTGTCCGATTCGGAGACGACAGAAAGCAACCTAAAGCCGCCGCGGCATTGGGGGATAGGTCCATGGAAACAGTTGCGGCACAATGGCACGCAACTTTAAGTTCCCTTCGACCGTCTCCCATCTTCTTTGCCAAGCAGTCAAAAGAGCTGCCCGTATTCCTGCCATGTAGTCGGGGTGAGGAAGAGCGAAACGCTGGTCCGGTCGCAGAGTCCTCGCGGACTCTTTGGCGCTCTCATCGGCGCACTCATTCCCCACAATTCCTTCATGTCCAGGAACCCAGCAGAAGATAATCTCGACATCTGCCCGGCTCGCCAAAACCGTGGCGTCACGGATATCGCGAACCAGGGGAGGCGGAGATTCCAATGCCCCGATAGCACTCAGGGTGCTTTGTGAGTCGCTATAGATCACAATCTGGTCTCTGAACCAGGAACGTCGCGTAAGCTACCGTACCGAGTGTTGTATTGCTACCAGCTCGGCCGTGAAGACAGACGCAGCGCCTGGTAGAGCCCCGCTGACTTCAAACAGAGGGGATATGGCGTGGAAGCCGACCCCCTCTTGGGACTTGGAGCCATCCGTATACACTGGTACGGTTCCAGCGTGACACGATATGTGCTCCAAAAAGGTCGAACGCAATACTCCCGGCGCAGTACAAGCTTTGGGAGCAGAGGCGTGGCGACAAATAGCCAAATGTGGTACCCTCCAGGGTGGCGTCCTGGGCAGAACCAGGGGCGCCACCGTCCCGAGAGCAATATCTACCTCTCAAAGGAGTTTCCTGGTCCTAAAACCAAAGGACTTAGGGTATGACATGCGTCTCTCGGTGGCATAGGCACCATCGAAATCAGCTGCGGAAGCAGTGAGAGCTGTTGGTGACTGAGGGAGGCGCCGGGCTCACGCGTACAGGCGGGTGATGCACTGCACGCAGCGCAGAGCGAGTGGCATCTCTCCAGCATCGACCAACGAACTCTCAATTGGGGAAGTGTGGAAGGCACCGGTTGCAAGGCGAAGGCCGCTATGGTGGATTGAATCCACCTTCCGCAATAAACGCTCGGCTGCGGATGCATAAAACTCGCATCCATAGTCGAGCTTCGAATGAACAAAGGATCGATAAAAAAGTAGGGCAGTAGTCCTATCAGCGCCCCAAGCGCTGAACGTCACGGAACGGAGAATGTCCATGGCGCGGGTACAAGAGACCTTAAGGCTGCGAATATGAGCCTCCCAGGTGAGGCGTCGGTTGAATACAAGACCAAGTAAACGGTGCGACTCAACCGCATCCAGGCGCACCCCATTAAGAAATAAATCTGGGTCGGGGTGAAGCCGTGGATGACAGCAGAAGTGCACCACCTTAGTCTTGGCCAAAGAAAACCGAAACCTGTGTGCTTCGGCATAGCGAGAGACGCGGTTCAATGCCTGTTGGAGTCGACGCTCCAGAGTTGGCATCTGGCTGCCCCGAAAGAGATTGAAAGGTCGTCCACGTAGAGCGTAGCGAGAACATCTTCCGGCAGCAGCGAGGTGATGCCGTTGATGCTCAGGGCAAAGAGCGTGACACTGAGGACACTTCCCTGCGGGACACCCTCTTCCTGCTCCTTTGGGCCGGAAAGGGCTCCCCCCACCCGTACGCGGAATCGACGATCTCGCAAAAATTCAGATATAAACATTGGGAGGCGTCCCCTCGCCCCTATCGTGTGGAGAGTATCCATGATACCGTATCGCCATGCGGTATCATAGGCCTTCTCCAGATCGAAAAACACCGTGGCGTAGTGCTGTCTACGAAGGAAAGCCTCGCAGACAGCATTTTCCAGTCGGAGCAGAGCATCCGACATGGAGTGGAACTTGCAGAAGCCGCACTGTGCGGAAGACAGATGGCCTCAGCTGTCCAGGAAAAAGGCTAGTCTAACATTTACCAATTTCTCCATCAACTTGCACACGCAAGAGGTTAGAGAGATTGGGCGGAAACCGGTTGGAGTAGAGTGATCTCTTCCCGGTTTGCGAAAGGCGAGCACAGTAGCGATTCGCCAGGAGTCTGGGAGAAGATTTTACACCCAGATCCTGTTTAACAAATCTAAGAGAAAGGCCATGCCTCGCTCACGCATGTGTCTAAGCATGGCGTACGAGACATCGTCTGGACCATGGGCGGTGTCCGTGCACGAAGCGAGAGCGGAACGCAACTCACTCACAGTAAACTTGTCGTTGAAGGGTTCTCCGCCTCTGGAGGTAAAGTCCAGCCGGCGGCCTTCCGCGACATGACGACGTGCATTGAATGCTGGCGGAGCAGCATCACGGCTAGAGAATGCGGAAAAAGCGGTCGCTAAGGATTCCGCCACGGACGCGGGGTCCAAGATTGCGGTCCCATTCTCCTGGAGAACGGGAGGGGGGTCCTGCGAGAACTTGCCCCCAAATCCTTTTGACTTGCTTCCACACCTCAGCTAAAGGGGTCTTCCCGTTAAGTGAAGACAAGTATGCCCGCCAAGAAGAGCGGCGGGCGTGCTTCGAAATATACCGGAACCTACCCCCTAGCCCGACGAAATTCAGCGACAGTAAAATCGTTCGGGCGGCGCTTATATCGCATGTACGCATAACGCTTCTGTTTGAGGGCCGTCTCACACTCGGCCGACCACCATGGGAGTGGTCGGCGTGCAAAAAGACCAGACGTCCTAGGAATAGTAGTCAGGCCCACGGCGATGAGGTTGCCGGAGAAGAACTTAACGGCCTCATCTACCGACCTAAACTCCTCGACTGAGATAAAGAATTTAGTCATTTCCTGAATTGCAGGCCACCGCGCCCGCGCCAAGCACCACCGAGGTGGGCTTTCAGGCGGCAGTTGCCCTGAAAATGATATTTGAATGGGAAAGTGATCACTACCATGGAGGTCATCGACCACCCCCCAATCAAAATCAGGCTGTGCATCCGAAGAGCACAAAGATAGGTCAAGGCAAGAAAATGAAGCGGTTCTCATACAGTGATGCGTAAACTCATCCACGTTTAGGACACCCATCTCAAGCTCTTCGATCAGATCGGCAAGGACTTGTCCCCTGGGATTTATGGAGTAATCTCCCCAGAGAGGATGCCTGCCGTTCAGATCTCCAAGCAAGAGATAGGGCCTCGGCAACCATGCCACGACGCGGCGGAAGTCCCCCGCGTCGAAGTCTGCTGACGGTGGAATGTACGCAAAAATGATAGTATACCTCCTATCCAGGTGCAGCTGCACAGCCACTGCCTGAAAGGAGGTATCTAAAGAGAAAGGAAGAACGGAAACATCATGCCGGGTGTAAACTGCGCACCCCCCATCCCGGCCATCCCGCGGTGGTGGGGTCGCAAGACCCTTATACCCCGGAATGGCGGGCAGGGGGCACGCGCCTAGCATGGTCTTCTGCAAAACGATAGCTAACGGGAAACGGGACGAGACGAGCCTCCGCAGCTCCTCCCAGTTGGCCTGGAGTCCACGGCAATTCCATTGAAGGGATATGCCCTCCAGGCCTAGCTCGGAGGAGACGCGGGGCCCTCCTCAAACGGAAGACTCTCACGGGAATGGCCGTATGCTTTCGGGGGGCAGAACCCCGGGCGCTGTTGGCCGGACAAAGCGCTCAAGGCGCTGTCGCCTTTGAGGACTTATTGGGGGAGGTTGGGCTCGCCATGCGAGTCTTTTTCTCCCTCCGCCTCGTAACCTTAGGCGGGCGTTGCGGCTTTGGAGGCGGGGGCCCTCTTTTCAAGGAACCACCGTCTCCGAGCCACCCGCTCCACCTCGGGGGGTGGGTGAATAAGCCGAAGCTCTTTTGTTGCTGTTCTCCTTTCGGGGGTCAGCTTTAGGAACCCCGGAAGATGGCCTAGCGACCATCTTCAGGGGTGTTGCCTCCTGTGGGTTAACGACTTGGTGAAGGCGCGTGGCCGTTTCGCCTTACGGGAAACGGTCACGCTGGGGGAAGAGGGGGGAGCCCTGGTTTTAGCCAGGGCAGGGTATGAACCCTTTTTGCCGCCAGCTTTACCAGGGGAGCGCCCGGGTTGAGTAGAGCCCGCAGAAGGGCTCAGAATGGGCACGGAAACAACCGTGCTCGTTAGCCTGGATGAGCCAGGAGCAGAGGGTGCCTTTCTAACTATTGAGGCATATGACGTCCCAGGCAGAGCCGGGCGCGCCAGGACCAAGTCCTTAGCCTCACGGAATGAGAGTCGATCCTGGGCTTGAAAGGCCAGGATTTCTTTCTCAAGGAGATATGCACCACATTGCTTCGAAGAAGCGGGGTGCGGCTCTTCGCAATTGACACACTTGGCCACACACGATTTGGACTTATCGTGTGCGACCTTGGAGCAATTTACACAGACTTTGAGTGACCCCGACTTTGCACGTCTACATGAGCGATTGGTATGGCTGAAGCGGTGACAGTAATAGCACCGCCGCGGCAGTGGCACGAATGCCTTTACGCGTTAGCGGTACCTCCTCTTTTTTGGAGAGGAGGGCGGTGAATGAACCCGCTTCTCACCTCCGTCGGTAGAAGCCCCTAGGCCAGATGTACCGGCCTCCGCGAGGTCCTTCTCCGAAATGGAGAAGGTCCTGGTGGTCGCAGGGGCATCATCCGGAGGAGATCCCTCCCCTCCTTGTACTGCCTGAGAATTCCCAGCCGTTTGAGGAGGACCTTGCATAGGGGCGGATTCGGGTTCGGTGCTTGGCGCCGATCCCGGATTCTTCCCCATGGAAGGCCCTACCGTCTGAGGCTGGTTTTCCTCAAGGACCATGTCTATCACAGAAGGGGCCTCTAGTTGGCCATCCCCTCCCAGGACATCGCAGGTCCTCTTGGCAGCGTCATGAGTCTTTAGTGGGGAGGCACAGGCCTTGACCCCGGCAAGGTTCAATATTCTTGCCAGCAGGTCTTTTGAGGGAAGCGACCGGAGGGGCCTGGCTTCCCTCTCCCCCCTAAGGGAGTTTGCCCTACCAAGCCGCTTACACGAGGGGCGGTTGGCAATGGGCTGCCTGCTGGCTTTCTTGGCAGTCCCCTTAGAAAGAAAAGGAGGGACTGCCGCTGGAGATAGGGAGGTGCCAGAAAGCACCTCCAGAGAAGGGGGTGAGGGGGAGTCCCCTACACCCGTAGGCGTAGGAGAGGAGTAAGCCTCCTCTCTGGTTAAAGAAGTATGGAGGGTCCCCTGCGCAAGCACAAGGGGGGGAGACCTCCATTTTCTCGGTGGAGCTGCCCGAGGGCGGCTCCATTGATGTTCTTGGGGAAGTTGGGGGGTTGGGTTTTTTTTTATTTTCATCATTGGACATGGTGACCCTATTTGTGCTACGGACGCAATAGCTCATCACCTCTTGCAGTTGCCCGCACTACAAGAGGTGCTTACGGGCCTGGCCGAGCCAGGCGCTGCCATTTCGGACCACCCTTTCCGCCTGGTGGCTCCACCTTAGACACGGCGTAAAAATGCATAGAATGTAAAGAGGAGAGGAAAAGGGATGTGAGGAAGGTATGGGTGGGGATGAAGCAGGTTGTTAAAAAAAAACCCATCTTGAACCGGAGCTCAGGGTTTAGGGAACATTGTCCCCTCCCCCCTCAGCCCCGATCCGGGACGGTTGGCTTGATAAGAAGGTCAGTATCTACCCTGTGAAATTAGAGGCTGACCAGAGAAAGTTGTGGGAGAGGTTGTATGAAAAGAGAGGAAACAAGTGTTTTGAAGGAAGGAAGAGAGACTAAGCTGGGGCCGGACGGGGTGCTGAGTCCCGTCAGCACGGCGGACAGGATGGCAAATCGCCACGCCCCTTATGGGGAAGAGGATTACAAAGGTTGCCTTATTTGCTTGCAAGGTTATTTGATTTAAATCAGATTGATTTAACTCACTAATTTATATCATGAAATTATTACCAAGCTGACAGGCTTTTGGTCACAGAATCAGCAAATTTTAATGACTTTCGGAAAGGAGGTGATTTCGCCTGAAGCTTCATGATGATGGGAAGAAGTGATGAAATTTTCTCACTTGCGTATTCCATGGCAGTATTCACCTCTTCTTCGTTGAGGATTTTTTCCTGAAGTGAAGGGTGAAGCATGTTGGCTAGCAAGTGAGCCTTGGTGGCAAATTGCTCATACCTTTTTCTCACCAGTTTCTTCACTTGCTCATTGTTTTTTAAGTGTCTACTGCCACATAATTCTTTGAAAATATCCACTTATTGAGCGATGGTACAGTTTTCTCTCTGCACCTGGTCTAGAGACTTAGCTATTGGTTGCAATCTAGCCAATAGTTCCTAAGCAGATCGTTTTAGCCCAAGATTGGACACTATTCTTTACACCAGGGTCAATAATTTCCCTGTTGACTTCACATATCTTCATGATAATTGGCCAGTTATTTATATAGATTTTCAGAGAGTGAAATAGTGTTCCATCTAGTATCCTGGGGCATGACTAGACATTGACCACCTTCCTGGCGATATCTTGCTGCATCATAATGATTATTATGAAAATATTTTACTATACTAACCAAGTGCTCTTTTACATTATCAACCTCTAGGTCATGACCTAGTAGATTTAGAAGGTGTGCTGCACATCCATAGGTGAGGATGTTTTGTTGAGTGGATTCATCCAACAGTTTTCGCATCTTGATGACGTTTGCTGCGATGTCTGTCACGACAATTCCAACACAACAACCAAAATCTGTTTCAGACTTCTTTTGCCCCCGGACGGGTTCACACACACAGTAAACATCTTTGTTTGCTTTGTGACTCCTTAACAGTAACTGACTGAGGAGCCGAAAGGCTAGAGGCCAGTGCTCACTGGTAGAACCCCGAGCAGGCTTCAACGGGATGAAGTAGGCTTACAGAAAAGAAGGCTGCTTCAAGTTATGTGTAGTTTTAATTCACATATTCTAATTCTTTTTAGTTATAAATATGGTAAGCAATATTAGATTTCACATAAAACAATATAATAAAAATCAACATAAAATTAATTAAAAAATAGATTTAAAAAAATCTGATTTTTAAATTTTTTTTTTAAAAAATCAAAAAGGAATCAACAACCCTGTTCGCTTGTACATTTCTCTTGTTCAATCTATAATGGTCGATGCCTCCTTTCTTTTTTTATAAAGCGCCTGAAACTCAGATTTGAAAACTGGACCTTATCCAATATGGTCTGCCAACGCATTAGGTGGATTCAAACCCACCTCATCTTAGTATTTGAATGTACATACCTTAATAGAGCAAGAAACAACCTTGTAAATTATTACAATTAAAGAAGACCTAACTTTATCCAGAGATATATCATCATCATCATCACCATCAATAAATATATAATTTAAGAAGGGGATTTTTTTGAGTATTTGAATAACAATTTCATCTTAGTTTGGTTATGACTTATTTTTTTATCAAAGTTATTTCTAAGAATTTTTTTATAATATCAAAAAACAAAACGGTGAAGTTCAGAAATAAATATAAGTATCGAAATTTTGTGAATTTTTAAAACCCAAAGAATTACAAATGGTGAAGTTGAGAAAATTTATTTTTATATATATTCTTCTATAACTATATTTTAGCAACGTGACATTTTGAAAGGGGAGAAATTTAGTTTAGAGTTCCTTTTTAAAATCATTATAATTGGCAAAGTTCAGAAAATTTATAAAAATTTAACCATGGCTGCTTTTTTTTAGATTTTAAATTTTAATCTTAGCAGCGAAGCGCAAGCTCCCCTCGTAGGGGAAGTGGCGAAGCCATTGCTGGATCTCTCCTGAAAAAATTCCATACTCTAAAAAAAAATCCTTTACCATAAAATTAAAATTCCGTTATGGGTTCTTAAACTTGACAATTATATTTCAGGGGAGCTACATACTATCCTATTACATATACTAACATATCAGTTGAGCAACCCACAACTAAAGATTCTTTCTTTCTTTAACCTAATCTTGAACCTCTTCAATTTGTTTGTTGTTGTTTTTCTTTTTTATATCATGAAATTCTATTAATTTAAATATAAAGTTAAAAAAAAAGACACCATTACAACTAATACCTCGTCATATCTCTGACTATACAAGCTACTATCTTTTAAACTATCCAAATATAAATCATCAGTTTAATATACTACTAAGAGTATTTCATACAATTGTCTTAATATATATATACATGCATTGCACTCTGACTGTCGATGACCCCAACAGGTTTTTAACTCTAGATAAAAATAAACAGAATTAATAATAATAATTCGTGGTAGCATTCCAAGAGAGTAGTTGCGTGATGGTCAAGCAACCAGCATTTAGTCAAGATGTCCGAAAACGAGCTACGGAACTCCATGAGGGTGGAATTGGCTAGACACTGAAGAACATAAGAAACTAATGCCTTTAAAAGGCTAATCAAAGGCAGTTCCCGTCACATCGCGAAACGCCAGGGCTTATACATACACACCGTCGCTTTCCTATTTCGCAAGTGAAAATCCTGCAGGACCCATCTTAACTGCCCATATCCAAGACATCCACAAAAAAGGGTATCTGAACGCTCTGCCCAAACGATGGTGACTCAGAAATCGGAAACTACGAGAGAACTTAAGAAGTACCTAGAGGAAACAGGGACCAAGGTCATCAAACACACTATTACCAGAGCACTGTGTCGCGAAGTCATGAAGGAATCCCTTCGCGGACGGCCATGAAAAATCCTCTACTGAAGGCTACTAAGCACGTTCAGTGCGCGTTAAAGTATGGTTTGCAAAAGCCAGCTAATTTAGTCTGAGGAAACCAAAATTAAACTTTTCGAGAGGAATAACAATAGTCGTGTTTGGAGATAAAAAAAAATACAGGCCTATGTTCCAAATAGCACCATACCCAGTAAAGTTTGGCAGTGGAAGTATCTATAATGGTGTGGGGCTGCTGTGGATCATCAGGCATCGGGGAACTCCATATTATTAAATTAGCATAGGTACCCGGAGTTGCCCGGGGTAAAATTCCTGTCGCAAATAAATACAGATGCATCTTGTTTGAAATTCTTATATTGTGGCCCCAAAATATTTTTATTATTATTATTATCTGTAGGGTGAATGAATATGCTGGAGAGTTGCGTACTCTTCCTCTCATGTAATACCATAAAATATACTTACAATGAGTAAACATTCCATACATCGTGCGCTCGGCAGTTTACGCACACGCGTGAATGATCGTTAGTTATGAAAGAAAAACGTTATGGCCGCATAAACAGATCGAGCGTCTTATAGATACAGATAAAGATGGATTCGTTGATATATTAAAATATTAGAAAAAAATTGATTAGCTCAGCTCTGAAGATGAAGAGAGGTACAGGGGTTGGGGGACGAGCTACCAGGAGAGCCCTATTCCCTAGTGGAAGACGGTGCTCCCGGGAAAATCAAGTAGCCTTATATAGATAACAAAAATTAAACTACCCCATCATACACATGAAAGAACTACACGGAAATGACTCCACAAAAAGACTCCACGAAATAGACTCCACGAATATGACTACATCAAGAAAGGCGTAATGCCCAGATAATAATAAAAAGATAAATATAAGACAAATTAAAAGAGGCGAAGTGCCCAAACGCTAAATGATATACAACAAAAACCAAAAATAGATAAAAAGAGGCGAAGTGCCCAAATAAGAAAAGTAATAAATACTAATCAAATAAATAAATAAAAAGAGTCGTAGTGCTCAACACAAACAAAACAAAATAAATAAAATAACAAAAGTTATAACTAAAAGAGGCGTAGTGCCCACAACAGGCGAAAATAAACAAAAATGAACCAAAAGAAAAGTAAAAACAAGGCTAACGAGTTAGCAAAAAACATAATTGAAAGCCTTGAATGCCTTAAAAGATATCAATAAAGAAATAAGCAAACAAAAAGGCAAGAGTAGTAAACAACCACAAAAGTGTGAGCTAAACACTGACACCAACGAAAGTGGAGGATGAAGAAAGAACCACAAAAAAGTAAGACGCCTGTATTTGCCCTCTGCACCAGGGCAAATACGAATTTTCTTCATATCTATCTACATCTACTACATATTTCACCACTTATTATATCCAATCAAATCAAATCAGGGGTTGGACAAAATAATTGGAACACGTGTTAAATTCAAGACATACGAGGGGGAGTCAAAAAGTTCTCAGATAAATGGCATAAAATTTTTATTTGTAATAATACTGTAATCATTTTTCTACATAAGCTCCATTAACATCTATACACTTTCTTAATCTATGAATCCAACGGTAAAGACCATCTTTGTAGAATTCACGGGGTTGTCTCTGGCACCAAGTAATGACCTGCTTTTTTGCTTCATCTAATGATTGAAACCGGGTTCCTTTTAGGTGTCCCTTTAAATTTGGAAACAGAAAAAAGTCAGAGGGTGCTAAATCAGGGCTATAAGGGGGATGAGCAAGAGTTTCCCATCGAAATTCCCGTAGCTGAGATCTCACAGCTTTGGACGAATGTGCAGGGGCATTGTCATGGTGGAACAAGATTTGCTTGTGGAGCTTTCCTCGTCGTTTTTTGGCTATTGAAGTTTTCAGCTTCCTTAAAACTCCTTCGTAATAGCTGGATGTAACAGTTTTTTGTCCTTCTAAGAAGTCTATTAAAATAATTCCCTCCGAATCCCCCAAAACTGTAGCCATTATCTTCTTAACGGACCTCTCTGTCTTGAACTTGATAGGCCCTGCTGCCCCCCTTGGGTGCCACTCTTTTGATTGATTTTTACTTTCAGGATCAAACTGATACACCAAGGTTTCATCTCCCGTTACGAGGCGCTCAAAAAAACTATCCTCGTTTGCTTCAATCTTGGTCAAAATAGCCAAAGAAAGGTTGGCCCTATGATTCAGCTGGTCTTCTCGCAACGCTTTTGGGACCCAACGTGCTGAAAGCTTGCTCAGGCCAAGATTTTCAGTTAGAATTCCAAATGCTGAGCCATGAGAGATTTCACATGCATTGGCAACTTCATCAATAGTAATACGGCGATCTTTATCCACTAGATTCCTCACAAGCTCGACATTTTCTGGGTTAATGGAGGTGGAGGGTCTCCCTTCACGTGGATCATCTTCAACTTCTTCTCTGCCCCCCTTGAAGCGCTTAATCCAGTCGTAAACTACTGCTCTACATGGCGAAGAGTCACCATAAACCTGTTGTAGAGCGTCAATAATCTTAACAGGCTTCCAATCAAGTTTAGTCAGGAATTTAATGTTCGCTCTTATCTCAAAATTTGCCATTTTATGGGTTCAAAAAAGTAACCTTTTTGAAGCACATCTAATACAAAGAGTCTCGACAAATTGAATGACGAATTTTGTAGGAATTGTTCAGAAAACATGAAAGTCGTGTTTGACCCTGTATTTACTTGTACAAAATCGAACATTTCAATAATCTGGCATTTGTCTGAGAACTTTTTGACTCACCTACGTATTTATTTAATACGGAGTTGGTCCTCCCTTTGGTCTCTGAACAGCGTCGATGCGTCTTGGAATTGATTCATGCATCTTCCTGACTTCATTGAGAGAAATCTTAAACCATTCTTCTTGCAATACCTGCTTCAGCCGTTTCAGACACCACGGTGGAGGGTAACGATTTCTCTAACTTGTCGCTTCATGACGCACCACAAATGATCAATAATATTAAGATCTGGAGATTGTGGGGCCACTCCATGTGTTGTAGCTCACTCCTATGCTCTTCATATCAAGTCTTAACCACATGAATGGTGTGTATTGGGGCATTGTCATCTTGGAAAAAGCACTCACCATCAGGGAATAATATCTGGACCATGAGATGGACTTGATCCTCTAAAATATTCAGATATTCGTTGCTGTTGATCCTACCATTCAGGGCAACGATCGGACCAAGAGAATTCCAAGATATGGCTGCCCAAACCATCACTGACCCTCCTCCGTACTTCACTCTAGGAAGAAGGCCGTCAAGATTAAAAGCTTCCCCGGGCTGCCTCCACACATAAACTCGCCCTGCAGAGGGGAAAAGAGTAAAAATGGACTCGTCGAAGAATATCACTTGCTTCCATTGGTCTGTCGACCAGCCCTTGTGATCTATATACCAGTTCAACCTTTTCTGAATGTTTTGATGAGAAAGCAGAGCTTTATTGATGGCGGCTCTTCCATGATACCCGGTTTTATTGAGCTCTCGGTGAATAGTTTTGGTCGAAACTGGGTTAGTGAGACATTGATTGAACTCTGCACTCACTTTAGGGGCAGGTGTCCGGGGACTTAGAAGTCTTGCCAGAATTACCCCTCCTGCTGGAAGTTTTGTCCTGTTTCTTGAATTCTGTCATGGTCCTTGATATGGTAGCTCTCGAAAAAACAAGGAGTTTAGCTGTTCCGGTGACGAAAGCTCCTGCAATTCGAGCTCCAACAATTTGCCCCTTTTCAAACTCACTGAGGTCACGCATCTTGGATCTATACCACGATCTGAAAGAGAAATACAAATAATCATTAAAGTTGATAATTAAAACTCTGTATCTACAATAAAAAAAAAACACTCACAATGAAATTTGGATGAATATTCGTAAAATAATGGCTCATTGAAATAATATTGGTGTTAAATTTCTACCGTTCCAATTATTTTGTCCAACCCCTGTATATTCCAACAAGTTAATGATCCTCAGCACACAGTTAATGAAATATAGTCATTCCCTCCACATCAATCCGATAGAGAATCTGTGTAAAGGGCTCAAGTCGAAGATCCAGAGCAGAGATCCGAGAAATTTAGAATAATTAGAGGCAATTTACATTGAAGAATGGAGAAAGATCTCAGTAAAAAGTCGAAGGAGGATGATTATCAACTATCCAATAAAGATGATGCTACGAAATATTTATTAGTTAGTGATAAGGTGGAAGTGTTGTATACTGTTGCCCTCAGGTGATTAAATTATTCTGAAATAGCTAATGCATTAGGTATTTTCCCCAAATTTAGTATTTGTTCTTTCGTTAACAAATACTAAATTTATATATTTATTTTAAATGTAAATTAAAATATTTTGGATATGTTGTATACTCTTTGCACCACACACTCATCCACACATCTTTTAATCCTCTATTTTCACATATTTCTTCACAGATCTCTCCGTTCAAAATATCCACACAATACGGCCTCGATGTTATTGCGCTTTAAATTCGAAGGAAAAAATAATGCTGCTCCGGTTGAGGTGACCTTCAGAGAGCATAGGGGTGGGGAGACGACACTTGGTTAGAGATGGCACCGCTTATGGGGGGGGGGAGGGGCTTCCAGAGAGATGGTGAAGGAGTAACCCCTTCACCAGGTGAACTAAGTCAGGGAGACCCCATTTTACTCCTGGGTGGCAAATGCTTAACGCTCTCACCGGGAACTCCATCTGGATGGGGTCAATGCGTACCAATTGGGGAGGTTTACCACCGCCTCTCCCAGACGCGCTTCCGGGAGCTAGTCGCAAAAATAAATAGGATTGAAAAGGGGTAGGGGGAAATAGGCAGTTAGAAACCTACATTTCCCATCCTAGCTGAGAGGGGAGACCCCGCACCGCTCTCCTCCCTTTTTTCAATCACGACGAGAGATGAATGGACGAAAGCTGGTGGGCGATTGCCTGCAAAATTAGCTTCTGGACCCCCCAAATATAGGGCGAGAAGAGAGGTAAAGAGAGTGGCGAAAAAAAAGCTAGAATAGTTTACATGAAATTAAGCTTGGGTATTCTCAATCTAGTATGAGACTAGCTGGGGACACTGGGGTCGGAGTGGGGGGGGGTGCAAGGTTTCACTAGTTTACACGCCCCACCCCTCTTGCGTGGGCACAAATAACGAAGGGGCTAGGGATAACACAACCGCATATGGGTTCATGACCCGGGAACCCCCGAGATCTTAATCCGATCGGGAACCTTTGGGCGATTCTCAAAATGACCGGTTTAGAGAGTTGGACCCCGCAAATTACGCCCCCCCCCCTCGCCCCGCCCCCAGCACCGAGTGTTATTAAGCCCAAAAATTGAGAGTCATCGCTCAGAATTCGCTCCTGAAATTGCGATCCGAACGAATCCCATGATATTTTTTTATCTTTAGGAAGGGGGGAGGGGAGGATAAATCCTTTGAAATTTCAAATCAATTTTGATTGGTCTCTAAGACGCCCCGAGAACACGAGAGAACAGTGCAGTTAAATAATTTTGAAACAATAAAACTTAGGAACGCACATTTGAGCTCTGATAAGACTTTTTAAAGTCCGGCGGGATAAATGGCGCTGTGGAAATAGACGAGGGGCGATTGGGGAGAAGAAAATTCTATCAGAGGCCTCATGTAGAGTGGCACTGGTGTTTGGGGGAGTGGGGCGTAGATTAGGGAGATGTTAGGGTGTAAGGTTAGGTGGAGGGGGGGATAGGCTAGATTAGTGGGATAAACCTGGTTAGTGTGATAGGTTAGGGGGATAGGCTGAGTTAAGGGGATGAGATAAGTGGATACGTTAGGGAAATAAGTTAGGTGGCCTACCTAGAATGTCTTCGTATCTGGCCTACCGATGCATTGGCAATACTTAGGCTTACCAAACGTCTTGCATTTTCCGGGATTGCCCGCATTTTAGTATTTTGGGAACTTTTGTCCCGCAAGAATCATTACCCAATGCGGGACAGTGTAAACCCCCGCATTGGCAAAGCAGGCGGCAAAGATGTCCATCAATTTGAGTAATCACTAGGTTTTATAGATTTGGCAACATTGCACAACGTCGCATCATTCGTCAAACAAAAAATAGCCTCCAGTCATTCCCCATCTCTCCTAATTTGTGTAACGTGACATGTGTCAAAGTTTCAATTCACTTTTCGAGTTACCCCTATTTTTTTTTTTAATGGTTCTAAAAGTGTTGCTTTAATGAGGATAATGAGAAAGAATATCCATTTATTAGAAAGGCAAATAGTGAAAACATGGTAAGATGTGACATGTTTTTCTAGATACTAAATTGAAAATAGCGGGGGAGAATGATATTAAATGCCATTTTAACTCGGATAAACAAACGCCCAAATGTTTCTGCGTCATCAATCATGTCTTTGAATTGTCTTGGATGAAGAGAATAAAAGCACAGCAGTAGCAGAAGGAACCAATCTTTTAAGTCTACAGATTGCACTTCAAAACTGATAAGAAAATGCTTCAATAAAAAAAAAGATTCTTGCGCCAAAACAAAAACGGCAACAATTTTATCTAATGTTTTTCAGTCTGATGTCCTAAAGTCATTAGACGATGATCTCTCACCTGCGAAATGCGTAACAATTTTTAGTGATTGTTCCAACCATGGGAATGTAAAAGCGTGCATTTTATTGGTTAGGTATTTTTTGCCCACTAATGGAGTTATTAATATAAAAGTATTAGATTAGAAGTGGAAAGTTTAGTCGGTGAGACATCGGAAATATTTAATTTGATCGAGAAAACGAGATTCGCGTAGTTTGTTGAATATATTGTATGCACTCTGTGTGCACAATACAAATCCGAACTTTGGGGGGTAATTAATTGGCGTCGATTGTCCAGCCCATATTTTAAATAACGCTTTGAAGAGTTCATGTGATTGCTTGCCTATTGATATAGATGTAGCGGTTGTAAAAATCTACTCATTGGCTTTACATATATACAGTCAGAGATGAAGAACTAAAAGATATTTGTGATTCTGTCAACGTAGCGTTTTAACATGTTATGATACAACAAGACCAGGTGGCTATCTTTTATGCCAGCTACTTAAAAGAATATTCGACTATTCAAGCCCTTAAAAGTATATTTCTTGTCCCACAATCACTGCCCTACTATTCTTAAGACAATTTTTATAAAATTCATGTGCCAAGCCACTTCTGTATTTTGTACACAATCAGATTTCCTTATTCCATGTGGTATCGCAAAAGGCTTATTCACCCGAAATTGCCAATATCCTTAATGATTTAAAAAGCTGAAATTAATAAAATGAAAACAAGAGTCATCTTTGCCCTTAACTGTGGATAAAATGCTGAAGGATTTAGAGAGACAAGGAAAGGATATACAAAGCTTTAAAACAGCTATTTTTTCATTCTATAGTCAATGTGTAGATTATTTGAACGAGTGGACTGCATTTTGAAGAGATGGAAAATTTCAACTGGATATTTCTCACAGATTAATTCATTGGATAGCAGCTAAAGAGACGCTTGAATTTATTCTTGACAAAAGACCTAATTTACTTATAAATGATAATGATCTCTTTGATGAAGTAACTTGTGTAAAAAAATTGTGACAAAAGGAAAAATTAAAGAATGGAATGACTGTGAAATTGAGGTTGACAGAAAATGGGTTGAGATATTTGACCATTTCAAAAGTAAGAACTTTCCATCTAAAAATATTTCAAAGATAGTATAATTCTTTTAGAGTGTACCAGGATTAAATGCGCCAAAAGAAAGGGTATTTTCATTGATGAAAAAAATTACTGAACAGAACAAAAAAGCAACTTAAAGAACAACAGTTTGAAAGCGGCGCTATTAACTACGAGCAATTATGAAATGAATTGTTTACAATTTTCTTATTATCTAAGCGTATTAAATTATTAATTACAAACTTCGTTTGTTAAATCATTTTTCGATATATATATAAATATATATATATATATTATATATATATATATATATATATATATATATATATATATATATATATATATATATATATATATATATATCCAAAAAAGTACAGTAGCGTACGTGTAACTATAGGGATAAAACCACAGTAATAGGACTAATTTTATATGCGAAACTAGGTTACGACGGAGAAATCCGTCAGGGTCAGTCGCTAGTGAACAAGTGAGATACAGAAGTTGCTTAACGTACAAACACACAAATATCAGTGGTGCTAAGGTGGAAAATGCGAGAAAGTCTCGGCATTTTTGAGAAACGGAAGTATGAATTTCTTGCTTATTAAGGTATTAGTATTGAATTGGTCGTCGGAAGTATTAAAGTTGGGAATTTCTTTTATAAGTGCCGATTCAATTAAGCCTCGATGTATATAAGTGTGAGACTTATAAACTATTTTAGCATTATCAATATCAATTTGAGGATTTTCATTCGACATATGTAGAAATTCACTCGAGGAGAGGGACACCACGTCGCATATTGCATTTATGTTCATTCATTCGCTAGGAAAATCTGTTGCTTTCACCGATATATAATTCATTACATGATTTGCATGGAATAAAATAAACTCCCTGTTCTTTATCCATCGATCTATTTTTGGATAGGCTATTTCTGATCGTATTCTCGCACTGCAAGGAAACATTGATGTTGTTGGTCCGTGCCAACTTTTTGAAATTGATTAACTGGGGGGAGTATGGAAAGGTAACATAATATTTGTCACATCTGTTTTCCTTATAATTGGCTGGGAAGTAATAGATAGTTCTGGCTTTATAATGACACTTTTCTATGAACCAAAGGGGGTATTGCAGTACAATGAATGTTTGGATGATTGTATTAATTTCGTCTTGCTGAAACAAGGATCACAAATGCGATATGCTCTCAGGAACATGGAAGAAACTACATACCCTTTTAACGGATTCATCGTAACACGAGAAATAATGAGTATCGGCATTAGAATTAGTTGGTTCCCGATAGACGGAACAATATACTTTGTCGTTTATTTTAGATGTTTTTACGTCCAGAAACGGCAATGAGTTGTTCAGTTCCCGTTCTACTTTAAATATCATAGTTGGGTGGATCTTATTTATTTTTTTAAAGAAAGAATCAAATCTGTTATCATTGATGGGTCATGTGGCACATATATCGTCTACATAGCGAAACCACGTTATGGGATTGTGTAAAATGGGGGGAAGGAGGTGCTTTTCAAAATCCTCCACAAACATTGCATATTATCGGGGAAAGGGGATTGCCCATACTCATGCCATATTTCTGCCTGTAAAAACAATCTTGAGCTCTGAACACATTGTCCGTCACACACAAACGAATTAACTTTACATTTTTATTACACGGTAGGGGTAATGTTAGGTTAGACAAAGGCATGTTTTTCCTAATCACATCCAGAGCTTCATCAACGGGAACTTTTTTTAAAAGGCTTTTGACATCAAGACAACAACTGTTTATTCGATACGTCAACCTCTTTAATTCTATTCATAAAATCACCAGAATGGATAATGTGAGCATCAGAAATGCTACCAATTAATTTAGATAGGATTTTCGCTAACCATTGAGAGAGTTTGTATGCATGAGATCTTACCCTGGAAATTATTTATATATATATATATATATATATATATATATATATATATATATATATATATATATATATATATATATATATATGTGTGTGTGTGTGTGTGTGTGTAATAGTATAGGTATGCCTGGCCGTATGTACCTTATTATTACCTACATATAATCGTGTTTATAAATATGTAAATGGTACCGTCCCTCATTGGGTCCCCCGAAATCTGGTAAGTCTAGCAATACTAGTAACCCTTCAGAATTAGCAGTGGTGTCAAATTTCAAAACAGCCAATACTTGATTGGGCTTCAAATTTGTCTAGGCTACTCGAAAAAATTCTCACTTTGCTTCTTATTCTTAGACTACGGTACTCGTAATTTTCCAACCCGTTATTTTGTTTCTTAAAGTTTGGCCACAGGGGTTCGCCTTCTGGTGCCAACAGAAACCCTACATTTTATTGAAATTAAGGTCAGATTCACATATAACAACTTAAATTACATAGGAAAACAAATCATTCTTTCTATTTTGGTGGAAGGGTTACCACAAGTAGACGTTCGGGGAAGATTCTCCAAGTAGACACTCAAAAGGGGAAGATTCTCCAAGTAGACGCTCAAAAGACACTCCTGTATACACTCGAGGGGAGCAAACACCTGGGGGGCTGAGACTGTGCGCTTCTTCTGGACGGGTCCTTCGACCCTGACGCCTTCGTTCCAAATAAGATCCTAGCTGCGGGCCGGTATGACACCGTGTTCTATCGTTCGAGGATATGCGCCGTCAGTAGATGATTCCACAGACGTCTTAAAAGAGGCCGCCGAATACCTTCTGTATTTTCCGGGCTTGGCTCACTCGGGAGCAACCTAGAGACAGCTCACCACCACGACTTGGGGTCTTCTCCAAAAGGGGATGAGGTACGTCTTCGGGACTCTTCCTTGGGTGGATTCTGACGGAATACTTCCACGATTAATTTTGCGACGGGGAATATATAGGCGTTCACCGCAACTCCTTTATTTGCTAACGGAAGCAATTAAGCCCTGCCTCACCGCCTCGGCTTTTATAGCTCGGCGGCGGGGTTTTAATGGTCCAACTGAACCGAAGAAATTCTCGCCTAATCTCGCCGGAAATTTGCCGACGGGCGTAGGGCATTGTTCTCCCCGATAACTCGTTTCACACGACTCCTTTAAACAAGATCTTACTCGATCTCTCTTTCTTCGACAACCATGTTTATTACTTTAATTATTATTTTGTTTTATTTTTATTTTTTAAATTAAATATGATTATTTACCTTAAAGTGTCATATGACGAGTATATTTTTGCGACAGCTTGCAAAAATTCTAGGCAAGAGTTATACTAATCTATAACCGTCTGTCTCTATTCAAGATTACAGGTGAACGGTAGGTCACTTTTAATATTTATGGAATACTTAAACACCAATTAAAAACTTTAATAAAAGAACACCGTAAATTTGCTCCGACTCTTTTTAAAGCCACGATGTCACCGAATTTCCTACGACCGCTAGCGTCCGGCATGCTTACCCTCACGCACTGGTCAACTGCAGAAGACACTTCAATTGACTTGAAGTATCGCTTCATGGAGAGGGCAACCGAAGAATCTACAGTTTCGCCTTTTTATCAGAGAGCCAGACACACCTCTCTACCTTATTCTACCTCTACTAGCTTGCATCCTCTTTTTCTCGCTCATCATATCGCAACTTTACTTCCCCACGGGAGACTAAATGATTAATACTTTTGATCGTCTTGTCATATTTTATATGTCTGGCTAAGTTCAGAGGCCTAATGTCTGGTTGGTAAAATGCCACTCATTCCTAGTTCAAACTACAGATACCCTTCACTTGAGAAGACATAATTTGAGGCTCCAAAGGAAGCAGGTTTAAGGAATAACCCATAGCCCACTGCAGAATTCGGGGCTCATAGGAATCATGGACAATGGGACGACACTGCAACCTCTAGGTCTGCCGAAAAAACACCCTGGAGGCCCGGCTATGACCACAGAGTTATATGCAACTGTCTGTGTGCGCTGGAAGCAGTATCGATAAACAAACCCATGAGGAGCCGGGCCCCCGGGTGGTGGGAGATGATTTAACTACCACCCATAAAAAGTACGCCGTGAGACATCCCTTACGGGGGAGGGGGAGACGGTCCTACGCGGGTCGATTCATCCAATCAACCATGGCAGTAAACCCATACGGGACAGATAAAACATTCCCAAAGAGACGGGGTGAATTTTTAAAAAAAGAAGCTTTTTCCCAAGCAAATAATAAGCAGATCAGATTTTCTATAATCGAGACATTAATAGGAAGAGGAAGGCAATGAGTAGGGAAACAGGTCTCTTCTAAAGCCTAATGTAAGATATGGAAGCCGCCAAGAGGGTTGCGCTCAAGGTTCTCGAGGGACAAACGAAACCGACCAGAGAAAAGACACTTCACAGCATCTATCGAAGTTGTGGTATTAAGATTAAAACATCAATATAACCCGTTACGTTGCTCTTTGCGATACCAAAAAATACCTAAGCAATCGACTAAGCGAAAACGCCATGCAAAGCTATGGAAAATTGGAGCCGCCGCCCGAACTTCGCTCTGCCGTCACGGCCAAAAGATTGGTGATCTAAAGGTGCCTCGATCTTTGGCTAGGGAAGCTCACCGCCGAACAAATCAAGACTGAAATCGATAAGAATAATCTTTGTCTAAAGTCGATGAAGTCTGTTGTGAAAGCATCTTCTGTATGAGTCTGTTGTGAGAGCGTCTTCTGTATGAGTGTTGTGAGAGCATCTTCTGTATGAGTCTGTTATGAGCGCGTCTTCTGGATGAGTCTGTTGCGAAGAGTCTTCTGTATGAGTCTGTTGTGAGAGCGTCTTCTCTACGAGAGTGTCGTGAAAGCATCTTCTCTACGAATCTGATGTGACGGCATCTTTTGGAAGTTTTCTTGTGAGAGCGTCTTATGTATGTCTTTTGTGAGAGCCTTTTGTGTACAAATTTGTTGTGAGAGCATTTTGTGTACGAGTTTCTTCTGAGAGCTTACTCTGAACGAGTCTGTTATAAGATCGTCTTCTCTATGGATTTGTTGTTAGAGCGACCTCTGCACGAGAGTGATAAGAGAACATTTTCTATACTAGTCGGTTGTGAGAGCATCTTCTGAACGAGTCTCTTGTGTATCTTCTCTACCAGCTTGTTGTGAGAGTCTTCTGTATAAGTCTGTTTTTAAAGCGACTTATATACGAGTCTGTGAGGTCTCATGTACAGGCTGTACATGTATGTATTGAAGGTATCTTCTATCCGAATCTTATGTGATAGCGTCTTGTGTACTTGTTTGATGTAAGAGCATCTTCTAAATGAGTCTTTTCCGCTACCATCTTTTGTATGAGTCAGAAAGTTTCTTAAGGTGTAAGAAGATGAAAATTAGTCTTAGTAGTTATAGGAGAGCGTTAAAATATGAAAAAAGTGTGGAGACATGTGTTGAGGCAAGATGTGTGTATAGTTTCCAGGTGACTGGATGGTCCTTTCCTTTCTCTCTCTTGACAGTTTCTACTCCGTTCCGGCTATGCTCTTCTAGTCTCTATCTAAACACACAATATTATACCCGGTTAATCCTTTTAATTTGCTTTCACTTAATTCGTCCGCAGTCTTTCTCTTGCTTACTACTTACAGGATTACACAAACTGTGGGACTGTATTCATTTCTATCGTTCTTTTACTCCTAGGAAATTGATATTTCGTCCCAATTCCCTCTCTTAATCTCAATCCGCCCTCACAAATATTTCTCACTTCTTTCTCGTTCTTCCTCCAGACCTTCTATGTAATTCTTCCTGCCTTCTCATGTCCCTCTTAGTGCCTGTAATCCATCGGGTACCCTGGTTTTGTATGCTCTGGAGTTTGCTGATAACACTCTTCGAAGTACCATGTAGCGGAACCGTGAGATACAATAGGGTGGCTCTGACCATCGCCAAGTAAAGTTTCTTCTTGTGTGTGGGCGACAGTCCTGAAAACCTCCCTACCTAAACCAACTTCACCTTAGCTATTCTTATCCTTTTCGCTACCTGCATTCTGTATCCGCTTTTACCTATTTTAAGGCTCAACACCTTACCTTCTTTCCAATGTTCGTATCTCTTGCCCTCAACCCTTATGCTCTATGCCTTCCTCCTGTTGAAGGTATCACTACGAACTTATCGCTATTAGTCTTCCATTTACTCATGTACCTATTTAAGTTCAAGATCTCTTTTGCTGTATTTTTGGCCGCCTTCCTTACTGTTCCCGACGAGGTCGCAATATTATGGGTGACGTTGTCCGGCTAAGGGAGAATGACGAATAATTTGTATAAGGGGCGTAGAGGACTGGGGAGAGACAGTTCTCTTGAGGTATCCGCTCCTTTTTCTTAAAGATGGGGTGTTCGAAGCAACCAAACACCATATAGTCTTTCCTGTCGCCTATGAAACTGCATAACAACCTAGTCATTTTATCCCAAAGTTCCATCCTTAGCAGCTTATAATTGAGATCATCCCTCCACACCTTATCAAACGCCTACTGAACTTCACTCACTCTTTGCTTTGGCCAACTTCTCCGTTATCAACGCTAGTGCCATCTCCATGCCTTTGTTTTTTTCTGAACACGTATTGTTGGGGGTTAAACTTAGGGTTCGTCTCGAGGTGAATCATCAATCTGTTGCTCACATTTTTTAGTCGCGTACGAATCTAGGCGCGGGCGACTCTACATCTCACTATATCGGTCGGTCGGTTCCCGTTTTGCTTGTTTTTATAATAACATCATAACTATTCGGCCGATTCTAAGGAAATTCGAAAAACTTGTTGTTTTACATTCTCTCTCGAATGCTATAATCGTCAAAGTACTCCCAAGATTAGCCCGGGAATTATTTTGTTTTAGCAATAACATCATAACTATTCTGCCCATTCTAACGAAATTTGAAACCCTTATGTTGTTTTACATTCTCTTTCGAATGTTATAATTGCCAAAGTCTTCCCAAGGTTAGTCCTGAATTATTTTGTTTTGGCAATAACATCATTACTATTCTACTAGACTAGATTAGGCTATAATATGCTATACTCTACTAGGCAAGCCTAGAATAGGCTTGCTAGGCTATACTATGCTAAGCTATGCTAAGATATAATGTACAAGGGTAATATATACTATGCTAATTTAGGCTACAAAATGCTATGCTAGGATAGAAAATAGTATTTTAGGCTAGACAATACTAGGCTATGCTTGACTAGGGTATAATATGATAGTATAGGCTATACTTGTCTAGGATAGATAATGCTAGGCTAGGGTATACTATGCTAAGCTATACTAGGCTAGACAAAGCTATACTATGCTATGATAGGGTAAGTTAAAGTATAATAGGCTAGGGAGGCCTATGCTAGTCTATGTTACGCTACGATAGGCTAGCTAACCAAGGCTATAATAGGCTAACCCATGCAAGGTTATTCTAGTCTACGGTATGCTATGCTATACTAGTCTAGGCTATAATATGATACGCTTGGCTATATTATGTTAGGTGTGGTTATGCTAGGATAGGCTATACCAAGCTAACTTATAGTATGCTCGGCTAGTCTATCGTATGCAAGGATGTATTGGCTAGGCTATAGTAGCCTATTCTAACTTGCCTTACTAGGATAGGCGACGCTAGGCTAGGCTCTGGCATGCAATGATAAGCCATACCTGGTTAGGGTAGGCTAGGCTATAGTAAACTAGGTTACACTAGGCAATGCTACGCTAGGCAAGGCTATACTATAATATGATAAGTTAGACTAGGGTCTACTAAGCTACGCTAGACTATACTAAGCTAAGGTAGTATAAAGTAGGCTATACTAGGCTAGCTAGATTATACTAAGCTAGGCTAGGTTAAGCCCGGCACAGCTAAGCTATTCTATTTTAGACTAGGCTATCCTAAAACAGGGTAGGTTACACTATGATATGCTATGCTATGCCAAACAATACTACGCTACGCTATGCTATGCTAAAGTATGTGGCTATACTATGCTATTTTAGGCTAGGTTAAACTATGATATGCTATACTATTCTGTGGTATACTATGCTGTGCTATATTATGCAATGTTGTGCTATGTTATACTATTATATGCAATAATATTCTAAAATATAGTATGCTGTAATCTGCTATGGTATATTGTGTTCTACTATGGAATACTGTGCTATTAGTGTGTGTCAACCTTTTCAACGTTCTAATTACATAAATGAGGAGGGTTCAAAACTTGCAGCCCTACTTATGAATTCTAATTTTTTTTTATTTTAATATAATTTTATTTCTACTTGGTTAGCTACTTAAAGTTTTTGACTTATTTTTGTCATCTTTGGGAATTAAATGACTACTATTATATTAATAATTATATCTATTTCACTTTTTTTTCTTATTTCACCGTTTAAAACATATTCATCAGTGCGCTGAAGGTTACGTGTACTATCATCCTACCAGTGGGATTTGACCTACAATTGCTTTTAAAATTAGGACAAGACTAGCGACATTCATACATTTGAACACCTAAATTGAAAATTGCAGAGTTGTTGGCATCTCAATTCCAAACTCTTGCTGACGTTCTGAAATGTGGATGTGAGAAACTACCCAGCAGCCAATCGTGCAAAGGATTTTTACCCTAAAGTGCTTGAAAAGTTGGGGACGAGGGAACAGTTCTTTTCTAGCCCCGTTTTCAATTCAAGAGTCACAATCTTAAACAGATCCAAAAGAACTGGGAGCAGGCCAAGAACATATCTCTTGGGAGAGGAGAGCTACAGGCCTAAGACACTTTCATTACAAAAACTAGACAACCTGTTGATGTCCTCAGGCGAAAGTGTAAAGTTGTTTTTTGCTGTGAATTTGGCTTCCCTGGTTGCAAAAACGAAACTCAAATTAATTCAAATCCCCGATGGAGATGAAGATCTCTGTGTAAGAACTTGCTTTCATTAAAGGTCAGAAAGAAATGATTACTTCTTTTGGACCACATCAGGCTTGCTTTCGAGATTAACTTGAGTAAAATAGGAGAAGTAAAAGCGACAAGAAGGTGAAGGAAGAAGAGTTGCTTATTATAAGTAGGTTAATGTTTCAATGCCATCAAGTGAAATAATTTTATCCTGAAGAAAATGAAGAACAAATAGCTGATGCTCAGGATGGAAAGGATTGAATTTATGAAGTGACATTATAAATACCAACCACATCTTCAAACTCCATTAAAAAGCAACCCAGGAATTAATATTTTTTGGGAATAACATCATGACTATTGAGCTGATTCTAACGAAATTTGAAAATCTAATATTTTTTTACATTCTCTTTCAAATAATACAATTGCCAAAGTCCTCCCAAGGTTAGCCCGGGAATTATTTTGTTTTGGCAATAACATCATAACTATTCTGCCCATTCTAACGAAATTTGAAACCCTTAAGGTGTTACATTCCATTTCGAATGATATAATTGCCAAAGTCGTCCTAAGGTTACTCCGGGAATTATTGAAGGTCGTAAGGTCGTAAATAAGAATAAGTGAGGGCACGCGACTTTTTGGTCAACAGACCTTGTTCCCAAAACCTTAACTATAAAATTTAGTAAAGGGATTACTCTGTACCCATTGAAGGCCGTAGGTGACTTACCGGGTGGTGGCACAAATATCATTTTGGCCAGTTAGAGTCTGTCCGGTTAATAGACGATGTTCCAGCTTGCATTGAAAATTTCCAACAGCATCTCAAGTAAGTTTACCGGGATCTGACTTATGCTCACTCTCGTCAATCCAGATGGCTCGGAGGCTGTCTATTTGAAGGCTTGGACTACCGTTCTTATTTCATCCATGTTTATCATACACACCACCACCTTAATTCTTAATTTTCTCACTGGTGGAGTACCTTGCACTTTTTGGATTGATTTCCACAATTATCTCGGGGTTCCGTTTTCTGTCTAGCCTATCAATCAAACACTCCCAGTCTCCCTTTCCTCTCTCTCATCAATTCACTCATTTCTCTTTGGAGCTCACGTTTCCTCAAGCATAGCTCAGCAGTTGGGTCTATACCTCACGTCAGTTGGCAATGGTCGATTTGTCGTATAGCCTTTCTTATTTCAGTTGAGCAGCTTGGAGCCGTGAGTGTTCTCATCATCCCCTTCGGTATACTTATTTTCTCTGCTGACTTAATCTTAACCTCTATTCTTTCTATTCCTCGGTCATTATCTTTTACTCCTTTTTCTTCCAGCACTGGTAGCCGTAATCCCCACCCACATCCTGGAATTTGCTCCACTCAGCCTTCGCATATTGTTTCCTGACCGGTCATAGAACTTGGGTTGGACTAAGTGCCAGCAATGCCGTAATGGAGTTGTGATCCTTAGAGAACACAGGGCCCGATCGGATATACATGTGTCTATGGAAATCCCTATTGGTTAGTACTCTGTCTGGCTTTGTTGCTACTCTTTCCGTCACCTACGTCGGAAACTCTGGCCTAGCTCATACCATTATACCCCTATGAACCAATAGATCCAAGTTTTTCTGCCTCCTATTCTCTGAGGTATACCTTAAATGGCTGGAGCGCGTATTCAGGTCGCCAAGGAAAATCACCGAAATGTTCTTCCCGAATAGCCTAAAGAAGTTATGGAAGGTAAATAATTTTTTCTAGGGGGTTGATAACCCCATTTACTACCACTGGGCCCGTCTGGGTATACAATTATATTGCCATATAACTTTCGTCTAACTCTCCCCACTCTTTATGCTCAGTAACTTTCTTAAAAGCTATTATTATACAGTCGTACCTTCATTAGAGTGACTTTTCGTGTAGATATAATAATTCTACAGCTTTAGCTCTTATTTTCTTATACTCAACCTGTGTTCGCAAATCACTACTACATCAGGGTCCTCCCTAACTAATACGTTCCAGAAATGGTTTCTCTTTTTTTTCAGTCCATTTAAGTTCACCTCAACTATTTTAATTTTATTAACTGTAGTATCCATGTTCCTTTACTATATTACACTCTAAACCTCTTCCGTGGCCCGTTCTTTAACTTCCCGAAGTTCTCCGTCCTCAGGCGATGGCATCCACCTGCTGTTACCTGTAGAAACCCAAGCAGTAGAATTCTTTGAGCTACATCCGACGGGTATTCAGATTGGTGAGACCCCTTGAACTTCCCGTCGACTATGTCTTCAATAATGCTCACTATGTCCAAATCTTTCGGAAACGTGTTCTCAAGAGTGGTGTAGAGGTCTAATTCTACCTTCACACACGTTGACAAGGCCTTGCTCAACCTCTCGTTCTCGATTTCCTCTTCCCTTGCTGCAACTACTTTATTAAATTCCTTTATGTCCCTGCCCTTGCCATTCTTCGCTTCCCCTTGGTACTTCATCCTCTAAACAATCTTCACTCTCCTATTCCAAAGTTGGGCCTTTAAGTTAGGCTTTTTCCTCCTCGCCTGGATCTTCTTAGTTTTTTTCTTCTTGCCCTGCTTATTAGCTTCTACAACTGTACTTTCCACTACCTTTTTGGACTCTACCACAACCTTTTTCTTCTCGACTATTTTAATTTTGAAGATGTCTTTTGAAGGGGGTTATCCAGGACCCACAACGCCCTCATCATACCGTTCTCCTCCAGTAAGGTGTTAGGTTCCTTCGAGAAACACCCCGAGTTTGCAATTTTTGTCTTATGGGCGTACATTATCATTGCCATGATCTCCATGCCCTGATTTTCAACCATGCGATATGTTACTCGACTCATCACCGGTGCTGGTACTGCTTTGTTGCCTTTAACTAATTGAGGGGCAGTTTTAGCTCCCCCCGCCTAAGTCAAGTTCTCCTTTCTCTTTATTTCTGCTATTGCCCTTTGTTTCTTATTTTTAGAAATTGCCTTTTAGCAGGGCAACTTATAGTCAAAGCCCCGCGTGGGCCATGGCAGTTCGGGCACTTCGTTTAATCGCTTCTGCACTCTCTAAACACATGACCCACTTGATTGCATTCTGAGTACTCCTTTTCCCCCTACAGTCACTACTAATGCTGTGATCCTCGATTGCAAAGCAATTGATACAGATTTGTATGTGTACATACTCCTTTGCGTCAATCTGTGAGGGAAAGATTCTTAAATTGAATGCTAGGAAGCCTTGTTTGACCTTTCCAGCAGTTTCGACATCCGCCAATGTGATCTTGAGTAGATTATTAAACATACCTAGCTTAACCATCTCTTTCAGCTTTGCCAACGTTTGCTTTACCCCCACTTCTGTTTTTATAGCTTCTACTGAGTTTTCCCTTATCTACTAGTCTATCTATCTGCAAATTACAGCTCTATAAACCATGATCTCAGGTGAGATCATAGTCTCCAGGTTGATCTACCTCAAAACTTTCCTCGCTTTCTCTCCTGTTACCTTTTCCCTATCTTCATCCTGGTGGCCCATTGCCACATACCCGGAGCAGGAATCCATGAGTCGATTCAGGGCAACATTCAATTTCCCATTGATAACTTCCGCCACACCTTTTCCTTTTCTGGTATCATCCCACCGCTGACTACCCGTAAATCCAGTCTCTTCCACCTCTTCTTATCCATCTTGCCTACTTCAATTGTGGATGATTAGAGTGCACAGGGTGTAGTAGAAATTAGAGAGATATCAGAACCTTCACTCTACCTTATTTTTCTCCTTTCACTGTATCCTGCTGATTGATGGCATTTCACTACTTCACTTCTGGCTTGAATGAACGTTCGTACTTCCCTTACCATTTCACTTAATAGCTTCCACAGAATTATCCCCCAAATTTCACGTTTGGTGAAATATTTTCTCTTGCCCTTGTCACCTTTACTGAATTTGAATAGGCGAGCGATAGAATTCAGTTTCACTCAACGAGAGTTCACTGCAAACTTGACTGAGATGAGTCAGAAAAAGATCCTCGGTTAGAATTCATCCACAAATTCCGCAAGTATTTTGTCCCCTTGATAGATTATGCGGTCTGTGCTCTGAGCCAATCTGATGTTCGAATTATTTGTTGTGTATCTTGAAAAATAGCGCTACCCGTTTGCCAGACTGCGATAACATGATTTTGAATGAGGGAAATGTTTTCAAGGGCGATAAAAGCAGAAAATACAATGCGTTTGAGTGGCGAATGTTGCACTCAGAAACGTAGAAACGTAGGTGTTGAAAATTGGGATTATGTTATTGAAAGGGAATGAAAATGCAAGAACGAGTAGTGCAAATTAAAATTGTGAGAGTCAATTTGAGGGGGGAGAAGTGCGGATAGAATGAAGAACAATGTAAGATATTTATGGTGTAAAGGTGGATTTGACTGAGGGTGTGATTGAAAATGCTCGTGGTAGAAAAGGTTCCGGTATGGGAAGTGGGTATCAAAGGAGGAGTAACGAGAATACTCGACAGTGAATGCGCTCGTATGCCAGGCTTAGGAAGACCAAATAAAACATGGAATGGTAAATAATTAACTTTTTTATTGTTATCATTTTCAATATAATAATGAAAATAATACAAATAATAATAATAAAATGCTACTACTACTACTAATAATAATTATAATTTTAATAACAAGAGGAGCAGCTTCGCAACTCCTACTTACAGGGGAGCTTGCGCTTCGCTGGCAGACTTTCGGTCTGTGTCCTACGGCCTATCATGATTCTTTTTTTTTTTCATCTAAATTTGCTCGAATAATTTCGATGCCAAAATTTTAATAAATGTTCTGAATTTCATCATTTGTAATTCTTTGGGTTTTAAAAAATTCACAAAAATTCGCACTTATATTTATTTCTGAACTTCAGCATTTTATTTTTTGATATTATTAAAGAATTATTAGAAATAACTTTGCTAAAAAATTTAAATATACTTTGGTAACAACCAAACTTAAAGAAAAAATCTTATTCAAATCTTGAAAAACCTCCTTTTTTAAATTAGGGTTATGGAGGATAATAATAATAATAATAAATAATATTAATCAATAATAATAATAATGATAATAATCACCCCAGCTCTCCCAGAAGGTCGGTATAATGTGGCTCAACGCCAACACCGGCCTGACTTGGACGTGGGTATGTAACATATCCTTGCGAGACCAGTGGCCCATATCCGGGTTTAGTCATGTTTTGCGAGGAGCATAGCAGAAGGTTTGAATATTCATAGTTCACCACATACAGACCTTTCCAGCCAAAATTAATAACAATAGTAATAATTTTAGGTGCACCCTGTATGTGTGCGACGTGGATGTCAAGTTGATGCTGGGGTGTGTTGTTATTTTGGTTGTAAATAGTCTGAGTGTTGTTTGGTTTTGAATGAATATAAATCACCATGTGGTAACTTCCCCACATTTCAGACTTGCACGTCTTCCTGGACATTTGAGATAACGGAAATATTCTTGCTTCCTCACTCATTTCAGCTTCTGTCACCGGTCATTGACTGAGAAGGGGTAAAAATACTTTACCAGGAAGAGAATAATTTTTTTTCATTTTTTTATTTTATAATTTTATTTTCAGATTTTCAGGAAAGATTTGCGATCCCTGTATGGTTTTTATTTTCCGCGTGGGTGTTTATATTTGACTCCTGTGATTTAAAGTTTAGTTGTTGATCAATGTAAGTTTGATCTTGACAGAAGTGTAGATTCGTGTATTTGTGTGCATGCACTAAGATGTACATGTACATGTTAAATTTTCCTTATAATGCTAAGGTGTATTACATTGCAGATTGCAGGGTAGTAATTTACTCCGGGGCATCATTTAAGTACCGTTTGGGGAAAAAAAGCGACAGGGAGGACAGTTAGGCATACGGTTGTATCACATGGCTAGCATGTGAGAAAGCATTCTACCACTACATGAGAGGAAGCATTCTACCATCACATGAGAGAAAGCATTCTACCATCACATGAGAGAAAGCATTCTACCACTACATGAGAGAAAGCATTCTACCATCACATGAGAGAAGCATTCTACCATCACATGGGAGAAAGCATTCTACCACTACATGGGAGAAAGCATTCTACCACTACATGAGAGAAAGCATTCTACCATCACATGAGAGAAAGCATTCTACCATCACATGAGAGAAAGCATTCTACCATCACATGGGAGAAAGCATTCTACCACTACATGGGAGAAAGCATTCTACCATCACATGAGAGAAAGCATTCTACCATCAAATGGGAGAAAGCATTCTTCCACGACATGGGAAAAAGTGATCTACCATCACATACAATAAAGCAATCTACCATCACATCGGAGAAAGCATTCTACCACCACATAGGAAAAAAGCATTCTACCATCACATGACTTTAGTACAATACAAAAAAACTCTGACCGGTAAGATACTGGGAGCTACCATTTTCTACCACATCAAAGATGGCAAGGCTTTGATTGTCGAATAGTAGTAGTGGTTCACCAACCTGCCTTTATCTTGGCAAATCCCGACCGGATAATGAAATATACATAAAGGTCAGTATGACAATCTCTGGTGAGCCCGAGGGTACCATGGGCCGGTCCTCTTTAGGGAGAGGTAATTATTATGTTCAAGTGGAACCTTCGTCGCCCCGGGGCAGATGGACCTGTTCTGGGTCAGAGGTATGTGGATATAGATACCCATCGGCAGGATTCCTTGGTAAAGAGAGTGTGTGTGTTGTGCTGCGAAGGCGGGAGAGGAAAGAAAGCAATGTTGCAATTGTGTGGTGAGAAGTGTAGGAGTTACCCACCCCACTACAGGGCTGAGCACAACCCATCCACCAATTGGCAGCCAGATCTCTACGTGCGCTGACGTTTGTGTGCGCTCTTGCAGGGATCGAACCCGATACCCTAACAATGGCAGACCAACGCCGTATCCACTCGGCTAGCATGTCATTAGGTTTGGGTTGTGGTTGCTATACTAATGGGTAGCCCCTTTCACACTGTATCGGGGACGTCTGAGGTAGGCTCTTCCCTTCACACCATGCAAGTGACAGTATCTACACAGCTAGGTGAACACGATCCCAAGTATTGCTACTGCAAAAGTAATGGCTAAAATACCTAATTGATACAGTTCTATTTACAGCTGTTAGATTGGTGACTGTATCCAATAGACTCTATTAGATACAGTCCCTTGGTGTGGATGAAGAGTGTACCCCAGACGTGCTCGATGCTTTGTGAAAGCGGCTAATCGTTCCTATACTAAGCATACCATCACTGCGTGCATTGCAGTTTTCCTTATTATAGGGTAGTGTTGTTTATTCTACAGGTAAATTATATATATAATTTAATGTTTATACATACAGGCAAATAAGGATTAAAATTTACTCCTTTATTTTAGTTGCGATTTTGAATTTTGAACAAATGATTGACTGATGTATCTTTTTCTTGTTGATTCACTAGAATCGATGACCTGAGGACGACACTGACCTTTGACTAATTATTTTTTATATTAAAAGAGATTAGGAAATGAAACTAGGATAGTTTTAGTGAATACTAGTTTTTTCAAAGTTATTTTAGATTAGTACACCTTTATACAGGGTGTCTGAGAAGTCGCGCACCATTCTGGTTTAAAAAAAAACGCCTTTATTGATTTCAAAAATATCTTTATTGATAATAATTGACGCAATTTATTTTCTTTCTTTCAGATTGAATTATGGCTGAGAAATTAAGAGTTATAGAAAGAGTTTAGCTTGTTTTCATGTTTGGAAGACATGGAGCAACACACCACTCAGTAACTGAAGAATTCAACTGCAATCCCCCTGAGCGAGAACCATTGAGCCATGCCACTGTCTGTCGTTTAATCAAACACGCTTCCAAGAAACTGACTCAGTTGCTGACCGTGAGAGATGTGGGCGGCCAAAGAGCACAACTGCGGTCCCGTGAAGTGATCACTCCAATCACCAGATCTTACTTCCCTTGACTATTTCCTTTTGGGACATCTCAAATTTGTCGTGTACCAGAATCTTCCACGCATTCTTGAGGATTTGAAGGATGCAAACAAAATTGAGTGCCAACAGATCACCCCTGAAACCCGCAGGAGTGTGAAAGACAGTTTCATGAAGAGAATTGATGCATGTTTTATTGCCGGTGATGCTCAAGTTGAGCATTTGTTATAATTATTATCAATAGTGGTGTTTTTTTAAATCAATAAAGGTGTTTTTTCCGAAAACCAGGAAGGTGCACGACTTCTAGGACACCCTGTATAATGAGATTTTAACTGATTAAGAGTTCTAGTTTGGTTCGAAACTCTGGTTTTATAAGCTCTGATTCTAAATGGGTTCTAAACCCTAGGTCAGTTCTGTTTACTTCTAAATTCTAGATCATTTCTATTCATTTCTAAACTCTGGTTCTAAACTCAAGTTCTAAACCCTAGGTCAGTTTTATTTAATTCTAAAGTATTGTTCTATAAACCCTGGTTCTACACTCGGGTTCTAAAAGCTATTGCAGTTCTATTCACTTTTAAACTTTGGGTCTATAAAGTATAAACCCATTAGAAGAAATAAATGATGCCCGATGAGCAGGCCTTCTCCGTTATTTGGTAATGGTGTCCCAGTGCGGGATCTTTTGATCTAATTGCTTCTTTATTATTTTATTTTTCATTTTTCAAGTTATTTGTATTTTGGTACAGGTGCAGTCGTTCTGGTGTTTGCAAGGTAGCTTTTAAATCTACCTCCTTAGGCTTCTGGGTCAAGGACAGTCAGATTCTCCCTGGGGAGATATGTTTCAAGTCTTGCCCACATATCTCGTCCTCATTAGTGTAGGAAGACGTTAATCGGATCTATGTCCACCTCTTCATCGAGGCTCCTCGAGGTCCAGAACTCTTGCTACCTAGCGTTGGTGATGACCCGCAGTCCTCGATTTTACATTCGCTGAAGCTGTTGCTTGCTGAGGCTGAGTTGAGCGGTATAGCAGGATACACCAGTTTAGACCTAACTAAACTGATGTATAGTTTCTTCTTATTTGCTACGCTAAAGTTTCTAAATCGGTGTATTTTGTCCAGTTCCGTATTTGCCAGTTCAATTCTTGTGCCGATGTGTGTGTTCATGCCCGTGCTGGCAAACTTGAAGTCGAGTACGAACACACTTTGCGAGGATTCAATGTCGGTTGCATTTTAATTGAGAGTGGCGGTCCGATGTCTCCCGATCGCGGTTGCTTTGAATTTTGAGATGTGTGTCTGGATTTTCCAGCGTCTTTCAAAGCTGGAGATCCTTTCGGATTCCGCGGCCGGGGCTCTGTCCATCATCCTTGCGGATTTTGTCTTTCGAACCACGATTTAGGTGACATCATCCGCGAACTGGATGTTGAGCGTTCTTTTGTCAATAGGTTTAGGAATATCCCTGATGAAGATGGTGAAGAGAGTGGGGCTGAGGACCTGGTCCTCGAATACTGGGTCGAGGTCCTCCTCTTTATCGCGAAAAAGTCTTTCCTTTTCACAGGTTGTAGTCACCGTGGTTTCGTTGTGCGAAGTTGCAGTAGGGGCGAGAGTTTCGGTAGTCCCTTCGAGCCTGCTGATGGCTGACCAAAAATACTTCGGATTCCTGTCAATGTCTATTCTTTAGATTAGATTGTTCCACTTCTCCTTCAGTTCGTGAGACAGCGCTGTATTAAGCTGCCTTCTGAGTTGCTGAACGAGGTGGAAGTCCATTGGCCCTGTGTGCCCCATGTCGAGGATGCGAGCGTAAGCTTCATTGAAGGCTCAAGGAGCGCCACTCTCTCTTGTGCAGGGGTGGTAGTAAGTATCGTTTTGTGTGAGATTTTCGGGATTGCAATAGCGTCTGCATTGAAGATGCAGCTGTTGATATTAGTCAATTTGTAGTCGAGATCTTCTTCGGATGCCCCACTCAGATCAGGGAGATCTAACAGAAATGCCCTTCTGTATGCATCCCAGTCATCCATATAGATGTCTTTCTTGTGTGCAACTTGAACTAGGATATGAGCAGCTGCTACTGTGATCAAAATAGGGATGTGATCGCTGGGCATCAACGGCCGCGCCTGGACTAGTTGGTAGAACGGTAAGATGGTATTTGTGAGAACTACATCAGGTTTGGCGGCCGCCCCTGGGTATAGGAATGTAGGGAAGTCCGTCCTGATGCGTTCTACGATGTCCCTTCTCAGCAAGAGGTCAAGGTTTTTTTCTCTAGTGTCCGCTCTCGTATAACCAGCTATCTTATTTCCCGCGTTCAGGTTCCCAGCGAATATAACTGGGCACTCTTTTTTATAATATGGTGTATAAGTCTTAAATGGGCAGATACTGACGGCGGGGAGGTTGGTATTCCGCATCTAATTTGATGTCCCCTAGAGATCACCTCAGGACTACCGACAGGAACGATTCGTCCATTGTATTTCCTGGTCTGACCTGCAGATCGTTCTTGACCGCTATCATTGACCCGTTGAATCTCTCTCCTGTAACGTTCTTTTGAAGAACTTTCCGACAGCAGCAGAATGTCTGGATCCAGTTCCCTTTAGCTTTTACACAGTTTATGCTTGTTTATCTTCCATCCCTGCACGTTGTGTGCTAGTATAGTAATTTTATTTCTAGCAACCATCTTATTTCTTCACTCGATTCGTGGGCTTCTGGTAGTGTGGGAGGCTGTACGGCCTCCCAGAGCAGAGCTTTTTGTAGAGGGATGGCTCATAGAGCTTGAAGCAGTCGTCGAACAGCTTGATCTTTTTCTCTATCAAAACAACCTTGAACGCCGCTTCTTCCAGGTTTGAGTAATAACACCATTTAAAATGGTATCTTCGTACTCCTATAGTCATTTCCTCTAGAGAGATATCCTTTTCTGCGTGGTGTGAGAGTTTAGCGCGATGGTGAGGTTGATATATCTACCGTCGAGCTTATATTTGTTTGGTGCGACTGGTTGGGTTGGGCGGACTTGGGGTGACCTGTCGCTTCCTGGTGTCTTGCTTGGTTGTTGGAACTTCGGTTTTGGTTTAGAAGGGCACGTTTTTGGGGGGTTCTGCGGATTCTAGGTGAGCTTGTTCCTCGTCTTGCTTCTCTGCTTGTGGAACTGGTAAGTTAGGCTCTGCTGGCTTGTCCTGAGGTTTGGCTTCCAAGAGAACCTCTGCCGACTGCAGGTTTTCTGGGAACTTTATGGATTCCAGTCTATTTGCTGCCAGCATATTGTTCATCTCGATGTCGAAAGTTCCCGGGCATGGCAGGTTCATTACTTGTGCATGCAAGATGCTGGCCAGCATCTTGGATAGTGTTGAGACCGTGAGCTGGATTATGATCTGCGGCTGGATGGTTGTGGAGCAGGTTGTTGTGTTGAGGTTGACTTGGCAGCTGACGCATAGCTGGTGCGTGGTTTGTCCGCTGATGTCCTTTTCTTGTTAAGTAGGTCTTTTCTTACTGGGCACTGCATGCTTACGGTCCAGTGTGGCCCCGCGCAGCTGATGCACATTTTTGTAGCATTTACGCAGTGCATCCAATCATGACCTATCTGGTCGCATTTAGAGCATATCTTCTGCGCATCCTTGCTTGGACAGACGCCGTTCGGGTGGTCTTCCGCTTGTTAGCATTTGGAGTAGGTTAGTAGCTGGAAATATCTCTCATACTGATCTGTTCTGGGGTTATTCGCATGAAGAAGAGCTTCAGTCCTGCTTCCTTTGCTTTTGCCGCCATTTTCACTTCCTCAAACACGACGATTTTGAATACGTGAGTGAGGCTGCAGAACTTGACCATTTTGTGCACCTTTGCCCACTCCTATTTTTTTTTCAAGTTCTTGCCTTATGTCCTCTACTGATCTTTGTCCAACGCACAGGTCTACTCGCGCGCATATTATAGCTTTCTTTGTCTTCGTTCTTTGATGCCTTTTATAGGTCGGAGTCAGAGTACGGTTCACTTTTCTTTTAGAAAAGGTGCAATACTCGCTTCGAGCTGGTTCGCTGTGTGTTCAGATTCGGGCCCATCCCTTTGATGAGAAGAGCCTCCAGAATCTTCAGGTGGCGGAGATCCGAGTTTTTTTCTGAGGGCGTGCTAAAATTAAATTGGTAAAGTCATACACTAATATATATATATATATATATATATATATATATATATATATATATATAATTAGATATCAGGAGTAAATGTTACAAAAGAAACCGCTATTTATTCATTCTGTACATTTTACTTTATTTTTTACTAAAAACAAACACATAGAGGAATTATTTTTATCATTATTTCTTTGCTAATATATATGCCACATTCCATTGAATTTTTAGGATGTTGACAAAGTGGGGTTTCCCCCAATCCAAGGGTAAACTGGGGTCATGAAAGAAAAAAAAGTTTGTGAACCTTTTACAGCATATTTTTTGCAAAGAGAAATAAGGAGCATTTGGTGACTGGCAGAAACGAGATATTCTTACGCAGAACATCGGCACCATCATTATAAAAGTATTTTGTGCCTTATTCTTTTTTAAATATCGAGGATAATGAAAAGACTTACACAAGCTTCATAAATCATGAAGCTACTCTTTATAAACAACTTTAAAACTAAAACAAAGCAAACCTAAGTTATCCATTTATTTCTTTTATTCTAGGAAGTAGCGAGGTTACTGGGTTCTTGGTTCCTTGGTTCCTCGGGTTATGTTAGTTATGGCTTTGCTTTACTAACTTTGCGATATATATGAGGGTTAGTTTTCTTTATTATTAAATCTAATAAGTCCCAACAACCCTTTCATACTCTTTAGTCAGCACGGACAAAAACGAATATTTACCATCAAGTAAGTAAAGGAATACTCCCTCGACCTCAGTGGAATCCATTTGTTTATAATCCACGAAACCCAATTACTTCATCCTACGTTGCTACATTCATGACATCCACTTTTTGTTAAATAGTTCAGGTACCCTCAAAATAATATTCATGGAAGAATGAAATACTGAGTAAATGTATACATGCTAACTTCATTAGAACGCACTATGTCCATAATACCTGAACCTACCCCTTTGTCACTACATCCATGATCCATCTCGCCGAAATATGTGAAAATCCTCGACTCTCTACTCTAGACTGTGATGCACCGAGGATCCCTCCTTCCATCACGCATAAAACACTCCACACACATATAACACAGCTAGCCTTCAAATCTATGGGCACAAACAATCAAGTTAAGGTCACCCTACCGGATGTCGATCCTGCTTAGCACTCGGGTCGCCCTGGCTAGGCGCTGATGCGGTCAGTATCCCAAACGCTAAGCAAATACCGCACTGGCCTGATCGATGCAGACTCCTGCACCCCCTGCCTCCAAAACCCCGAAACTGTTCAACACATATTTACAACATGCCTTACAGTCTAGATATGTCGGGTGCTGCATCTCCCGGATAAACACGTCTGTTCGGTAGAGTTCAATAAGGCCGCTGGCAAAAGGACAGACCCTAGCTAGGGAGAACTTAAATATGTAAAAAGAGATGAGTACGTTAATGTATAGTGTACCCAATGTAATTGGTTGGAAACAAAGTTCTCGCATAATTTTTATGGACAATGATTTACAAAGAAACAATGCACTAAAAGAAACATATCAATGGATAATATAATCACCGAAAGACGGGATAGATCATAGATGCCTTCGTTGTAAACTTAAACTGGTTTGCTATCAAAGAAGTCTCCAACTGCAGTTTTCAATTACTCATCATTTGCGAACCTTTTGCCATTCAAGAAGTTCTGCAGTGCCAGGAATAGATGGTAGTCTGTTGGCGTCAGGTCTGGCGAGTAGGGTGGGTGAGAGAGAACTTCCCACCCTAGCTCCAGGAGTTTTTTACGGGTATGATTTGCAACGTGTGGTCGGGCGTTATCATGAAGAAACGTGACATCAGTAAATTCTGGTCTTTCTGCGCAATTGCATCTGCCACCTGTTGCAGACAAAAACCATAAGCTTCTTTTGATGCTGGTCGGCCTTTGCCTGAAATTGTGCAGGTGCACATTTGTCTATCTTCTTTTGCGTGCCATATTCGAGTGTAGACACCATTTCTCATCTGCAGTAACCACTTTGTTTAGCCAATTAAAACGACGTTTCTTGGACAGTAGCGTCATGCAGGCGTCGATACAGTGCTGACGCGCGAAATCGACTATTTTACGTCGAATCCATACGTCCAGTTTGTTGACTTTGCCCAATTTCTCTAAATGATGCAAAATGTCCCTATGGCTGACGCTAAACTTTTCAGCCAGGTCGCGTGATGTCAGATGTGGATGAGCTTTGACACAGGCCCACAAAGCGTCATTGTACATTAGTGAGGGTCGACCACTTCTTGGCTGATCTTTGAGATCGAATTGGTCACGCTGAAACTTCGTAAACCAATCATAGGCTGTGCGACGACTTATTGTGTCTTCTCCAAATGTTTGGTTGATACTACGTTGCGATTGGGCAGCATTTAGGTCGGACTTGTAATCATAGTGTAAAAGAGTCCGTTGCTGTTCACGAGAAAGAGTCATTTGATGGGTAATTTTTGAAACTACATATCATAAAAGGTGCCCGCCTAATTACTGTGTAGTGACCTAGCTTTCCTAGTCTACCTAGGCTTTAAGTGAGGCTTAGGAAAGACTAGGCCACTACACAATAACTAGTCGTGCCCCCTGTATAAATCTATAAATAAATAAATTTTCAAAATTCTATAAATATAAATCTATAAATAAACAAACTTTCAAATGAAGGTTTGGGGAGATCTTTGTTTCCAACCCAATAGTATTCTAGTCCTAAAATGGCTGGACTTGCGAAGCTAAACCTTGGGTAAGACCCCAGTCACGTTTTCAAGTCTCGAGTTAAATGGAGGTAGAGTTAATTGAGGGGTTTGTTATTGGTGTTTTGCAATTAGCGGGTCACTGTGAATGACTCGCTCGCATTTTAAGTTGCTTCAGAGCTGCTGTTTGGGAACAAACAATCGATGTACGTTAAAATGACAGATCGCAATGGGGATTTCGCGTTAATGTTGAACCCAAGCTACTGTGGACAGTAGTATAGTTATTAAAAGAGGTTGAAATGCGCTCTCGATATCAAACCCATTAGGTATGAACTTTTAACTTTGATATCACTTAACTATTTCTACGAAGAGAGTGTTATAAGAGGAGAGATCCATGCGATATGCAAACATGGTCAATGAATGAAAGAAACATACACTATACATCTATAATGACGAATAGATTCTAACCAAAGTATCATCTTTTTTATATGATTGAAGGAACATGGAGATAATGTTGACCCTTGTGTTAGCCTCTAGTGCAATCTTCTGCCACATCAAGAGTGTATTTAATAAAATACAAAACTTTAATTCATCTTCATTAACGTCCTCCCATTGTGCTGAAGGATATGCATCTTCAGATGAATCCCTTCAGGCTGAAGACCCTCTTTCCATCTTTGGATTTCAGTGACCTCTAACTTCATCTCCACCAGAGGTCGTACATATTCTAAAAATCACTCGAGCTGTTTTAATTTGGGTTTAAGCACGTACGCGTACATGAGACCCATACACCACATATTTCCATATGATCATCTTCCTTTTACGCTGCCGTTCTGTATTTCTATTACATCTTCAATAACTTTTGTTTGGGAAAACCTAAGGTTTTCAAAGTCGGTGTGCAATAACTTAAATATATATACCACGTATAGCTAAAGTCTATGCAAATTTGGATCAAGGAAACGGAAGTTATCTTCAGATTAACAATTTAATAGAAAATTTGAACTCTCCAAACTGATCCGAACGCTTAGGTTTCTTAAAGCGAGAACCGGCATTGTTTGCATGGCAACTAACTTCAGTTCCATCGCGTGTACTTTAGGACATTAACTTGGCAGCTGTCGTCAAGTTAACACGACTAAGAAATTTGTCACGATTCTCCCTGTCCTCGAATTGATTGTAAAGCTACGCCACCAAGATGGTCTTTCAATTGTAGCCATTGCAGAGGTTGTCAAGCGCTGCAAAGGTCTAGTCCATAATTTCTCTCAACCTCTGACAAAATATCTTTATGTAAGCCTACTAAATTACTCGGTAGGCCTAGGGAGACCATAATTGTGAAGAATAATCGTTTCAATATGGCTGCAGTAGTTTCTCGAAAGATTAATGAGATTTTGCCAAGAAAAATAAGGCTCGTCTTGCATTCGCCCTTGAGCAATTTCATGGAAGGATAACCAACGGAGCCAGTCCACTTCAGTGACAAATCTAAGTTCAATTTTTTGGACTCGATGCCAGGAGATTTGTTCGTCTCAGAGCAAGCAAAAGGTCTGGCACTTGCACCAAAAATTGTAAAGTTTGGTAAAGGAGGTGTCGTGGTTTGGGTAGTGAATGCAGTGAGTACACAACTGTACAAAGAATTGCTGCGACAACATGCTTTGCCACATCTGCGAGCCTATGAACGAAGTCCAACCTGCCATTTCCATGCAGGATAACTTCCCCTCACACACGGCCGAGTCATTGAAGACCTTCCCCGACGACGAGTACATCACTTTTATGAATTAGCCTCCACAGAGGCTGGACCTGAAACCCATTGAAATCTTTGGAAGACACTCGGAGAGAGATCTAAAGCGAGGAATCTGAAAACAGTTGAAAATCTCTGGGAAATTCTTCAAGATGAATAAAACAAGAGTAATGCGAAAGAGTGTCAACAGTTAATTCGTTCATGTGGCAGATGTCAAAAGTATCCTCGAAAGTAAAAGTCAACACACTAAATACTAATAACATATATAAATGTTTCTATTGTTAATTTAATTGTTATATTCCATTAAAAATTTGTTTCAGCTGTCGCTCGGATCATTTTGGACGCTTGAATTTTTCTATTAAATTGCTTATCTGCTGAAAACTTTCGTTTCATTCACTAAATTCGCATAACCTTTACTAATAGGTAGTTTATAGTTGTATGTAGGTTAACGAACACTAATTTTGGACACACTGATTTTCTCTCGCAAAAACTATGAAAGATACTGTTATAGAAATATTGGTCTTCTGATCTTTTTGCACGGTACTATAGTTATTTTTCCTCTGAATCAACATTCTTGTGGTGATAATTAAATTGAAAATAGTCTGCTTAGGTTTCATTTTTCCGGAAAATTATTATCAATTGTTGCAAGTCATGTTGTTTAGCGCATTTGCGAATATGAATTGAAAGAGTGAGGGATACCGTTATTTTTATATGCATTTTTGATATTTTCATAACCATTTCTAAAAATAGTTACCTCTATCGAATATTTTTTCGAAAAACAAGAAATGTTTTTATTCCCAATAGATTTCAATTCTTTCTTAATGTGCTTGGTTGTAGTGTATGGCCCATGTAATGATAGAATTGAAATTGAGAGAGGTTTTAGAAACTCTTGGGACGAGTTATGGTTGTAAACGGGAATGGATATCAGTGGTTGTAATAGACATGAATGGACGAATAAGTCACGGGACGGGATGAGAGATGGAATAACTATAGTTGACGCAGCGAGAAATGTACGTTTGGGTGTGGCCGAATCGTGAACACCTGTCCCCACACTGTTGCCAAATCTCCACAGATCAGCTGCTCTCCTTCCTTTCCACCCTGTTTCCCCACCTTACTCTCTGTCTTTCGTTCTCTATCGCTATTTCTATAAAAGTTGGTGTATTTGCGAAATTATTTCCCAAATTATTTTGACTTTTTTCCACACCACCATTGAGGTCAAAGTCTAGGCACGTTTTATTTTTATAGCGAGCTTGATGCAGACGAACGCTCCATGGCGTGATTGTTGCACTTGTGCGGGCAGGTCAACAGAAGCGACCTGGGAAGTTCAATGCTAACGGCAACATCGCACTACCCCGCTGATTGCCACGTTTAATGGGGAAACCTTTATACAAAAAACGCGCCTAGAGTTTTACCTCAATGGTGGTGTGGAACAAAAGTTAAAATAATTTCGGAAATACACCAATTTTGATAGAAATAGAGAGAGAGAACGAAAGACAGAGACATAGAGTAAGGTGGGGAAACAGGGTGGAAACGAAGGAGAGTAGCTGACCTGTAGAGATTTGGCAACAGTGTGGGGACACGTGTTCACGATTCGGCCACATCCAAACGTCCATTTCTCGCTGCGTCGACTATAGAACTTTTGATATACCGAGAGAGAACGAAAATAGAGAGAGGGGTGTAGAGTGCTCTGCTGAAATAAACATGCCTATCAAACACATTCTTTCAGCACACGGATGTACGTAAATATACATGGATTGGGTAAAGGAGAGGTAATAAATTAAGGGCATGCTTGATATGTGCCTAGTAAGAATGAATATGTTGCCGAACGTTTTTGATGTGAACGCTGTAAGAGATACGAGTTTGAGACTATCTGATCACATGATTTGGATTTATAAGATCAAACGAGTTGGTGCATGGATGAGAAGACGCGAATAAGGTGGAAATGAAGAGAGAATCGGAAGTAAAGGTTATTGAGAAAGGACAGAGTATGTGAGAATATCTAAGATTAGAAAAAAAAGGTAATAAGTACAGGCACGGAGATAGAACAAATATGCGCCAAATTTAGGAACCTGGTAGTAGATAATGCAAGGACTGTGTGTGGGTGCGCCAGAACTAGAAAGAGGAGGCAAAATGGTGGAATGATGATATGAAGCGTGAACTATATCAAAAAGCAAAATTAGGCATACAAGCAAATATTTAAGGGTTCAGGTGAGAATAATAGTACTACGGATGAAAGCCTACAAAGAGATAAAAGGATTAATAAGGGATTAAACGGAGCAGGAAAGCGGTAAAGGAAGGGATTGGATAAAAAATGAATGAGAATCCTGATGGGAACAGGAAGATGAATGAGGATCCTGATAGGAACAGGAAGATAAATGAGGATCTTGATGGGAACTGGAAGATGAATGAGGATCCTGGTGAGAACAGGAAGATAAATGATGGTTATGATGGCAACAGAAAGCTATCATGGAAGTAAGTGAGAAAGTTAAATAACTAGGATAAGACTAGGTGTGTGCACATAAGAACAAGGTTGTTAGGGTAATTCTGATCAATGACGTCACAAAAGATGGCGAGAATACTTTGATGAATTGTATAATCAGGGTATGGTTTCCAGGGCGTAAATTGGGTACTGCATGGGGTATGGAAGAAATAAAATGATCAAAGTAGTTTTTTGTTCTGTAATAAGGTTTAAAATGGGAAGGCAATGCTGGAGTAGATGCTATAGCCGCTGAAATGCTAAAAGGTGGGGATCGTGTTATGGAATGGACCTGATGGCTCTGTTGCGAGGAATTTGAAAGTGGAGAAGAGTGTCTGAGAACTGGTAGAATGGACTAATGGTGTGGTTGTATGAGTAAATGTGAGAAAGATGAATGTAAGAACTACAATGGGATAAGTTTGTTGAATTGTAGATTCAATTGTATGGCGGAAATTTGATTGAGTGTAGAAAAGTGATAAATGAAGAATTGATAGGAGATATACAAAAGTGGTTTAGAGGGGTTAGGAGAGTTGCGGGGATTAAGTATTTGCACTCAACTAGATAGATGTGAAACCTAGGAATAAGAGATGTATAGTGTACGTTAGGTTGCTGGGTCTGGAGTAAGTTTATAGTCGCTTAGAGAAGCAGTATGGTAGGTGTTAAAATGTATGAAATAAGTAGTAAGCGGTTGGATGTTGTGAATAGTATTTATATTAAAGGTGAGGTGGGCGTTGAGGTGAAAAATAGGGGGGTGGGTGATTTGAAATACAGTAGTAGTGGTTCGCCAACCACCCTTTATCCAGGCGGATCCCGACTGGATAATGAAATAGACATGAAGATCAGTATGACAATCGATGTTGAGCCCGAGGACACCAGGAGCCGGTCCTCTTTGGGGAGAGGTGCCAGGAAGTATTATGTTTTGACACCAAACAGCGTTCAGGTGGAACCTTCGTCGCCCCGGGGGAGAGGGACCTATTCTGCTTCAGAGGTGTGTGGGTATAGATACTCATCGGCAGGATTCCTTGGAACAGAGAGTGGTTGTGTACTGTGCTGCGAAGACGGGATAGGAAAGAAAGCAGTGTTTTAATTCGTATGTGTGTGATTAGAAGTGTATGAGAGTGGTATGGTAGTTTTAGTGGCATTTTAATGCACCAATCCTACTTTGTGGACACTGGTCCACTGGTCTTGAAGTCTTAACCGGGTTTTTTTAGAAATTAACTTTAGCAAACGAAGGTTTAAAGTTAAACTCAGGAATCTAGGTGGTAAAGTTAAACTCAGGAATCTTGGTGGTAAAAAATATATTTACATATGTCATAAAAGGCAAACCACTTTTTTACTTACAATAACAACTGTATTCTATTATTTGGTTTAATTTATCACTCGTTTCACCACGTAAAATAACGCTACAATGCAAAGTCTTCATTACTTAATGCATTTGTCTGGCAAAAATTCAACAACAATAAGGATCTCTCACAATATAACTCGGTTTCTTTAGAACGAGGTCAACAAACCTAAGTCGCGTGCTCACAATTATTCTGAATAATAACTTTATGACCTTACGACCTTTAGAACTTTCAACAAGTGGGAAAATCCAACCCATAGTTAGTTTTTTTTTAGTAATTCACGAACTAACTTTCGAAGAACCTTGAGAATTATATCATACGAAAGAGAATGTAAGACAACATAAGGGTTTCAAATTTAGTTTGAATCGGCCGAATAGTTACGATGTTATTGCCAAAAAACTCATTGAAAAGTAAACTGGTAACCATCGGACCGACGACCTATGGACCGAAATAGTAACTTATAGTGTCGCGTGCAAGAGACTAAAAAAAAGATTGAAGTTCTGTTTTAGAACAAAATCTGTACATATATTCGAAATACCATGAGGTTATTTATCTTTCGCATTTCCTATAACAATTTATCCTCATGAATAAAATTCTTAATTTCTTTATTCATCAAACGAAGAATATCTCATTATCTTCAATCAAGAAAACAACTTGAAATATCACATTATCTTCAATCAAGAAGACAACTTGAAATATCTTCCAACAATACTCTTGTACATAAGGTTAATTACCGACAACTTGAGAATTATATACATGCACAGTATACAAAACCCAGTTACTCGTACCTTTATATGGCTAGAGCGATCGTCGTATGAAAAGTGAAGCGATTGACCCCCGCGAAGGAAGTAGACCTCAGTGCAAACGAACTATCTTCTCTAAACCATAAAAAATAGGTAAAAAGATATTCATAACATATTTAACAGGTTTGTGTATCACACAGACTGCAGTTCAGTTCCTTGGGCAGGTTCAGAAGTGGCCACTTCTTTGTACACTTTTTTCTTCAGTAGTTTCGGGGCAGAGAGCATGATGGCCACTGCACCAATCGGAGCTGCTATCAGAATGACCAAGACAGCGATGGTGAGGACCTGCGAAAGGAAACGGATTGAAGGATTCCGAGCAAAATAAGCATAAAACAAAGAATCATGTAAAAAGAGAGGTTGCCACGTCTACTTATCAGGTCTGCTCACCTGCTTGCCCAGAGCTTCCTCTGGAGTTTCAATGTCAGGGGTTTGATTAATTGTCCGCGCCATGTCAAGTGCTGTCGACCCCACAGCAGCCTAAAGATAAAGAAAGAAGGATTGTTTAATGCTGATTAAATCACAATTAAGAAATTATATGACATTTTTTCATCTGGGGATATTGCAGTCACCCTCCAACCCATACACTCCTGTCTAGAAATTATTCTTACCTGAATAGTTGCCTTTGGAATCCAAGAAAGAGCGACAAAAATTCTTTCCTTGAGGGTGAGGTTTCCACCCATGACACAGAAGTAGGATGTGATGATTCTGAAGGTGACGCTGATAAAAAGAGTCAAGACTCCAAATCCAACTGTGTTGCCATCGAGAGCTGAGATCTGTAATGGGTTGGGAGATAATCAGATCTGTTCACATAGGTAATCATTCATCAATGCATTGCATTGATTCAAGGATTTGCTCAAGAAAGTTTTTTGGAGTCAATCGACCGTTCCTACCTTGATTTCCGTCCCAATCAATCCGAAGAGAAGTGGAAGGAAGAATTGCCATAGGAAACTGAAGTTCTTCTTAATCGGGCTCTGGAAGAAGAAGGAAGGAGACGATGACAAAAGGATCATCAACATTACGGCATCAGATTTATTCAAGATTTAGGATATGCTTCCGTCCCATGCTTGAGTAATCGCTTGCCTCACCTTGTCACCCATGCATCCTTGCTTCCTCCAGCCAATTCCGGCCACGAAAGCGGTGCCAAGACAGCCAATCGGACCTGCCCCACCAAAGCCAACCTGCAACGGGACACGAAAAGATTTTGTAGGGTTTCAATTTGTTTTGAATTTAGGCAGAGTATGGTTACAACATCTTTATTTATCCATGGTCCTCTGCAGGGATCGCTTGTTACCTTGATACTACCGAAGATTGCGAGAAGCCCAGCGCTGAGGAGAAGAACGAATCTAAATTTGGAAGCTCCTTTGTCTCGGCGATTGGGGAAGTACCAAAGAAGAGATCCCATCACAATGGCAAATCCGAGTCCTGTCAGGACCTCGATCGGACCCTTCAACGTTTGCCACACGAGAGAGCCTGAAAAGAGGGGGAAGGGGATTAAAGACAAGCCATCTTTGCTTATCTGGATGGAATGATGACTGATTAAGATGTGGTGCGGAGATAACCAAAACAGGGTGACACTTACCACTAGAAAAGATAATTCCAAGGACGACTCCAAAACCGGAGATTGAGATGACGTTGTCGACGCTGAGACCGGCGATCACGAGAGTTGGAACCCCTTTGTCGAGTCCAAACCCATTGTCAGAGAGTGATAACATGCATGGGACAACCACAGACGGCGAAACCCCGGCGATGATGAACCTGATGATGACAAAGACAAGATTTTCAGTTTTTACTTCTGTGTTCTGGCTCCATTGGGTGGGTATATTCTGATTGGTCAGTAGATGGTACTGGCGGTTGGTTATTTACCCAAGCATGACACTCCAGAGCCATGGGAAAGCAAGGAGGAAGTGGGAGATGACCGCTACGACCGACATCTCGACGAGGTTTGGGAGGACGCCTAGGCGGAGGACCATAAGCGACATCTGGCGGAGGGCCTTCGGGTCAAGGCCGAGTCCAGCGCGACTAAGGATGATGACCAAAGCGGTTTTCCTGTAGACGATAACAACAGCGTCAGAAACGTCAATATATTCTACCCCTTAATTCCCCGTTATCTATCAATAGTTACTTTAACGACATCACACCTGGGTCAGTTACCTCAAAGTTGCCGACCACTTCTGGTCGATGTTTCCTCCGATGACCTCAAGGGGTGCCAGGCTCCTGAGGGCAATGCCAACCAGGAGCATCCCCAGGAGAGGAGGCAGACGAACAAAGGAGACCAAGTAACCGCCGACCTGCGCCAGCAACAGCAGACACGCGATCGAGAAGAGGTTGCCTCCCGGAAGCGCCTCTTTTCCCGTGATGGCGATCAACACGCCCCAGATCACCGGAAGGGCGATCAACCAAGTGATTATCTGTCCAAACTAAAGAAAAAAATCTCTAATGAAATTAAGACCATCTGGTAACAATTTTTTATTTGTTTCACTATTCTGTTCTTTCACTTCCTATCTAGACTTATTTTCTCTCCATTTTGGGGGTCTATTGCCTAACCCACTGAACATCGAATATCTACTTTGGACTTGCATAGACACTGATTTTTTTTCATCCTCTCTTCGTAGGATTTATTTGTTAAAACTTGGAAAATTAACTGAAGAATATTTCCAACCCTTCAGATTATGAATTAAAAAGAGGTGGCAAAGATAAGTGAAAATATAGGGATAAATGCCTGAGTAGCTAAAAATGACACCTTAGGAATTTAAGGGGTTCGTGAAAGCATACAATTTACCTAAGCGTGTAGAGAGGATAGAAATAGGTATTGCGTGCAATGTCTTACCTTCCCATGGGGTGGGCAGGAGATGGCGTACTTAAAACGGGCGCAGAAGGAGGATTCCGGCGAAAGAACCTGGTGTTTCTGCATCATCGGGTGGCAAAGGTCACAGTCCGGCTCGCGCAAGCTGGAGCTTTCAGATGAGCAGGACCCGATCTCCTTCCCATTGGTGACTTCATTATAAACAATGTTTTTCTCCATTTGAGAATTTGCTGTCAAATAAGATAGACTGGTAAACAAGGATACTACTTTTCTAAAGAATAATTGCCGTAATAAAAACAATGTTCGATTGAACATTGATAATTTTCGATGATTTTAAATTAAAACCCCTCCTTTATAATCCATTCTATTAAACATAAATTCCCGATTTACTAAGTGTGCTATTATTTAAATTGAGTCGTATTTTAACACCTGCTGCTTGGTATGATTCTATGTCTGTATATCTTTAGCTATAACATCTAATATTGGTTAATTGCAAACGACCCATTTCCTCATTACATATTACCAACCACTTAAATCTTCTTTATGCTAAATTATAGCAAGTTAAAAATGAACAAAGCTAATAAGTGGACACTCATTCTTAACTAATTTGCTCTACTCTTTTTCCTGTATAAATTTCAACATTTCGCCAAGTTAAATGTATAGATGTATGTAGTTTATCCCGTTTTCAAAAGGGCTTTTAACACTGTTTGGTTTTGCTTTACTTGTTTGTGTTTTTTTTTTGTGTGAATTTTAAAGTAACCTGGTACTAGGTAGAAATTTAAATTACGGCAATTTTTACCCTTGTGGCAGTTGCCATATGTTTATAAAAAAAACAAAAAAACCTGGTGAAGCCAAAAATAACGTTACGGAGTCAAAGATAAGATTAGGCAAAGATTACTGACGGAAAGTTATTGTTTAAGGAATATGGAAAATAGGTATAGGAAAAGGGTCATGTATGCTAATAGGGATGTAACTAGGACAATAATAGCCTAAATCAGTGTACCAATCAAATTTTGTGAGAAGAGAGGTCAATAAGGTAATGAAAAGAAAGCGTGACAGCGCCGACAGTTGAGTTCCGCTTAAGTGAAAATATGACAACAAAATTACGGTTGACTCCATTCATTTTAACCTCCTGTATTGTTTTTTAGTTAGAGGCCGTTCAAATATATTAATAAATCCAATTTTATCTTAGTTTGTGACATATGAAGGACAGACAAGAATGTTAGCCGTGAGAATTTGTACTTTGAGAGCATATGTCTAATCGGGAGTCACTGATGGAGCGTGGAATGGAGCTTCATTGTTGCAGAGACAAAATAGGAAAGGACCCGCGAAATTGCTTTCTCATTTTCCCATTGAGAAAATCGAGGAAACAAATACGCAAGGCCTTGAACTTTCCTGGTCTGACATTTTGTGGGTACCAACATTTTGCATGAATGTCGATATATATTCATATATGGCTAACGCACACCGCATGTACGCGAATGGCTGCACATGTGTATCACGGAACTAGCCGCTATCGCTCGGGTCAAGTAATTATACGGCCACATAAATTAAACTCATCCCGACATGATGGAATTTTCCTTCCTGTCTCTCCCTATAGCGATGCTCAAGATCGTGTACTTGCTCTCCTTCTGGACCCTCCTGTTCAGGGAAGTTGTGAGATCATTTCAAGGTTTATTTGACATTTTTTGTTAACCTATATCTTTATTCCACTTTCTCTCTGTCTTTTCCTCCTTCCACTGTTCTAAGATTTCCCGGTGAGGAGGTCATTCCTCTTCAAAGCAGGATTGAAGTTAGCTCAATCTGTTGTGACCTTTCTCGATATTATTCCAGTATTTATCACCATTAACTATTATCTCAACCTCTCATTGCTTCATTGTTGTTTTTCCCGGTCCATTTTGCACCTGTTTTTTACAGTTGGTCAATTCCAATGTTGCTTTACTTTGGACGTCGTAAAGATTAAAACAAATAATTGTGGTTAGATTACCAGAGGACGTGGTTGTTAAGGTGGGAAGTGCGTCAGGATGATTGAGTGTGGAGTGCTCAAAGCTAAAAGGATTTAACTGATTGATTGAATAATTGATAGGAGGGTGTCACTCGTCTAAATTGTTCGGCAGGAGATAACGCCTTACTCCATCCGTGAGAGAAGGCTGGTAGAAAATTCAGATGTTATAGAACAGCCATCCTTCGGATGGATCATCTCAACAGTTCTTCATTTACAGGAAGAACGGACAGTTTAAGGTGAATTAATTACATGTTTTAAATTATGTTAATACCCTACACAGTGGACTGTCTATACTCCAACACTTGGGTAATATTTTTCATAGAGAAATGATTGATGTGAGTGTAGTGGTAACTGATTCTCCACAAACATAGTCATTTGAATAGTTTGAGAAATGGTAAACAAAAAGAGTAATTTGGATTTTACCTTTATACTATTAAAACTAAAAGCAATTAAAAAGGAGGTATTTCTCTCCCATACATTACAGAAACTTCATTAAAAGGTGGGGACAAACGGATTTTGGAGTTGCAAAATGTTGACCCTAATTAGAAAAATTTAGATATATACCTTCAATGATCATATTCTTGAGAAGTTTTTGCTTGGAGGATAGCAACGGGATGGGTCGACTTGAACACGTTTCAGTTTTCGCAAGATCACTCTCTAGTTATCTTGACAGTTTTCTTAGACTTCAAAATCTCAGTTCGTCCTTGATTTTGCATCCAAGAATTCTTCAAGGTAGTACTCGAGTGTTTTTTTCGAAGACGATCCAAAAACGGTTCTCGGGTGGCGTACGATAAAGATAAAGTATTCCAACACACGATATTTTCAGTTGGTGTAAATGGATTACCTTAACCTCTTACTACGGCACAACACAGACCAAAACTTCACTATTCACGAAGATGCTTAATTCGTGACTAATGGGGCCCTGGAGGACTGTGGTCCACCCGTTGCTAGATCCAATGGAAGATTAGTATTTGACTGCACCCGTCGCGCTATTTATATGCGCACCTTCAGGAAAAAAGGCGGCGGGAGTTTTTTGTTGCTCTGTCGGTACGCCGTGACGTCACAACACACTCTTCACTTCATTTCCAAGCGAAGAAGAATTGGGAAGCGGGAATTATCCTTGTTCGGAGTTGGATGCGAAAAAAAGTGGCCAAACGACATAGGAGGTGGAGAGGGTATTTGCCCTGCACATATCTGCTGGATGAAGCGGTATTTGATATTGCACAGGGAAAGCATTTTAGCGGGTCAAGGGTAAAGGTTATGGGAGCCTACAGTCGTTATCATGCATAACGAGTGTAAGGAAAGGTTATGCAGGCCTACAGTACACGCGATGCAAGTCATCTGACTCGCAACTGTTGCAGGGAAACATGAAGGTCTACAGTACACGCAGTGCACGTTCTCTTACAACTAACAGGTGGAGGGAAATGCTAAGTATACCAACAAAGCACTCGTGAGGCGTTATGTAGGCCTAGAGTACATACTGCACAGACGTTATGTAGGCCTAGAGTACATACTACACAGGCGTTATGTAGGCCTAGAGTGCACTTGGGCCGCATTCTAGCACACACGAAAGCATGGGAAGCACACAAACCACGAACCCAAACTCGCACCACATACAGAAAACATAATTTATTTGGATACGACTCAGACTGTACATTCAGCATACACACACACACACACACACACACACACACACCCACCACTGTGCATAGGCTCTTTCGGGGCGAAGTGAATGGGTGATGAGAAACGACGGGTTTATAGTATGAAGAGATTTGTTATGGACATGCAGGGCAAGAAAATAATGAAGAGATTAGGAATGAATAACAATAATAAGTAAATTAGGATAAAATGATTTTGATAATGAAGAAGATTAAATAAATGATGGGAAAAAGAAAAATTAATACAAAAATAGATTTAAGATTAAACAAAGATTTAAATAATGAAGGCAATAAAGAACAAAACGAAGGCTTTAATAATAAAGAGAACAGAGAATAGACATCTTAGTAATAAATGGAATTAATAATAAACAAAGCTTTTTAATAATGAAAAGAATAAAAAGATAAAAATTTAGTAAAAAAAGAATAAAGATTAAGAAAAAAGAGATGGGGGGGAAACTAAGATTTAAATATTTAAAATTTTTAAGATCATAGACATTTTTTAAATCAAATAATAAAAAATAGACATAAAAATAAAAATAAACCACTTTCATAGGGATGATTTTAAAGCATAAACAAAGATTTAATTATTAAGATAATGTAGAATAAATAAAGACTTTAATAATCCACAGAATTAAGAATATAAAAGGAATTTAAAAATAAATAGAATGAAAAAGGAAAAGATTTTACTTTAGAAGAGATAAATTGTAAACAACGATGTCAATAATGAATAGAATTTCGGGTGAAAAGATTTAAAATATACGGATAAATAAATAAACTGATTTAAGAGAATAAAAATAAAAGAATAAACTGATTTAAAGAATGAAAAAGATTTAGAATATAATGATAGATAAATAAACGGATTTGCAGAATGAAAAGATTTAAAATATAAGGATAAATAAATAAACTGATTTAAGAGAATAAAAATAAAAGAATACACTGATTTAAAGAATTAAAAAGATTTAGAATATAATGATAGATAAATAAACGGATGTGTCAAATGAAAAGATTTAAAATATAACGATAAATAATTACACTAATTTAAAAAATTAAAAAGATTTAAAATATTAAGATGAATAAAGAAACTGATTTAAAGAATGAAAAAGACGTAAAATATAACGATAATAAATAAACTGTTTTAAAGAATGAAAATATTTAAAATCTAAAGCTAAATACATAAACCTATTTAAAAAAAATTAAAAGATTTAAAATATAAAAATAAAAGAATAAACATATAAAGAGTGAAATACATTTAAAATATAACGCTAAATGAAGAAACTGATTTAATGAACGAAAAAGATTTAAAATACAACGCTAAATGAAGAAACTGATTTAATGAACGAAGAAGATTTAAAATATAACGATAAATGAAGAAACTGATTTAATGAACGAAGAAGATTTAAAATATAACGATAAATGAAGAAACTGATTTAATGAACGAAAAAGATTTAAAATACAACGCTAAATGAAGAAACTGATTTAATGAACGAAGAAGATTTAAAATATAACGATAAATGAAGAAACTGATTTAATGAACGAAGAAGATTTAAAATATAACGATAAATGAAGAAACTGATTTAATGAACGAAGAAGATTTAAAATATAACGATAAATGAAGAAACTGATATAATGAACGAAGAAGATTTAGAATATAAAGCTAAATAAATAAACTTATAATTAAAATTGAAAAAGATCAAAATATATAAATAAAAGAATAAACTGATTTAATGAATGGAAAATATTTAAAACATAACAATAAATAAATAAACTGAGTTAAAGAATGAATTGGATTTAAAATACAATGATAAATGAATAATCTGATTTAAAGAGGGAAAAAGATTTAAAATATAAAGTTAATGAATAAATTAAAATTTAAAGAAAAATAAATAACTTGATTTGAAGAACGAAAAGATTTAAAATATATAAATAAATGAATAAACTGATTTTAAGAATGAGAAAGATTTAAAATATATAAATAAATTAATAAACTGATTTTAAGAATGAGAAAGATTTAAAATATATAAATAAATGAATAAACTGATTTTAAGAATGAGAAAGATTTAAAATATATAAATAAATGAATAAACTGATTTTAAGAATGAGAAAGATTTAAAATATATAAATAAATGAATAAACTGATTTTAAGAATGAGAAAGATTTAAAATATATAAATAAATGAATAAACTGATTTTAAGAATGAGAAAGATTTAAAATATATAAATAAATGAATAAACTGATTTTAAGAATGAGAAAGATTTAAAATATATAAATAAATGAATAAACTGATTTAAAGAATAAAAACGAGTTAAAATATAAAGATAAATAAATAAATTGATTAAAAAAAGGAAAGGATTTAAAATATAATAATAAAAGAATAAAATGATTAAAAGAATTAAAATTATTTAGAATATAACAATAAATGAATAAAGTAATTTAAAAATAAAAGAGATTTAAAATATAAAGACAAATAATAAAATGATTTAAAGAATGAAAAGGATCAACAAAATGTTTGGTAATAAAGAGAATAATTATAAGCAGATTTTAAAATAGAGAGAATAAAGAAATACGTACTCGTACATTCCTCCATTACGACACCCATATATACATACACGATTAGCGATAGCCACCCGAAATTACAAAGTGGGGCACCATGCCCAAATGATGATATAAAATGGGGCACTATACCCAAATGATGTAAAATGGGGCACCATTCCCAAATGATGATGTAAAATGGGGCACTATGCCCAAATGATGATGTAAAATGGGTCACCATACGCAAATGATGATGTAAAATGGGGCACGATGCCCAAATGATGATGTAAAATGGGGCACCATACCCAAATGATGATGTAAAATGGGACGCCCTACCCAATCATCGTATAAAATGGGAACCATGCCCAACGATGATATAAAATGGGGCATTATGCCCAATGATGTCAAAAAATGGGGTAACAGTCTCAATGATAATATAAAATTGGCCACTATGCCCAATGATAATATAAAATGGGGTAGCATGCCCTAATGATGATATAAAATGGGGCACCATGTTTAATAATTATGTCAAATGGGGCACCATGCCCAGATGGGATGAAATGAATGAGTTTTCCCCTTTTGTTTAACTCTTCAGCATTTCTTCCGTAAAGAGGGTGGGGGTATCTTTACCAAAAAAAATGACCTTTGGGAGTCGCATTCAGGCGGCCCCCTCCCTAATGTGGAGGTTGACGGCACCCTCCCAACTATTCTGTCCCAAAGATTGTTCCATGAAAGTAAAAATAGTAGGGCAGAGGTCACATACATTGGAATGCCCCTTTAGGATTTGCTCCAGTTTTTCAACCCTACAATTTTGCATTTTCCCGTAGCTGTTGCGCCGGTTTCTAGTGAGTTCCCTTCTGGTGCTGGTAGGCGGGAGTCATGACTCCCTCCTAATGGATATAGGGATGGTGTTCTAAGCCATGACGCCCTTCACTAGGAATGTTTGTCCCCTGGAAGGTCAAAGACGGGATCCCGCACGCCTCGAGGGAAGTGTACCATCGGAGGCCCACTTCGAGTTGTGGCAGGAGTCCAAAGATAGAACGAAGGTGGCCTCGCCCAAATGTCAGAGCCTTTCCCGACAGGTGATCGTGGCGCGGGGAAGCCGACTCCCAAACATGAAAAGAGTGGCAGAAAAAAAATGGTTCTTACTTTTCAAGGTGGTCCCGAAGCCAGCCGGCTCTTTCGTCTTTTCGGTGAAAGACATGGCCAGGAATCGTCCATCCGAGTTCGGATACCGCCCATTGTCCAGACGATATTGTGTACTCCATGTTTCGGCACTTGGGTGAGAAATGTCTGGCCTTTCTGTTAGCTTCGTTCAACAGGATCTGGTCAAAAGGTGTCTTCCCGGATCCCTGGCGAATGACTACCGTGCTTGCTTTTCGCAAACCTTGGAGAGATCCTTCTAACTCAGTTGGTTTCTGACCAAATGGATGAAGATATTGGTAATGATAGGTTAATTTATTTCCTGAACAGCATGGATCATCTGTTTTCTGTGAAGTATGGCTCCCTAAGTTCCACTCCACGTCAATTCCGCTAAAAGTGCAGTTATATCGTTTTGTCTCCCCCAAAACAGCCAATTTGCTTATTAATTCTTATCATCAAGACCCCGGCAAGGGGTTGCCTTCTGTAGACTGTTATACCTGTTGCCTCTAGGAGTGGCACACTTATCCGGCCCTACTGCCGCCGGCAGTTTCGAACTAGATTAACACTACCCGTGCTTTATTTCTTCTAGACATTTCCATTTACCCCTTTTTTCGACACTTCCCAAGGCTGTTCCCCCTATTTTGTTTTGTTCGTCGGGAGCTAATATCGCAGGCTAGTCGTCAACCCGCAATGATCCATTCATGGGTGGTTGGGGTTTAGAGGCATGGGGTGCTGTTTCACCCACTACTCCTTGCCTCCAGTTGGGGTGGTAGGTTTTAAACACTTCTGCGGAGTCAAGAAAGCACTCTCCGGGCCAGTGGGAGCGGAGGAAGCCTCAGCGTTACCGTCTTTTTCATATCAGAAGGCTGGGTGTTCTGTTGCGCTTCGAAACAATCCTAACATTAACCCTAAAGCAAATATGAACACCCTGTTTATTGTGAATTTTAACGACATTCTTGTTAATATTGAATAAAGAATTTATTTATTGAAGAATGAACAAAAAGCATCACTACCAGAAACGGTTTTGAAGGCTCTTACAAAAGAGGGGGTGAATTTAGGGTGATGTGTAATTGTATGGAAGGTATATAATCTTATTAGCTAAACTAAGAGACTAGTTGTGGCGTTAGAAACCTTGATCTACGTTCACTTCCTAAAGAAGTTATTTGAAAAATGTTGAGCAACTTACCGGTCAATAGCGTCCCCATTTGTTTACTAAATGGATATTCCATCCACAGATTTTTGCTTAATCTAACTTAAACCTTTACCTGAATAACCTATCTCTCAAAACGTTCGTGTGGTGATTTCCATGTTGGTTTTTGCTCAATTTTTAAAACGAAAATAGCCACTAAAATTGATCCTTCATTATACGGGCAGAATCTAAATCCATCTCCACACAAGAAGAAATTAATTTCTAAAAATCTTGCGGTTGTACTTAAAATTCTACCCAAAGACGCAGTTCACTCAAGGTGAGTTCATTGCATTTAAAATATGCTGGTTCGACAAGTTCGGGGATGTTCAACCCTAATTGGGACAGCTTCTCTCTCGAAAAGTCCTGATCAGAAAAATATATAAGAGTGATAACAATACCGATCAATAAAATTGCTTGACACTAATGATTGCAGTTGCTTCCAAAAAAAATCCAGTAACTTCTTCCTTATTGTACAAACTCGTTTGTGCAAGTCTGTGAACTTGTTCAACGAGTAAGGTAGATGAGTTTTTAAATGATACTTTATAAATCGCCTTAGGAAATTAAATTGTTCTATGATTTTCTTAAGACTTTGATTTATTTATAATTTCCGGGGGTCCTATTAAAATCCTATAAGTTCGTACTGGTTCTAAGCTGATTATAGGTACTTACTGATCTCCCGTCGTTTGGAATTTAGGATAATAACAAGTCTTCAAAGACCACAAGATGACGTAGCTTATCAAGATGTATTGGTTGTTTTAAAAACAATTATTCACTTCTCTTTTCTTCATTTACGTATTATTATAGTTCGTTCTTCCTTTTTATTAAATTTAATTGATCCCAGTAAACGTTTTTGGGTAATTGTCTTCAGAATTTATTGGTTGGCTATTCTTGCAAAACAGTTGTTACCAATACGTTCCCATGTTTTCGCACATCGCTGGCAAAGAGGAAATAAAGAGAAAACATAAAAAGAGTAAGAATAGAATAGAATTTCCGAACCAAATGCTCATTCGATCTCTTATGACTCGTGTGTGAAAGTTCAAGTTTCATTTATGATCCTATAGGATATAATGAACAAACCTGATCATGTAGAATAAGAGGGTGAAACCCTTTTTAATCTTAGGCCTTCATCACTAGACCAATAGAGTAGTTAGACAAAATCTACAAACATGTGGTGAAACTTCCTTGTGTGCTGGAAAAAAATATTATTTTGAATATTTTCACGGTAATTTGAGGTTTGGGGGAATAGTTAAAGTAACACCATTAACTAATTAGTCGAAATGTGCAGAAATTGAGCACATTGCAGAAAAAAATGCGAAAAAAGTGGTTATTTTTATTGCAGTTTGAGTTCATTGAAATGTTATGGAGATGAAATTGCAGTCATATTATCATCTAATTAAATTAAGTATACAGAAAAATAGCGAACACTTGCAGCATGTGTGTGCTAAACTTGATATTTTTACTACGGTTAAAACTAATTTTAAAGTTATGGTTGTAATAGTTAAGTAATGTTTTCAACTAATGTCTAAATGTACATTTGTAGCTAGAATGTGCTGAAAATCTTTTATTATTAGTTAAAATCAATTGAGGAGCAATGATGGTAATAGCTAAAGTAAACACATCATCTAATTAGCTTAAACTTTCAGAAATATAAGAAACAATTTTAGCAAAATGTGCAGAAAGATTGGTTGCTCTTCCCAAAGCTAAAACTAATTTGAAAGTGAGTAGATTGGTAGCTAAAGTATTCTCATCAGATAATCCGCACAAGTATACAAAAATATATCGACCGTTTGCAGTAAAATGTGTAGGAAATCCTTATTTTTCTTACATCCTAAACTAAATTTGAAAATAAAGGGTCTGATATTAAAGTAATATCCATAAAACGCAAATATTTTCCAATTAGCTGTAGATCAAAACTTAGAGGAGGGTGATATTTTCCTGACTGCGCAACGTTTTTTGTAGACTTCAAAAGGCGGGGATCGGCTTTCCGCGGACTTTGAGGCCTTTCCTCCTTTATCGCTTCTCGAATAAGGCAATTTAATTCCACTATCGTTTTTTTCCTCTTGTTTCTTTCTATTAGTATTTGTTTTCCTTTAATTATGAGAGATCCTTGAGCATCGAGTGACAAGTAGGTACTAGTCCCTGTTACCATTGTATTAAATAGATAACCGGGTAGAAGCTAATTAGAACAGTCAGAGCTGTTCGCCCAGTCCCATTACGCCATCTTTGGTGAGTGCCTCTTGTCAATGTTGTTTTTTTTATTCTGATATTTTTAGGTACTCCCCCAGTCACTATGGTCCTCAAAGAGGGTCACGTTTGTACTTTCAAGGAATTGTGCACTTATAATACGCTTTCCAGGGTCCCGTATGTAGGGGCTATATGACTCTTTGTCATTCTTAATTTCTTTCATGATCTGTTTTTATTTTTTCTTAATTTACCTCCCCTCCCCCCTACTACCCTCTATTGAATGTAAATGCCATCGTTGGTTCACCCATTAAATCATTCAGTTTCGACCAACGCTGTAAAGAAACTTTAGCCCAAGTCAAAATATTTTCGAGTTAGCAGTTAATTAAATTTTGGATTAGTAAGAATGAAAGTAATTTGTATGGACATTCCGAGTAGGAGAACGAACTCAAAATAACTTAAAGATAGGTGGATAATCTAAGAAAAAAACTAGCTCCCCCAAAGCCCTAGGGCTTGAAGTATGTATTGTAAAGCTCAAAAAACCATTCTTACTACATTCACAATCGAGCTCAGTCCCTGGATATATCTTTGCTCCCATATGTATGAGTTTAAACCTCCAACCCTTTCCTACGCTTGCCTCGTCCCCTCATTGGTCGCTGGACAAAGATGCAACTTAGTTAATAAAGTTAGATTTAAATTTTTTTTTATCAAAGATGCAAGGATTATTCCACTTAACTAACACCTGTCGCAACACTAATTACTCGAAGATTATTATAATCAATGTTTAACCTCTAAGAACTGAATTCGGCTCCGGACTTTGGATTCCGCGGGACTAAATCCCTGGTATGAGCATCGAAAAGTAGAGAACCGTTCAAGATTCAATCCCTATTGGTTCGGATCCTACATTAACTAAAAGATACAACTACAATGATAATGTTAGCAAATTAATTCAGTTAGCCATGACGATGTGTGTGTAAAAGCAATGCGCAAGTTTTCTGAGCCATTTTTCTGTCAAATCGGGGTCTGCTGTTTGTGCGAGGCACTGAAGCTGTTGGAAATGGATGTCTAGAGCAAGCATTTTTCCCTGATCAAGTAACAACACGTGAGTACATAGTCTTGCTACCCTAGATATTAAAAGAATGTGTGGATGAAGCCTGATTGTGGTTATTGGAATCAGCTTACCACTAGGTTTTTTTTTAGTTTGTGGTTAGTTTTTTTTATCTCTCCTAATAATTTGTTTTTGAAAAGCAAATTATTCCACGTTTTCCCGACCTATGTTTCCTTATCGGAGAGAACAGAAGATTTAGTTTTTTTCACCTCACTCACATAGAACTAATGTGATCACTTGCGGCAAAATGTGTAAAAAAACTGTATTATTTTTAATACTGTTTAAACCACTTTGGAAGTGATGTGTGATGGCAAAGTAATAATATCAGCCTATTAGATTGAGTGTACACATATACACCAAACTCTTCTAGTATGGCTGCACCAAAACTTGAACAATATTACTACAGTTAAAACCAATTTAAAATTGGTGGTAATAGCTAGAAGGAATGTTATTTAGCTAATTAACTTAACTTTCAAGATCTATAGTGAACGCATGCAGCTAAAATGTGAAGATTCTTTACTACAGTTTACACTAAATGGAAAGTAATAAGGATGATAGCAAAGGAAGTAAATCAAAAGAAGATATATAGGTTCTTAGTCACATCCTTCACACTCAGAACCAAACTCTACGATTAAACATTAGCAACAGCTGACTAAGATATTAACTTTTCCTTTACAAAACAGAATTGTTAAATGAGACGAAATATTGCTACTCACGAAGCCGAGTTCCGAACCATAACCAGTCTTCATCTTCACATTCTTTCTGTATCTAGGCAGGCGAGACCATGGTACTATATGTTATTACTGAGTGAGGAAGAAATCATTTGTATAGACATATTAATTACAACTCAACTGTATTACTAGAGCACTACAGTCATGACCAAAGCCTTAGAGACTACTATATTTTTTATAGAAAAAAATTACTAGAATTAATTCGATGTTACCTTTTGTTTTAGTATATTTGTATTATAATTTAAATGTGAAATATACAAATATTTAGAGCCAAAACTCATTTTATGAATAAATACAGTCAATTAATGAGTGTAGTCAATATTTACAACGATGTCTCTAAAATTTAGCACTGCTTGAATTAATTTTGGCATGCTGGAGATCATATTTGTTATGATATCTTGGCTAATATTGCTCCATTCTTGTTTACTAAGCACTAGCAATTACTCATAATTGGATGGCTTATGTTTATCAACCTCCAGTTTGATATTATCGCCCACAAATTCCTTATTGGGTTCAAATCTGGCGATTTCCAGGGCTAAGGTCCCGGAAATTTCAATGTTATTCTCAGCCAAGAACTTTGTTATTGCTTTTGATTTGTGACAATTTGCGTCATCACGCTGAAAAATACAGTTACCACCCCCAAATTGATCCTAAACTGTGTGTAAAGGTGCCATGAATGTACACAATAAGTGCAAAGTTCACTAAACAAGGAAAGATGTCATTCGTCAGCTTGACCATGAAATGACTCACGCAACAAACCAAACCATGAAAAAAATACAGAAGTTCATCGGTGAACATCTAACACCCAGTTAGATCACTAGAATACCTTAGGGCCAGTAAGTTCATAAATAAAAAAATAATTTGGATCTTTAAAGATTTCTTTTTCTTCACAAAATTTATAATTTCATTAGCGGGAATCGAAAAAGTCTCCTACTGGTGAAATGATATCATCGCTAAAGCTGGAGATACATTAATGATTAATAAAATTAGATTAAATTACATCCGTCCTTTATCTTCCTTTTGAGGAAAAAGGTTTTATCTAAGAGTGCGAATATCGCTTCTGACTTGAACGTAGTTAAGCCATTTGTGTGTGGTTAGTCACCGAATGGAGTACAAATCGGATTTAAGTATACCCAATACTGCATAAAATCTGTTTCCTTCCGCAGGTACAGCAGTGGTGAGAGAGGCTATAATAAGAAGCTCAAGAAGGGGAAATATAAGACTTCGATTGGGAAATCGACCTTCACTAACTGCCTCGTCCAAACGTAGAATTCCCTACCCAAAGAATTAAAAAGAGATCTTCAAAAGTGGAATGAACGAAATTTTAATCAAAACCACTGATATATTTCAAAGAAACTATGAAATTTAATTTATTAGATTTTATAACGGCCTACCAATAATGACCATTGTTGTAAGCTCTGTGTAGACACAAATCCAGGTATTGTACTGTTAAATTGCAAGCGCTACCTCAACGACTTAAGGTTTGAAGGACATAAACCGTATATAAACAAACCAGCTTTTTAATTGATCATTTTGGGTGGTGCTTGTGTGTACCAGTATTCCTCGTTAGCCCTTAACTTTATCTTTCCTTGATCTTTATTTCTTATAATATTTCTAATACACTTACGAGAGAAGTTAACTTGGCAAACATTTGTTAACCTCTTCACCTTTCTGGTTGAGAGACCCAATAATTTAAAATAAATTAACTATAACTAAATTACCATCTTAATCTAATCCTTTCTTATCGGTCTAACGCTTAGTTTTTATTCCTTTATGTGCCCTTGGCTTAGACACAAGGGTAAACAGTACGCTACGAGGAAATCCAGCTACAGTACATCTTCCTTGGCCATTCGTGTTGCAATTCGACATTACCTTTAATGCATTCATTTTATTAAGTAACCTCGCTTTAAGTTCGTCCTTGGTTATATAGTCTTCCCGTACCGTAAGTTTGTAATATTAAAAGAACGACAGTAAAAGTTTACATTGTAACGGCAGTAAGGAAGTATATGACCAATTGACTGGTCATAAAAGGTAAAATGTTATAGTTATTTAAGTATTTATTTTCATTAAAGGAAGAAAGATTGCCAAAGGTAAATCTATTCGACCTTTTGAGGTTTTGCTACAGTTTCTTGGTAGATTTCACTGCAAAGAGTTCTTAAAACCTATGCAGTATTGTATAAAGTTCCCAAAGGCAGTTAAGAAATAAAAGTGTTCTTTATGCTTATTATATTCCATGAGAGGTTCCTCAAGGTGCTTTTCTTTCTCCCTTGTTGTTGAACACACTTGTTTTCACGTTAAAAGAAGTTTGAACTACATGTGGTACGCAAATCGATCATTCCCAGTGTTTTGAGCGATATGAGCTGCAAAGGCCGATAAAATTTTGCGAAACCATGGAATGAAAAATTACAATTTTCTTAAACGCCCCCAAAACGACGAAGGCATTTCAAGAACAGAGTCAAGTGAAGAATCTTCATCCACAAGTTTCCATCTGAAGAATATTCCTACACCATTTATTTCAGTGATAATATGAGTATAGAGATTCTCATAAGGATCGTTAGAAAATCGGTCACGAAGCAAATGTTCCTGTAGGTATGAAGGAATATAGTATCGCCTGCAGCCTTGCATCTACTTTATGAGTTTTATGTATGTTCTATTTTAGGGTAGGTGAGATTGGGTTGTTAGGTTTAGTTAGTTACTTAACCTAACTATCATTAGTTTTTGCGTAGTTCATACAGTTCATGAGATTATTGCAAATAAATCACTTGACTACTTTTTAAAAGTCTGTGTTGTATAGGCTAATTAATACAAATGAATTCTCAGTCTACAAAGCGAGGCAGGACAGACTTGAATCTGTCACTGGAAATGGGGTACTTCAGACTGAGTAGGTTAATTAACCTATTGGTACGTCACTATACCCAACCTAACTTAACAAGGTCACAGGTAGACTCAGGTCAGCAGAAATTATTCAGGTCAGGTCTATTGGCAAGGTCTTAGCTGTATGATGAATCCCTGTAATCATGTGAAGAATTTCCAACCCCAACTCGTTCATATGAAGAATACCCCCCCCCCTCAACACACACACACACACACACACACACACACACACACACACCGGAGAACAGCCTGAGGGACAAATTATTCATATGATCGCAAGAAAAACTCTGAAAAGAGAAAAATTGTGAAAGTTTGAAAGTAAAATTGGGACAGCGTGAAAGGTACATAGTTCGGACAGCCACGATCCAAGACTTCTTAATGCGCTAGAGACCTAACAGGGGGGTGCAACTCTCCTGTATCTGTTAGCGTCTGGTAGCGAATAAAATGGCTTTCCTTATTCTTCACTTTTAATTTGCCCTAAAAATAAATTTCAAAATAAATTTAAAGAAAATTTTTTCTTGGCGATAATTAGTTGATATACTTCCGATTTTTACAACTGCTTTCCCACGAAGCGTGGTTGGCGTGCATCGACGCCACTAAAACTTACATACCTTCCCACCCCACTATGCCGTATTGAAGACTAATTCACATATCATTACGTCATCGCAGAATGACCCTTCATAGCGATGGAGTGTTATGTGCTAGAGGGTTCTTTCCTTGACGTTCGTCTCCAGGATGAAAGTCAACAAACGAAAGATCTTAGGAAAATATCTAAAATACATCAATCTTTCGGTGCTCTCATAAGGGGGGGGGGAATGGGTAATTTGTCCTCGTTGGCAACTCTGAATTCTTTGTATGTTTGTTGCTGGCATCGATTTACTATTCTTCCCATTGTAGTAGACTCAATTGTGCATTGTTTATGAAGGAAGATATACCATAGCTGAAATCAAACTTCAAAAATATGTGAGAAGGCAAACTGTGTTGTTTGATATTCACTCCAAGAGATCTAATGCGAAGGTCTCCGAGTGTTTAGGTGTAAATCTGAGGATGATGTAGAGGATCATGGAAGAGTTGGATGATTCAGGCTGTGATGACGAGAGTACGGCGGCTGTAAAACCTCACTCTACGCGTTATGATACAAAAAGAACCCCTCCCCGAATTTGTCGCGGAGATCCAGGCTATCATTGACAACGATCTCAGCAAGTCAATGAGGTCTATAGCCAGAGACAAGGGAGTATCAATCTCTCAACAGGTAGTTAGTGAATGAAGGCATCCGCTATTACTCATAAAAGATGAGAAATTTCCAACTTCTGTTGCAGAAGATAAGAGACAAGTAGAAGGAACGTATTGCGAAGCTTGTGAACAAACTGAAGCATCACCTCAAGTATGGCGTGCTTTGGTTCTTCTCAGATGAGAATTTCTGCCAGGACCAGGTGGTGAACTGGCCAAACAACCGCTGACTTAATGTGTCCCTTAAAGATGTAACGAGAGTCATGAAGACCAAGTTCCCGGGACACATCATGGTGTTTGGAGTGGCCGTAACATGGGACATGTTATCCCCTTGTTTATCTTCTCGGATCCCTCGGACTCAATTTGGAGGGCTACATCAAGTGCCTGGTAGAGTTGGTGTTGTCCTGGATCCAGAATGTGGCTGCTGGAATGCCTTACGTGTGCCACGCAAGCAAGAGAACCCAATCTTGGCTGTCAGACAATTTCTTTGACCACATCATTCCGAACATATGACCTCCCAAGTGCCCAGTCTGTAACCACAAGGCTAGGTTGAGAGGGAGACCAACAAGTCTCAATGCACCATAAAGGTGAACCTGGGTCTAGTTTTCAACCACTTAAACAGGAAGACCGTCGAGAAGGCTCTCGTAAAGTTCCGGCGGTGCCTGACATGAACTATCCGGGTCATTTTCGTTTATTTTGGAAGTTTTGCGACAAATTAGCCACCGCTCCTTGTATATACTTGGAATTCGGGCGAATTCTTTTTGTGGTTAACCTAACAGGTGCGATGCGTCACAATATGTGTTACGAGGTCTCTCTGATTAGTCGGTTAGCATAAAAAGTGTGTCAAAAAATCACGAAAAAATATTCATCAAATTACTATTATCATCATTTAATTCAAAGAATTTACCTATTTTATCGATATATAATACAATTGGTGAAAATTAGGTAAAATATGTTAGGGAGTTAACAGATGCTTGCTAGCCTCGCACGGAGTTTCGACGCAACATATTTACCAGAGTGTTAGAAAAGTGAGGAAGTGATGAGATTGCGTGGAAGTCAAAATGTGTGAAGGGTATCCAGCAGTGTACTTCTAAAGAGAATGACAAAGCGAATTATCCAGTAGTATAAATCAAGATCAAGGTTGTCAGCTTGGATGCGTAAGATTATTTATTGCTTTTAAATACCTGTTTTTATTGCCTTTGTTTACCTTTATATGGTTTTTAATTAATGGGAGGGAGAACCCAGTGGCGTGAATATCAAGGAATGATTTTTAAAAACTATACAAACAAGTTTCAATTGAATGAATGCTAACGAAATCGCGGCACAAACTAAGCAAGGAGAAAGAGAATAGATCGATATATCTTTCTCTTTATTGAAATCTTCCTCTGAATGTGAAGTTTCATTGCACATTATTTTGATTTCGTAGTAAAATTATGTAGTGATGTAGAGCAGGGGAGTCTGGGGCGACTTCTATTTAAATTTTCCCAAATACATTATAATATACGAGTACGTGGTACGTAACATAGCCTGGGTATGTAACTTTTTACCCCCATTATATATATATATATATATATATATATATATATATGTGAATTTAGGCAGTAAATTTTCATTATAGCATGTTCTATTAAAAGCGACCGCTAGTTCCGAATTAATAATTTTTTTTTTTTCAATCATCTCGATTTGTCTTATATTCGCTTTTTCTTCATTGTTTAACCTGTGGATAAGCGTACCGAAGTTCATCGGGGACTGATGCTTGTTATTTTGCCAAAAGAAGGGGTAAATTAATGTAATTTAGCACTTTCTTTAATTTAACTGACACGTTTCGATACATCGAATATCATCTTCAGAGTTGCAATGGGTAAATTTAATTGAAGGGCGAGAGAATTGAGTCTGGTAAGAAAAACATTAACATCTTTGGAATTAGGCCATAAGCAAATGACATCATCAATATACCTGTATCAAACGATCGGGGCGTCAAGGATAGTAGGGAGAAGTTTCGTACAGGTATATTGATAATGACATTTGCTTGTGGTCTAATTCCAAAGATGTTAATGTTTTTCTTATCAGACTAAATTTTCTCGTCCCTTCAATTAAATTTACCCACGAGATGGAAAATAATAAAACCCTTCCCTTTCTTGATCTTCTTATTAATAGAACTCATATAGGTTTTAAATACTCTATCTTTCGTAAGCCTACTAATTCAAATTCTTATATTCATTTTTACTCCTCTCACAGCCCTAAAGTTAAACGTTCTGTTTTTTCTTCTATGTTTCTACGGAAATTACGAGTTGTGAGCCAGGAATATATGGATTTGGAATTTTCCAATATTTTTGAAATTGGCCATAATCTTTGTTACCCTTACCTGTTTCTTCAAAACTGTCTTTCTTCTGCTAAAAAGACATTTTATCAAACTGTCCCTACTCTCCGTTTTGAAAGTAATAACATTTTAGTTCTACCATTTTCTCTTTGTTTTAATGATCTTCCCCGTCTTTTGAATAACTTTAACATTTCTGTTGCTTTTAAATATGGGACGACCATTAAGAATTTATTAGTACGTAATAATTGTAATAGTTTAGGAGGGGGGAGTATTCGGTTGAGTGTTCTGGTTGCCTAAGTAAATATTGGGCAAACAGGTAAACAACTTTCTGTTCGCATAAATAAACATAAATATAATGTCCGAATAGGGGAAAATAAGTGCTTTCTTTGTCCACATGTCAGATAAGGACCATCTAATTAACTGAAACTCGACAAAATTTATTTATCGCTCCAATGACCCAATAAAAAGGAATATCATTGAATGTGCTTTTATAAGCCATTGCGATAATTTCAACCTTTCCCCTGGCTTATATAAAATAGATGCTATAATTAAAAAACTAATACTTAAAGAAATTAGTTCTGACTTTTGTCTTTAGTTTAATATACAATCTTTAGTTATGTGGGCCCATTATATTTTTTAATTATGTCAGTGCTTTGTTATGTACATTGTATTTCCCTCACTCTTTCGCTCCTCGTTTCTTATAATCTCCCTCGTTAGGCTATCTCCATTTATTTTAATCTGTTACCCTTTTGTCTTCTCAGTTTGACCTTACTACCTGCTTCTTCTCATTCTTAATGTGAATCTTTACCTTTTACCTTCCGTCTTCCTCATTGGTGGTTTCTTGTTTTTGAGGAGGTCTTTTATACTTTTATTTCGTATATATACCTCTAATATACTATTATTTCTTGTAGTTATCCTTGATAAGGAACTTAATAAAGTTCGAAAGTACTCGGAAACAGCAAACACCATTTCATTTTTTCTTGTGGGACGTTGCATTCATATATATATATATATATATATATATATATATATATATATATATATATATATATATATGTGTGTGTGTGTGTGTGTGTGTGTGTGTGATTATGTGTATAAACTTCCGTAAATAAAAATATGTATATAGATGTATAATTAATTTTTTACATTTAGTAACTAAATTTACGAATAAAAAGTCTTTTATTTGGGGACAAGTCAGCGATCGTCATCTGTTTTATAAATCTAACAAGAGGAGCGCCTTTGCCACTCCTCCTTATAGGAAGAGCTTGCGCTTCGCAGACAGACCTTGGGTCTGTGGCCTGCGGCCTATTTGGCCCTGGTAACGGGCTTTTGGTAAAAAAAAAAATAGAGGTTTCCAGTACATATCTTAATAATTTACTCTTGGTCTAGTTTTTTTTCAGATCCTTGCTTATTTTCTAGGCCTAAATGCAAGAAAAAACTTTTAATGGAATTCTTTTGATAAACGGAAAAAACGATCTTTAGAGCTCCTTTTTTCTCATCTAAATTTAAATTTACTTTTATATACACGACCCCTCCCCCGCCCCCCCAAAACTCAGCCATGCCTTTATTTTAATCCATTTTCTTGGAAAAAGGGGAAAAAAGGAGCTCTGAGGATTGTTTTTTTCGTTTATCAAAAGAATTCCCTTAAAAGTTTTTTTTTCTTGCCTTTAGGCCTAGAAAATAAGTATGGACCTGAAAAACAAATCCAAAACATTCGATAATCATATTTAGATTTTTTTTTAACTTTTAGAAAGAATTTCTTTAAAATCTTCAAATATCCGAAAAAAACAGCCTTAATTATGAAAAACTTTGGAAAATCTCTCTTAATCTCTTTCTTTTCCAATCCTTTTTCTTAAAAAAAACCCTCCAAAACATTGAATAATAGCCTTTAATTTCAAATAGTTTCATTCCGAAAATTTGTTAATAAAATTTCCATAACATACAAAGTCACACACTCGAACGAAGAGAAACAAAAAATCAACCCAAAATTCGTTATAAAATCAAACTGTTAAAAAAATTGCCTTCCTAAAATATAGTGTTAAGGTTAAAACACATTGATTATCTTTTGTTTAGAGACTCGGGTAGATTTTTTCTTTCGTGAAGATTAACGTTATAAGTAAAGGTGAATTAGTAACATATGTATTCAAAATGTTGCAGCAAATGTTTTTTCATAAAATATAATTAATAATTGGCAGACATCTACTTATTTGGATGCTGTGACAGCACTTATTCTTAATTACATCTTCATATGGCGTTCGAAGTGTTGCTGTTTTGCGCCATAAACTGCATCCGCGTCGCCACCGGGCAACATTTTGAATACCTGGCCGCGTTAATTAAATATATTAGACATGCAAATATTTCGCTACACCATTTTGATCGCTTAGATTGCTAATTTACCTTTCATTGACAATTGCCATAACAATAAATTTGTTTTATTTTTTAATTCTACTATATATGGAGACATGGATAAGGACTATGAGGCGGGAAGCAGGAGATGATTGTTGGGAAGATCTTGACGCATTAGCTCAAGATAGAGCCTGGTGGCGTGAGTGACTTCATTCAGGCCCTATGCATCCCCGTGGGTGCCACAGGAAATGATTGATTGATTGATTGATATATGATGATATAAAGAGTCGACAGTATTTTGCGGGATATCATACCAGTGCCGCTCAATAAATTAGAATATCGTGAATAGGTTAATTTATTTTCGTAATTTAATTAAAAAGTAAAAATTCATATATTTTATATTCATTACACGCAAAGTGTAATATTTTAAGCTTTTTTTATGTTTGAATGTTGATGATTATGGCTTATAGCTCACGAATATGATAAATCCATCATCTCAAATTATTAGAACATTTTAGAAGACTTAGTTATCCTTTGTATTCCATTTTCAACATTGACCAACGACCTTTAGCGTCCCTTTTCATTTATAAACTGAATCCTTCTCATTTATCACGCATCTTTCACTTCCCTCTTTGTTCATTGTGCATTAAACTTAAAATTTAACAAATAACAACAATAAATAAACGCCCCCCCATGCACGCGAATCTAAGTTATCCTGTTGGTTCGTAGGTCGTCGGTCAGATGGTAACAATTTTTCTTTTCAATGAGTTTATTGACAATAAAATCGTAACTATTCGGCAAATTCTAACGAAATTTGAAACTCTTTTGTTATTTTATATTCTCCTTTAAATTATATAATTGTCAAGGTCCTCCCAATGTTACTCTTTGAATGATCGAAATTTTTGCAGGTCATATGGTCATAAGTTAGAATAATTGAGAGCACGTGACTTAGGTCTGTTGATCTTGTTTACAAGCTATTTTTGTGTAACTGAGTTACCTTCCCGTCTTACAGTATCCTGATGATGAGGCTAGAATTCGAAACGTCGATTGCACAATAAAGATGAATATTGCGACATCAGCCTTGGTCTTTTCCATTTCTGTCCAAGAATTGTTCTGGAGAGTTCGTCGAATGGTGTGGTTACCACCACGCACATCCAACATGAACCTCATCACGTATTTATGAGACATGGTAAACAGCTATCTTCGCAGCCAAGATCCAGCACCTGCAAATTTCAGGGAGCTGTGGGCATCGATCGAGGCAGCGTGGGTCAACATCTCCTCAGAGGTCTCCACTACAATTGTGAAATCGATGCCACGTCGATTTTCTGCATTTTATCGGGCTAGAGGGGGCTCTTACACGATACAATACCTATCCCGTGATTTTTTGCAACTTATTGTATATCTTCCACACATTTTAGTTTCTTAACTTCGCCACTTACAGACATTTTGCGCGATACGCCCTCGCTGGTATTCCGCTCAATGACCCATCCTACACGACGCCACCATGGTGGCGCCGCCTTTTATCCTCTCGTCACTAATCGCGCTACCAAGTTCATCTTCATCATAGCCACGCATGTAGAACCATCACATATCACATGGTTACATGGAATCTAACGGTTGGAAAATGGTGACACAACCTACCTGGCTTCGTCTGAAGGAACCCTTAAACTCTAGGAAAAAATCGTCCATTATCCCTTTTTATTACATTTTGTTATACTTTTTCCTAACTTCTTTTCCCCTTTCTATCAATTATCCTTGTATTGCCTATGTTCATCATCCTTCGACGTAGTTACTTTTCATCCGGCGGTGATTTAAATAAATAGTGATAATCGGCAATTTCCTCTGTGGCGCAAATTGGCCTACGCCGCTTCGTAAATAGATTCAGACGACTCGATAAATAATCAGGAAATAATACTCAAGACCCAACATCCAACCCATCTAATTTTGTTCTCATTTACAAATGGAAAAAATAATTAGAAAGGGGCAAGGAAACGAGGAGTACCTCAAGGTTAGTTAATATGACCGCCAAAGAAATTTTTTTCCTTCGCGCTTTGTCGCGTTGGAGTTTGGTTAATAAATTGCGCCACTCGAACGAACCTTTTTAACTATGGACGAGGTCACCGACGGGATAGTGAAATCAACATAAAGATCAGAATAACAATCGATGAAAAGCCCGAAGCAAACCTGGGCCGCACGTTGTTGGGAGATCAGGTACAGGAGGAGTAGCGGGCGTGTGTTTGGTAACCAACCAGTGAGAAAGGGACGTGGCTCAAGGGAGATCCATCCGTTCCGCATTGTGGGGAAGTTAGACATTAAAACTCTTTCAGGTGGTTCAGGAGAGAAGCAGGACGGACGTGATGAGTCTGCACGAAGGAAGAGAAATGGAAATATAGATGAATATATCTCCCTGCGAGACGCATGCATTTAGATGCATGCGTACCTGGTTCAACACCCAACAAAGCCGATGGCCATACAAATGTATGGCCGTCGGCTTTGTTGGGTGTTGAACCAGGTACGCATGCATCTAAATGCAGCAATTTGCCTACTCGGCAAGTGGAAACTAGTCAAGTTAGGTTAGGTATGTTGGGCTAAATTATAACATTTACGATACCGTAACCCAGATTATGGCATAATAAAACCACGGTTCACCACAACAAAAGGGAGCCGCGGAAAACTCAGCCCAAGAAACTGCTTTCCAAATTACTGTAGGAAAAAAGATGGCGGCGAATTGAATGCGAGGATATTGAATTAGACATTACAGGGCAGTAACAACTTTATTGACAAATTTGGTCACAAAACTTCAAAACCACTGCTAACTTTTTTATTTATTGACACTGATGAATAATTGTAGGAGATCTTTAAACACCGACGAATTGTGGGATTTTTTAAAGCTGATCAATTGTAGAGTACTTAAACGTGGCTCAAGGGAGATCCATCCGTTCCGCATTGCGGAACCGTGGGAGTTCTTTAATATTGAGGAATTGTGGGAGTTCTTTAATATTGAGGAACTGTAGAGTTCTTTAATATTGAGGAATTGTGGGAATTCCTTAACACTGAGAAATTGTGGAAGTTCTTTAATATGGAGGAATTGTGGGAATTCTTTAACACTGAGGAATTGTAGGAGTTCTTTAATATTGAGGAATTGTGAGAGTTCTTTAATATTGAGGAATTGTGGGAGTTCTTTAATATTGAGGAATTGCAGGAAATCTTTAAACGCCGACGAATTGTGGGATTTTTTAAAGCTGATGAATTGTGGGCGTTCTTTAATATTGAGGAAGTGTAGGAGTTCTTTAACACTGAGGAATTGTGGGAGTTCTTTAATATTGAGGAATTGTGGGCGTTCTTTAACACTGAGGAATTGTGGGAGTTCATTAATATTGAGGAATTGTGCAAGTTCTTTAATAGTGAGGAATTGTGAGAGTTCTTTAATGTTAAGGAATTGTGGGCGTTCTTCAACACTGAGGAATTGTAGGAGTTCTTTAGCACTGAGGAATTGTGGGAGTTCTTTAGCACTGAGGAATTGTGGGAATTCTTTAACACTAAGGAATTGTGGGAGTTCTTTAACACTGAGGAATTGTGGGAATTCTTTAATATTGAGGAATTGTGGGCGTTCTTTAACACTGAGGAATTGTGGGAATTATTTAATATTGAGGAATAGTTGCAGTACTTTAAGCTGATTTCTGAATTTAAAACTTGGGGAATCCCAGCCATGTTCTGATGCCGATTCAATCAATTCTTAGCTTATAAAATCCGTTGGCCTGATTAAGTTGAGCTCGAAGGCAATGCATAAGATTCGATATATTTCATCTTGGTTGAGAAATAAACATTTTTTCGTGTTTTAAAAAAAATCAACTGCAATAAGAGATGTACAGTACAGAAATTAAGATTGCATTCAATTGGAGTTGGCCAATGCAAGGAACAGGAAATAGCTGCCCATTTAACGTGTCGGACCTTAACGGATCGAAATGAATACAATTATTCATTCAACTAACGATTGAATTGAAATAATAAGTGGACCCCATCGATAGAGATGATGGAAAGGGGGGAAGGTTGCAAAAGAAGGAGATGTAGTCGGAGGTAGTGTAAGAGGAGACTACTTGATGATAAAAGAAAAGGACGAAACCCTCTTGAATCTCTTCACACTTTGGCTCTACGTCTGTCCCAGAGCTCTGTCACACACCACTACTCAACCTTTTGACCTATCTTATTCTATATTTGTGAAAGTGGGGGGGGGGATTTGAAGGGTCCACCTCCGCCATCTTGTGGTAGCAACCACACTCTTGTGCATTGGTCGTGTTTATTTCTTCTTCTCATTATGACGAGCCAACAAAACAAAGCTTGTTTGATGTTGTTGTTGTTTTGAAGGGCTTTAGCTACCTATTCGCAGTTTGACGACACTCATCTCAGGGGGATTCGAACCTTTGGGGTCAGTTTTTTTTTAATTAAGAGTACTTAGGGTTTACTCAAGCCACTTTAAATTGACACAAGTTCGTACTTTGCGAACCAGTCCTTTTTATGCGAAGTCATTCGTACTTTTGAATACTATTTCTCTTGTTCGCATTTTTAGTCGCATATTTCTTCATTGCAGGAACTAGTTCGTACTCTCTAGGCCCAATACTAGGTGCAAAAAAATCGTTCCTGTTTTCGACTACCAGTTCTCATAGCAGGAACTTGTTTGTACTTTGGAAGACCAGTTCTCTTTATGCGAATTTGTTCCTGGAGGCTTCGCATTCGCCCTCCCAGTTCCAGGATATTTGGGTCATGAACTGTGCTTTGGCACTCATTTCATCACTTCTTTCTCACATTTAATGTTTTCATCCATTCCTCGTTGCCTGCTAGACCCAAGTAGGGGGAAAGAAGTCGTTACGCTCGCCTCCACCCCATAAATCAAGAAGATCAAATCATTGAAAGTTGGTGGCACTCTTTAATACGTTGTTTAATATAGCATCCTTAAGGGCTGAACTTCTGTTGGACCACTGTAAACCGTAACATTTGTCAGCCCTTTCCTTATAGGGCCCTTTGTAGATGTCTTTTGAGATAACTTTTAGTTGGTGGGGCCTAGTACTGAGGAGTTCGCGCAGGTAGATTCACCTTCTGGGTTCGGGGAGTTACAACTAGTTCCCTCCTCTGGTTGCTTACTCTATGTATATTTTCCATTCAGCTTTACTTCTATCTTCTAACTCCATTAATAACGAACTCTTTAAACCGGAGGTTTTTTAGGTGTTTTTGGTTTCCTATTTTAAGCAATACAAAGTATTGTTAATTCCTGTTAGCACCTTTTCAGGAGGACCTTGTTTGGATGATCTTTTGTTCTCATTGGTCCTTATTTGGAACAGCCTTTTTCCCCTAATAGTCCTTTTTCAGAATGAGCCTTTTTTTTCACTTGTACTTGTTCTCACTAGACCTTGATCGGATGATCTTTGTTCGCATTGGTCTTTATTTGGAAGAGGCTTTGTCACTTTTAGTCCTTGGTTAGAATGTCCCTTGCTTTCACTAGTCTTTGTTCGGATGAGCTTTGTTTACATTGGTCCTTATTTCGATGAGGCTTGTCCGCAATGATCCTTGTTCAGAATAACCCACGTTTTCACTAGTCCTTGTTCGGATGATCATTTGTTCGCATTGGTCTTTATTTGGAAGAGGCTTTTTCCGTAATAGTCTTTGTTCAGAGTGCCCCTTGTTTTCACTTGTAATTGTTATCACTAGTCCTTCCTTGAATGATCTTCGCATTTGTCTTTTTTATGCTTTGTCCCGAATACTCCTTGTTCTGAATATCCCTTTTGTTTCAATTATCCTTGTTTTCACTAGTCCCTGTTAAAAGTGAAACTAATTCCCCGCGGTCTTCTTTGTTCTCACCGTCACGATCCGAGCATTTGGCATCGTTAAGTTCTTGTCTCCTTTCATCCTCGATTTCATTTCTTTTCACCACTGACCCCCCGGGGGTAGGTGGGGAGGAGGGGGGAGGCAATGGCCACCTGTGGTATCACAGGTGTAGGAAACCGGAAGGATCTCTGCTGAGGAAGTTAAGAACCCCATTTTTTTTAGCTATTTGCGTAACACCTTATCGACATGATGCACAAAACCGCAATTATCTACATAAAAATACACGCTCAAGGGCGGCTGCGCAAACGCAGACGGAAGAGTCCCGTTTTCGCGCTCATGAATTGGGATTTATTTATCGGTGTCAATCCGGACACGTTATGTCAGTACAGCCTCGCGGCGCACACGGATTAAAAGTGATCTTCCGCACGCATTGCAGTACTCTTAGAGACGAGGCGAAGAATATGTGTGTATGTGAGATGGCGTTCACAAAGGCCGTTATAACAGATTAGTATGGATTTGGATAGATATAGATGAAGGAAAGAGGAACGTGATTTTACCGAAGAAGAGGAAAAGGAAGAAGAACATAGATAGTGATATATATATATATATATATATATATATATATATATATATATATATATATATATATATATATATATATATATATATATATATATATATATATATATATATATATATATATATATAATATAATTAAAAATCACATGACACGTGATATATAATAAATGTATTTTAAAGGCCCAAAGAAATGAAAATTGGAAACACAACCCGGAAAAACGCTAAGGAAATTAATATTAAGTGTATCTTTAAAGCTTAATAAGGAAAATAGGAGATATAGTAACAGAAAAATAGGGGCAAACTATTTTAACCGTTATAAGAAAATGAATAAAGTAGTTAGATTCGAACCTGTCATCTTAGCTAAGAGTGCTTAATGACACAGATTCGAATCCAACTTCTTTATTAATTTTCTTATAACGGTTAAAATAGTTTGCCCCTATTTTCCTGTTACTATATCTCCCATTTTCCTTATTAAGCTTTAAAGATACACTTAATAATAATTTCCTTAGCGTTTTGCCGGGTTGTGTTAACAGTTTTCATTTCTTTGGGACTTTAAAATATATATATATATATATATATATATATATATATATATATATATATATATATATATATATATAGAGAGAGAGAGAGAGAGAGAGAGAGAGAGAGCGAAAGAGAATGCTTGTATGAAATTATGAGAATTTGTGTATGTTTGTTAGTGTAATTCGGTGGGTAAGATGGTATGTGTGTGTACGTGTGTGTGAGAGAGAGAGAGATCATTGAAAAGGAAACCCTATTTATGTATATAAGCCAGCGCTGGAGTATTCCCTGATTGGTGAAAGTGTGAAGTTTGATAACAGAGAATAAAGAAAAAGGTTTACTTACATCATCACCTCGCGCCCTTAGTGTCTACCACCCTTCCGGTCGTGGACGAGTCCAGAGCAAGGGCGAGGCAGATACTGCGTGGGAACTTGCTGGGCACCGACTAGGTACGAGTTCGTAAGGACGTCAAAAGAGAACGTTGCAACCTGGAACCATTATGAAATATCTTTTAATAAAAGAAGACCTGAAATTTAAATTACAGTATGACTACCTTTTACTGCAATAATAATAATAATGGTAAGAAGAAGAAGCACATAGTAGTATCCTCTTTTTCCTACCTGAAATATGTACCACTCCCAATTTTAACTTCCACTATCCTTATTAGTTTGCGGGTCTCTCTTCATAAAACTGTTGATGGATTTTCCATAAATTAATAAAATATGAATATTTTCAAACTAAACATATATATTAGAGACAAATAAACAAACAAATAAATAAATAAAATAAATAAATAAATGCATAATATCAAATTGAGCGTTAATTTTAGATACGAGTCCAAATTCCCCATTCAAATGTTTTAGCAAAGGACCTAGAGTACGACGGGCATCGGTGTTACAGGTCCGTCCCTAAACAAAGCATAGGAAAACACAAGCTCTAATAACGAAGCATAGGAAAGCACAAGCTCTAATAACGAAGCATAGGAAAAAACGAGCTATAATAACGAAGCATAGGAAAAAACGAGCTATAATAACGAAGCATAGGAAATCAAAAGCTCTAATAACGAAGCATAGGAAAGCACAAGCTTTAATAACGAAGTATAGGGAAGCACACACTCTAATAACGAAGCATAGGAAAGCACGAGCTCTAATAACGAAGCATAGGAAATCACAAGGTCTAATAACGAAGCATAGGAAAGCACGAGCTCTAATAACGAAGCATAGGAAATCACAAGGTCTAATAACGAAGCATAGGAAAGCGCAAGCTCTAATAACGAAGCATAGGAAAGCACGAGCTCTAATAACGAAGCATAGGAAAGCACGAGCTCTAATAACGAAGCATAGGTAAGCGCAAGCTCTAATAACGAAGCATAGGAAGCAATAAATTTGGATAACGAAGTATTAAGCTTGAGTAACGAAGCAATATGCTCGACTAACGAACGGATCATCTCGGTGCCTCGGACAATCCAAACTTCCTCGAACGTGGTGCGGGAGTGGCGATTATATCAAGCTCTCCCAAATCACTTGGAAAGTCATTAATAAACAAGTTTGACCTTGTGTTGCGCAAAGGAAAAGTGGAGGTGATTTCCTGCCATAATATTTCTTCAATGCGAGTTAAGGAGTTGGGGCATGTATTTATCACAAACGATGTAGTGATTGAGCAAATTTTAAGACATGTAAGGATTCCGGAAGACGATGCGTGTCTTTATAATTGAATGTGTTTGTAGGGTCAGTTTCTATGTATATAAATCCTTTACGCACACATTACACACAGTCCAAGCCATTACATCCCTATTTAAAGGTAGATAAAGCCTTGGCCACTCTCGGTACGACAAAATCACACATATTCAGAATCAAAGCAAACAGGCTAAACCTATGATTCAAATATTTTTTTCGAGGAGCATAACGACCTCTTTCCTCCATTACTCGGATCTAAGACGAGCGAGAATTAATGCGGGATCGAACAGACAGATAAAGAAATAAGAAGTAAAAGAATTAAAAATGTACTAATAAAGAGATTAAAGCTGAGAAGTATTTTAAGCAACCAGGAGTTAATCGGTACAAGGTACAAGTACTCCGGTGTAATAATTTGTACCTCATTGGCGGTGTTGACTAATGCAAAGCTGATGACAAGAAATAAACTAAACATCGCTAACCTCAAGTATGGCTATTTTGGACATGTTCCCGTAATTAGTCAATCGTTCAAGCACTAAATTTATATGTAGTTCAAACGCATAATTATTCAATTAATCCCATAGTAAATTAGTCTACTAAGACCAATTAATTACTTAAGTAAATGCAAAACTAATCTAAGAAAAACAAATTAATCTATCAGCTAATAGATAAAGTAGTAAACCGTTCAAATGTGAATTGAGTCAAAATTTTAACCTTAAAGAAATATTCAATAGTGGAAAAGCAAAATTAGTCAATCGTTAAAATGAAAATTAAATAAATTAGAGGCAAAATTCTGCAATGGTTTAAATGCAAAACTAGACAATGAGTCAAAAAACAAATTGGTTAATTGTTCAAATTCTAAATTAAAGAATCGTTTATGCACTAAATGTTCAATCATTAAACGCAAAATTAGACACTCGTTCAAAAACCAAACTAATCAATAGGCCAACGAAAAATTACTCAATCGTTCTAAGGAATGATTAGTCAATCGTGAGACGCCGAATTAGATAATAGTTCAAATATCAAATTAATCAATCGTACAAACGCTAATGTAGTTAGTCGTTTATAACCCCTCAATTAAATATTCGATCGAAAAAAATATTAGTCAATCGTTCAAACGTTGAAGTAAAGAATCGTTCAAGCACCTAATTTTTCAATAGCTCAATGCCAAATTAGAATCATTCAAACACCAAACTTATGAATAGTTTATACGCAAAATTAGACAATTGTTCAAACGCCTAATTTAAGGTCGTTCAAATCAAATTGTGCAATCGCCTAAACACAAAACAAATGAATAGTTCAAGTGAAAAGTTACTTAATAATTCAAATGCAAATTTAGACAATGGGGTAAACACCAAATTAGTCAATCGTTAAACGCAAATCTTGACAATCGTTCAAAGGTAAAATTAGTTAATCGTTCAAACACAAAATTAATTCATAAAATTAATGAATCTTTTACACGTAAAATTACATAATCTTCCCAACGCAAACTTAGTCATTTGATCAAAGGTAAAATTATGAACTGTTTAAATGCATTGTCAATCCTCTAAACACCAAATTGGTTAATAGTTTATAGGCAAATTTTGGATAGTTGTTCAAACACTAAATTAGTCAAAAGTTCGGGCGTAAAATTGGGAAATTTTGAAAACATCAAATTATTCAATCGTTCAAATTCAAAATTAGTTAGTCGTTCAAACAGAATTTTAGTCAATCGTTCAAGAGCAATGTTATAGAACGGTTTGAGGCTGCTTAATTTCAACCGCTATCCCATGTTGTTTAGAAACACGTTGCTACCCACATGCATCTTTGCCTTGAAGGCGGGCGCGTTATCGCCCCCACCTGAGTCAATATTTAACGAAGGAGGTTCATCCCCCTCCCCGTTTCGCCCCATGCGCCGACCTCGCCAGATTGAGTTAGGCTTATGGGCAGATAAGGTATTGTTTTCAGGCGCGGCTGGGCATTCCCTCGAAGCCCCCACTCCATTGTCCCCCACGTTAAAGGGATGGCTCGACTATTTATATGGAAACTTTACCAATAAGAGCAGATTCGAGATCCAGATTATCTTCGCGAGACATTCCGCCGATTCGGTCTCACCTTGTTCACCAAGACCCTCTACCTCGAGATCTTCCATCTTTGTCCAGAAGAGGACAATATCCCTTGAGTGCCAAGGTTCGAGCCTTCAAGACGCCAAGTCCACAAGGCCTCCCCTGTTGTTCAGAAAGAGAACAACGTTAGAACAGCCATTGTTCTTTGAGCCCGTTGACAAGAGACGGTTCTCACCCTCCCCCCCTGTTGTTCAGAAAGAGAACAACGTTAGAACAGCCATTGTTCTTTGAGCCCATAGACAAGAGACGGTTCTCACCCTCCCCCGTTGTTGTTCAGGAAGAGAACAACGTTAGAACAGCCATTGTTCTTTGAGCCTGTTGACAAGAGACGGTTCTCACCCTCCCCCTGTTGTTCAGAAAGAGGACAACGTTAGAACAGCCATTGTTCTTTGAGCCCGTAGACAAGAGACGGTTCTCACCCTCCCCCGTTGTTGTTCAGAAGAGAACAACGTAGAACAACCATTGTTCTTCAAACCCGTTAGTCAAGAAACGGTTCTCATTCCCAAGACGTCACGCCAGGATCATTTAATCCCCCCCCCCTTCGGCTGGAACTCGCACGCGGACCGAAAAGTCCTTCACGTCACCTTCCTCTGCACAACAACTTTTAATTACGTAAGCTGAACATTACCTTTGAGTATTTAACCTTTTTGTCAACCCTTTCCTGTGCTTTAAATGGTTTAGCGAACCATCCCATCCCTTTAATTTTGATTCGTTTACCTTTTTAAATCTCTCGCAAATCTTAATCCTTGGATTAGCCAGATATTCCCGCGACCCTTTCCCTTCTCTGTTTATGTCGACATTTTCCGTTTTGTGTGTTGTTGATAGTTTTATTAATAAAACTCTATTTTATTATTGATAGCCATATTATTATCCTTGAGCTCAGTTCCACTTCTTAAGCATATCGAAGATATATAATATCGGCCAGCCAGACATCCACGCACTCTAAAGATAATTAATAAGGTCTCTCAACGAATAGTAATATATGGTATATCGTCGAGAGTCCATTCTACGCCATATATATATATATATATATATATATATATATATATATATATATATATATATATATATACTATTTAAATTTGGTATCAGGTGTGTGGGGTTTAACGCTATATCTTTGCAAACACTGGTCTCAGTCGAGTAAAGCATAGTGTTATTCGTTATAATAATAGAGTATAGTAGTTCCCTTTTGTTTTAACGATTGCTATCCCCTTTTTTTGAAACTTAAGAAGCTGGAGTAGCTCAAGGAACTGTTATAATAATTTGTTTGTGTTTTTTTTTGTGATTTTAGTCATTGGTTATTTAGATCGAGAAACCAATTACGAATAGGTCAGTGCCCATATTTAGGTAGGCTAACTCTCTAGAAGGCATAATTCTTATTGCAAGGAATTTAGTTGGTTGACTATTGCGCCCCCAATGCAAATATGACTCAGTTCGAAATCTTCAAAGCGCAAGGAGAATCCTTGGGACTTTCTGGAAGAGAATTAATTGAGTACGTTAAAGAGGAGCAACGAACGGAAAGAGAAAGAGAAATCCAACGAGAAGAAAGAGAAAGAGAGGAACTGAAAAGACAAGCTGAGCTTCACCATCAGATCGAAATGGCTCGTGTAGAAGCCGAAATACAATCAGTCACTTCACGTTCAGAAGCCCCGCCCAATCTCCCACGTAAGCTCCCCAATTTCAGGGATGGAGAGGATTTCGGAGCATTTTTAGCCCACTTCGAAAAGATCCTCGAAATCAATAACATGGATCTGGAGGATGAAGGTGTAGTCAGATTACTTCCACTGTTAAATTGTAAATTGCGCGAGATTTTCATATCTTTACCATCTGAATGTACAATTAACTACAGCACCTTAAAAGCTGAGTTATTGGCCGCTCATAATATGACTCTTGATTTATACGCCAAGAATTTCGAGGAGGTCGTATTAAACCCGGACAGACGTTCCGTCAATTCAGATACATTCTTCAGAGGAATTTTAAATTTTGGTTAGAATCCTCAAAGGTTGATCCTAACTACGAGTCCTTAACAGACTTCGTGTTGCGGGATCAATTTTTGGAGTCTCTTACGACGGAGATCCACGCGTTCGTCAAGGATCGTCGGTGCCAGACCTTTAAAGAATGTACCGAAGAAGCGGATGTCTATGCTGCAAGCCATAATTTATACCCGAAGGAGAATCGAACTTCTCACCAACCCCCCAACCAGGAAAGAAGGAAGGATTCGCGCCCCTTCCCAGGAAAGCTGACGAAGTTTCCGGGCCCCGTAAAACCCCAAAACTTCTTTCCCTAAAACCAACAACGGGCTCCTAAACCTCCCGTTAAGATTTCTCCTCCATCACTCTTCCCGAAGCGACCAATCATATGCTTCACCTGTGGTGTAGAAAACCACATGAGCTGGAATTGCCCCCAAAATTCTAGGCTTAAAAGCGGACCAGCCCCCTAAGTTCACCAGATTAATGCCACCCCGTCTTCCCCGGCCGTGCAGACCCAAGCAACAACTTCTCCCACTCCGTCAGGCCACCAGGTAAATTTTATTTTTGACAAAAGTTCACCGGGAACTTTGAAATTTGAGGAGGGCAGCGTGAACGGCTGCCGAGTATCGACTCTCGTCAGGGACACAGGATGCACGTGTTTCATCGTGTCCGACGAGCTCCTTCCCCCAGTGGACCCTAACCACGAAAAATTTGCGGTGGTACATGACTACCTTGGGCGGGCGAGCCAATTCCCCGTTGTTAGATGTTACCTGCAGTGTCAATATTATGATGGCTGGGCTGAAGTCATTTCAGCACCCATACAGTTCTGTTCCGTACTTATAGGATAGAGCCCCCAAGTAAGTTCCAACCCTGAGTCCCAGGCCGCCCTTTTTCGAGGCCGAGCTAAGAAAGAAGCCCGGGAGCCCGTCTCCCTCAGAACCCCGATACCGTCCGAATTCTCGGAGATCCTTAACCAGAACGTTAGGACGGCACAAAATGAGTGTGAAGTACTAACACCCTTATGGGATAAGGCCCAAAACAAGGACACGGAGACTGTCCGTGGACCCAAAGAAAAAAAGTACCCAAAACACGCCCATGGAGATACGTTCGTAGCACTGGACGAAACATCGGCGCTTGGAGAGGATTACCCCGCGGAGTCCCTTATTGTAATACAGAAAGTGTGCATCCAACCTGATGCCGATTACCCTCTTCCTTTCCTACCAGGCGAGTCTTTTGAACCCTCTGACCTGGATATCGACGCGCAGCTGACACCACATCAAAAGAGTCAGCTACAAGAATTATTATGTTAGTTCGACGATGTTATTTCAGAGAAGCCTGGATGCGCTACTAGTTTCGAGCATGATATTTAATTAACAACCTTAGAACCCGCCCGTTCAAAACCCTATCCCATGCCGATTCATTTACGCCAAGCCTTTAACGCCGAAGTTGATAATTTAATTAGTTTAGACATAATAGAACCGTCCACCTCTAGTTATTGTTCCCCAATCATCATAGTCAAGAAACCTGATGGCTCTTATCGGATGTGCATCGACTTCCGGAAGTTAAATTCGGTAACTGTGTCTGACGCCGAGCCTATCCCGTTGGTAGACCAAAACCTCAACCTTTTTGAAAACGCCAAGTTCATCTCAGAACTCGATTTGTGCAAGGCGTATTATCATTTTCCCCTCCAGCCCGATGTGAAAGCATATACCGCCTTTTCAACGGAGAAAGGATTAACGCAATTTAAGCGCCTTCCTTTTGGCCTCGTGACTGCTTGTAGCAACTATAACCGTCTCATGAGAAGGTTGTTAGATGGACTTCCGAATGTATCCTTTTACTTCGATAATGTCTACGTCGCTACTCGTGAATGGAGTCACCATTTAACCACCCTATGAGCTTTTTTCGAGCGACTGCGCGAAAATGGCCTCACCATTGGCCCCAGCAAATGCCATTTTGCTCACGAAACCATAAAATACTTGGGTTTCAAAATAGGACAAAGCCAGTTAGGTCCCCAAGAGGACAAGATTAAGGCAATCGCCGACATGCCCCTCCCGAATACTAAGAAGCAATTAGGATCATTCCTAGGATCAGCTTCTTACTATCGGCGACTTGTTCCGAATTTCGCTGCAAATTCGGCGCCCCTCAGCTCCCTTTTAAAAAAGAATTCCCCCGATCGTCTACGTTGGAATGATGTCGCTGTTTCCCATTTTAATCAGCTCAAGAGTAAGCTCATTTCGGCCCCCATTTTAAAGTTGCCCAACCCGGAAAAATCCTTTGGGATTAAGACCGACGCGAGCAACGAGGGCATTGGAGGTGTACTCCTTCAATATGAGGATGACGGAACGAGTCATCCAGTTGCATATGCTAGTCGCCAATTATTAACACGCGAAAAGAGATATGCCACTATAGAGAAGGAAGCTCTATCAATTATCTGGGTTATAGACAAATTTAAAATGTGCTTGATAGGAAAAGAATTTCAGATAGGAACTGACCACCGCCCGTTGGCCTATATTCGGAATGTACGACACTCCAACGACCGAATTATGCGCTGGAGTTTACTCTTGCAAGCGTATCAATTTAAGATAAATTATATAAAAGGTTCCGATAACCAGGTCGCTGGCGCACTCAGTAGGAATGCGTTACCAAATAGTGTAGATTAATTGTATTCGTAGGATTAGGATCTCCATGTATGTATATACCGTCTTGTATGACTTAAATTAGATTCTCTTGTAATAGAATTAGTTAATGTATATGTCAGAATTTTGTAACGCTGAATGTCTATTTTTTTCGTATGTATATATATTTGTACCCATTAAATTACGTATAAATTATTTTGTCCCATATGTACTAATTTTATATCATTTCATTGCTCCATGTTCCTTTTATGATTAAGTTTGTATTAAAGGTTAGTTTCCCCTATAATCAAAAGATCAAAATAATCATATGTATTGAGGTAATACTAGCTAGGTGCATGAAGGTACGGTCGGTACAAGAAAACGAGTTCCCCACAACGGAGCTCTATCGTTGTCGCTTCTCTCTTTTTTTTTCGAAGTGACAACTCCCCCTGGAATGGAGGGGTGTGATAGAACGGTTTGAGGCCGCTTAATTTCAACCACTATCCCATGTTGTTTAGAAACACGTTGCTACCCACGTGCATCTTCGCCTTGAAGGCGGGCGCGTTATCGCCCCCACCTGAGTCAATATTTAACCAAGGAGGTTCATCCCCCCCCGTTTCGCCCCATGCCCCGACCTCGCCAGATTGAGTTAGGCTTATGGGCAGATAAGGTATTGTTTTCAGGCGCGGCTGTGCATTCCCTCGAAGCCCCCACTCCATTGTCCCCCACGTTAAGGGGATGGCTCGACTATTTATATGGAAACTTTACCAATAAGAGCAGATTCGAGATCCAGATTATCTTCGCGAGACATTCCGCCGATCCGGTCTCACCTTGTGCACCAGGGCCCTCTACCTCGAGATCCTCCATCTTTGTCCAGAAGAGGACAATATCCCTTGAGTGCCAAGGTTCGAGCCTTCAAGACGCCAAGTCCACAAGGCCTCCCCTGTTGTTCAGAAAGAGAACAACGTTAGAACAGCCATTGTTCTTTGAGCCCGTAGACAAGAGACGGTTCTCACCCTCCCCCGTTGTTGTTCAGGAAGAGAACAACGTTAGAACAGCCATTGTTCTTTGAGTCCGTAGACAAGAGACGGTTCTAACCCCCCCTGTTGTTCAGAAGAGAACAACGTAGAACAGCCATTGTTCTTCAAACCCGTTCGTCAAGAAACGGTTCTCATTCCCAAGACGTCACGCCAGGATCATTTAATCCCCCCCCCCCTTCGGCTGGAACTCGCCAGTGGACCGAAGAGTCCTTCGCGTCGCCTTTCTCTGCACAACAACTTTTGATTACGTAAGCTGAACATTACCTTTGAGTATTTAACCTTTTTGTCAACCCTTTCCTGTGCTTTAAATGGTTCAGCGAACCATCCCATCCCTTTAATTTTATATTTGTTTACCTTTTTAAATCTCTCGCAAATCTTAATCCTCGGATTAGCCAGATATTCCCGCGACCCTTTCCATTCTCTGTTTATGTCAACATTTTCCGTTTTGTGTGTTTTTGATAGTTTTATTAATAAAACTCTATTTTATTAATGATAGCCATATTATTATCCTTGAGCTCAGTTCCACTTCTTATGCATATTGAAGATAAATAATATCGGTCAACCAGAAACCACGCACTCTAAATATAATTGAATAGTTCCCTGAACGAATAGTTATATATGGTATATCGTCGAGAGTCCATTCTACGACAAGCAAAATTAGTTAATCGTTTTAGCGAAAATTTGTCATTTCGACAAGAACAGATTTAGAAAATCGTTCAAATATCAAATTTGTCAATCGGACAAACACAAAAGTTAGACAATCGTTTAAACACAAAACTCATCAATCTTTAAAACGCAAAATTAGTAAATCGTCCAAACGTAGAAATACACTACCTATCGAAAAATATACCTCCCGACATACAGACTATAATATAAATTATTCAATTTCTTTAATAATAAGCCTTCTTATGAATTAGTGGTTATTTTTTCCACCTTCCTAATTGCAGATTATATTTCCCTATGTTCCTTTTTTCTGTACGGTAAACCGAATTTGTTTCATCTGTGTAAATTATGTCAGGGAAAACTCTCCCTATCTTTATTATTGCTCGCCTTGGTGTAAATAGGTTTGTCGACGCGCAAACACAAATATGCAGGAATTTATGTATGTAATATTTTTAATTATTTCTCATCATTGACTAGAATTGCTACCTAACAGGTGTCATAATAATTTTCTGTGTCCTAGAACCGGCCCCAGTACTGAAGATTTCACCTTTCCTTAATCTTTGACTGCAGTATTTTTAAGTTTTGCAGAGATAAACAACCCACAGAGTTGGGTTGCCATTGCAAGCACCTTAATCACAGCTTCACATGGCTTAATATAAACATTTTGATAGCGCAGATGCAGGTGTGAATAATCATTAGTGATTACATAAACCTAAAACTAAATGATGATAATAATTGTTCGATTTAAATTCAACCCGTGGATCACTATAATTAACGCTCTAGCTGCAAAGACTTTGTTCTTTCTCTCGAAATTGTTCCCCTGTCATACTCCTTTGACATTATTACTGATTGCCAATTTGGCAAGTGTTAAGAACTTAACTGTACACCGGCAATCGAAGATCTCGGGTGACTTTGACGAATACCGGAGGCTAGCCAGGAGAGTGAAGTCCAGCATAAGGCCGGCTAAGCGGTCTGAAGAACTCCGAGTGGGGAGACTCTGTAAAGAGAATCCCAAGGAGTTCTTTGGATATGTAAACAGCCGTAAGCTAATCCGTCGAACGATTGGCCCTTTGAGGAATGAGGAGGGGACATTAAAGCATTCAGATGCAGAAAATGCTAACCTCCTCAACGACTACTTCTCTTCAGTGTTTACTGAAGAATGTGGTTCCATCCTTCAGCCGACGGATTCCTATTCGGGGAAAAAGCTGGAGGATATGGACTTCACCGAAGTTGAAATCAAAAAGAAGATCAGTGACCTAATGACGAATAAGTCACCTGGCCCGGATGGCTTTTTACCTAAAGTGTTGAAAGAAGTGCGCGATCAAGTGTCACGACACCTGAGCGCAATCTTCAACATGTCAATCCGGACCAAATGCGTTCCTAGAGACTGGCGTGAGGCGGAGGTGACTCCAATCTTCAAGAAAGGAGACCGTAACCAACCGTCGAACTACCGACCTATCAGTCTGACTTCGATAGTCGGTAAGCTCATGGAAAGCATCATGGTGGACAAAGTGACGTCGTATTTAGATTCAAACCTGCTACTGAGGAGTTCCCAGCACGGCTTCCGAAGGCAACGGTCATGCTTGACGAACCTTGTGGAATTCTTTCACTTCGTTTTCAGTGAGCACGATCGGGACAAGGATGTAGGTGTGGTCTACCTAGACTTTCAGAAAGCCTTTGATAAGGTACCACACCGCCGCCTTCTTCGGAAAGTGCGAGCGCTTGGCATAGACGGAAAGGTAGCCGGCTGGATCGAGAACTGGCTAAGTGGCAGACGGAACGGGTGGTGGTGAATGGACAGTCTTCTGAGTGGGTGCCCGTTACTAGCGGGGTGCCTCAAGGTTCTGTCCTGGGACCACTACTATTCATCATCTACGTCAACGACATGGACGGTGACATGGTTGCGAAGATTTCCAAATTTGCCGACGATACCAAGCTTGGTATGAACGTTGCAAAGGATGGAAATACTGCCCGCCTGCAGGAAGATCTTGGGAAGATTGGGGAGTGGTCGGACACGTGGCAAATGCCTTTTAACGTGGGGAAATGCAAAGTGATGCATATCGGCCACAGAAACCCCCAATCTCAGTATATCCTTAAGGGCACTGCTATGGAATCCACCAACACTGAGGAGGACTTGGGTATAACAATCACTAGTGACTTCAAGTTCTCGAAACAGTGCATTGGGGCGGAGAAAAAGGCCCAAAGGATGCTAGGCTATATTAAGCGCCAGTTTGGTTATCGGAACTAGGAGATTGTACTGTGCCTGTACAACTCACTTGTCCGACCGCACCTGGAGTATGCCGTACAATTTTGGAGTCCTTCATTGTGAAAGAACATCGTGAGATTGGAACGCGTACAAGCCAGGGCAACCAAGCTGATTCCCTCTATCCAACATAAAAGTTATGAGGATAGACTAAGGGAATTAGATCTGTTCTCGCTGGAAACCCGTAGACTGCGTGGTCAGCTCTTCGAAGTTTTCAAAATACTTCGAGGGTTCGACAATGTTGACTACCGGGATATTTTCACATTGAGTGAGAACAGAACGCGCAATCACGGCTTCAAACTTGAACTGAAGCGTTACAACCGCAATCTGTGTGGAAATTTTTTCACTCACAGTATCTGCGGTATGTGGAACACACTTCCAGTGGAAGTTGTCAACAGTGAATCTGTTGACCAGTTCAAGTCAAGACTAGACAAGGTCTTGAAAAGTGGCCGTTTAGGGACGCAAAACAATTGAGCAGCCATGTGCCCGCTCGATTGCTAGTCTAAAGGTACCCTTCTTGAATGGACCGTAAGGTCTCCTAGGGTACCTTCTTTCCTTGTTGTAATACCCATAAGATGTAAGTATTTGTCCATATATAAATTTGATTGTAGTGATTACACTCTTTAATTTCCAACCCAGTAACGCTGCTATTCATAGCCTTAGTGGCAGAAATCTGTTCGCCTGTTGGGTAAAGTAGGGTGTCTAACTACTCTAAGACACCATTATATACAGTACCGCCCCAATCTTTGCCAGAGAAAATCAAAGGTTTCGAAAATTTGTGTACAATAACCTGCAGGCCTAAACTACGTATGGGTAAAGTTTCTGCAAATTTTGATGAAGAAAACGGAAATTATCCTCAGATAAGCTAATTACTAGAAAAATTCAAGTGTCTCAAAGTTATCTGAATGTTAAAGGTTTCTTGTAAAGAGAACCGGGATTGTTTTCATAGCAAGTAACTTCATATTAAACTCATGTATATCAATCTCATGCCAGCAATCGTCTAGCTAACATGCCTAAGAAATCTGTCAGGCCTCTCTCTGTCCGAGAAGGTACGGCACTCAAGATGGTCTTTCAATTGTAGCTACTGCAGAAAATGCGAGAGTGTCAGATAGATAGATAGAGAGAGAGAGAGAGAGAGAGAGAGAGAGAGAGAGAGAGAGAGAGAGAGAGAGAAAGCGAGTCGCGCAGATTAAAAGAAAAAGGAGTATCTCGCGGACGAAGAACATTCCATCGGAGCCTTTCGGTAAACTTTCGGAGCGATAGCGAATCAAACTGGAGCCGGGACAGCATTTAGCGATATGGCGCTAAAACCATCGCCGCCGTGTTTTTGGAGCAGAGTCGAGATCGCTTCCTTCGGCAAACAAAAGAGCTTCCGGCGGAGTCGTATATATTCCGCAACACGGGAATGATCAAAAGAGTATTCTCATAGTATTCGGGACGCGAGCTGTATCCTCGATGCTTTCAAGCAAGCAAGATTCACGCAGTCTCTCACAATACTCACGCAGCATCTTGAGAGGTCATTGGAATCATCCAAGGACGACGCAAACTTCTCGAGTGACACCCCAAGCGACTACACGAGGTCTCCTCCAGGAAATCGTAAGTCATTATATTTTATTTTTCATCGTCGAGGAGGAGTGACGCTCTCCGACCGCAAAACTCACTTCATAGTCTCCTCCCAATCTCTCTCAGGTAATTATTGTGACTCGTAAGGGTCAGACAATATCATTCTTTGTAAATTCAATTCAATTTTTATTTTCCGAACGATTAACGTAATCGTTAAAGTGTATCATTCTTGTTAATCGAATTTATTGTTTGTATAATATTACATATTATTTTGTTTGGCTTGTTTGTATCCTATAACAACTCGATGCCTATTGAAATAGTATCAAAGTCGCCCAATAATAGAATTTTCACTCGTCTTTAATTCCCACGCACTTAAGAGGGAGACATTTCTTTATATTTGTTTATCGCCCCCTTCCCCAACCTGTAGAGAGGGCAGGAAAGGTCAGAGATGACCACCTGATCCTACTACATATTAGTAAATATATATATACTTTCATTATAAAACTGGTGTGAGGTTTTTAAAGGGTCGTTAAAAGGTTTCTTCTAAAAGGCTTCTAAAATTGGTGGTTTTAGGATATCAAGGAAACAATAATTTTCTTCTTAAATTACTTGAAAATTTTAGATAAACGATTGGTAAATATTTATATTTAATTGCCGGGTGTATTGTGATTGTGATTCACTAATTCTCCAAGCGGAATATTCTGTTTTTTCTTTGCCATTTGAAAGAGTCTAAAATTGTACTTGTCAGTTTTATTTGGCGTGCGTAAAAGGGTCGACGCCAGGGTTTGTTCGCCAATCACATAGTTCGCATCGTGCGAATTAAGCGAATTCTTTTGCGTGTGAGTTTTTTATTGTTGTGTTTTTTGATGTGCGTATTTTGGGGTAACGTTAAACCCATTTTTGGAGATTCGCGGTGCTTATCATTGCATAAAATTCGGTTTCGACAAACCCGCTACATTAGTCGGGTTTTTTTTGCGAACCAGCAAGACATCATCTCGTCGTTCGAGATTTTCAAAGCACAGTGAGAATCTCTGGGTCTAACGGGTGAAGACCTTCATGTCTTACATCCAGGAATAAGAGACGACGGCGAGAGAAGAAAGAAGAGAAAGAGACAGAAGAGAAAGAAAGAGAAAGAGAAGAGAAAGAAAGGGAAGGAGAAGAAAGAGAAGAAAGGGTGATAATTCGAGCACATAAATTAGAAATGAGGAGGACGATAAATGAGGCCCTATCCATCACTTCGGGGCCCGGAACCCAACAACCTACATCCGTAAAGTTTCCTGAGTTTAAAAAAGGGGAAGACTTTGCCTCGTACTTGACCAACTTTGAGAAGATATTCGAAGTAAACCATTGGGATATAGAATCGGACGGTGTAGCTAAATCGTTGCCCCTTTTGAACAACAACCTGAGGGATATTTTTACTTCCCTCCCGTCTGAGGCAAAAATTGACTATTCCACGTTAAAGGCCGAGCTACTCACTGAATATAACATGACTTCCGATTTTTATCGTGTTAAGTTCAGGTAGTGCCGAATCCAACCCAATCAAACATTTAGACAATTTGGGTATACCTTACAAAGGCACCTTAATTTCTGGTTGGACGCCTCAAAAGTTCCCCAAGATTACGATGCTATGAGTGAAGGGAAGAAAGTAGAACCATCTTCTCCCAACTCACAAATGAAGAAGCACAAATTCGTTCCTCACAACAAAGAAAGCTTTGTCAAGGTAACAGGCCAGTCTAAACCGAAACCTGTTCGAACGCCTATCAAACAAGAAGACCGATTGCAGGGAAATCGATATATCACCCTCAAAACTGAGGCCCTTTTCGGTAACCGCAACGTCCTGGCATTTTGGCGGCGTAATCCTATTGCTTACCCCCCTCTCTCCCCTCGCCTCGAGTATCATCAGAAAGGCCTTCGCCCAACCACAGAATACACTAATCATCACATTTCAGGTCAGGCGGGCCTAACATTGGTTAAACCGGCAATATTTATCCTAAGAGTTGATATTTAATTTGACCTTATATGCGAAATTAGAGGAGCGACAACCAAATGCCAGAAGGTGCCGTTGGGGCTAGGTGAAAGACGCTATGGGAAAAACCGTCCGAGGAGGAGACTTATTTCCACCGTCCTCATCAACCCCCCTCCTTCCCCTACCCCTAGTGGGGTGGCGAACTATATATGCCGATTACTGCCGAAGAACAAGTAAGTTCGAATTAATCATCAAGACAACGAAGTCCGGCCAGAGGCCCGGCAACCAACGAAAGGGACACAGAAGAATCTCATCCTGAGCCAGTTCCTGGTGGTCACACCGAAATCAGCATTTTGTCTCAAGGAAGATCGTGTTAGTCATCGAGACAACGAAGTCCGGCTCGTGCCCGGCAACCTTACGAAAGGAACACCGAAGAAGCTCATGCTGAGCCAGTTCTTGGTAGTCACACCGAACATTAAGTCAACTTGTATTGAGAAACAAGTTTAACTAGTTCTCATCAAAGAAACCCCCTATCCTGGTGTACGACAAAACCCAGAGATAGTCCTCACCATTGAAGAGTACCCCAAAGTTAACTCCCTCAAGCACTCCCCTTGGTAAAAAGATTTACTCGTTCGCTCATCGCTCGCCAGTACCAATTATTTCCAGATTAACCCGAAGAGTGGAAGAAGCACACTTTCCCCATCCAGTTGGTGAAATCATCCTACCAAGACAACGTGCTTAATGCCATCCGTCGCACGCACCGAATTCATCTGAGTTTTTTTTAAGTTATCCCCGCGCCAGACAAACATCTGGAACGGCAGTTCATGCGCCTGCCCGAAAAAAACTTTATTAAGGAGACATAAAAATTGAGGCCAAGGTCAGTATCAAACCCGATTCCCGTGTGTTTTTTTAAGGTAACTGAATTCCATCATCTCTTTTTTTGGAAGTTCAATTAGCGTTCAATATTAAAGTAAGCTTTGGGTCAACCATTACTGTATATTCAATTGTGTAATTTAGTAAGCCTCACTTAACTTGTTTAATTCAAAACTGTGTAGTTTGTTTGTTAGATTTCAATTTTTGTTCACGTTGCAATTAAAGGTCTATTTTTCTTAGAAGCATTTAATTCAATCATCGAAACGCTGAGCATGGCACTAGAAGCCCTCAAAGATTAACAAAGATTAACAAAGATTAGAGGAAAACTTAATCAAGGAGTTTTGAAGTACATAACAAACCTATAAGTACGCACACCACCACTCGATCCTTGCAATACCACGACACCGACCATTCTCTTCTTACGTCCCTTCGTCAGCGTTGCCCAGGAGGACATTCGTATGTTATTCATGCGGAATCGAAAGACATGCAAAAACCAATTGCCCTCAGAATTCGTATTTAAGGAATAACTTCTCCCACCAGGTGCACCAGGTGAGTGCCACCCCTTCTCAGACCCCGTCTCCACCAGAAACTCCTCTCTCTTCAAGCAAACCAGTCCCGCTGGCCACCAAGTGAACTTTTTGTTTAACAAAAGCAACCCTGGGGCCTTCAATTCGAGACGGGTACGGCGAACGGCTGCCGTATCTCCACCCTCGTCCGAGATACAGGGTGCACGTGTATTGTGGTCTCGAACAAGCTACTTCCACCGGTAGTCCCGGATCACGATCGGTTCGCCATCGTCCATGATTTATTGAGTTGCCCTAATCGGTTCCCCATTGTAAACTGCCATATTGACTGCGCCTACTTCACTGGCTAGGCAGAAGTAGTGGCAGCACCCGTAAAGTTTTGTGCTGTTTTGATTGGGCAGAACCCTAAAGTTTCCTCACCCCCGTTGGCTCAACCAGTGACCACCCGCTATCAGGCGAAATAAGAATTGGAAGCGCCCGCTCCACTGGGAACCCACGGTGCTTCGAATTATGGTATCATCGTCAGCGAGGATTTTACTAAAAAGCAGGAGTGTGAGTCCCTTTGCCCTCTGTGGGCTAAGGCCCACAACAAAATGCAAGAATCCATTAGAGTTGGTAAATTGCTTTCCTCTCACGTTAAGGATAATCTCCTCTACCGCGTATGCTCCCACGGGGATCCTGGGGATCCCGCAGAGTCCCAGTCATTATGCGCCCCTCGTTCACATGTGCACCTTATCCTACAAATCGCACACGACAGCCTTTTCTTCGGTCACTTCAGCCACACAAACAGCGCCCAACGGATCTTTAAATATTTTTATTGGCCTGGAGCATCGGAGGAAATTCTGCGTTAATCTCGTTCATGCGACATATGCCAGAAGACGGCAATTAAGGAGCGAGTCAAGCCAACCCCCTTATAGAAGGGCTCCGTCATTTCGGAACCCTTCTCCCGAGTAGCTATCGACTTAGTTGGGCCGATCCACCCGCCATCTAGTGAGGGCCAGTTATATCCTCACTCTGTTCGATTTTGCTACCCGGTTCCCTGAGGCTGTCCCCCTCAAAAAGATTGACAGCCTTTCATGTCCCGAAGCCCTCATCTCCATCTTTGTTCGCCTTGGATTACCTAAAGAATTTTTTTCAGATCGCGGCCGTCAGTTTACCTTCCATTTGATGGAGCAGGTAGGAAAACTGCTTATGATCAAGCCCTTCTTCTCACTCCATTTCCTCCGGCCGGAAATGGTATGTGCGAGAGGCTGAATAGTAATATCAAGGCCATTTTGCGGAAGATTTGCGCCGAGCAGCCAAAAGAGTGGCATCGCTATCTTCCAGTGCCTCTTTTTTGCATTCAGGGAGATATCCCATCGCACCTTGGGATTCGCGCCCTTTGAGCTTTTGTATTGTAGTAAGGTTCGAGGCCCATTGAGCATTCTTAAGGAGCTCTTCACTAACCAAAAGTTAGATCGGGAAGTACAATCATCTTACTCATACTTGATTGAGCTAGGCCAGAGGTTAAAAGAATGCGCCCAGATAGCCTACTAAAATGCTGACGTAAATCTAGACAAATATATAACTTACTTCAATTGTGAGTCTAAGGACCGAAGGTTCAAATCCGGCGAGGAAGTTTTGTTGTTGCTCCCAACAGACAATAACAAACTGTTAAGCCAATGAAAGGGTCCCTACCGGATAATCGAGAAATGTAGCCCCGTCGATTATTTGGTGGAAACTACATTGAGGTGGAAGCCGTTCCCATATAAACCTGCTCAAGAAATACCATCGGCGCGCAGGAGTCCATCAAATAGTGACAATAGGTGAAGAATCGGCCGTCGAAGCAGATTACCCCATGGACCCTCTCGATGTGGTCCAAATTGCATGCGTATAGCAGGACGACAATTACTCCTTGCTCGTACCAGATGTGATGAAATCCCCTTTTACGGAGCTCAAAATAAATGACCAATTATCATCCTGTCACAGAACCCAGTCAAAGCTACCCTCGATCAATTCAGTGACGTAATCTCCGACATTCTAGGATGCGCTACACAATTCAAGCACAATATCCACTTACCTACGCAAGAGGCTGTTAGGTCCAAGCCGTACCCTTTGCCCGTTCATTTAAGGGAAGAATTCAATGCCGAAGTTGAAAAATTGTTAACGTTACAGATAATTTAACCCTTCAAATCAGATTATCGTTCCCCGGTTGCAATGGTAAAGAAACCTGATAATTACTACATAATGTGGATTGATTTTAGAAAGCTAAACGCTGTCACCGTATTCGAGCCGAACCTATTCCCTTGATGGACCAAAATCTTCATTTGTTCGAGAAGGCGACGTATCTTTCCGAATTAGAACTATGTAAGGCCTATTACCAGATCCCATTGAGAGAAGAGGTAAAAAGGTACACCGCGTTCCCGACCGAAAAGCGATTAATGCAGTTTCGTCGGCTTCCCTTTGGTCTCGTCCCCGCTTGCAGTAATTACAATCGGATGATGAGACGGATTTTAGATGGGCTACCATACGTATCCTTATACTTTGCTAAAATTTACGTGGCTACTAATGATTGAAAATAGCACTTGACCGCTCTTCACGCTCTACTGCAAAGGCTAAGGGACCATAATCTCACCATCGGCCGGAACAAATGTCATTTTGCTTTCAATACCATCGATTACCTAAGCTTCCGCATAGGGAATAATCAATTAGCCCCCCCAGGAGGATAAGATCCGAGCCATTGTAAAAATGCCGCTGCCCATAACCAAAAGGTAGTTAAGGTCATTTATGGGTTCCGCCTCCTTATATTGGCGTTTTTCCCAAATTTTGCCACCCTTCCCGCTCACCTGGTCGAGCTCTTGAAGAATAAGTCCCCTGAGCAACTCGTATGGATCTCGTCATCCATCGTCATTTTCAAACAGCTTAAGGGTAGACTCGCGTCGGCCCCGATATTGCGATTGCCTAATCCCACCGAACCATTTGGCATTAGGACGGATGCCAGCAATGACGGTATATGGTGCGTATTGGTTCACTACGGACCTAATAACGAGAATTTACCCATAGCATACGCTAGCCGAAAATTTTTACCGCGTGGAAAGAACTACGCAGTGATTAAGCGAGAGGCCCTTGCTATCATATGGGGGTTTCAAAAATTTAAAATGGATTTCATAGGAAAGAAATTCGTGATCGAGACTGATCCTAAACCTTTGGAGTACCTTAAGAACATCAAAAACAATCATGAGAGACTAATGCGTTGGAGTTTATTCCTCCAAGAATTCCAATTTAAAATAATGCATTTAAAAGGCTCCAAGAATTGTATAGCCGATAGCCTGAACAGAAAACCAGTAGATTCTACTTCCAATTAATCCTGAGCCTACTATTTTATTCTCTTGTAAATATGTCTGAATAAGTTCCGGTCTCAAATATGAACCCCTTTTGTAAATAAACACTACCCATTATTTTGTAACTGAGGTAGATGTTCTCTCTTCTGAAAGCTCAGTATTTAAAAGCCTGATTACTGTCAATTAGTCCTTTTTGATAATAGTCAATCTATGTACATTGTTCAAGTCTCTAGGTATTTATTTTTACGTGTATATATTTGGTATTCCTTTTTTATTTATTAACCATGTACCCCATTGATATTTTCTTTGTGATGCGAACTTAATTTTTTTTTTTTAGAATCTGTATTCCTTGTGGATTTAGGACCGTGTATATATATTTTCTCTTTTTTTTGTGTGTAGCGAGGTATTGTACACCTTTATTTATTTATTTCCCGAGATGTCACTTGTCCCGGAAGTTCCATCTTAAGGAGGGGGAGGGAGATGTCAGAGAGAGAGAGAGAGAGAGAGAGAGAGAGAGAGAGAGAGAGAGAGAGAGATAGAGAAAGCGAGTCGCGCAGATAAAGAGAAAACTTCTGGAGCGATATCGAAGTCAAACTGGAGTCGGAACACCATTTAGCTATATAGCGCTACAACCATCGACGCCGTGTCTTTGGGACCGAGTAGGGATCGCTTCCGTCGGCAAACAAAATAGCTTCCGGTGGAGTCCTGTATATTCCCCAGTAAGGGAATGATCAAAGGAGTATTATCAGAATATTCGGGACGGAAACTATCTACGTCGCTTTCACGTGAGCAAGATTCGCTCGCGCAGTACTCTCACAGTACTCACGCAGCTTCTTGAGAGGTCATTGAAATCATTCAAGGACGATGCAGACTTCTCGAGCGACACCCCAGCACCCTAAGGGCTCGCAGGCAGAAAGCATTATTCGGAAGGACGGAGGTCAAGAACGAAAGACTCAGTCAAGAATTACGCGCTTAGCTACGCTTCCCGAGAGAAGAATACTCCCCCGAGCGAATAGTCGAGGTCTCCTCCAGAAAATCATAAGCCATTACATTTAATTTTTCATCGTCGAAGAGGCGTGACGCTCACCGACCGCAAGACTCACTTCATAGTCTCCTCCCGATCTCTCTTGGATAATTATTTTGCCCCGTACGGCTCAGACAATATCATTCTTTGTAAATTCAATTCAATTTTTATTTTCCGAACATTTAACGTAATTGTTAAAGTGTATAATTCTTGTTAATCTCATTTGTTGTTTCTATAGTATTAAAAATTATTTTGCTTCGCTTTTTTTGCATCCTATAACGACTCGAAGCCTATTGAAATAGTATAAAGTTGGCTAATATTAGAATTTGCACTCTTCTTTAATTCCCACGCACTTAAGAGGGAGACATTTCACTATATTTGTTTGTCGCCCCCTTCCCCAACCTCTAGGGAGGGCAGCAAAGGTCATGGTGGACTAACTGATTCTACGACAGAGAGAATGATAGAAATAAATCAATCATGCCACAAAGAAAGAGAAGATAGACAGAATTATTTTTCTTCTGAAAAATGTATTTTCCTAAATGCGAAAATATCCGTTTAGTGGCAAGGATCGAACCAAGGACAGTGAGGCAGTGAGCAATGATTTGATCTTAATTAAAACAACCCCTTAGACTACTCAGCAACAGTGGCAAGGATCGAACTAAGCACAGCGAGGCAGCCAGCAATGATTTGATCTCAATTAAAACAACTCCATAGACCGCTAAGCAACGCAATGGGGAATTTTTTTTCAGGAATAAATGATTCCGTTTATCTTCTTTTATTGCAGTGTGATTGATTAATTTCCATCATTTCCTCGTGTGTGTTCAAGATAAATAAATATATATATATATATATATATATATATATATATATATATATATATATATATATATATATATATATATATAATGGAAATCAGATGACACGTGATATATAATATGTGTATTTTGAAACCCAAAGAAATGAAAACTGGTAACATAACCCAGAAAAACGCTAAAGAAATTATTATTAAGTGTACAATAAAAGCTTAAGAAGGAAAATGGGAGATATAGTAACATAAAAATTGGGGCAAACTATTTTAATCTTTGAGGATGGTAGCTCTGGCGATAAGCGTCGTGGTCATTTTAGCGAAGAGCGCTTAATGACGCAGGTTCGAATCCAACTCCTTTATTCATTTTCTTATAACGGCTAAAATAGTTTGCTCTTATTTTTATGTTACTATATCTGACATTTTCCTTCTTAAGCTTTAATGGTACAAGTAAAAATCTCTTCCTTAGCGTTTTTCCGGGTTTTGTTACCAGTTTTCATTTGTTTGGGCCTTTAATATATATATATATATATATATATATATATATATATATATATATATATATATATATATATATATATATATATATATATATATATATATATATATATATATATATATATATATATATATAGTATATCGCCGCGTGTTTAACTCTATTTCTCGTTTTTCCTTTCAATGCTCAATTTTTATTCTCCCGATTACCGAATAGGTAAGGGGTTGTTTTAATTAAGATCAAAGTGGTTGCTCGCTGCCTCACTGTGCTTAGTTCTCTCCTCAATCCTGCACTGTTTTTTTTTTGCAATTAGGAAAGTAAATTTTGTGAAGAAAAACACTATTCCGTTATCTTCTCTTTCTTTGTTGTATTATTGATTTATTTCACCCAAGCCGTACATTACTGCCAATATATGAAGCCGAGGAAGATACTAGCCATAAGAATTGGTAGAGGACAACACTGCCTAAATAATTTGGGACACGGTCTTTTATAGGGAAAAGCCTCGAATAGCTCTGTTATAAATGAAAACAAATCTACACTCTAATTGGATAAAATAATGTAAAGATAAGTTCTCAAAACTATTTAACAATATTTAGTAACAAATTTCGTTATTTAAACATCTTCCGTGTGGTAAAAAAGTTTTGGCTCACGTCCTCAAGGTAAAGAAATTTTTGGCTGGCTTGAATTTTTCGAAAAAAATAGACGACCCAATAGAAATGCATCCCCACCTAGGAAGAGCGAAACTCTCCATACTAAATTGTTTGAAGACAAAATTTAATCAAATAGCAAAATCACATATCAAAACCTGTTGATCAGTTAAGCAGAAAGTACTGATAAAAGGCATTAAAAATGATGCGAATAAAAAACGTTAACGATAGACTATTAGACTACATTGCCAAATAAAAGAAAATCAAAAGGAAACTCATTATTTTCAAATTAAAATCCTTCACAAGTTAGGATTGGACTTTGAAAGGATAATGTCAATACGATACGAGCTAAAAAACATAGCAGACATCCCGAATCACAATTTATCATCCTAATTAAGCGAAGAAAACATGATTAGGATTCTAGATGCTACACACAGTATCTCAGAACTATCTGCATTAGCTGAGAAGGTATATTAGGAAAAAAAAGTATTGATCTAAAGTGATAAAGAAAACTAGATCTAAACAAATTAAAAATCCAAACTCCTAAAAAGTTGGAAGAAAAGTTGTCAAAGCCATTAACTGCATTATTATCTAAACACAGTGAATAAGTAATTGTTCTAAAGAATATTTAAAATGGTCTCACTTAATTGTCTCTTTATGGCAACTCATAAATTGGGGTAAAGAATTATTAAAATGACGTTTGAGAGATTAAGTATTGCCAAGTTAGAGAAATTTCTGGAATAAATTTCATACTCTTTGCTGGTTCTAATTTCTTATTATTATCATCATCATCATCACTAACTCAATAATTTAAGAAGGCGATTTTTTTGAGTATCTGAATAATAATTTCATCTTAGTTTGGTTATGACTTGTTTTTTTTTATAAAAGTTATTTCTAATAATTCTTTTATAATATCAAAAAACAAAATGGTGAAGTTCAGAAATAAATATAAGTATCGAAATTTTGTGAATTTTTTAAAACCCAAAGAATTACAAATGGTGAAGTTCAGAAAAATCATTTTTAGAAATCTTCTATAACTATATTTTAGCAACGTGATATTTTGAAAGGGGGAAAATTTAGTCTACAGTTCCTTTTTAAGATTATTAGAATTGGCAAAGTTCAGAAAATTTACAAAAAATTAACCATGGCTTCTTTTTTTTAGATTTTAAATTTTAATCTTTGTAGCGAAGCCATTGCCTGGTTACTTTATAAAACAACTTTGAAGAACCGAACCCTGGGTAGCTCTCTTTACAACGAATGTGAGTTTATTTTGGAAACATCTTTACCTGAATAACGAATACATAATAATTGTTCGGTTTTCCAATAGGCCCAAAGACATGTTCTTTACCAAGTAGGCTCACGTAGTGATTAATACTTTTGCCACAGGGGCAACGTGGGAGATTATTATAGTTGGGCTGGTTGTGAGATAAGGGTTTGGAATTTTTTAAAGAGGCACAAAAATGTAGCATGGCCCTTGCTCACTCTCGGGGTCTTGCCTAGTTCTACAATTAAGGGGAGTATGAGAAATTTCGAGTTAAAGAGTTAAACTCGCTTCATTGGCGTTTTTAGGAAGTTGAATTCCACTTTAATCCATAAACGTCTATTCCGACGTGCGGACAAATAAATGGGAAACAAAAAGGAAGTAGAAAATGTGTATAAGCAGAAAAAAAGTAATGAAAGTAATTTGGGATTAAAAGAATTGTGAACATTTCATTGTAATCATATCAAATTGAAGAGGTATTCTGACGATTTCAGAGAAGGCAAAGAGAACGCTGCTGGATTGACAGCACACTGAGATTTTATCTTTGCACGTTGGCAAATCTTGAAATATCCTCCTATTTTATTATATTAATCTTGTTTCCTCAAAGGAATACTTTACTCAGCAAATGAAATGTGTATGCAAAAGGAGAAAAAAGTGTGCTAGTGAAAAGAAAAGTGGAAATAACAAATCCACAAGAATAAACAAGGAGTTTCTACGCCATTTGACAATCTCAAAAAAGGCTTAAAATGCCACTTGAATAACCCATTCAAAAGGTATTCATTCTAAAAGATCTTTGAAATGGTTCAACTAAATTCCACTAAAACAAATTCAACAGTAGTAGTATTACATGAAATTTGTGGTCTTTGAATAGTAATTAAACTAGGTATGTAATGGAGGGATTTACTTATAACAGCCTCACCTCGACGGCTCTACGATGAAGAGCGCTCTTTCAGAGTTGTTAAAATGTGAACGTGATGGAAGAGCATTTTCATTAATCGAAATGGCTAGAATTTAATAGAAAAAAATATTTTGGTTAGTCGATATGTTGAAACGGAACAGAGGATAAATGACACATTCAAACAACCTGGTTACTGTGGCAACCAGTTTTTAGTGTTCGTGTCATAAGGAAAAAAGGAGAGAGATTTGGGCAGTTGTGGCAAACGGAAAAGTCAGACCGTAGAGACAGACAAATGAAGCGAGTCTGAGCTGTTTCAGGAGCGGCTCTGAGCTAGTTAGGGAACGGCTTTGAGCTGTTTAGGGAGCGACTCTGAGCTGTTAAGGAAGATAGCCGGTCATTCTTCTGCCGAGGTGGTTTCCATAACCAAACTCCCCTGACGCGCAGCGGGTGGCTCCTCCTTGGGCTAAGAAGGGTTTTCATGCCCACTGGTTGGAGGCAAAACCCAATACCACCGCTTTGGCATCCCGTGCCCCCTCAAACGTGGACCGGGCCATGGTGCGTTCCGACTTGCCACGATTGCCATTCTGATCTTTATTTGAATTTCATTATCCTTCGGGGAACCTCGTCCACGATTCGATAGGGAAAGGTTAAGGCAATTAGCTAACTAAATGACTAATTAATATGCAGATGTCAGTTTAGCCTTGATGGGAATGAGAACATGTACAGGGTGGCACAAAAATGGCGCTGAATAACAACTGAATAATTTATCTTTTTATTTAAGGAGATTTATATACAAATTTAATATTTTTTGCATTTATTAAATTAAATTGTTAATAAACCAGTTTTATTAATTAAATGAGATTGATTTTTATTTCAGGGTAGAGCTACTTTTGGGTCCACCCTGTATTTGTTTATTTTAGTCTCGCTCCAAAGAAGGTAAATGAAGGAGATCTGAGCCAAAAGTTGACCTGATATTAACAATCGATCAGCTATTTATCACTAGACCAAGGGTAGCGCGCCCTTCCGGCCCCATTGCATGCTGGAGGATCTTGAGCTACATATCTGCCACTATTTTCATTCGTCTATCTTCACCCTTTTACTTTCTACGTGATTCGTCCTCGTTGCTATTGCGCTTTCCATTCGAGGCCAAACTAGCAAAACACTCTATCAGGGATCAGGTTTTGATCTCGATCACTCGATCAGGTCTTGATCTCGATCACTCGATCAGGCCTTGATCTCGATCACTCGATCAGGTCTTGATCACGATCACTCGATCACGTCTTGATATCGATCACTCGATCAGGTCTTGATCTAAAGCTTAGCCGAGTGTAAACGTCGCCTTCAAATTACAGCGAAGTTAAGCCACATCGAGTGTGTTAAGTCCCCGGATGGAATCCGGTCCACCGTCACCACGGCAACTGCCGCATAGGCTGTAACCGTGATTCGTAGTCCACGTTAATCAGTAGATTCCTCACTGAGAAATAAAAGATACCTTAAATGCGGTCAAATCGGGGTTAAACGAACAAATTATTATTTTTATTTATTGATATGATGATCCATTTAGAGGAACTTGTAGCTAAATGTCAATTAAGTCTATTTAAGAGATTTAAGTGAAGGGAGGGAGACGGAATTTTAGAGTTTTAAAATATTTTTTAGTCGGATGTCTGTCCGTAGAGGTGGCGGTCGGATGGTAAACATTTTACTTTTCAATTAGATTTTGGGTTCAATAACATCGTAACTATTCAGGCGATTCTAACGAAATTTGAAACCTTTATGTTGTTTAACATTCTCTTTCGAATGATTAAAATTGGGAATTATTAGAAGAAAACTAACTATGGGTCGTATTGCGACGCTTGTCGAAAGTTTTGAAGGTCATATGATCATAAGTCAGAATAATTGAGATCACGTGACTTGGCAGTCTGTTGACCTCGTTGGAAAATTTATATAATTATAAAATGATGAAGTTTTAAATTGGTTTGCAGGATTTGTTGCTTGAGAGTAATACAATGAAGCGACAACTGTCCGCAGTGGCGCAAAGTTGTATGAGGAAATTACCAATAAAATTATAGGCTTATACAGCATTAGTTCTTGCTAGGGGGGAGATAGCATTAGTTCTTGCTAAAAGGGAGACAGCATTAGTTCTTACTAAGAGGGATACAGCATTAGTTCTTACCAGAGTGATAAAGCATTAGTTCTTGCTTAGAGGGATACAGCATTAGTCCCTGCTAAGAGAAACAGCATTAGTTCTTGCTAAGAGGAAGACAGTATTAGTTCTTGCTAAGGAAACAGCATTAGTTCTTGCTAATACGGAGACAGCATTAGTTCTTGCTAAGAGGGAGACAACATTAGTTGTTGCTAAGAGGGTAACAGCATTAGTTCTTGCCTAAGAGGGAGACATCGTAAGTTCTTTCTAAGAGGCAAACAGCATTACTGCTTGCTAAGAGGGAGGCAGCATTAGTTCTTGCTAAGAGAGAGAAAGCATTAGTCCTTGCTAATACGAAGACAGCATTAGTTCTTTCTAAGAATGAGACAGCATAAGTTCATGCTAAGAGAGAGATGGCATAAGTTCTTTCTAAGAGAAACATCATTAGTTCTTGCTAAGAGAGATACGGCATTAGTCCTTGATAATAAGGAGACAGCATTCATCTTTACTGAGAGGGAGGCAGCATTAGTTCTTGCTAAGAGGGAGACAGCATTACTTCTTGCTGAGAGGGAGACAGCATTAATTCTTGCTAAGACTGAGACAGCATAAGTTCATGCTAAGAGAGAGATGGCATAAGTTCTTTCTAAGAGAAACATCATTAGTTCTTGCTAAGAGAGATACAGCATTAGTCCTTGATAATAAGGGGACAGCATTTATCTTTACTAAGAGGGAGGCAGAATTAGTTCTTGCTAAGAGGGAGACAGCATTACTTCTTGCTAAGAGGGAGACAGCATTAGTTCTTGCTAAGAGGGAGACAGCATAAGTTCATGCTAAGAGGGAGACAGCATAAGTTCTTGCTAAGAGAAACAGCATTAGTTCTTGCTAAGAGAGATACAGCATAAGTCCTTGCTAATAGGCAGACAACATTAATCTTTACTAAGAGGGAGGCAGCATTAGTTCTTGCTAAGGGGTAGACAGCATTAGTTCTTGCTATGAGGGAGAAAGCATTAGTTCTTGCGAAGAGCGAGACAGTATTAGTTCTTGCTAAGAGGGAGACAGTATTAGTTCTTGCGAAGAGGGAGACAGCATTAGTTCGTGCTAAGAGGGAGACATCATTAGTTCTTGCTAAGAGGGACACAGTATTAGTTCTTCCTAATAGGGATACAGCATTACTACTTGCTCAGAGAAACAGCATTAGTTCTTGCTAAGAGGGAAACAGCATTAGTTCTTGATAAGAGGGATACAGCATTAGTTCTTTCTAAGAGGGAGACAGCATTAGGTATTTCTAAGAGGGAGACAACATTAGTTCTGACTAAGAGAAACAGCATTAGTTTTTGCTAAGAGAGAGACAGAATTAGTTCTTGCTAATACGGAGACAGCATTATCTCTTGCTAAGAGGAAAACAACATTAGTTGTTGCTAAGAGGGTGACAGCATTAGTTTTTGCTAAAAGGGAGACAGCATAAGTTCTTTCTAAGAGGTAAATAGCATTACTGCTTGGTAAGAGGGAGGCAGCATTAGTTCTTGCTAAGAGAGAGAAACCATTTGTCCTTGCTAATACGGAGACAGCATTAGTTCTGGCTAAGAGGGAGACAACATTAGTTGTTCCCAAGAGGGTGACAGCATTAGTTCTTGCTAAGAGGGAGAGAGCATAAGTTCTTTCTAAGAGGTAAATAGCATTACTGCTTGCTAAGAGGGAGGCAGCATTAGGTCATGCTTAGAGAAAGAAAGCATTAGTCCTTGCTAATACGGAGACAGCATTAGTTCTTGCTAAGAGGGATACAGAATTAGTTCTTGCTAGGAGGTATACAGTATTAGTTCTTGCTAAAAGGGATACAGCATTAGTCCTTGCTAAAAGAAACAGCATTAGTTCTTGCTTTTAGAGAGACAGCATCACTTCTTGCTAAGAGGGAGACTGCATTAGTTCTTGCTAAGAGGGATACAACATAAGTTCATGCTAAGAGGGAGACGGCATAAGTTCTTTCTAAGAGAAACACCATTAGTTCTTGTTAAGAAAGATTGAGCATTAGTCCTTGCTAATAGGAAGACAGCATTAATCTTTACTAAGAGGGAGGCAGCATTAGTTCTTGCTAAGGGGGGAGACAGCATTAGTTCTTCCTATGAGGGAGAAAGCATTAGTTCTTGCAAAGAGGGAGACAGTATTAGTTTTTGCTAAGAGGGAGACAGTATTATTTCTTGCGAAGAGAGAGACAGCATTAGTTCTTGCTAAGAGGAAGACATCATTAGTTCTTGCTAAGAGGAAGACAGTATTAGTTCTTGCTAATAGGGATACAGCATCACTACTTGCTAAGAGAAACAGCATTAGTTCTTGCTAAGAGGGAAACAGCATTAGTTCTTGATAAGAGGGATACAGCATTAGTTCTTTCTAAGAGGGAGACAGCATTAGTTATTTCTAAGAGGGAGACAACATTAGTTATTTCTAAGAGGGAGACAACATTAGTTCTAACTAAGAGGGAGACAGTATTAGTTCTTGCTAATAGGGATACAGCATTACTCCTTGCTAAGAGAAACAGCATTAGTTCTTGCAAAGAGGGAGACAACATTAATTCTTGCTAAGTGGGAGACATCATTAGTTCCTGCTAAGAGGGAGACAATATTAGTTCTTGCTAAAAGGGATACAGAATCAGTCCTTGCTAAGAGAAACAGCATTATTTTTTGCTAAGAGAGAGACAGCATTAGTTCTTGCTAATACGGAGACAGCATTATTTCTTGCTAAGAGAAAAACAACATTAGTTGTTGCTAAGAGGGTGACAACATTAGTTTTTTCTAAAAGGGAGACAGCATAAATTCTTTCTAAGAGGTAAATAGCATTACTGCTTGCTAAGAGGGAGGCAGCATTAGTTCTTGCTAAGAGAGAGAAAGCATTTGTCCTTGCTAATACGGAGACAGCATTAGTTCTTGCTAAGAGGGAGACAAAATTAGTTTTTGCTAGGAGGGAGAAAGTATTAGTTCTTGCTAAGAGGGATACGGCATTAGTCCTTGCTGAGAGAAACAGCATTAGTTCTTGCTTTTAGAGAGACAGCATTACTTTTTGCTGAGAGGGAGACTGCATTAGTTCTTGCTAAGAGGGATACAGCAGAAGTTCATGCTAAGAGGGAGACGGCATAGGTTCTTTCTAAGAGAAACATCATTAGTTCTTGCTAAGAGAGATACAGAATTAGTCCTTGCTAATTTGGAGACAGCATTAATCTTTACTAAGAGGAAGGCAGCATTAGTTCTTGCTAAGAGGGAAACAATATTAGTTCTTGCTAAAAGGGATACAGAATTAGTCCTTGCTAAGAGAAACAGCATTAGTTCTCGCTAAGAGGTAAACAGCATTATTCCTTGCTAAGAGGGAGAGAACATTACTTTTTGATGAGAGGGAGACAGCATTAGTTCTTGCTAAGACGGAGACAGCATAATTTCTTGCTAAGAGGAAGACAGCATAAGTTCTTGCTAAGAGAAACAGCATTAGTTCATGCTAAAAGAGATAAAGCATTAGTCCTTTCTAAGAGAGAAACAGCATTAATCTTTACTAAGAGGGAGGCAGCATTAGTTTTTGCTAAGAGGGAAACAATATTAGTTCTTGCTAAAAGGGATACAGAATTAGTCCTTGCTAAGAGAAACAGCATTAGTTCTCGCTAAGAGGTAAACAGCATTATTCCTTGCTAAGAGGGAGATAGCATTAGTTCTTGCTAAGAGGTAGACCGCATTAGTCCTTGCTAATACAGAGACAGCATTACTTCTTGCTAAGAAGGAGACAGCATTAGTTCTACCTAAGAATAAGACAGTATTAGTTCTTGCTAAGAGGGATACAGCATTAGTCCTTGCTAGGAGAAACAGCATTATATCTTGCTAAGATGGAGAGAACATTACTTTTTGATGAGAGGGAGACAGCATTAGTTCTTGCTAAGACGGAGACAGCATAATTTCTTGCTAAGAGGAAGACAGCATAAGTTCTTGCTAAGAGAAACAGCATTAGTTCATGCTAAAAGAGATAAAGCATTAGTCCTTTCTAAGAGAGAAACAGCATTAATCTTTACTAAGAGGGAGGCAGCATTAGTTTTTGCTAAGAGGGAAACAATATTAGTTTTTGCTAAAAGGGATACAGAATTAGTCCTTGCTAAGAGAAACAGCATTAGTTCTCGCTAAGAGGTAAACAGCATTATTCCTTGCTAAGAGGGAGATAGCATTAGTTCTTGCTAAGAGGTAGACCGCATTATTCCTTGCTAATACAGAGACAGCATTAGTTCTTGCTAAGAAGGAAACAGCAATAGTTCTACCTAAAAAATAAGACAGTATTAGTTCTTGCTAAGAGGGATACAGCTTTAGTCCTTGCTAGGAGAAACAGCATTATATCTTGCTAAGATGGAGAGAACATTACTTTTTAATGAGAGGGAGACAGCATTAGTTTTTGCTAAGACGGAGACAGCATAATTTCTTGCTAAGAGGAAGACAGCATAAGTTCTTGCTAAGAGAAACAGCATTAGTTCATGCTAAGAGAGATAAAGCATTAGTCCTTGCTAAGAGAGAAACAGCATTAATCTTTACTAAGAGGGAGGCAGCATCAGTTTTTGCTAAGAGGGAGACAGTATTAGTTCTTGCTAATATGGAGACAGCATTAGTTCTTGCTAAGAACGAGATAGCATTAGTTCTTGCTAGGAGGGATACAGTATTAGTTCTTGCTAAGAGGGATACAGCATTACTCTTTGCTAAGAGAAACAACATTAGTTCTTGCAAAGAGGGAAACATCATTAGTTTTTGCTAAGCGAAAGACAGCATAGGTCCTTGCTAAGAGAGAAACAGCATTAGTTCTTGCTAACATGGATACAACATTAGTCCTTGTTAAGAGGGATACAGCATTAGTCTTTGCTAAGATAAACAGCATTAGTTCTTGCTAAGAGGGAGACAACTTTAGTTCTTGCTAAGAGGGAGACAGCATTTGTTCTTGTTAAAAACAAGAAGGCATTAGTTCTTGCTTACCCTAAGAAAACATTAATTCTTGCTAATACAAAGACATTAGTTCTTGCTAATTCTCATTCAATTAGTTCTTGCTATATTAAGATAGCATTAGTTCTTGCAAAAAACTAAAAAAGCATTAATTCTTGCTAAAACTAAGACATTAGTTCTTGCTAGGGCTACGGCAATTAGTTCTTGCTAAAACTAAGATATTAGTTCTTGCTAAGGCTAAGACAATTAGTTCTTGCTAATACTAAGATATGATTTGTTTTTGCTAAAACTAAGAAAGCATTACTTCTTGCTAAAATAAGACATTAGTCCTTGCTAAAACTAAGACAGCACTAAGTCTTGTTAAGACTAAGAATTATCTAATATGCGATATTTGCTTCAAAAGCCTTCGCTTCCTTATTGGGCTTAGGGTGTCCTTTTCTATTTCTTCAATTCTCCACCTAAATTTTAAAAAAATTAGTCGCAAATTTTCTATACACTATACACATATTTTGAGTTAAAAATTTATTTGATTTTCCTCAAATAATTATATATATGGATTTTAACAGAGGCGGGGTAAAAAGACCCACCCTGTATTATTTCAACTGGACATTTTCATGTTGAAATGTTAAAAATTTCTTTACAAAACTCTAACTAAGAAAGTTAGTGACTTAAAAATGGGATAATTGAAGTATTGATTTTTCTTTATGTCTCATTTAGATTGATAATGTTTTTTTGAGATTATCTTTTCTTCTAACAGTCAATTTTTCATCATTAGTTTTAATTCGAAATTTCTTATATTCATCGTTAAACTTTCGAATGTTGAGGAAATGTTAAAGCTAAAATCTACTCAGAGGTTTTTGATAATTAGGTTGGATGGTTTAAGTGTACAGTTGTAACATTACGCATGTCACACTTTGAGCTTTCGTTCATCGAGTAACAATTTAATGTATCATTATTCGATGAAATATGGAATGTTTGGGGGGTATATTTAGAAAAAATCTTACGTTATTGCGATATTTAAAAAATTACAGTCGAAACATTTTTATATTATTTCGTTTCAAAACAGGGTGCCAAATTTTCCTATATTTTTTACCTTTTCCAGCTTAATTAACTATATATATATATATATATATATATATATATATATATATATATATATATATATATATATATATATATATATATATATATATATATATTGTTTTATAAAAAAAATGACACTTTGCTATTTAGAGCCGTCCAAAGATCATTTATATAAACTATGAATAATAATTAGCCTAGAACGGATTCCTAAGTTACGCCACTGATAATGTCCTTCCACTGTGACCTCACGAAGGTTAGCCGGCGAATCATTTTGTTTTGGCTATAACATCATAACTATTCGGCCGATTCTAACGATATTTGAAAGTCTTATGTTATTTTATATTATCTTTTGAATGATATAATTGCCAAAGTTACCCCTAGGTTAGCCCGGGAATTATTTTGTTTTGGCAATAACATCATAACTATTTGGCCAATTTTAACGAAATTTGAAACTCTTATGTTGTTTTACATTCTCCTTTGAATGATATAATTGCCATGGTCCTCCCAAAGTTAGCCTGGAAATTATTGAAAGTTTTAAAGGGCGTAAGGTCATAAATCAGAACAAGTGAAAGCACGTGACTTTGGCAACAGACCTTGTTAATTTGTGAACAAGTCTCTCATGTGGAATCTTATCAAAAGCTTTGTTTAAATCTAAGTCAACTACATCAACATTTTCTCCCTTATCTAATTGTCTAGTTGATAGGTTTATAGAACATAAATAATTATATCATAGTTAAATTACCTTATTCCGAAACATTTGAAAAATATGACATGGGCGAAGTTTATATATTTTAAGGTGTTGTGTCAAGACCCACCCCCACCCCCCAAAAGGTAGAAATATACAAATATATTCAAAACATAATTCTTATTATCGAGCATTGATGATTAATTAGACACGATTCAGACTTTATCCCAGCTTTATTCGTCTGCCGCATTTTCTTTATCTCCAATGTGTTGATTTACGCGCTTTTTTGGAGGGGGGGGGGGAGGTTTTTAATTACATACTACGCCAAGGAAATCTTTTGTTTATGAAAAACATTCTCCTAGGAATAAATAGTGAAAGAGAAAGTGTAAATTTCTCTTTTCTTATTATCTATTAAATTGTTAAAATATTTGCGGGAAAAGTGGAAAAATGTAAATGGCTTATAAAATATATATTAGGATATTATTTGAAGAGAACGGTTTATTCATTTTTTTTTTATTCATTTGTTGTCAAAGCTTGAGAACGGTTTATTATTTTTATGTTGTATTCATTTGTTGTCGATGCTTGACGACGGTATATTCCGTTTTATGTTTTATTCATTTGTTGTCGACTTTTGAGAACGGTTTATTCATTTTTATGTTGTATTAATTTGTTGTCGAAGCGTAAGGACGGTATATTCAATTTTATGATTTATTCATTTGTTGTCGAAGCTCGAGAACGGTTTATTCATTTTATGTTTTATGCATTAGCTAACGAAGCTTGAGAACGGTTTATTCATTTTTCTGTTTTATTCATTTGTTGTCGATGCTTGAGAACGGTTAATTCATTTATATGTTTTATTCATTTGTTGTCGAAGCCTGAGAACGGTTTATTTATTTTATGTTTTATTCATTTGTTGCCAAATCTTGAGAACGGTTTATGCATTTTATGTTTATGCATTTTTTGTCGAAGCTTGAGAACGGTTTATTCAATTTTATGTTTTATGCATTAGCTAACGAAGCTTGAGAACAGTTTATTTATTTATTTTTTTATTTTTTTGTTGTCGAAGTTTGAGAACGGTTTATTCATTCTTATCTTTTATGCATTTTTTGTCGAAGCTTGAGAACGTTTTATTGATTTTTATGTTTTATTCATTTGTTGTCAAATCTTGAGAACGGTTTATTCATTTTCTGTTTTATTCATTTGTTGTCGAAGCTTGAGAACGGTTTATTTATTTTTATTTTTTATTCATTTGTTGTCGAAGTTTGAGAACGGTTTATTCATTCTTATGTTTTATTTATTATTTGTCGAAGCTTGAGAACGGTTTATTCATTTTTCTGTTTTATTTATTTGTTGTCGAAGCTGTAGAACGGTTTATTCATTTTTATGTTTTATTCATTTTTTGTCGATGCTTGAGAACGGTTTATTAATTTTTATGTTTTATTCCTTTGTTGTCGAATCTTGAGAACGGTTTATTCATTTTATGTTTATGCATTTTTTGTCGAAGCTTGAGAACGGTTTATTCAATTTTATTTTTTATTTATTTGTTGTCGAAGCTTGAGAATGGTTTATTCATTTTTATGTTTTATGCATTTGTTGTCGAAGCTTAAGAACGGTTTATTCATTCTTATGTTTCCTCCATTTGTTGTCGAAACTTGAGAACGGTTTATTCATTCTTATGTTTTATGCCTTTGTTGTCGAAGCTTGAGAACGGTTTATTCATTTTTCTGTTTTATTCATGTTATCGAAGCTGTAGAACGGTTTATTCATTTTTATGTTTTATTCATTTTTTGTCGAAGCTTGAGAACGGTTTCTTCATTTTTATGTTTTATTCATTTGTTGTCGAATCTTGAGTTTATTCATTTTATGTTTATGCATTTTTTGTCGAAGCTTGAGAACGGTTTATTCAATTTTATGTTTTATTTATTTGTTGTCGAAGCTTGACCAGGGACCGACCCTCTTTGAGGAGGGGGGGGGGGGGGTCGGAAAGCATTTTTTCACACCAACCAGCGAACAGGAAGGAACCTTCGTCTCCCCGGGGCGAAAGGGACCCCTTCCGCGTCAGGGGCCGTCAAGGGGTATGTGGGTATATATGTCCATCGGCAGGATAACCTTGGAACAAGGTTGAAGGGTGTGGTGTGTTGTTCTGTGAAGACAGGATAGGAAAGGCGGCTTTTTTATCTTTTACTATATATGTGATGACGTGTGTAAGATCTATGGGGTAAGCATAGCGCATATACCAATCGCTGACCAGACCTCTACGTACGCTGATGGTTGTGTCCGCTCTCGCTTGAACCCCACACCTTGACGCCAGAAATTCAATGCCGTAACCCCTAGGCTATCGTAATCTCCGGAGGTGCAATGATGTTAGAAACTGTTAAGGTGATTACCAGAGTGTATAATAGACCTTGGATGAAGTAGAGAAAGGTAGATAAAGCTCTATAAAATATAATAGAAAATCAGTTCTGGTTAATACCCTAATAACGGCGGATGCAGTGTTGCCCTTTTGTTTACCCTGTTTGTTTTTATTTGTTGTCGTTTTTAGCTCGTTGTTTAACCTTTTTTCCTGTTTTTATCTTTGTTATTTTAATGTTTGTACTTGTTTTTTTTATCTAGTATTAGACTGTAGGGTGATTACGGCGACTCTCACCCTAGTAGACAGTCACCAGATGGGCTCCTTAATATTAAAAAGCCCGGCGGATGCAATCCCCCTCCCCCCAACCTTAACTGCCTCTAGTGGCCGAAACTAGAAGTATATGGGAAGCCTTCGTCGCTCCCAACGATCCCTTGAAAAGAGCGTCTTTCCTCTTCCGGGGAATTTTCTCTCCCCCACTCTCCCTCTCATGCTCCCCGATCTGTTCCCCCCATCCTCCACCTTTCGATACAGTCACCTTCAAGGTCGTCCTTCTTACGCACAATCTTAAACACCGGACCACCCTCCTACCTGTCTTCCTCACTGACCCTATCCTGGCCTTGAAGACCCGGCCTTTATGCTCTGATCTCCTACTGCTTGTATTTCTTAGTTGTTTGGTCGATCAGTCTTTCTCGATATTTGCTTCTAGAGTGTGGAATGATCTGCCTGGTAAGCTGTTCCCCCCTTCCTCGGTTCCTCTCATTCCATTGCAAGTAATGCGTTCGCCAATTTCATCTCTACCTGACATCGAGTTTTTTTTCCGTTGTTAAATTCAAAGAGGAGACCCGCTCCGTCTTTCGTCTGACCATCTCTAATCGTTGCTATTTTGGACACACTTTGGTGGCCGTTGTCTGCTAAGGAATGTCTGCTTTGGCTTCATCTTGCAGAAAATGATCGCCGTTTGCTGCCATTCAAACGATTGATTGCATTTACGAATTACTATTCGTAAAAGAATATAGAGTATTACATAAAATAGTTTTGTATGGTCTCGATGACTACTGAAATTAGGTTAATATAATATATAGGGCTATGCGTAACTATGAGCTCTCTATGACTACCGAAATTCGTTTCATTAATTTAATATATAAGACTATGGGTAGGGTATGTGATTTCTATGACTACTGAAATTTGCTTGATTGATTAAATACATAAGGCTATGAATAGGCTATGTGGTCTCTATAGCTACGGAAATTAGGTTGATTTATTCATTATATAGCACTATGTGTAGGCTTAGGCACTGCATATATTGGTGTTGTATATAATTTTGTATTAAAAACTGCCCGAACCTTTTCGGACAAGCGTTAAAAAGTGATGTTACTTTGGGACAGGAGGAAGGATTTGCCCGTTCCCTTGTCGATATTATTTACCAGGCAGCTGCTGTAAGCCCGGGCCTTACCTGACTTCCTAACTACCTCCTACTCAGTATCGCTCAGTAACTCTACCTATTTATACCTACTTGATTTCCGGGTAAATCACAAATGATTTTATTCATATTTAATTGCCTAAAAGCGTGACACCAATTAATATAGTTTACAAGCATAGGTGTTGGGTGGGTTTTGACAGATGCGGAGACCTTTGATAGGCCCTTGTGGCTTTTGTCATCCGTGAAATTATGTTATGTATGTACCCGGCGTCGCCAGAGATAAAAAGTCATGTCGCAAATAAATACAGATGCAGATTGTTTGAAATTCTTATATTATGGCACAGAAATACTTTTACTTGCTGATTATTATTATTATCTGTGGGATCAAAGAATATTCAGGAGAGTTGCACACTCTCCCTATCATATAATGTCTTATAATATACTTACAATGTGTAAACATTTCTCATCGTGCGCCCGCCAGATGGAGCGCACGCTCGAATGACTGTTAGTTATGAGCGTACAACGTTCTGGCCGCAGGAAAAGATCGAGCGTCTTTGGAAGCAACGGCAAATTGTTCAAAATTAGACAACCCTCGCCCTTTATTTATGTTCTTCAGGCCATTTGAAAACAGGTGGACTTGCAGGAACCGGTGTTGTTGCGCAAACGCATTTTGGTTGCGAATGACTCAGCGAGACTCTGCCCCAAAGAATTGCATTGTTGTTAGTGGTCTTTGGGTTCTATGATATATTTTCCGATATTCATTCAGCTCCCATTAAGATGCAAGCTTCTTTGACCCACGTACCAAGCTTGGTAGTGAGCACACTTAAATTGTTAGATCACAAAAGATCTCATCATCAAAGGAATACGGTATTTAAACAGGAAGAATGAACCCATTGAAATTTGAGTGATATGGCTGAAATTAAATTCACATTGGGGCAGAAAATTTCTCCAATTTATATAAGAGAAGTTCGCAATAAGGAGGTAGAGTGTCCAATATACATATGTAAGCTTTATAAAAAAAACGATGTTTTGACACTAAAAAGATTAGTTGTATATTACTTGTTGAAGAAAGTTTTTTATTTGTATTTACCCAATAGGTGAGCAGGTTACATGTTAAAGGAGAAATAAGTACTCAGAAAACACATTTCATTGTTAAATTCTGTCCATTAAGCTGAAGTTTTAAAGCCTCTAAATATTTTACTCACCGGAATCGCCCTAGAACTCTTGGAGGAAAAACAGATGGTTACCGTCCGAGGAAAGAACTGATGTTCCTGCTTTTGAGGACTTAATGGAGGACGGATGGCTCAGCGCGGGGGCCTTTGTTATCCCTTGCCTCGATTCCTTCGGCAGGCTTTGCTGTCCGGATTCCCTCGTCCTTTGCATGGGCAAGACTTTTCGTAGCACCCCTTCTAGCCTCGGTCAGGGACGGGAAAGCCAAAGCTCCCTTGTTGCTACTCTCCTTTCGGGAAATAGGATCCGAATAACCAAAGAGTGTTTTTTCTCCATCTTCTTGTGCTGTGCTTCCTCTGATATTAACGAATCTGTATAGGCGCGCAGCAGCGTTGGTTTGTACGAAACGGTCACGCGTGGAGAGAAGTGGCTCAGCGTTTGGTTAGAGTTTGGCTTACGCCTTTTTTGTTGGCAGCCTTACTGGGGTGACGCCTCAGGTAATTAGAACCCGCAGAAGAGTTCTAAATGGACTCGAGAGCTATCATGCTCGTAAGTCGAGAGGAGCCAAGAGCAAAGGGTGCTTTCTTAACTTTGGAGGCCTTTGAGGTGCGTGATTACGCAAACCGCACATAACTACCTACCTCACTTCCAGAACATGACTCAATTCGCACCATAAAATGCCAGGATCTCCACTTCAAACACCCTGCTTAGAAGGCGCAGGGTATGATTAGCTGCCATTCACACACTTGGCTTTGTTCGATAATTTTTTATCGTGCGCAGCAAAAGAACAGTTAGTAGATATCTGTGGATGACCAGACTTGACACGTCGACAAATTCTTTTGGTCTGGCCAAAGTGGTTACAGTGGTAACATTTCAGAGTTAGCAGCAAAAATACTTTCACACGGTAGCCGTTCCAGCGAGCTCGCACCGACTCAGGGAGCTTGTCTGTCTAAAGTGAACAATAGCGTCGGGTTGGGTCTAGAGACACCTCCACCCTTCTAGACATTCTTTCGACAGTGAACACCGCCTGGTCGGTAAGCTCTCCTATACTATCTTCGACTAAGTAGTTTACCAGTTCTATGACACACACTACCTCTTTTCCAAAGTTCCTGGTGGGGTATGGTGTCTCCCGCACAGGTGTGCCATTGTGCTCTAGAAAACCACTTACATAATTTGGCCCTCTATGGTGTGTTAGTAGGGCGGGTCATACTCTAGAATTTCATGAAACTGGTGATGAGGGGTATTCAAATGATGGATATTGGTGAAAAGAACATATTTTTGGCAGAGAAGTTAAATTCTGATTGATCTAACCTACATCAATTTGAGGTTGAAATATTGTTAGTTCTGGGTCATTTACTATATTTTACTATTATGTTATTACCCATAAAATCTCAAATTTACCGTTTTCTATCATCAATACATTTATGTAGTCTGGAAGATATTTGTCAAAAACTATGTAAAAATGTATTAGAAAGACATGAGAAGTAGGAAACCTGTTATTAATGACCCTTAATTTAGTTTGGTCTAACTCCAAAATTGCAAATAGCCAGTATTCATTACTCAGTGGAAGGCAATATTCCAGTAGAGTTTAGAGTTGCCAGTTCCGGTAACTATTGTAACTGGTAACTGTTTATAGAGCATTTACATTTTATTTGACTGCTAATAAAGTCTATTTTAGAATAACATATACTAATTTTGTAGAGATTATTTCTTAATCTAAGTGCCATCTTTTCATTTACAAATATACATGCGATTAGTGTGACAATGTCGAAAATCAAGACAAGGTCCAAATCAAGTTCTCAACTAACTTATTTTGTTGGGACTGGGCAAGAGCTGATGGTGTCTGTGTTACTAACAATAAGAGATATTTTGAGGTACGGCATCTACCTGAGGGAACAAAGTGAAGATGACCGGAGAAATTATGAAGTGGACCAGCTGGTAAAAGACATGTATCAGGGCTTGATTAATCAGCGGACCAAAGCTAATGCTCTCTTCAAACCATCTGTTGTAAATCAAAAGGTCACAATAATATCAAAGCTTAAGGTGGTATGGAAGGAGGCAGTAAAAGTTTCCCTTGATAAAGGATTAATTGAAGTAAAAGAGAGGTTCATTGTAAAACTAGATAAGTTATTTGATATATTGACATGCAAATGTCAAATTTCCAGTTGTGGGGAAGTAGGTTGTAATGGCTGTGAGACTGAAGCCCACATTAACAGCTGTAATAGTAAAGAGAAAAAAATACCTACTAGGGAGCTGGCCTTTATTAAAGGACAAAAGGAAAAGGTTGGAAGTAAAGGTACCTTTAAAATTGGAGTTCCTGATATTCCAGAGCATAATAGAAAATTAAAGGCTTCAGAAAGGAAAGAAAAAGAAAGGATTACAGAAAGAAAGAGAAAAGGTAAGGAAGAAAGCGCTGTTTTAGCAGGAAAAGCAGCAAGAAAAGAAATTGAGCATTCTTTGACAGAAGGTGAAGATCTGGAGGCAGAAAATTCTGATGGTGACAACAGTTTGGGTGATGAAGTAACTTTTGAAGCTGTCCAAGAGCCGGAATCTTCCACCAGGAATAGAAAGAATTATGATGAAATTCCAAATATTGCTCTTGCTAGTATAAGGTATGGTTTCGGATTGAGACCAACGGCAGCTATAGCAACAGCAGCTTTAATAGATGCTGGATTCATTACTGAGGAAGATACAAGTAAAGTAATTGATAAGAATAAAGTTAAGAGAGTACAGGAAAAGCTAATGATAGTTATTGAACATGAGTTTGAGGAAAACTTAAGAAAGGATCGAGAAATTTCTTGTCTTCTCTTTGATGGACGAATTGATACGACAAATTTTATGATGGAGGCAGAGGGAAGTGAAAAATTGTTTCCAGCAAAAACAAAAGAGGAGCATTACACTGCCATCAGTGACCCTGGGAGCAATTACCTCTTCCACTTTGTCCCAGAAAAGGCTACAAAAGAAGAATCACATGCAGAGAAGTCGCTAAGTCTATGTTTGGATCGCTGAGGGAAAGGGGTTTGGATAAAAGCTTAATGACCATTGGAGGAGAATACAGAATGTAAGCACGGGTGTAAATGCTGGAGAAATGCGAAAAATGGAGCTCCATTTGGGCAGAAAGCTTGTTTGGTTGGTCTGTAACCTGCACACTGGAGAACTTCCTCTCCGTCATCTAATTATCAACCTGGATGACCCAACACTATCTGACAACAGATATTCCGGACCAATAGGAAAGCTCCTTGACTATGTTACAGACTTGGATATCAACCCAAATTTCACTCGAATATCTTTAAGTCCTCCTCTTACCAAGGTACCTCAGGAAGTGGTGCAAGATCTTTCCACTGATCAATACTACGGCTATAGAATTGTATCGGCAATCAGAGATGAAGTACTTCCTACAGGGCTTCTCTATTGGAAATATGACTAGTAAACCACAGTCGATGGCTGACCACAGCTAACAGACTTCTTCAGCTGTGGGTATCAAAGCATGAGCTCAAAGAAAAAGCCTTTAAGAATCTACAATTGGTTGTTCAGTTCATCATTGGTGTATATTACCCATGCTGGTTTAACGTTAAGATTAAGCACTCTTGGACCGAGGGACCTAGGCACATTCTTTATGAACTTCACTGCCTCAAGTCTCAGAGGAAGGAGGTGTTGGATGTTGTTTTGCCAACTGTTAAGAGATCGGCTTGGTATGCATACAGTGAAACCATCCTCCAATCCCTCATATGCTCTAAAGATCCGGCTGGAGAGAACTGAAGGGGTGAAAAGAATCCAGACCATCAGGGGAGAAGGGGACCCAGATACTCAACTGGTAGACTCATTTCTTAAGGGTTAGAAAGACACCAGACATCAATTGTGATGCTAACAGGATTTTATATCTGATGAATTGGTCAGAGAAATCTCTTAGCCACCTTTCACTTGCTCTTTAAGTACTTCTTAATTGAAAAATTGCATTCACTCTCCTATTAAAGTACCTGACGGCCTTGTCACAAACAGAGCATTGAGGGGGTTGTGAGAATGGTGACTGAGGCTTCTTCCAAGTATTTCTCACATGAAAAGAGGGATGGAGGAATCAGGGCACAAGAGACAAGTAGACGTCTGATGTCCAGGAATGAGTCAAAGCAAGATTTGTGTGCTCTGGTGAAGTTTCACTTTTGAATATAACCCAAAGTGACCCATGCAGCTATATGTGGAGCTTTGCATACACTTTTCTCACTCAATAAACATGTAAATTTGAGGTTACTTTGTGTTTGTGTGTACTTGGATTAAATAAAAATAGGTTACATAAGCTCGTGACGAAAGGGAAAAATTTACTTTTATTTAAAAGGGAATTGATGTAGGCAGGAATAATTGTATGACAAAATAAAGTTCTTTTGAAAAGCTCCCCCTGAAAATCTATCATTTAAGCACCCCTTATTAAAGGATTTGAATAAAATGTATGGTTGCCCAAAAGTATGACCGTCCTAGTAGGTTAGCCACATTGAACAAAAAGCGGGATACTCCCCAAAAGCGGGATACTCTTGGTTCTCTACCCAGAAGAGAACCTAGGCTCTGAGTCTGATGGAGCATGTGTCTCGTTGACAGCTTAGTTCCGTCAATTGATTAGATGAATAGGCCCCTCGTAACGTCAGCAGACTTGAACACCCCGACAGTCTCTTTATAAGTGGCTCAGAAGTCCCCAAAGCTTCATTTACCTTTGTTTTATTATCCATTGCTGTGCAAGTGGGAGCATAGCCCTCCTCTCTCCATATGAGAGGATACAGAGGCCAGATGTAACAGCCTTGGCTTAGCATGCTGTGGAGTCAGCATGGGACCCCCTGCGTCATGGAAGCTCCCACTGAAGTAAGAGATCTTGGAGGGTTTAACCCTTCTCTCTTCCCCTAACCATATGTCTTCGAAGCCGAACGGGCCTGCTTCGGCTTGGGCCTTCTCCTAGATAGTAAATACCCCCCCCCCCCCCGCCACACACACACACCCTGTAGAACCTCCCCCAGAAGAAGAACTTTTTTATCATTAGGTCCTCGTGGGTCAGCGTCCCTTTAGAAAGATCACACCAGGGAGTGGAATTAGGCTGGGAGGGCCTTCACGGCGAGCCAATGACCTATCCCAGGGAAGACTATGCCGTTTGGGGAGCTTAGCTTGGCGTCCCAGATCGCCGCAAGAGGGACCTACTTTAAGCGGCCTAATGTCAGGGATCCAAACCAGGGATTTTTAGGCACGTGGCACACTGGTATGAAAGTCTGAAGGGTCGGCACATTACCATTCTAGGGAAAGATTCGGTGAACCGGCACACCGGACTCCAAAAATGTAAAGATTCGCGGGTTTAATAGGAATGGCAGAGCGGAATGGGTTTTGCCGTTTGCCGTCACACTCAAGGGAACATAAAAGTTTCCCCAGGCACGGCCAGAGATTTGAAAGTCCACTCAGTGAAGCTTTCGTTGTATGAGTGGGAGCCGAATGCACTCTCGAAAAGTGCTTGTGGGAAACTGAAGACTCGTGTTATTAGAAAATGTTTTATAGGTTTGTTTAAAGTGCAACGTGTGTAGGTTATGTATAGTTTGGATGACTATGACCATTAGTAAGCACCACCACCCCCCAGCCAACCTCCCCGGCATTCCTTAATACTGGACCGGAGAGAAAGTATTACCACAAATATCATGTATTTAGAAGTAAGAACAAGTTAGTAAATAGGAGCAAAGGAGTTAGAAGTATGAATTGTAAATCTTAACAACAATGTTTTCTTAGCAACATTGATCTATCCTCATTTGTTCGCAAATCGACTTAATAATGTTTTTAACCTTAAACTTCCAACAATCGATATGTTTCCTAAAAAGAAAGATGTTATATTGTCTAAATTTTACCACTTAATGGATTTACTTGCATTAAACTTTCAAACATGTTAAGAAAACTAATTTACCCAGAAATTTCAGACATCGCTTTGTAAATAGTTTTAAAATGGGTATGTCTCGCCTTTGAGTAGTATCATGGTATATTCTCTAATATTTGACCAGTAGAATGGTCTCTGTTTCAACCTTTAAACAAGGGCATGGTAGGTAATAATTTTCCCTACCCAGGTCTTAACTAAGGCACCTACATAGGAGGTATCGTGCGTTCCTTGAGGGCTAGTCTGCTCCGATATTGCTATCAGCCTGTAAACGAGAAAGGTCCTTTTTTTAAAAGGAAAAGTCCTGAATATGACGGCAATCCCATTAATTGTAATACTGACGTATCGATTAAGAATTATAAAAAAAAACTTTAGCTTCATCTTACACCATGCTTCAATCCGGATCTTAGAATCCCTCTATGATATTAAGCGACACAATCCGTCTCTCAAATTTTACTCAAATTCCTTTCCACTATTAATTGCATAACCAACTAACAAGTACTCTTCTTTAACTAGATCAACTTCCATGCTCCTCCACTCTTTCAGGTCACCCTTGACTTTTTCCCTACTTACGTCAGGTGAACCTTTTTTTATTCTTTCATAGTTCATTGCTAGTTTGTATGCATATGTAGCCTTTTTTCCTTTTTTTTTAAATATGTCTGTATCTCAGTCATTAATTCCAGCTTGGTAAATCTTATATGTTTATGATATTTTATATCCCCTCCACCTCTTTGATGAAAATCTCTTATCATGTATTTTTATACAGTAACTGATGATGGCCACCTTCAGCCCGAAATGTTGTATTAAACGAATTCCGCTGTCCTTCTGTCCTTGTGGTGTTCTCCTTCATCCTGAATGTGTGACTGTAGGCTATTAAAGTTCTTACGTTGTGACTTGTAATAATAAAATGGTTTTGTATCTGGAAAGGTCGAGTGACCTTCAAATGTGGACTGAGATAACTAATTAACTAAATAAATGTAATCACACGATTGGGGTAAAGACGCAAAACCCTGTTTCCCAGTATTAGTCTCTTCTCAACAGATCCCATTCCCAAATTAAAATTGGTTTGTTTACTAATTTAGAGAAAATCCCTAATACAAATCAACGAATTATTTATGTTTAATGCGCACGAATGTAGGTTTAATATCCTGAATCTTTACTGGTGTGCCACACCTGTTTTGGGGTAGCGAAACGTCTGCTGATGGCTTGTGACGGAGTAATTTTTGAAATTATTAAAAAATAAAGATTATGTTGGAATGGGAGTAAAAATAATTGTTGTGGGATCTTTGGGTGTAAAGAGGCGTAAAACCTTTTTCGGCTGTAGCAGACAGAGTAAAACCAATAAGGAAGTGTTTTATACCTAAAGGTTCATTAGGGGGTTCAAGTGTTGTTTTTTCCCCTAATGGTTTGGAGAAGGCAAGGGTTGCTTCTCGCGTGACTTTTATCCTTGGCTTTTAGAATTATTTATTCAGGTTTTATTACTGCAAAGGCAATCATGGGTAAATTACAAGTCATTCTCAAGTTATGCTGTCAATAGTGGCATTTATTTCTTTTTTTATCAAATAAAAGAGGGTTCAATCAAATATTTGATTTTATATATGTAATATGGTATTATTTTAATAATTTAATTATCGTTCAAAGACTAAAGGTTTATCGTATTATTAATAAGTTTTCGTTGGTGATTTGAGGTATTCAAAAAAGGGACTCGAACTTAAAAGTTAGGAACTACTTATTAATATCCCACGACGCTCCAACGTCCTCTTGCCGTCGCGAGTGCTTGACAGTGATCCATGAAAACTTCTAGGGAGAGGCTTAAGCCCCCGCCCTTCCCTCTTGTTTATACACTGAGAAGCACAAAGCCTCGCATAACTTTCCCTATGCCACATGAGCCGTTGATGAAGATGGGCACCATGTGATGTCGTATCTCATCCACTTTGGACTCATTTCCAGCAGATTGGTCACAATGTACTGTAGTACATAGTCCGGTTAAAGTTAAATTACAGAATCGCGAATCGGCAAACAACCTAAGATCTACTCGAAGTTAGTTAAAAATGGGGGAAAAGGGTGGCTGTCAGCGGTCAAGGATATAAATAAATATTAGTTTCAGAACTCTTATTTATCTAAGGGCAATTTTCAAAGACATTCTCAGGCAAGTTATGCCAAGTTTGTGTTATTTTATATAAAAAAAACAGGCAATAGCTTCGCCAATACCCCTACGGGGGAAGTTTTCCTTTCACTATTAAGATTAAACTTTAAAATCTCAAAAAAAAGGCAGCCATGGTTAAATTTTTATAAATTTTCTGAACTTCGCCAATTATAATAATTTTAAAAAGGAACTCTTAAACTATATTTATTCCCTTTCAAAATATCACGTTGCTAAAATATAGTTATAGAAGATGTATAATAATAAATTTTCTGAACTTCACCATTTGTAATTAGAAATAACTTTGATAAAAAACCATAAGTCATAATCAAACTAAGATGAAATTATTATTCAAATACTTAAAAAAAACCTTCTTAAATTATAGTTAGTGAAGAATTTTTTTGCTGCGTTCAAATTTTTGTTAAATAGATTAGACCAGTCATTTCTAGTGGCTGCTCGATTTATAGGTGAAATATTGAGTTATAATTTATAATCGTGAACTCGTTGTGTAATTTAAAGTTATTAATAAGTTGGCTGCAGAGAAGACGATCTTTCAGTGAGTGTAAATTAAGATGCGTCAATCTTTCTTCGTACGATCTATTTCTAAGGTCAGGAAGTAATTCCGTCGCTTGACACTGGACGCTTTCCAATATTACATTGTCCTTATCCATGTTTGCCGACCAAAATTGCACCGCATACTCCAAATGAGGCCTTTACAAGCTATTTAGTTAAGGGTCTAATAATATCTTTCAATTTAAACGCAAATGTTTGCTATGTATCCTAGAAAAATATTCGCCTTTTGTGGTACTACACAGCATTGTTTCGAAACTTTTAGATCACTCGAGATTACTAGTTAGTACTCCTCAATGTTTTTATTGTCAACTGCATTTATAATTTAACTACTCATACTGTAATCTCTTTACAGATTATCACGACATATGAGATTACCATGCCAATTTGAATACCTGGTTCTTATGTGTAAACTTCTTTGTACTTTTTAGTGCCTGTGAGCGTAGGCAAGAACTGTTCGTACTATTGAGCTCCTTTTGCTGCTATATCAGAACTTGCTCCTCCTTTGGATTACTTTGTTAGTTTGTGCGAACTTGTTCTTACTAGTAATCGTAAATTCTGATCATTTTGTAGTTTTTATACTTCTGCTCGTAGGTGTGACCTCGTTCATACATTTCTTTGCCTATGTTCATATGTACAAAATATACAAACTTGTTTGTACTTTTTATTACGAACGCTCTTAAAAACAAACCTGTTTGCACTTGTCCTTACTTTCGAGTACTGTTGTTATTATATAAGAAGTTAATCGAATTTGTAAGTACTTGCTTTCTTATGCACGAACTTGTTCTAGAGCAACCTGGTGTTATGTACGCCCTACTTTGTACTCTAGAGTACTTCTGTTCATTTTGAGAAATTTACTTCTACTTTTGAGACCTTTTATTTTATGTACAACTTCTTATTTCATTCTAGTACATTTATTCTTAATCCAAATATATGAACGGGTTGTTTTTTTTAGGATATATGCTCCTAGGTCATTTTCATACTTCTGGGTACCTTTTGTATTTTTTAAGAAATTGTTCGTATTTCTGAGTAGATGGGCTCCAATTTACACAGATGATCTTAGACGTGATACCCTCTACCCCCTCTCCGCTCCGGTATTCAGGGTTCACGGGGGGTTTGCTAATTGCCATAGGCATCCTATCCCGTTGTTCATGCTCAACTACAGCGACAAATTAGGGAAATAAACTACTTTGAAACAACCAATTACTATCACAAGTCTGAACTACGGCTAATTGAGAACTAGTATGGTGATTGCAGTTTAAATGAGTTCAACGAAGGAAGTCAGGAAACGGCAAATAATGCACAATAATAAGTCTGATGATAACGCTAGGAAGTGATGGTAATTTTGATTGTAACAATAATGATAAAACTTATTCAGAATTGACTAATATTGCTTTAAGGTGTCCTTTGTTGGCGATTATTATTGGCAGACCTGATTTAAACACCCGGTTTTGCTGGTAGACATTGCCGTATCTTGCGTTCGATATGAACCATTTAGTTCCTGAGCCAGTTTCTCGAACGGGCGCGAACTGATTTGGGACATCCGTGTCTGGGTTTTATAGGGGATTGTCATTTGCTGCGAGGGTGTTTTATAAGGGGTATGCTGTTGGCTGCTGAGACGTGATGAATGTTTTACAGCTCTGTCAATTTCTCTATTAACAGAGGGATCCACTAAACACACTAAGTCTCTCATTGAAATTGTGATATGAAAGTCAATATGTGCCGGAGTGATGATGATTCTACTTCATTATTGACTCACTAGATGGCGTGCAGTTAAAATGGATATCAATGGCTCGTCTATATTTGTGTAGAAGGGTGATGATCATCTTAAATTAAAAGTTTTCAGGGTAGTGTTGCCAATTTATACCTACATATATGGTTTCATTTTATGGTGTTATAAAGGAGCATTATTTGCATATTAGGGCATCAGCTTAGGTAAATGATTACGTCACGAAGACATTTACATGATGGTAAGAAGAATGATACAATAATTGTTTACTAACATATGTTAATCATACTCTTGGCGTGAATGTGGCCCTCGAATGGAATGCCCTAATAAATAATAATTAAAAATATTATCACCTTAGGATGAACATTAAAGATAGTTCAGGTAAAAATCACCAAGTCTTGAAAGTAGCTGAACTAAAAGGGTGGAGAAGCAAAATATCAATTAAGGAGTTCCCGGCCATGAGTGTTGGGTCTAATGTGGTGGGTGGATATATCCCGTGAAACTCGATCTTGAATTCAACTGTGCGGACTTTTCGGTCATGTATGGTGATTTTGTCGACAAGAAGGATGATGTTGCGATTGCGCGTTCGGGTCGGTCTCTTTTTTCCACTGCAATAATTGGGTGTGTTTATTGCGACGCATTACCCTGTACGTGCCCGTATAAGAGGAGGGGGAGGGGCTCGCAAAACGGACCTGGGTGTATCAATCGAAGATATGAGTCCACTCGTTCCAAGTGTTTTGGAATTAACCTGGCCTGATAAATAATTCCCTGGGTATATTGACGCTATCGAGTTCATTCTGGTTTGCAAGTCCAGAATGAACTTAGTTTTGAAGAGATCACTCTCTCAGATGCCAAACGTGTTGCCTGAAAGGAATAGATTGAACCCCTATATCAGGTGTGTTGAAGAGTAGTTGCTGTTTGATATGGGGAAGTTACTTAAGGCTAAGAGGATGGGGGGTAAGGTTTATACCTACCAAAATAGACTGCCTTTTACTAGAAGAGAAGAGTTAAGGTTTTGTGTATGCGTTAGACGATCCCTACCCGAGAGGTTTCCCCACGATAATATATGCATATTCGGTCGCTATTAGGAATATCAATTGATTAAATAGTCCTGATTAAAATTGAAGGGCGTTATCCTAGACTATCCGTATTGGTGCGACGAATTAAGACACGTAACTATGTATTAAAAAAGACCACAACTAAAACTTATGCCATGTCCTTAACGAGGAAGGCTTCCACCTATTTTGTGAATCAACAAATGACGGTAAATTAAAACCTTCGCTTCTGGTGGAAAAAGGAACGATAATGTAAATATGCACTGTAATAAAGACAATCTCGGGGACTGTGAATTGCATATACTGTTTTTTCCTGTGGCTATGTATTTTTTACTTGTGGCAAACTGTGCACATTCTATCTCAATCTTGTACATGTTTGCACATAGTTTTCCAGAAAAATCGATCTGAAATTCACTTCAAGGTGAATCGAGCTCCTAGATGGTCCACACGATACAAGTGATCAATTGGAAGACTATGAAACTGAGGAGTAAGATTGAGCCCAGGAAGCATTTGAATAGATCACAGACGAGGGAGGTGCTAGAAGAAGGTAGAGTAATTTCTTTATCGGATGACTGAACGCAAACGATAGCTTCATAATTTATGGTTGCATATGATGGAATTATAGGAGAGATCGGATCATTTGATGGAGTGAGAAGATTGGTATATATGGAAAAGGATGGTAGGAATTCACGTGACGAAAGCGGCGCTTCACTCGGGACGAGGAGCACTCGTGAGACAAGGCCATTCGTTTTTCTGTATGCTTGAAATATTTCGAATATCACTAGTATACTGACAGAAAATTCTATGGTGCAAACTTCTCAAAGGTGGTATTTCGTGGAGTGGGAACGTAACACGTGGAATTCACTGTCTTCAAACATAAACTTGAAATATTTTATGACTAAAAATATTCCTAGTAATTCCATACTGAACGTGGAATAGTTTTTCGGGGGTGAGGGGGTATCCTTAAATGCGCAGCTAAAAGATCCAAGTCTCCCATTCCCTGGAGCCCTGAAAGGATAGCTTATGCAACGGCCGCTTTTTTTATTTCATTGAATACATTTTCTGCCTCTTCGTTGTAAGCTAAACAACAATGAAGGGAAGGGCACTTTTTGTGTTTTTAAGGAGTTTGGTTAAGGGGAGTAGAGTGGTTCCGGCATCTTGTAAGGACCCCTGAGGAGATTGATTAAGCTCAAGAACTGCTACAACTGTCGTAAGGGGCAAGCACGTGAGACCTGCTTAATTGCTTCGACCTTATTATCATCAGGGCTGGTGACGTTTAAATCTGTTTTATACCCTAAACAGTCTATGAAATCCACTCCGAATACACATGTTCTGAGTTCATTTGCAACTTGAGGAATCTCAAGCGAACAAAAGAAATCTAATCTCTCAAAGTATCGCTGGGCTAATTAAAAACTATTGCAATCTCCCTGTGGCATTACAACCCATTCGAATGATCCAAATGTCATTATCATTGCCATGTTTTCAATTTAAAGTCGTCTAAGTGTGAATTCAGTTTTAAAAAGTTGGTACTTATTGATTCAGACATATGAATTTATTTTATGGATGTTTTGTAACCAAACAACGTGATACAGACAGAGATATTTTTACTATAATTTGCTTTGATTTAGAGAGGGAAAGCAAATTCCATTGGTATACATTCGTACATAGGAGACATTGAATAAAAATACGAACTTTTATCGACATTTAGGGACAATCCACCAGTGTAATTCGGTTTCACTTTGGAAGGGGCAAATTATCCAAGCTGGCAGAAGTTTGTACGTGATGGACACTGACTCAAATATACGAACTTGACTCTGTGGACTTACGAATATAAGAGACACAAAACTAATTCAGTCACTGAGTGAAGTTGGTCTTGATTAAAAAAAAAAAATGTTAATTCAAACTATTTGAAAATTGGATTTTTCATTATGTTTGTACTTGCATGATAATGATTCAATGCTACGAATTCCAGTTGTGAACTTTTCAATAGCAGACTTAAACACACAAAAGAATTTCAGGCATAGTTTAATCTAATTTAGAAAGGGCAAATCACTCAACTTAAAGTCCAGTTTCCATTAACACGTTTGCAAGTTGTCGATATTAATTTATTGGGTACGAACGATTGTAATGAACGTTTCTCAATCAACATATCCCTAAAAGGCTAAAAGATGCGAGGCTGAATTCCATATATATTTAAAGGGGAGAATGTTCCATTTGGAAAGTTTCAATTTTCGTAACACGTTCGTAACATAAAACACTGATTTAAGGGTACGAACTTGCCTTGTAAACATTTAGGAAACAACACAAACCAAAATTATTTGGTAGCTAATTCAGTCTCGATTTGGAGGTAGTTATATCATTCAACTTGGCAGAAACCAAAATGGCGAGCGTAAAAGTGAAGGACGCCATTTGGGCCGATCAGGAACTGGAGAGAAATGAATAAAGCTTTTTTTGTGGATGGATGAGAAAAGATTCTTGCCTTCAAAAATTATTAGGAACAACAAAAAAAAAAACACGAAAAAGAAATTCACAAAACCGTTCGTAAAAGGCAGGTTGAACGGCTTTTAGGAGAGTGCCGAAAAAACGCTGAAGGACATCTAAAGGTTCAGACTTTAATAGCAACTATTTTTACTGAAAGAATGAAATAACTTTTCAGGAAATTAATGTATTGAATTCCTTAAATTATCCTCAAACTAATATAAGCTATATCAAAGAATAACTCGTATTATAAAGACTAATTTTAAGCTTTAAATTGTTTTGAACATTTTATCAGCGATGGCAAGGAGTGATGGAAATTATTCTCCATGGCAATGCACGCTCACACGTGGCACGGTTGATCAAGGAAGCGATAATTAACTTTTGTTGAGAAGTTCTCCCTCATCATCCATATCTTCCACTATCCGGTTATGAGTTATTTCGATCCAGCATGTAAAGGGTAGTCCCTCGTATTCCCATGCTTTCTCTTTATCATTATAGTTTACCATATTTTTCGCAGGTCGACCCGCTTCGAGGCTACCATTTTTGGCCTAAACTTCTGTAATTTGCGTAGGGGAAGCGACTCATCCCCCCCCCCCTTATGCCCCACTTTCCTTTTCTCCCTTTGGACTGAAGGATATAAATGGGGCCGTGAAACCTTTTAATTCCTTCTGTTGTGAGGATTCTGCCTTGATTGCACCGCTGAATCGTTTTTCCGTCACTTACCTTTGACGTTGTTCACTTTGGGAGACCTGTACTGGATTCCTTCGTGCAGTGAGGATTTTTTGCCATTGATTCCTGCCAGCGGTGGCACTGCCCCTCTGTCGGCTGCATCAAATTGTGCTCTTCCAGTTACGTTTGCAAGTGTTCTCCTTTGGGAAGCCGTTCACACTGGGCACGTGAAAGCTCTCCCCAAGTTACCTCGCCATTTCCTCTTTGGGGAATTCTGTCATCTCGAATTCCTTCTCCTGGATCTTTGGGCCTTCGAGTCATCGTTCCACGCCTTTCGCCCCGATATCGCCGTCTGTGGGTTTCTCCTCGCCGAAGACCGTCATCGCATTCACCCCTGTGGATTTAGGTCGAATTCACTCATTGTCACCGAGCTTCTTTCGCCTGGGGTTCCGACGTGGGTTATTGCTTCACTGCTCTGGTATCAGGTATTTTGGACTATTTCTTTCTTCTTACGTCCCTTTTAAATTAATTAAGTTTTATTCATGTAACTTTGGGCCTTCGGGTAAGGGACGTAAGGCAGCTAGGTTATTCCGGGAACACCTGTCACTAGAGTAGCGTAGCCTATTTCATCTCCAACGGCGCGTGTCGTTTCGGCTTTAAGTATCTATTTTGGTTAGAACGACTTGTGGTCGTTATATAGGGATAAGCATTTGTTACTTTTATTATTATTTGATGTACCCCAGTATAATTTGTTAGCAGTCAATTTATTTCATTTTGATTTTGATGTAAATAATACTGTTAATACTTTTATGTGTTTATTCATTTTACCTCTTGCGGATACCTCGCCATTTAACACCGCCCTGATAATTTCTGGTGAATTTCTGGTAGGCCTTTAAATCCCTGGTCTTCTATACATTTTTTGTGTTTATTTCATTTGGGCCGTGTGAACCGGGTTCCGCGATAGCCTTCACACTGCAACACCATCTAAATGAAAAAGGTAGGAAGCATAAAAACCTTTACCCCAAAGTAAGGAACATATGGCACGCGTGCCCTAAGTAGCAACACGTTAGTTTGGTAACCGTGTCCAAAGTAGCATGACTGTTATTCTTTTGGCACGCATGCCCAAAGGGTCATGACTCTTATTCTCTTGGCACGCCTGCCTAAAGGGTCATGACTCTTATTCTCTTGGAACGCCTGCCCAAAGGGTCATGACTCTTATTCTTTTGACACGCATGCCCAAAGTAGCATGGCTGTTATTCTTTTGATACGCATGCCCAAAGAGTCATGACTCTTATTCTTTTGGCACGCGTGCTCAAAGTAGCTTATTCTTTTGGCATACATGCCCAAAGGGTCATGCCTCTTATTCTTTTGGCACGCATGCCCAAAGTAGCATGGCTGTTATCTCTTGGCACGCATGCCCAAATGGTCAAGACTCTTATTCTTTTGACACGCATGCCAAAAGTAGAATGGCTGTTATTCTTTTGGCATGCATGCCCAAAGAGTCATGGCTCTTATTATTTTGGCACGCGTGGTCAAAGGGTCATGACTCTTATCCTTTAACTTCACATGCCCAAAGGGGCATAGCTATTAATCTTTTGACATGCGTGTCTAAAGAGGCATGAGCGTTATGCTTTTCGTAGGTCTCTAAAGGAGCATGACTCTTATTCTAGTGGTACGCATGCCGAAAGTGGGCATGGATCTTATTAGTTTGACACACATGACCAAATAAGAATGACGCTTATTAATTTTATATGGGAGTCCAAAGAGACATGCCGTTAATTCTTTTGGCAAGTGTGCCCAAAAGGGCATGCCTGTTAATCTTTTGGCAAATATATTTTGGCATGCATGCTGCCAGAGATTAGAGAGATAGAGAGAAAGATGCGTGCTGCCGCGCCTTGAATGGAGAGATAAACAGCAGGAACCTGGTCGACCATTTTTGTCTGCGCTAATGGAATTGCGAAATCATGAGACACCGTGGTAGCCTAAAAGCCCGCCATCGTAGAAAGCCGTGACAAGTTTGAGAGCCCAAAAGGTCCTATCTGTAGTCAGACAAAATTTCGCCTCGCCCAGTTAAGAACCTTCTCGCAATCGTGCTAATAGGGCGAGACTATTCTCGCCTGCCGATGCGTCGGACTCTGGAACCCTCCACTTTGGACGGATGGGGGAAAACCCCATATGACCCCACAATAAATCCTCCGGCGCCAGAGTTGGAAGGCACTATACGCCGCTGGCCCGCCCTTGTCAGTATCTGCCTCCTGCCCGCCCCGTCAGTATCCTCTGGTCGCCCTTCGTCAGTATCCGCTATTCACGTCCCGTTGGCATCTGCACAATTATCGCAGAACCCCATAAGCTCAAGGTATTCTCGATTAATTCGCAGGTAGAACGAGTACAGGGGTACTCGTTCTACCTGCTCCTCAAACGCAACGCACCCAGTCTCGATTCGTGTTCTAGCTCGAAATCAAGATCTAAGTTCACTCCGAAATAGTCATTGCCAAGAGACTATTATTCGAACATTCGCCAAGGCAAGGATTACTCCCTCGGACCAAATCTCCAAGGTAACACAACGCCAACTCTCCTGTGCAAGTGCTCTCTCTACTACCTCCACACCAGTGTAAGCCTCCATCGTCGGCTTCTTATACGCTCAAGGTCATTCGAGCGTCCCTTGGTCAATATTGTTTGTTTGTACGACGACCGTCGCTGCCATGTGCTGAGACTTGTGTACGTCTAATGAGTAATAGCTTGTTTAAAACCACTTTTAACCTTGTAAAATAATATTAATTTGCATATTATAGTAAAGTTATTTTTCCACCCGTTTTTTTTATTGTACCGGAACCTCCAAGATAGTTGATTATTTGGCCAACCTAGATTCAGTTAATTTGCACTCTGCTTGTATTATAAATCTCCCACGCATATAGCCGTCATCGACCTCGGCTCAGAAACGCAGAAAGGGCTAACTTGACCCTATTCTACGACACACGCCAAAAGATGAATGGGTGTATTCTTTTGGCCTGCGTGCCAAAAGGGCGAGTACTCTTATTGTTTTAGTAGTGTGCCCAAACGGGCATGCCGAATATTCATTGGCACTGATTCAAAAAGGGGCATGGCTCTTAATCTTTAAGCATGCGTGCTAAAAGTGGCATACCTGTTATTCTTTAGGCATGTGTGCCCAAAAAGGGCATAACACCTATTGTTTTAGTAGCTTGCCAAAAGGATTACCGATTATTCTTTTGGCACGCATTCCCAAAGTGCTTGACAGTTATTTTTTGGCATGCGTGCCCAAAGAGGCATGACTCTGATTCTTATGGCATGCATGCACAAAGGGACATTCCTTTTAATTATTTACCTAGCATGCCCAAAGAGGCAATGCTGTTAAACCTTTGGCATGCATGCCCAAGCAGGCATGTCGGTTACTTTTTTGGCACACGTGCCCGAAGAGGCATACTGATTATTCTTTAGGCATGAGTGCCCAAAGTAGTATCACTGTTATTCTTTTGGCACACGTACCAAAAGGGGCTTGGCTGTTAATCTTTGGTTAGCATGCCCAAAGGGGCATGGCTGTTAATCTTTTGGCATGCATGCCCCAAGGGGAATACCTGTTATTCTTTAGGCATTCATGCCTAAAAGGGCATGACTGTTTTTCGTTTGGCCCACATGCCCAAAGGGGCATGATTCCTATTCTTTAGGCACGCTTACCTAAAGAGGGATGACTCCGATTTTTAGTAGCGTGCCCAAAGGGTCATGTAGGTTATTCTTTTGGCACGCTGCACATAGGGGCATATCTGTTATTCTCTAAGCAAGCTTGCCGAAAGAGGTTTGGCTGTTATTTTTTTGGCACGCGTGCCCAAAGGTATCATGACTCTTGGGTGGGGGGGGCTGCCCAAAGAGCCATGCCAGTTATTCTTTTGGCAGGCGGGTAAAATGGGCCATGACTTTTATTATTTTGGCACACATGCCCATAAAGGCATGACTTATTATTTTGGTATGCGTGCCCAAAGATGCATGGGTGGTAATCCTTTGCCACGCTTGGATAAAGGGGCATAACTCTTGTTCTCTTAGCACTTGTACTCAAAGGGGGCATGACCCTTATTGTTTTAGTATGTGTGCCCAAATGGGCATGACTCTTATTCTTTTGGCACATATGCCCATAGGGGGTATGACTCCTATGTTTTTAGTAGCATTCCCAAAGGGCATGTCGGTTATTTTGTGGGCACGCGTGCACAAATGGCATACTGATTATTCTTTTGGCACGCGTGCCCAAAGGTGCTTACCTGTTATAGGCAAAGGGCATAAATAAGTAGCAAAACAAACCATAAATATGCCATCAGCAAGACCGTATAACTCTAGTGATAAAACAATTTTGCTACAAGAATTGCTTATATCGGTAGCAAAATAATGCTTAATTTTGCTCCCAGGCCTGCTGTCTATCAGTGGCAATGCAAACCATAATTTTGCTACGAGCCTGAGTGTATATACAGTCCTTTCCAAAAGTTTTGAAACTACTCTATATTTTTTAATTTTTCATTCGATTTTATTTTTATTTTACATGGCAAGAATAATTATTATAATATTTAAATTATTATTATTATCATCATCATCATCATCATCATCATCATCACTAACTCTATAATTTAAGAAGAGTAATTTTTTGAGTATTTGAATAATAATTTCATCTTAGTTTGGTTATGACTTATGTTTTTTTATTAAAGTTGTTTCTAATAATTCTTTTATAATATCAAAAAACAAAATGGTGAAGTTCAGAAATAAATATAAGTATCGAAATTTTGTGAATTTTCTAAAACACAAAGAATTACAAATGATGAAGTTCAGAAAATTTATTTTAGCAACGTGATATTTTGAAAGGTGGGAAGTTTAGTTTAGAGTTCCTTTTTAAAATTATTATAATTTTCAAAGTTTAGAAAATTGATAAAAATCTAACTATGGCTGCTTTTTTTAAAGATTTTAAATTTTAATCTTCGTAGCGAAGTTCAAGCTCCCCCCATAGGGGGCAGTGGCGAAGCCATTGCCTGGTAGGTTTATTAAAAGGTCACCATTTCAAAAATAATAGGAAAATCGGCAGATTCCTCTGCTGAATCTATAATCGTGCTCTGGTCCTGTTCCTATAAAGGTGAGTTTTAGTCACGGGAGCTTTGCTATTCGATCAAAAGCGTAAAATGATGACAAATTTGGGTTAACTGAATTATATTGTATAATTATAATCTATTTCGTGATATATTTTGTAAAAATAAATGTTTGAATCTTTCTCCATTCTAGAAATGGTCGTTTTCAAAGACAAGCGTTGCAGTCTTTGTTGCTCTGCACCAAAGTGGCCTGAAATGCAAATGAACTAGTTGCTCAGGGTATTGCATTAAGGAGCACCATCTGTAGGATCCTTGCTTATGGTAGTCCTTCGGTAACGAAGATAATGTACTTATCCTCTAAATAATTATAAATTAGATTAGAATTATAGCAATAATAATAACAATAGCAATAATAACAACAAAATCAATAATAATTATGCTTCAATGCTTATTACATCTTTGGTATAATAGTTTGGCATTAGTTTTAGGGTCTAGTTTCTTTGAAGGTGACTTCTTTGGTGACTTCTCAGGCCAAATTGGGAGGCACAGATCCTACCGCAAGTGAGACAGGGGATTCCTTTTGCGGGGTTAACAGGACCTCGTGCCATACGTTTATGTCTGCTGTTTTGTAACTCGATCCTGGTATTCGTGCGAGCGGCTTCAAACACGTCGACAGCCCGATGGATTGTCACTCTCCAACTTTCTCGATCAGCGGACAGAACTCTAAGTTGGTCAACAGGGATGTTGCATTGTTTGAGAGTGGCCTTTATTTGGTCTTTAAACCACTTTTTTGGTCGCCGTATAGTATTTGGCGTGTTAGGTGACTTTCAATATCCTGACCACGTGACCGATCCACCGGAGCTGCCGACGTACTATCATTGATTCAATACTGATGGTGGAAGCATTTTGTAAAATAGTTACATGAGAGCTTCGGTCACGGCATGTGATGTTAAGGATGGTTTGAAGATAGCGGATATGAAGCCCTTCAAGTATTCTTATTTGGGTCTTGTATAAGGTCCAAGTTTCTCTGCCAAATAATAAAATGAATAGAGAGATTGCCTGGTAAACCTTAACTGTAGTCTCCACAGTTAGATCACGGTTTAGGAAGACGCGTTTGGATAATTTTCCAAGCGCTTAAACATGCCAGTCTGATCCTGGTCTGTGTCGCATGTTGCTGGTTCTACTATTGTGAAGAAGTCTTCTGGGTCAGTGCTAAGCTTGCTCACGATTGTAAATTAGCAGGTGTGAACGCTTCAGCGCGCACTGAGAAGCGGACACTTTTCGACAGAAGAGTCGGGTCGAGAAAGGCTGCTATCATTTTGGTAACAGTCAAACCGTATATCCGTTGTAAAATCAACTCTCAATTTGATACTATTTAGGGCGTATCTCACTGCAAAAATAAACTCTAAATTTGCTAGCAAATAGTATTCAGGCAAAGTGTAAATCAGCAGCAAAACCAAACCAAATATTGATATGAGCAACTTGTATCTTATTAGCAGAACAGAAGGTAATTTTGCTACCAGCTAGGGAGCATATCATCCAGCTAAAGAAACCCTAATTTTCCGACTAGCTAGCGAGTACGTGCTATTACAAAAGTCTTGTTACACTCGTCACGAGGCTCTCAACAAAGGACACAATGATAGTTTTGAAGTAGTTACACACATTTATTGTTTTAACTTATAAATATTTATTTAAATTGCAATATTAATCGATGTGGCAGCCCGTGAGGGCAATCACTCGCTCCATGCGAGACCTCAAGGTCACGCAAACATTGCGGACGAAGCCGTTTACTATGCTGGCCCATACGGGGTTGGCGCACAACTTCAGCTGATAGACGTTGATGTGGCGGAGCTTTCGGGCTTTGCCCTCACCCTACGCCCACACAATGTAGGTGAAGGAATTGAGGTCGCGAGACTGCGACGAGAGACTGGCCAGGCCGTATGTGTCTGGACTTTCATGGCCAAGATGTCCCTGTAATCGGCCGCGGTGAGCCTTTAACCGACCGCAAACTACTCCTGTGGCATCTTCCAACCATTCGAAGCCACAACTACGGGCATCATTACGGAGCCAGGGTACTTGGTCGTGGACACGTAGCGGAACTCAAAGACATCCTGGTCGCATCTTACCTCGCGGTATTTCTTCTTGTTGATGACCGGATCTACCGTGAAGGTTTTTTCACCAAAAAATGAGAATTCGATTGCCGTCACTCTTCAAGTCGTTGAGAAGGCGACGGCAACGCCCCGCCGACATTTTTATCGCATACGGTCGGTGAGCAAAGGCCTTTCCACGGACCTCAAGCTCCTGCCACCCTCCTCCTTGATGGCCTTGGACACCATGGCCACCGCGACGTTCTTCTTCAGGAGCACATTTGAGCTTCCCGAGCATTTTTGAAGGCCTTTCTCACAGCCAAACGGTTAGCAATTTGAGGTCTGCCTGAACGAGGTCGATCTTCGAGGTCTTCCCTGTTATTGAGCCTCTCCGCGACGCTGTGGATGGTCATCCGGGTGTCGTTGAGGCGCTTGGCGATTTCGTACTTGTTGTGGCCCACTGGGAGGAGAGCAGAGGTCTCGATTCTCTTTACTTCAATCTCTACACTTCTGCACAAAAGATGTTTTAATGACACATGCTATCAAAGTAGAACTTTAACTTTCTTTAACTAAACCTTTTTTTATCACGCACGTAAACCTCTTGAAAGATAAAACACGGTGAGTGCAACAGAACATTTGCAAAACCCGGTATATTAGTAGCAAAATGAACTCTTATTTTGCCACCAACCAGAGTATATATCAACAGAAAAACAAAAGATAATTTTACTTAGTATCATCTAAGCTGTATGTCAGGAGCAAAAATAACTTTGCTATCAGCCAAGCTGTATTTTATTAGCAACAAAAAAAAGGCTAGAATATTGCTACCAACTAAAGCGTATAAAAATTGAAGGATTCAAGGCAATATAAATACCGGCCTTTTTCCACTAAGGAGGACAAGTAATCGATCAAAGCGAGAGAAACAATCTGTGTTTTCATCCCCCCCAGATGTCCCTGAAGGTAGGCGGTGGGGGATAGAGAGAGAGGAAAGCATGTAAATGCTGAGAGGAAGGAAGGGAAAATGGTTGAGGAGATTGGACAGCGTGTAATAGTGTAGAAGGATATGTAATAGCGGAGAAAGATATATGAAAGGATGTAATATTTGACCTGGAAATTTAAGAGTGGGGGATAGGATAAAGTGTAATAGCGAAGAAGCAAATGAGAGAGCGGGAGATGAGAGAGCGGGAGATGAGAGAAGATGTTATAGTGGAAAAGGAGAATGGATAAAGTTTAATAAAGGAGACTGAGATTAGAGAGTGGGGAATGGCTGAAGAAATGAGAGAGGCTGTAATTGTTTAAAAGGAGATGGGAGAGGGTGTAATAGTGGATGAGATAAGAGAACGGGAAATGGTCAAGCGATATATAAGAAAAAGGCATTAGTAATGTAGATAGAGAAATAAAATGAAGAATTGTTACACGTGGAGAAAAAAAAACAGTAACGAGCGTCCACTATCAAGGGTATTGAACCTGCTTGAAAAAATACGGGGATGGGTAAGAGGGTGGAGAATAAACAAGATCTGATGGCGAAACAGTCCAGTTTAATTGATAGGTGTGACGCACTACACAAACTGAATGGTGAAATGTAAAGTTGAAACCTGGTATAGCAAAATTCCGATTCGACATTCGCAAAGTTAAACCCAGATGACCTTGAGTCAGTATTTAGAACCCGGAACCCACTGTATGGAAATCTTGGGCGTTAACCGCCGTTCTGCGCTTTGCGTTATTTGGGGATTTATAAAATGAATTACTTACATAACTCTCCCGCTCATACACAGATTCAAAATTTAAGGTTCTTTTACTTTGGAATGTGTGGCTAATGACTCGGTTTAGGCTAAAATAAGTCTGGGTTCGAGCCCTATTTAAAAATTAAGTGTTAGGTAAGTTCCGATATTAAGAGCCGTATAATAAATGGCTAATTTGGAACTAGTATCAATCTAGTATTGTACCTCTAGAGGCTCCTATCTTGAATCTTTTGGCTCTTTCCTAGGTGTATTTACGAGAGTAAAATGTTCCCACTCAACCACCTGTAATAATTGAGTTACTCGTAGCTAAGGTACTGTAAAAGTTTTTTTTCTTTTATTATTCATTTAATTGGTATTCGTAAATGTATTTAACCATTTGAATGGAAACTGTTCGTAGTCATTTTGTGAGGATAAAACTTAAGTAGATCATTTTATACATGATAGCTGTCACAAAATGGTTTTGACAGCAAATGACCACAAAAGGATCTTGACAGCAGATGGCCCCAAAAGGATTTTTACAGGAGGAGGAAACAAAAGGATCTTGAGAACAGATAGCCACGAAAGGATCTTGACAGCAGATGGACACTAAAGGATTTTGACAGAAGATGGGTACACAATGATCTTGAGAAAAAATGGCACAAAAGGATCTTGGCAGCAGATGACTACTGTTGGCACAGACCTATGGATTGAATAGGTAGGGGCCAAGTTTTAGGAGGGCGGGAGCATTGACTAATTCACAGTGAGATACAACGGTAGTGTTGGTTTAGAAGTAGGTTTTTGCCTACAGAGGAATCTTCAGATGAATTGCCCACGTTTTCCTCGTTAGTAGGGTAATAAAATAGGAGGGGGGGAGCGTGTAGAGTCAAAATAATGGAAAAAGGTATGTTATAGATAGCTTAATGTTTTTGACGTGTTCTTTAAACGTTGTTAGGAGTTATTTGTTTATGTTCCCTTAACGTTCTTTGAAGTTTATTTGTTAAGCGGTATGCTCAGATGTTAATCGTAGGAAACTTATTAACGCTTAGGGAGTTAGCTCAGCAGATAAAAACGATAGACAAGTACTTATGATGGGGTTTCACCTGATTGCTGCCGTATCTTACTCCTGAAGACGAACACTTTTACTGATCATGTAGAGTGCACTTAGACCAGAGGGAGAAGTTGGTAGAAGCAAGTTCGGGATCTATCGGCCTGCTTGTTCAAAATTATTGCTCTTCTCTCTCTCTCTCTCTCTCTCTCTCTCTCTTCTGTTTTCTACTAACTGACTCCAAACTTGTGTGTGTGTCTAACTGGAACTGTGTTTGCTTGTGTGTGAGGGCGATGAGGTCTATCTTAATTATAACAACACAAAAGGATCTTGACAGGGAATGGCCACAAAAAGATCTTGACAGAAGATGTCCACAAAAGGATTTTGACAGATGACCACAAAAGGATCTTGACAGAAGATAGCCACAAACAGGATCTTGACTGGAGATGGCCACAAAAAGATCTTGACACCAGGCAGCCATAATAGGATTTTGCCAGCAGACGGCCACACAAAGGTCAGTTAAGAGAGCTTGCCTATGACCATATGGATTCACGCACATTAAACAGATAAACAAAGAAGTAAAAGAGCGTATCTTCTTCGAGTTTAAATTCGAAAGCAGAGAAACTCAAGCGGCCCTCTGGGCAGAAGCGCTGTATCGTGGAAAAAGAGTTAATGATCACAGTAATTAAAATATGGTTGAAAGGTTTTTAACCAGAAATGAGTCATACAAAGAGGCATCTAAAGTATGACCACACGAAATCATTGACGAGGAATGGAAGTTTTGTAATGAATTAAATACTCAACCAAATAATTAGGTGAATAGATTAGAGGTCACCATAAGCTTTATTCTGCATAAAAAAGTGCTAAAACTAATATGATGATAAAAATTGCTAGAACTAAGGTGGAAAAGTGGACAAAAAGTTAGAAAGAGCCAAGTTAAAAGGGCAGCTTAAACAGATGCGGATTCCTACATTTAAAGATGTTATTTTTTTTTAGAATTGTTGTTAACAATATTTCTTGTTTGGTTTCTATCATTTTAGTTATCACGAGGGACGAAACTATCGGCCTGCTTCAGCTCCACAGCAGAAAACGAAACTCGGATCACCTGAAGAATGAGCCCCTCACGGTCGCAAGAGGAGCGCTTTCTTCACTTGTAAGAATTAGTCGAATGCTTTCTTCAGTTGATGATTAGAGAAGAAAAATGGAATGAAGCTGCATTGGCATATGGTTTATATAGCGATGTGATTACTCCTTTAATCATTAGGTTAGGTCATCTTAGTTTTCTTCCTAACCTAATCACGTGGCTTTCAAAAATGTATGCATTCATATGGCTACTTGCACATTAACCCTTTATATCCAGTGTAATCTTTTTTACATCTTTTTATTAAGGTTTGCATTTACATAACATTCTCAATAAATATTTAATCAAAATTGTGTTTGACCTTAATATATTTTTTCCAAAAAGTGCGTTTGCTTAAGTTGAGAAAATTATGAAGAATGCATTCTTCAGTTGGGGATATTTGAGGTGTCTTTTTTTTGAGTTGTTACTTCTGAGGAACGCATTCTTCAGTTGATCGAGAAACTCTTGTATCAATTAAATCACACGACTCACCCACCCCTAAAGCGCAACAAATTTTGTAGGGACCTTTCTTGATTGATTCTTATTATTTCTCATTATGTTAGGGGATACTTGGCATAATAAAGACTTCTAGTTTTAGTGATATAAATCAGACTTCTTATTCAAATATGCGTAATTAAATTTGCCGGGCGCCAAGCCATCCTCCATTTGGAAATACTGCTTTACGCCATGGTCAAATTGAGAGTTATGTTAGATCTGAGATGAGACGACGATTTGGATCTATTTGCTGCAGTTAACAAAAGCTATCGCTACATATGGTTCGAACCTCACGTTAATCTGCAGGTATCCACTATGATATGCATCGCTAGCTGAAAATCGATAAAAACAAGGCAAAAGATAGGGATTAATATTATATACAAAGGGAGTGGTTCAGTTAATATTATTATCTGAGTTAAGGGTTTCTTACTGAAAATTAGTGATAATCTTAATCTGTAGAGTTGCAGTAACCCTTTGATGCCCGAATGGAATATATATATATATATATATATATATATATATATATATATATATATATATATATATATATATATATATATATATATATATATATATATATATATAAGAGAACCGGGGCAGCAGAAAAAAAATGCTTTTTTTTTTCTTCCTTTAATTTCAACCAACGTTTTAAGGGCCAACCTCATCTTCTGGGTACTGGAATTATATTTAGTATAAATATAAAGTAATACAAAGTAATTCTAATTGACATTGGATAGGTAAAATAAGGGGAATGGTCTAACATGTCACTTTTTTGTATAAGTCATGATACCACAACGATAATTGATGGAATTGCATTGGTAATGGCAACATTACACAAATTAACATTGAAGTGGCAAAGTAAGGGAAACATTAATTTAAACTAACATGAAGGTGGTAAATTAAGGGAACCATCTAAAGTGCAATATGTAATGGGAAAGACGAAATTTGGTCGTTAAGTGTGGGTTTACTATCTAAAATATATATGGATTCAAGGATTCGTAAATCAGAGAGGGCGTTAGCTGTAGAGACTATAGAAAAGTCTTCGATCTTTACCTGTAAATTGCAAGAATTGGCGTCGAGTCGGATGATAGAATAGTCAGGTTTGGCTAGGGGCAAACCCGTACGGCTGAGGGATTTGCTCCTTCCTCGGCCAACCTTCTTTTTTCAGCCGGGTTTGGCACCGGCCATAGGAGAGTTACTTGTTATTTGAATTGATTAGGCTTCGTTAATTTGCATCTTATGGAGCTTCGCATCCACGAAATTACTACTATTTTCTTTATTCGAAAATTGGGATTATTTTTTTTTTATTGTTCAAAGTATAAAAAGAATAATTTCACAACCAAAAGGAAATGTAATCCATTCTTATTTCCCATTGAGACCTAATTTATAACCTATTTATTATTTATACGTTCTCCTTTGGCTGAAAAAATAATAATCTTCGAATACGATGATTAATAACAAGTGTTATGTTAATACTAGTTAAGGATCATCGTGTACAAGGATGAATGATTTCATAACCTAACCCCCCTAATGCATAAATAATAAAAAAAAGAGTTAAAAAAAGGTCTCAATGGGAAACGGATGGATTACGGCAGTACTAGTTGCAGAAAGAAGAGTGGTTCGTCAACCTGCCTTTATTCAGGAGAATAGAAGCTAAAACATAATTATTAAAATTCTATTTATCTTTTGGGGGTTATTCTGCTGGCCGCTTAGGGGCATTTTTTTTTTAAATTGGGGGCGTACACTCCATTTCGTATTTACAGTTAATTACGCTCCTTAAACCTACGATTTTCATCTATTGTTTTGAGCTGTTCGGCTGAATGGACCAGGGTCCTCGATATTCATCGCTTTATTAATTCACTTTTTTGTCCCCCACGAGAGAGCCGCTTAGATTGACATGCCCCTTTGGCAGTCTCGCTTTACAATATGGGACCATGAAATACAGGCTATAGGAGAATGGTGATATCGGACTCTTGTGCTGAAAACCTAACTGACCCAAACCTAACCTCGATTAACTAAGTCTAACCTAATCTAGAATGACCAAACGTTAACCTAATCTAACTTAACCTAGGCTGACGTAGTGTAACCAAACCTAACTTAACATAGCTAATTCTAGATTAATCTGAACACAATTTAACTTATTTAACCTAACTTAGAGTAACCAAACCTAGACGAAACTAACCTACCACGAATCTGACTTGACCTTATCTAACCTGACTTTAGACTAAACGAACATACCCAGATCGAGCCTATCCTCATTTGACCAAGGTTAATTCAACCTAACTTAACCAAACTAAACCTAAACGTAACCAAACCTAACCAGAGTGATAACAGAGTAGAAACTCAAACCAACTTGTTTGGGTACTGTCATTCTGGCTGGACTGTTCAAATGAACCCTTCTTGCCCTACGATTTATGGAATACTTGTTCTGACGTGGTAACATTTGCATTCATGTTATTTTTCACTATTATCTTTCTCCTCTTCCTATTCTCTCGATTCTTTCAAACAGCTGATGAGAATTATATCTACACTGCGCACATTCTCACTTCCCAACAACTTCGCAACCAACACAAATATTTCAACGCATTTTTGTCAAAAATACCTTTATTGGTTTACGAATTTGGGGCAAAAATACCCTAATGGTTTACGAAATTAAGGCAAAAATACCCTATTGGTTTACGAATTGGGGCAAAAATATCCTATTGGTTTACGAATTGGGGAAAAAATACCCTATTGGTTTATGAATTGGGGCAAAAATACCCTAATGATTTACGACATTGGACATAAATACCCTATTAGTTTTTTAATTTTTACTAAATATAAAAAACTCGTCCCGCCCTCGGGTGCAGACGTGCTACAAACCACCCGAAAGAAGCATCTGCGAGGACTGAGACATTGATCTTGTCCTTCAGTTTTTTCTAGAAATGTGCGATTTTTTCCTATTTAACCTCCGCATTCCACCTTCAATATGGGTCAAGGGTAAGTGATCAGGGTCACTGAGAAGGTACAATAGGTCAATGGGGCACGTGGATTTCGAGGACAATTATTATTTTAATGGTACGAGATTAGGAAGATCGAATGAGGTTAGGTACTGGGTGCGTCCCACCTCATCCAGAAGGGCGATGGAGAAGGAAACAGGAGTGGGCACGAAGAGGGGTCACGGTAGGTCCAGGACAACTCAGTGTTCTGGGGGGGGGGGTCAAGAAGTAGAGGTGGGGATGGTTCTCGCAAAATTAAAAACGAAAACCAACGAGGGCATATCCCACAGTAAGTTTGTAAGGAGGGAGTAGTAAAGAAAGTAGTGAAGATGGAGAAAATGAAAATGTATGGAAGATAGCCGCAGACCCTCCTGCAGGCATTGGGGCCCGAAGGGAACGCATCTGCGGGCGTTAGGATCGAGAAGGCACGCGATACTACAAATGTCACCTGCAACATGTTTTCTATGCTACCCGTGACAGCCCCTTGTGGGGAATAGTACTCGACAACAAAGATGGGAGGAGTAGAAGGGAAAGGGGGCGGGGCAGGTATATTAAATACCCCTCCCCCACCGGGGCGAGTGAACTTCCCCTTCCCTCCAGGTCCCAACCAGTGATGAGCGACTGAAAGCTGGTCGGCGACTAGTGGGCAAAATATGCCGCTTGCCCAGAAAATAGGTCAAATGGAGATATCTGAATCTTCAGACTGCCAGGAGGGAGGAGGGGGGTGACGTGCTAGGGGCAAAGTTCTTTACGGAAAACCCACTTAAGGGAAGGCTCAGAACGTGCCGTGGGAGGAGTTAATGAGCATTCATGGGGGATGGGGATTAGGAGTTATGGGAGGGGTCAATGGACATTAGGAGAGGGTTTGTTTGAATAGAATGGGAGAACTCAATGAGCATGATGGGATTAATGGAGGACTCAATAGCCGCAAGGGGTGACTAAATAGTCACAAGGGAGGGATGAATAGCCGCAATGGGGCTCGAGATCCGTAAAGGAGGGTTAAATAGCTGCAAATGGAGGGCTCAATAGCCACAAGGGGTGGCTCAATAATCGCAAGAGATGGCTCAATAGCCACACGGGACGGATAAATAACCTCAAGGAGGGAGTAATAGCCGCAAGGGAGTTCTCAAGAGATGCAAGCGAGTGTGATTTATGTGTGTGATGGGAGTGGTTAGGTGTGAGGGGATTAAGAGGGCGCTCAATGGGTGACACGGTACGGCAGGCGTCGTTTGGGCGTTGCGAGAGACTTGGACTGATTTGGCGGGAATCGGGGGGCGCTGGAGGGCGCGATTGGCGTGACGTGCGGCTCGAGATGGCTCAATTGGGATTGCGGGAGAGATCAATGGGGCTATTACGACAGTGCTAAATGGGCTGTGGGAAGGGATCAATGGGTGGCACGTGGTTACGAAAGCATTCAATGGGTGATACTGGACGAATAAATGGGTGGTATGGGAGGAGCTCAATGGAGGGTAGCGGGATTAAAGGAGCAACAAATGTATTACTAGAGGGGGGGTTTAATTGGTGTTGCGAGAGGACTCAATGGTTGGGGAAAGAGGGTTTAATCGGTGTTACGGCAGGACTCGATGAGTGTTCAGGGAGGACATCTGAGCCAAATTGTCTGTTAGGCAAGTGAAAAAAAAGAAAGTGGAGAAGAGAAAAGTATACACAGGATCCACTTACCGCCGTTGGGTCAAGGATGTAGGTAGTTCTGCAGATTTCAGCTGTAGCATAGAATCTTTTAACAACTTCAAATTTGGGGCGGGCGTGGGAGGATGGGGGATTGGATTTTCAAAGGATTTTCCTCAAATTGAACTAATACTGTTGTTGCTAATACTACTACTGAAATATTAATACTACTCTGATAATTTTATTTCCCTAGTCTCCTCCAGGAATCGATACCGTGAACTTTCATGGCTTGGTGCCAACCTAACCTAACCTAACCTAACCATACTAGAGGTCACTGGGTCGAACACCTGTGTGGCACTTTATTGAACTACTCAGAGGAAATCAAGAGCCACTTGTTTGCCTTCGTTATAAAAATATAAATAAAACGACAACCAACGAAGGCATGTCGGCTGATACTTTGCGGGTTTTCGAGACGAGGTGGACTTGCAACTCTACTAGGTCTGCTTCAGCCATCCTCCAGGAAAGTAAAAATGTGTAAGAAAGATGCACTCACCTTTACATTCCACCTCTTGTCAGCCGCTTCTACCTCCATGGATCGAGTCGTGCCCCTTCCGCAATTCTCTCTCGCTCCACTTAATCTTGGTCTTCCTTTCCTTCTTCGCCTCCAATAATGCTCATACCAGTACAATATCTTCTCCTGCACCACGTCCTCCCCAACTGAATACCCACAGTCAAGCACCCTCTACCACGGTCACTTGGCCTTAGTGCCTGTAGGTGTGCACCCCTACCCGCATGTCCCATTGTTTGCAGGACTTTGGGCTTTATATCTTCCACTATTTTCGATCTTGGTCACATTCGCCACTTTCCTTTCAGCTCTTTTCTTGAGGATTTCTGTCCCGCAAAGGAGAGGGAGGTTGTACCTGGGTTAACACCCTTGAGGCAACTGAAACCTGGGAGACAGGCGGCCCCTCACCTTCCCACTTCCAGTGCTAGGGTATGAAAATAATAGGTGATCATCTACCCTACCCCTTAGTTTACTAAACTATCTCTATTTCTCTTTATTACATACCCTAATCAACCACTACTAACTTTTCCCTTTCATTATCCAGAGGGGTTCTGGTGGCTCGGTGCACTTTCCGGCTCTTATCAGAACCTGTCAGAGAGACAGGATACATTGTGAGGTCCCTATCTCCAGCGAGGGTCGAAATTCCGATGGCTAGGGGAGGCAGTAGGTGCGGGATGTGCTGTGTTACCGACTCCCCCTCACCTTCTTCAGCGCGCATATGAAGAAGCTATTCCGGCCCCTGACTTTATGGGTTAAAGCGCAAGGACAAAGTTGCTGAATGAAGCGGGTCAAGTTAAGTGCCATCTTAGCTCACATAGACAGACCAAGTAATTGTAAACGATCATAATCATAGTATTTTTTCTACGAGTCTTTTTTTTAATACAACTTAACCATGACCACAACTGAGAGTGAAAGAATGTCCTTGGGCTAAAGGAAAGCCTCCTCCAAGCGTGACCTCGCCTTCCGTCCTTTTGGTGCCGTGCAGGGAAGGTGAGCCGTGCCAACCTTTTAACTTGTAGAGCAGAGGTTCCTAATCTTTTTGTTCTTTGTACCCCTTGGCATATCTATAAATTCCTGTGTACCCCTAAAAATTGAGGAGGAAAAATAAAAATAATGAAATTGAAATTTTTATATTTTATTATGAAATCTGTTTAGGTAAACTGTACTGTACATATATATTTTGTATGATTATCCATAACATCAATAAATAAAGCTTACGAGCATCACATGATTCTTAAAATATGATGCATCACATGCATTTTTTTATCATTTATCAAATAACATCAATAAACTAAACTCACGTAATATACAGAATGTTTTGATGCATCAAATGAATATCTTTCTTATAATTATAAAATAGTTTGATCCCTCATACATATAGCTTGTATAATTATTCATAATGATTATTAATAAGTAAAAATACACAAAACTATTTGAAACTATAAACCGATAACCAAAACTAAGCAATAATAACGAGATAGATGGACTTGTTTTTACACAACAAGCTCATTTATTCGAGGGGAAATTTTAGCAATAGCAGAAGGAATATCGATCTCAGGAGTTTTCTAGTTTTGATCTGTATTTTGATTTGATTCCTAAACAGAACTGAAAATGCTGACTCACAAAGTTATGTTGATGGAAATAACAATAGTGCTTGAATAGCATGTTCAGCAATCTGTTTGTATGAATTTCGCATCGACAACCAAAAATCACACAACTTTTCTTAGAGTACACACCAAGTGCATGATCATCATGTTGGAGCTCTATCAGTTCCTCTTGCATACCTGTCCCAACATGCAGCACCTGAGCATTTGCAGTAAAAGAATTCCTATGATACACAACTTCATCTTCACCAAGGTCTGGAAAATAGCCATCACTTTCTTCCTCCCACTTCATAAGATGTTCAGTTGCTAATTTTGTGATGTTATTGGTCTCAGATTGTTGATTTTAATCTAGAAATTCTGTTACAGTACTCAACATAGACAAGGTATCAGACTGGATATTTCCCCTCCACAGCCGAAGTCTTGCACGAAATGCTTTGAGCTTAGCTATAAACTAACAACATGTTATGTCTTTGCTTGGAGACTGGTTTAGCATATTCAGAGATTCAAATATATCAACTAGGTAAGCGAGCTTCAGAATGAAGGAGTAGTCTTTAAAGGAAGGGACAAAACTTTTGCAGTTTTGGGAATGTTGAAAAAATTCCACCAATTCTCTATGAAGCTCATAGACACGTTTTATGACATTTCCATGGGAAAGCCAACTTACATCAGTATGGAATAGAAGTGCACTGTGATCGGCACCAAAATCTTTACACATGAGTTTGACTAACCGATTGTTAAAAGCACTCCCTTTTACATGGTTAACCATATTGACCACCACTGATAACACATTGGCCAGATCAACAGGAAGGACCTTGCAAGACAAAGTAAACCGATGGATCATGCAATGCATAAATGCAACATGAGGAGCCACTTCCATGACACGAGCTCTAAAACCAGACCTTCGTCCTAACATAGCTGGTGCCCCATCAGTTATGCATCCTTTCAGATTTTTCCACTTCAACCTATGTTGCTCAAAAAATGAATCTATAATTTGGAAGATATCATCTCCTTTTGTTGTTGCTTTTAGTGCTGCATTCATCAAGAACTCTTCTTTAATGCCTTCATTACCCACATACCGAGTAAATATTATTAACTGAGCACAATTTGTCACATCTGTGGACTCGTCAAGTTGAATTGCAAACCCAGTTTCAGACATAAAAATCACACTAATCACCTATTCAAAAAATATCTACTGACATTTCTGCAACTCGTCTTCGAACTGTATTGTTAAACAGAGAGATAGAGTTAAGCTTCTTTGCAGAATCATCTCCAAAGACACGACGTATCATTTCTTTTGCAGCTGGAAGAAGAAGGTCTTCCCAATGGTATGAGCTTTCTTTTGTTTGGCAATCAGAAGTGAAATTTCATAAAATGCCTTCACTGCTGCACTGGATTGTTGTTGTTTCTTAAACATTGCTTCTTTACGCTTGAAAAAGGCCATATCTTTGTCTTTGAATTCCGGATGAGCTTTCTCCAGATGTCACTGAGACGGGTTGGCTTCAATGAATCATTGCCCAGTGTTTTTTAACAAAGTACACACAGTGGAATATCCAAGCCATTGTTTACTGTCGATGTAAACCTGAACTGTAAGTAGGTTTCTGAGTATTTCCTTCTTTCGCTCGTCAAATTGTTGACTTCATGAGGCTAGAAAAAAATGAATAATAATAATAATAAATGAATAAAATCTAAATTCTACATTAATTAAAAAAGCATGTGTGTGTGTATGAGAAGAAAGTGATCGGTAAGAGTGTGTGTGTGGTATGGATATGTTACAAAGCAATATAATACTCGTATATATTTCTTTATATAAATTTTGGATATTCTTGTTTTTTCATTTTTGTGTCTGTGTAATAAACTATTTTGGCAACTCTCTTAGATTTCTCAAAATAAAGGGGCTTGAAATAAAAACTATACATATACAAATACATGTACGTATCATTTTGTTATCAAAATGATAAAGAACGCACAATCGTTCTAAATTCTAAGTAATTAATACGTACCTACTCTTTTCAATCAAGTTTAGTAATAAAAGGAAATAAAAAATAAAAGAAAAGCATTTAAACATACTCACCTTGACTCCACCCACACAAGGAAGCTACCGAATACCCGGCTTGCTGGAGGCGTCTGCATATAAAGTGTTAAAAACAGAGGGTTGCCAACTCGCACCCAAATATGAACGTCAGAAATAGAAAGCGGACTAATACGTTGTGCAATCTGGATGGAGATTGCATCATGTATTGTACAGCAGTGGTTATTCTCTCGGATCCAATGTACCCCCTGAGGAGTACAAATGCATCATCGGGGGTACATGTACCCTAGATTGGGAACCCCTGCTGTAGAGAGTCTCCTCTCACACCACAAGTAAATGATAAAGGGGCTTCTTTTTAACAGCTTCGGAGCCACCCTCGGGCAGATCTACCTTCATGGAGGAAATAGCTGCTCCTGTGCTTTCTCAGAGGCTCCTAAAAACACATTATAGCGGTGAAGGGGCTTCCCTCTCCTATATCTCGGGGTAATGGAGTTCCCCCTTATCCCCTTCTTTAGAGTAGCTCTCGGTTGACTATCTGTTTGAGTCACTCATGGCCTCGCCTTCGCGTTTGCAGGTGCTCACTAAACAAGGAATATAGACAGTCGCAACAGGAGGTCCAGATTTCATCACCACCGGTAGAAGTAGCTCTATAGGACAAGCCCTTTTAGAGGGGCGAAGGTCTAGGGGCGAAGGAATCTTTTATGCAAATCCCGTGTTATATTCGATAAACAATAAGGGATTCTCTTGAGGTCTGACATGCCTACCCCAACCAACCCCTTCCCAATGGAGGTCGGATCGCCGGCCCCATTGACTCCCGATTCAATCATAGGCCATGGGACTAGTGAGTTAGCAGTCGGGATCCACGACTCCTTGAGGGAATCGCCAGATGGAGGGCCCTCCTGTAGTGAGCAGGAACGCTATGACACCTATTCCCCAGGCAGGAGGGTCATCCCTGGGAATGTGCACTGGAAAACACCAGCAATCCTAAGCCAGGATATAGTAAGGACCCGCCCAGTTAGACAAGATCACCCGGAAAGTACAAAGGAGAAGGGGGCTTCTTTCCTCCGACAGGGCTCCGCAGTCAGCCGAGTACTTCTCTATTTCAAAGGGATCTTGTTTAGGCTGAACTTTCCGGCTTTGAGACGGCAACTCTAGGTGATTTAAAGGGTGATGTTCACGCCTGTAACAACACACATCGAAAGGAAGTCACTCAGGAGACGCTCACTCCCCAAAGGCTGCAGCTTAAAACAGGGTAGGTACACAGAGAGGAAGGTGAGACAAATTGGGTCCCTTGCTAGGTCGACAATACAGCCATTATCTGATTATCTTTCATGTGAAATACTCAGAGACAAAACTCAATGCAGTAAAGCCTGACCCCATATACTGTCGTAGAATGTACTCTCGACGATATACCATATATAACTATTCGTTGAGGGAACTTATTTAATTACTTTAGAGTGCGTGGATGTCTAGGCTGGCCGATATTATGTATCTTCGATATGCTTAAGAAGTGGAACTGAGCTCAAGGATAATAATATTGCTATCATTAATAAAATAGAGTTTTATTAATAATAACTATCAACAACACACAAAACGGAAAATATTGACATAAACAGAGAATGGAAAGGGTCGTGGGGAATCGAGCTAATCCAAGGATTAAAAGATTTAAAAAGGTAAAACAAATATAAAGTTAAAGGGAGGGGATGGTTCACTAAACCATTTAAAGCACAGGATAGAGTTGACAAAAGGGTTAAATACTCAAAGGTAACGTTCGGCTTACGTAATTATACTTGTTGTGCAGAGGAAGGCGACGTGAAGGAATTTTCGGTCCGCTGGCGAGTTCCAGCCGAAGGGCGGGGGGGGGGGGAATTAAATGATCCTGACGTGGCGTCTTGGGAATGAGAACCGTTTCTTGACGAACGGCTTGAAGAACAATGGCTGTTCTACGTTGTTCTCTTCTGAACAACAGGGGGAGGGGGAGTGAGAACCGTCTCTTGTCTATGGGCTCAAGAACAATGGCTGTTCTAATGTTGTTCTCTTCTCAACAACAAGGGGGAAGGGTGAGAACCGTTTCTTGGCGAACGGGCTCAAACTAACAATGGCTGTTCTACGTTATTCTCTTCCGAACAACATGGGGGGGGGGAGTGAGAACCGTTTCTTGTCAACGGGCTCAAAAGAACAATGGCTGTTCTAAAGTTGTTCTCTTTCTGAACAACCAGGGGAAGCCTTGTGGACTTGGCGTCACGAAAGGCTCGAACCTTGGCACTCAAGGGATATTGTCCTCCTTCTGGACAAGTAATGGTGAATCTCGAGGTCGAGGTCCCTTGGCGCACAAGGTGAGAGTGGGTCGTAGTGATGTTTCGCGACGAAAATCTGGATCTCTAATCTGATCTTAGTGGTAAAGTTTCCAAATAAATAGTCAGGACATCCCCTTGGCGTGGGGGACAATGGAGTGGGAGCTTCGAGGGAATGCACAGCCGAGCCTGGGAACAATGCCTTATCTGCCCAAAGGCCTAACTCAATCTGGCGAGGTCGGCGCATGGGGCGAACGGGCGAAGATAAACCTCCTTGTTTAAACATTGACTCAGGTGACTGCGATAAGGCGCCAGGCTTCAAAGGGAAGATGCACGTGGGTAGCATCGTGGTTTTAAATAGCACGTGATAGTAGTTGAAATTAACGCGGCCTCAACCTGTTCTATTACACCCCTCCATTCCGGGGGAAGTTGTCACTTAAAAAAAAAGAGAGAAGGGACAACGATAGAGCTCCGTTGTGGGGAACTCGTTTTCTTGTACCAACCGTACCTTCAGGCACCTAACTAGTATTACCTCAATACATATGATTATTTTGATCTTTTGATCACAGGGAAAAATAACCTTTTATACAAACTTAATAAAAAAAGGGGCATGGAACAATGAAATGATATAAGTTAGTACATATGGGACAAAATAATTTATACGTAATTTAATGGGTACAAATACGTATACATACAAAAAAAAATAGACATTGAGCGTTACAAAATTCAGACATATCCATTAACTAATTATATTACAAGAGAATCTAATTTAAGTCGTACAAGACGGTATTTACATACATAGAGATCCTAATCCTACGAATACAATTACTCTACGCTATTCGGTAACGCATTCCTACTGAGTGCGTCAGCGACCTGGTTATCGGAACCTTTTATATAATTTATTTTAAATTGATACTCTTGCAAGAGTAAACTCCAGCGCATAATTCGGCCGTTGGAGTGTCGCACATTCCTAATATAGGCTAACGGACGGTGGTCGGTTCCTATCTGAAATTCTTTTCCTATCAAGTACATTTCGAATTTGTCTATAACCCAGATAATTGATAGAGCTTCCTTCTCTATAGTGGCCTATCTCTTTTCGCGTGGTAGTAATTGACGACTAGCATATGCAACTAGATGACTCGTTCCGTCATCCTCGTATTGAAGGAGTACACCTCCAATGACCCCGTTGCTCGCATCGGTCTTAATCCCAAAGGATTTTTCCGGGTTGGGCAACTTTAAAATGGGGGCCGAAATGAGCTTACTCTTGAGCTAATTAAAATGGGAAACAGCGACATCATTCCAACGTAGACGATCGGGAAAATTCTTTTTTAAAAGGGGGCCGGGGGGCGCCATAATTGCAGCGAAATTCGGAACAAATCGCTGATAGTGAGAAGCTGATCCTAGGAACGATCTTAATTGCTTCTTTGTAATTGGGAGGGGCATGTCGGCGATTGCCTTAATCTTGTCCTCTGGGGGACCTAACTTGCTTTGTCCTATTTTGAAACCCCAGTATTTTATGGTTTCGTGGGCAAAATGGCATTTGCTGGGGCCAATGGTGAGGCCATTTTCGCGCAGCCGCTCGAAAAGAGCTAATAGGGTGGTTAAATGGTGACTCCATTCAAATAGTTCTTGTAGCTGACTCTTTTGATGTGGTGTCAGCTGCGCGTCAATCCCCAGGTCAGAGGGTTCAAAAGACTCGCCTGGTAGGGAAGGAGGAGGGTGATTGGCATCAGGTTGGATGCACACTGTCTGTATTACATTAAGGGGCTCCGCGGGGTAATCTTCTTCAAGCGCCGATGTTTCGTCCAGTGCTACGAAGGTATCTACATGGGCGCGTTGGGGGTACTTTTTTTCTTGGGGTCCACGGACAGTCTCCGTGTCCTTGTCTTGGGACTTATCACCTAGGGGTGATAGTAATTCACACTCCTTTTTTGCCGTCCTAAGGTCCTGGTTAAGGATCTCCGAGAATTCAGACGGTATCGGGGTTCTGAGGGGGGCGGGCTCCTGGGCTTCTTTCTTAGCTCGGCCTCGAGGAAGGGCGGCCTGAGACACAGGGTCGGAACTTACTTGGGGGCTCTGTCCTATAAGTACGGAACAGAATTGTATGGGTGCTGAAATGACTTTAGCCCAGCCATCATAATATTGACACTGCAGGTAACATCTAACGACGGGAAATCGGTTCGCCCGCCCAAGGTAGTCATGTACCACCGCAAATCTTTCGTGGTTAGGGTCCACTGGGGGAGGAGTTCATCGGACACGATGAAACAGGTACATCCTGTGTCCCTGACGAGAGTCGATACTCGGCAGCCGTTCACGCTGCTTTCCTCAAATTTCAAAGTTCCCGATGAACTTTTATCAAAAATAAAATTTACCTGGTGGCCTGACGGAGGGGGAGAAGTTTCTGCTTGGGTCTGCACCACCGGGGGAGCAGGGGTGGCATTAATCTGGTGAACTTGGTGGGCTGGTCCGCTTTTAAGCCTAGAATTTTGGGGGCAATTCCAGCTCATGTGGTTTTCTACACCACAGGTGAAGCATATGATTGGTCGCTTCGGGAAGAGAGATGGAGGAGAAATCTTAACGGGAGGTTTGGAATCCCGTTGTTGGTTTTGGGGAATGAAGTTTTGGGGTTTTACAGGGCTCAGAAACTTCGTCGGCTTTCCGGTGAAGGGGCGCGAATCCTTCCTTCTTTCCTTGAGGGGGATTGGTGAGAAATCCGATTCTCCTTTGGGTATAAATTATGGCTTGCGGCATAGACATCCGCTTCTTCGGTACATTCTTTAAAGGTCTGGCACCGACGATTCTTTACGAACGCACGGATCTCCATCGGGAGAGACGCCAAAAATTGATCCCGCAACACGAAGTCTGTTAAGGACTCGTAGTTAGGATCAACCTTTGAGGATTCTAACCAAAATTTAAAATTCCTCTGAAGAATGTATCCGAATTGCGGAACGTCTGTCCGGGTTTAATACGACCTCCTCGAAATTCTTGGCGATAGAAATCGGGAGTCATATTATGAGCGGCCAATAACTCAGCTTTTAAGGTGCTGTAGTTAATTGTACACTCAGATGGTAAAGATATAAAAATTTCGCGCAATTTACAATTTAACAAGGGAAGTAATCTGGCTACACCTTCAGCCTCCAGATCCATGTTATTGATTTCAAGGATCTTTTCGAAGTGGGCTAAAAATGCTTCGAAATCCTCTCCATCCTTGAAATTGGGGAGCTTTAGTGAGAGATTGGAGGGGGCTTCCGAACGTGAACTGGATGACTGTATCTCTGCTTCAACACGAGCTAATTCAATCTGATGGTGAAGCTCAGCTTGTCTTTTCCGTTCCTCTCTTTCTCTTTCTTCTCGTTGGATTTCTCTTTCTCTTTCTTTTTCTTCTCGTTGGATTTCTCTTTCTCTTTCTGTTCTTTTCTCCTCTTGAACGTACTCAATTAGTTCTTTTCCAGAAAGTCCCAAGGACTCTCCTTGTGCTTCAAAGATTTCGAACTGAGTCATCTTTGCACTTGGGGGCGCAATAGTTGCCCAACTAAAATTCCTCGCAACAAGAATTATGCCTTCTAGCGAATTAGCCTACCTCAATATGGGCACATCTTATTCTTACTTGGTTTCTCGATCTAAATAACCACTGACTAAAATCACAAAAAACACAAACAAATTATTATAACAGTTCCTTGAGCTACTCCCGCTTCTTAAGTTTCAAAAAAGGGGATAGCAATCGTTAAAACAAAAGGGAACTACTATACTCTATTATTACAACGAATAACACTATGCTTTACTCGACTAAGACCAGTGTTTGCAAAGATATAGCGTTAAACCTTACACACTTGATACCAAATTTAAATAGTATATATATATATATATATATATATATATATATATATATATATATATATATATATATATATATATATATATATGTCGTAGAATGGACTCTCGACGATATACCATATATAACTATTCGTTGAGGGAACTTATTTAATTACTTTAGAGTGCGTGGATGTCTAGGCTGGCCGATATTATGTATCTTCGATATGCTTAAGAAGTGGAACTGAGCTCAAGGATAATAATATTGCTATCATTAATAATATAGAGTTTTATTAATAATATCTATCAACAAGACACAAAATGGAAAATCTTGACATAAACAGAAAATGGAAAGGGTCGTGGGGAATCGAGCTTATCCGAGGATTAAAAGATTTAAAAATGTAAAACAAATATAAAGTTAAAGGGAGGGGATGGTTCGCCAAACCATTTAAAGTACAGGATAGAATTGACAAAAGGGTTAAATACTTAAAGGTAACGTTCGGCTTACGTAATTATACTTGTTTTGCAGAGGAAGGCGACGTGAAGGAATTTTCGGTCCGCTGGCGAGTTCCAGCCGAAGGGCAGAGGGGGAAATTAAATGATCTTGACGTGGCGTCTTGGGAATGAGAACCGTTTTTTGACGAACGGCTTGAAGAACAATGGCTGTTCTACGTTGTTCTCTTCTGAACAACAGGGGGAAGGGGGAGTGAGAACCGTCTCTTGTCTACGGGCTCAAGAACAATGGCAGTTCCAATGTTGTTCTGTTCTGAACAACAGGGGAAAGGGTGAGAACCGTTTCTTGTCGAACGGGCTCAACGAACAATGGCTGTTCTACGTTGTTCTCTTCTGAACAACAGTGCGGGGGGGGAGTGAGAACCGTTTCTTGTCAACGGGCTCGAACGAACAATGGCTGTTCTACGTTGTTCTCTTCTGAACAACAGGGGGAAGGGGGAGTGAGAACCGTCTCTTGTCTACGGGCTCAAGAACAATGGCAGTTCCAATGTTGTTCTGTTCTGAACAACAGGGGAAAGGGTAAGAACCGTTTCTTGTCGAACGAGCTCAACGAACAATGGCTGTTCTAAAGTTGTTCTCTTTCTGAACAACCAGGGGAAGCCTTGTGGACTTGGCGTCACGAAAGGCTCGAACCTTGGCACTCAAGGGATATTGCCCTCCTTCTGGACAAGTGATGGTGAATCTCGAGGTCGAGGTCCCTTGGCGCACAAGGTGAGAGTGGGTCGTAGTGATGTTTTGCGAAGAAAATCTGGATCTCCAATCTGATCTTAGTGGTAAAGTTCCCAAATAAATAGTCAAGACATCCCATTGGCGTGGGGGACAATGGAGTGGGAGCTTCGAGGGAATGCACAGCCGAGCCTGGGAACAATGCCTTATCTGCCCATAAGCCTAACTCAATCTGGCGAGGTCGGCACATGGGGCGAACGGGGGCAGATAAACCTCCTTGTTTAAACATTGACTCAGGTGGCTGCGATAAGGCCCCAGGCTTCAAAGCGAAGATGCACGTGGGTAGCATCGTGGTTTTAAATAACATGTGCTAGTGGTTGAAATTAACGCGCCCTCAACCCGTTCTATCACATATACAATACAGCAATATGCATACAAGAACGACACCAGAGAGTTGATCAGCTTCCTGCAGTGAAGGGATAATTAGGGCGATACTGCATATCCCATTATTCCCGCCATTATTCATGGCAAGAATTCCCCAAACCTCGTCTCTTGCAACCTGTGGACATCGTTTTTAGAGTCTACAAAGCCTATCTTCTGACATCGCTTGGGGTAGCTAGTTAGGTCTTTAAACGAAGATAGACGATGAAATAAGGAAAGGTAAAAGACGAGAGACTTATATAATATGGGTGCAAACAGTGTTCGGGGAAAACACCAGCTTCCAGCTGCCCAATTAACTCAGTAAGACCGGCATACCTTACTGGCACTCGAGCAGGAAGGAGGTGCCCCTCCTTCTGGTTCAGGTGTAGCATTATAGATGGAGGCTAACAGATGGGGGGAGGGGGAGCTCTGCTGTAGCTTACTACGAAAACTGCGCAGTATCGTTAACTGTACGTCACTCTTTGTTTGACTATCATAGTCTGGGGTAGCTTCGTGCGCACTACTTCTCCCAGTACGGTGACGAGAAGTGACGCTACCGCTTGTCCCTGATGCTGGGGTTGGCCCTTGGGCACCGCCGCTTTGTAGCGTCATAGTGATTTGGGAGGTGTCCTGTCTCTTCTTAAATATTTGATTTCTGTGTGGGGCACGCGCTTGAGTCCCTGTTTGAGTAGGGCCTCCCCTGCTTAAGATGTTAAATGGGACATTTTTTTTTAGGTTTTTATCGTCGAATATACATATTACTTACCAATGATACAATAGGGAATAAATATTAGCGATGACACGACTATTTCAAATATTGAAATATCCTTAATGAATGAAGTGTTCTTATATTAAGAGAAGAAAACTTCTCAAGCGCCAGGTCTCGATAAAATCTCTTCGATCCACTTTAGAAATTAGAAAGCAAACTGTGAAAATCACTTTGTATAATTTTTCTAAAATTATATTAGCGATGAAATAGGTCTTAAGGCGACCAAAGAAGCAAAGGTAACACTTAAAAAAAGCATAAACTAATCCTGTAATCTATCATCGCCCCATCTCCCTTACTTCTATAGTTTGTAAGCTCTCGTAGTCTATAGCTAGAGAGAGAATCGTAGGAAATCTGGAACTAAATAACTGCCTAAAGGACAAACAACACGGATTTCAATGCATACGTTCATGCTTAACGAATTCGCTTGATTTATTTTACGAAATAATCTCAATGGTTGATGAAAATAAAGATGCCAATTTAATTTGACACCGTTCTATATAAGGGCTATTAATAAAGCTAAAGCTGCAGGGAATAATGGGGAGCTACAAAAATGGAATAAAGACTGGGTAAAAAAGCGTTGCCAGAATTGTTGTCAAGGGAAATAGATTATCATGAGCATGTTAGTAACGCTGTTTAACCTTTTTGCAGGAACATGTTGATGTATTGGTTAACAGTCAACAGCGGTGGATAGCAAACAGAGTAAAGTTTCAGTTGGGAAAAAGTTCGCTGAGATGGATGAATGGAAGCAATCTGAATATTGGAAAATTGTTACCTCTCTCATGATAATTCGCACCAGGTATCAAAATGACGATATCATGACTGGTGCTCACTATTCTGTTAACACTGTAAAGCCTGTAAGACGTGACATTGACTGCTGCAACGGCGACTACGAAGACATGGACATCATAAAGGAACACAGCAGGAATTCTTACTGTGTCTGCACGCTGGAATTCATACAACCACTGCAAGGCAAGGTGATGGAAGAACCGAGCAAGGGAATACGAGATTTGGCGAGAGAGATTAGTGATGGAGTCACCACCATAAGCTTGTACTGAATGAGGAATTTCACTACCAGTCGTAAAAGAGGCGCAATGGAAAAATTCTCACAGTCAAGGACAAGGAGAATCGCTTGACGAAGGCAAAGAAGCTCCTGAACAAGCTGAAACATTCTTTTTAGCTGGGGACGATCTGGTTCTTCTCAGATGAAAAGAACTTCTGCCAGGTCCAGTTTCCAACACACACAGCACACAAGCTTGCCTCTAATCTATGCGACATTCCACGTATCATGAAAACCAAATTCCCTAAATATGATGGTCTGTAGGTGTGTCTCCAGCGAGGGTGACGCCATGCCATCCCAAATGTTTGAGCAGGGTCTTAGGCTCAATTCAGACGGCTATGTGGAGAGATTCAGAAATGGTTGTTGTATACTTTCTACGATTCTACCAGCCCCACTTTCCAGCTTGCTAGATCTCCCGATTGTATCCCATGGATTACTATGTGTAGGGCGCTGTTGAGAATGACACCAAACGCCCTACCTGCAACCCCAAGGCCGAGCTGATGGGCAAGTTCAAGGGGGAATTCGAAGATCTTCCCTGGGACACAGGGAGGAACGCATGCGTCAGGTTCAGGAGCCGTCTTGAGGCAGTGGTGAAACCTGAGGGTAGCTACTTTGAGTAAACTGTTATCTGCCAACCATAATCTTGGGGATATTCTTTAGTTTTTTAAAATACATTTATTTTTGGCTCTGATATTGCAGGGTTGTTTTTCTTTTATGCAAACTCGTAAATTTAGTCTGAACGCCACCCAATTATAATAGAGGTAGTCAAATCTTAAACACTATAAATAGGCTAAAGGATTTAGATGTCTTAATCACGAATGATCCAAAATTTTCGAAACAATACCCTGGTGCGTCATTAAAAGCCAATAGACTTGACATGCGTTATTTAAATCAAAAGACATTATTTTTCCATTATCTAAAGCGCTTGTAAGACTTCATTTGGAGTATGCGGTACAATTCTAGTCTATATACAAGCACAAAAACATAATATTAGAAGGCGTTCAGCGAAGAAATTAATCCTCAACTTAGAAATTGATCGTACGAAGAAAGGGTGAGGTGACTCAAAAATGTTCTGACTTAAAGATCGGCACTTAAATAACCAATCAGGTAGATTAATATAAATTGAGTGAATATTTAAGCCAGATATCCGAGCTGCAACTAGAAATAACGGTTTTAAACTGGTAACCAAAAGATTTGACACTGCGATAGCACAAAATCTTTCTTTTTATAAAATAACACAGGTCTAAAATGGCTTCTCTAGGAATATCGTCGAAAGTACTACAGTAAATATGTTGAGGAAAAGAATCAATAAATTTTACTTTAAAATATGACCTTACAGAAATAAAAGTTGTGCAACAAAGTCTTTAACAATTATCTTTTCTTCTTAGGGTCTTTGTTGTTATGTAATTTTTTTTAATTCTTGTTTTTATTATTGGTTCCTATCATTGTTAATGTCAGCACATTTCTTATTACTTTTGAAATTTTGATTAATTTCGTTATTGTTGTCATTAATATTGTTTTTTTTTATATTTCCTTTGGCATTTGAAAATATCCTAGTGTCAAGTTTAGTAGATATTTGTTGTCGGTAAATAGGATGTAGTTTAGTTTTCATCGTTACAGACCATTGTTTTTGTTTGTGCTGCAGGATGTATTTTCGGGGGTTGCATTTTTTTTATCCTTCGCCACCCTTCATAAATAAATTGGCAAACTACTGCGACGAAATTGGATTGTTCAGTTATATAATAAACCAGCATTGGTACCGGGCGTTTCATATTGGTTGAAATTCTTATATTGTGGCACAGAACTATTTTTACTGGCTGATTATCATTATTTGTGCGGTAAAGGAATATTCAGGAGAGTGCACACTCTCCCTATCATATATAATATCACATAAGATACTTACAATGAGTAAATGTTTCACATCGTGCGCCTGGCAGTTTACACGCTCGCTCGAATGACCGTTAGTTATGAACAACAATATCGTGGCCGCAGAAACAGATCGAGCGTCTTATGGATACAGAAGAAGTATGGAAATAGTGATTTCATCCTATTATTTTAATAAAAAAGAAGAAAGATATAAAAGGCGGTAGGCCTGCACCCACATTAATTATTATTTGCATTGGAAAGATTGTAATAAGAAATATAATAAAATATTTATTTGGTTTAATGGTTGTTCTTTTTTTAATAGTCTTTTATGGCAACGTTTTTTAATTCGAAAAAAGAATTGACTTCAAATTTGCCTAGAAGTAACTTAAACTTTATTTCCTCGTGCATTTTTGCTAAAGTTAAAATTCATTATTTAATAAGAAAAACAAAATCGCGATAATCATCATAATAAACTTGTTTAAAAGAATAAAATATAATGATGCTCTCTCTTGTTGCAAGAGCAAGTTAGGATTTAGGGACCATAAATTAGATACTTCGGTAAACAGAGATAACTTTTAAGAATCAATCTAGCATCTTAAAAAGGATGGCGGTTGTAAAAACTTTTAAAAAATTGTTTCGTCATATTTTTTACTATCAAAGTTAATACCAAACGAACTCTAAAACACCATTGAGTTCCATTTACTTGGAAAAATTAAATATATACTTGTCAGTTTATTACAATTAGGCTCGACTAAATACTGACGGAACTATCTCAGCTTTGATGAATTCATTGAAAAATAATATTCGTCAAAGTTTCCTGTAATTCTTGGATCTGTCACTTGTTAGATACTAAAATGCAGTATTTATTCACATTGCTTTGCTCTAAATGGACTTTTAACGTCTTTCAATCCCTTTTCTAAAACATATATGATTTTAGCAATAGAAAATTAGAAAAGGAACCCAAGTGTGATGCGATGAATGAATTTAAAACATTGCTCCACGACCTAGAATTATTAATGATGATTGATCCTAATAAAGAATAATACTGTGGAAGAATACGGTTCTTCGTCATCTCCCCCCCACCCCCTGACTTCCCCAGTTCACCGTTGACCGTCTGCCCCAAGCAATTCGCGCGGGGGCGAAACGCCATTGTCGCATACGAATTTACTCGGCCAACGTCCCGTTCGCAGCGGCATTTATCCGCCCTATATACTTCGAAAATTAGAACAATGGAAAGACCATTAAGGGGGTATCGCGACTTCCCGCTATGGATCCTTATCGCAACCCAAGGCAATTAAGGAAGTCTGTTGGCGATGAATCTCTCTCCTCGTCTAGATCATTTCGGAGTATATATTCGTTACTTCGGAGTTCACAGGCAGTTTGCGTCTGAAGCCGCCGTCCAGTACGTTAGCCGTTAACGTCTTCGTTAGTCGAGAGGGAGTCGACTACATTCTCGTCCAGAGAAGAATTGAGTGATTGACGAACAGCCGAGGAAGAGCTAGTCATCATTCAGTGTTGTTCGTGGAGATAGTTTTAGGTGCGCTTCAGATTTTAAGGATTAGAAAAAGCATCCCCGAAGCATCCTCCGTTTGCCTCTTAAGGATAGGAGGCTCCATCAATTCACTTCCCGAAGTCGGATTGAGCGTCACGTGAGACGCCCACAAGTTCAAGGTCGAACTTACTTCCCATGTCCTACTCGCCGCACATCAAGTTAAATAAGATTTATCCCCTCCTCCCTGTTCAAACTTAATTGATAGTGTCAATCATCTTAGCCGTGAACCGTCAATATTTAAATGCATTGCCATTTAACTTGCCCTATATGTGTATGTAATCTTTAGTTCTATTAAAGTATATTTTTGTAACCGTGTTTGAATATTCCTTGGCCTAACAACTGTGTATTTAAAGCACTCTTAGAGCCATCCCCAGGTAACAGCGTACACCTGGTCATACCACGACATATACCTATATATATATATATATATATATATATATATATATATATATATATATATATATATATATATATAACTAGTGTCAGGTCTGGGGTTTGTAAAAGATTCCACCATACCTGATCTTTTGCTATTTCCTTAAAGATCATTATTTCCACTCTATAGAGTTGCAAGTGTCAAGAATATTCAAGGAAAAAATAATAGGACAATTTTTTTAATAGGCAATTATATTTTTTTTAATTGAGCGTATTTACGTGGGTCAAGATACCAGTAATTAATCGGCAAGAATAGCCGCAAACTTTTTGTTTTGATGTGGTAAAATTACCAGAAGACAGTCCTGAGTCAGGTTCCCTCGTTAGTTATTTCCTTTTTCTGGTGCGCATAATTAATTGGAACCTTTAGTAAGTTTTTTTTTGACGGGGGGGGGGGGGTAATGTTAATTACAAGTAGGTTAGATTTCTTAGGAAGAGCTTCACTTGTTTTGGTAAGCTTTTTCGTGTGCCGAAAGACGAACGGAGTATATTTAGGATATCTTCGTTTGATCGTTTTCATAAACAGGGACATATCCAAGGACTATCAGGAAAGAATTTAATCGTTTACGTTTAAGAGAAAGAACGAAACGAATGTGCAGAAAGAAAGGAAAGAACAAGCACAGAGAGAAGCAGAAGAAAGGCAGAGAGAATCAGAAGAAAGACGAAAGAAACAGGAGAAAGACAGAGAAGCAAAAGAGAGAGAACAAATACGACAGTACGAGAGAGAGAATTAAGCTATGATCATTTCGAAATGACTTCTGTAGGGTAGATTCCGCTCGGCTAGGATACAGTCGGGACAAACTTTTAAGCAATTTGGGTTCATCCTTCGCCGCAATTTACAGTTTTGGTTGGATTAACGACTAGGAGTCATTAGTCGACTTTATTTTAAGGGATCAACTCATGGCTATTCTTCCTCGAGAATTGAAGGCCTTCATAACTGATAGAAGAGCTTCTTCGTTTAAAGAGTGTGTAGAGGAAGCCGACCTTCACGCTTCCAGCCACGACCTGTATCCAAAGGAGATCAAGAAGAGTCACCCCCCGTCCCTCAAACATAAGTTTGGGCCAAATAAGTTCTATGCTAAGAATAATGGTAGCTTCGTGAAGATTCAGGCGCCCCATAAACCCAAGCTTCATCCTCACTGTGGACACAAAGACGTAAAGCTTCCAACATTCCCTTCTGCGCCGTCTCACTACCTGCGTAAACCCATCGTATGCTTTACGTGTGGCACCCCTGGTCACCTTAGTTATAACTGCGCCCAGAACTCGCAGCTAAGGACCATCCTTAATCATCAGGTCCACCAGGTAACCTCTTCACTTCCCCATAATTATTCTGCCTCGTCATTGCAGTCGCCACCTGCTCCCTCTCACTCGAAACAACAGGTAGATTTCCTGTTCAATAAGAGCTCCCCCGGTGGGCTCAAGTTTGAGAACTGCACGATAAATGGGTGCCGAGTGTCAGCCCTTGTAAGAAACACGGGTTGCACATGCATAGTAGTCTCGGACAAGCTTTTGCCCCCAGTAAGTCCCCAACATAAGAGATTTGCGATCGTTCACGACATTTTAGGTCGTGCCACTCAGTTCCCCGTGGTAAATTGCTACATACATTTTCAGTATTTCACAGGTTGGGCCGATGTAGTCGCCGCCACGATAAAGTTTTGCTCTATTCTTATCGGCCTCAGCGCGCAGCTCTCCCCCAAACCCATCGCGCAACCAGTGATCACCAGGGCCCAAGCTGGGAAAGATACCGCTACCCCGGTACTTTTAACGTCCTCGTCAACCCCGGACATCGAGTTATCCAGCAATGGTTAGTTTGCTGAAGCTCAAAAGAATTGCCCTTCTTTGCAACCCTTGTGGGAGAAGGCCAGAAAAAAAGGAGCCCGAAACCGTTCGAGGGAATAGAAGAATTTACTATGTAGAAAAAGATTCGTTGCTACATCGATCTTTTGTAGGACCAGATAACGCCCTGGTTACTACCCTGTATGTACCCAGGATGTATGTACGTCAAGTTCTGCAGATTGCTCACGACGGCTTGATGGCTGGGCATTTCAGCCATAATAAGACGGCCCAGCGCGTCTTAAAATATTTCTTTTGGCCAGGCATTGCCAAATAAATATGCGACTTTTGTAAGTCCTGTAACATCTGTCAAAAGGTCACCGCCAAAGGTCGTGTTGCCCCCGCTCCCCTTCAGAAGACCTCAATCGTGTCTGAACCCTTCTTCAGGGTCGCGATCGATTTGATAGTCCCTCTCCGTCCCCTGTCTACTGAGGGACTCCTATATTTTGACCCTCGTAGATTGTGCCACTCGTTTCCCGGATGCGGTCCCCTTGAAGAACATTGATAGTATTTTGCGTGCAGAGGCGTTGATATCTATATTTTCCCGAGTAGGAATCCCGAAGGAGGGGGTTGACCAGCTCTTGCTGGTCAACCCCCTCCTTAGTGAAGGCGTCCGATTCTGGGCGAGTCTTGATGAATATGTACTGTACATCCATAAACAAAATGCGAGATACATGAACATTAATGTTCATCACAAAGACAAGTATTGGTCCTTGGGTTTAGTTAAAGTTCTTGGAAGTCTTATTAATGCCAATATCGTCGAGACTGTAAAAGAGGGGTTAACTGATTTTGGCCTTGATTTTGATAAGCATTTAGTAGGGTGTACAACCGACGGTGCCTTATCAGATTATCAACAGTGTTTAGCTCATGCAATGCATCTAACCATTTCTTCAGTTTTGTACAAAAAGAGATTGGAAAATGACCATGAAAAGGATATCAGTGAAGAAACTGAAGAATTAGTAGAAGAAAATGAAAGTGAAAAATGGGAGAGGAGGAAGATAGATCTACTGTCACACCTAATGAAATTTCAAAATTGTAAAATAATCTCCGAGTTCCATTATTACAAGACAGCATATTTTTTAATAAATAAAGTTAGAAGAATATGTGGAATTTTTCGGAATTTCCCACTTCAAAACGAGAAGCTCCAAGTTTTTTTAAAAGACCAGTTTAATGGGAAAGAACTTAAACTAATCCTAGCCTGCAATATGAGATGGAATAGTCTTTTAAACATGATAAAAAAATTCCTTAAGTTGAAACAATGCATCTCCAAAACATTGAGAGTAATTCGTTCCACTGAGACAATCATTTCAAACAAGTGGGAAATTTTGGAAGACATTAGTACTATACTTCGTCCTCTTAAAATGCCTCTTAAAGGCATATGTTTAAGAGATGCAAAACTTTTGACTGCTGAAGTCTCCTTCAAATATATTTAAAGAAACTTTCAGAGAAGAATACTCGACTAAGAAAGTCATTAAAAGAAATCATGATTAAATACTATTCCTCAAGAAGACAGCCAGAAATTGTAGGCTTGCTTAAAATACCTTCATGACCCTAGAACTTTGAACACTAAAGATGATGATCTTTTTTCGCCTCCTTCTAAACTTTTTAAAAGGCTTTTCTCAGAAAACAGTGTACAGTTGGAGCAGCAGGAAAAAGAAAGTGTAGCCAACAAAAACCTGCTTGCTCTAAAGATGCAATGGGAATAGAAGCTGGAAAAGGGGCAAATTATGACCCATTATTTGCTGAATAATTGCAAGAAATAGAAGAGATAGAGACAATTCCAGTGAGGAAGGAACCTTCAGCACATTTAGATGTCAAAATGGAATTTAAGAGTTTTGGAGTATCGTTAAAAAGAACAAAAAACCTAGACAAGCTCTATAATGCATTACCTTCAGTTAAGCCTACAAGTGCAGAATCTGAAAGGGCGTTCTCGGCAGCGGGGTTGCACCTCACGAAAATGAGATCAAATCTTTCAGAAAATTCACTGAATAGTCTTTGTTTTCTCAAGTTCTATTTCAAAATGCAAAATAAGCTGATTAGTTTGCTTTTCATTAAAAGGTTGTATAAAAGTCTAAATACTACGTACATTAGTGTACGCAGAAATACCCCGACACAAGCTGCGCGTCCCTCCCGTATTCCAAATTCGCCTTTCGCCTCGAATTCCCTCCGCCTCTTTTCGCACCAAAGAGATGACCAAATTTGCGGCAGGTCGCTCAGGAAAATGTCGGCCTCGAAGAACACCTGCTAGCTGACGAAGGTCCGAGTTTTGGCGCCGTCGTGAACCATGACGTGGAGCAAGGATAGCTCGAAGGTGTTAAAGATTTACTCTGCCTGGCAGCAGATGAAAAGGTCTTTCACGCAAAGATACGGATATTATGAGTATTCGGTGCTCTCTCCCGATTTTTGCTCGTGAAGGAAATAAAAGGGAAAATTCTCCCTGGATTCAGGCAGAAGATCTTGGACCTACGTTGTGAGGAGAGCTCGTCCCATAAAAGAAACAGTTCGCCGTTACAAGGAAGAAACTTCTCGGGGAATTGGTGTGTTGCCGTCACGGTACTTGTAGGTGCCAAACTTCTCGCAGCCCCTCCCCCCTCCCCACCTTCAGAGTCAGAGGTTACACAGGACCTCCCTCTGCGGATTACCCTAGACGTATCTAGGTAATCGGTTTTGGCAACCCACTCCAGGAGCCGAATAATCGGACAGTCCCTTCGAGGAAGAAGAAGTCCGATTTGAGCCACAGTTTGGCTCATCTTCGTGATCCGGCGTAGGATCAGTATATCACCGGTCTAGGACTACCTTCTCATTCGGTAACCTCGGACGGCCGGTCTAAGTGCGATCATCGCCACCAGAAGAAGATCTTCACCGTCATTCTCAAAAATACTTACGAACCCAAAGGTATCGTTAAAGTGAATTATCCCCTTCCCTAACTTCACCAGTTTATTCGTCAACTAGAATTCCCATCCCGAGCCCATAACCTCGAGTATTAGAAATGCTTAATTCAATAATATTATTCCATTCATTCTGTTGGGTGCCATTAAGATGCAAACATCCTAGTGTGTAATTTTCAAGTATAATCCCCACGACATTATGTAGACTGACTTATTCAGTGCAAAGATTAATTCTATTTATACCTATACCTATATATGCTGTTTCATATTTCTAATTCATGTACATCAAAGATTATTTTTGTATATGTCTGTTTAGCTATTTTGGACGATCCTTTGGCAATTAATAAGCAATCCACTCAGCTTAAATCTCAATATTACACAAGTCCACCCATGACTGGCTTTTACTGAGTGAGGACACACTCAGGGGATCATTATCTAAATTTTGATCAAAAGGGAAGCACCGGGGTTATTCTTATCCACCGGAAGTGGTTACGGTAGGTGTATTGGATACACTTCACCTCTGCTTCACCTTGGTGCAGTGATAATATATATGTTCAGGAAGTGGGACTGGGATTACCCACTCACTAAACCTCGACAAGCTGTTATTTTTCTTCTATTAGGGAGGTAATAATAATAATAAAAAAATTACTTATAATACGCTCTTCAAGGCCGAAGGCCTTCACAGAGCGCACGTTCGGCTGTGGGCTAAGATCAGGTGAGTGAGTAGGCAATCCTGAACAGATGCGTTTTCAGGAGTCGCTTGAAAATGGTAAGTGAGGCAGCAGATCTACTGTAATTACGGCTGGGAGAGCATTCCAAAGCTTGGGGGCACATACTGAGAAGGAGCGGTCGCCCGTTGAGAAGAGGGACGAGCGAGGAGTATTCAGGAGAGGAGCATGAGGTGACCGAAGGGCCCGAGGGGCGAGATGTTGGAGAAGAGCAGAGGAAAGGTAGGTTGGGGCCTTTTGGTGAAGGACCTTGAAAGTGAAGAGAAGAATCTTGAAATGAGAACGATATTTGACAGGTAACCAGTGCAGTTCCTGAAGCAGGGGCTTAGAAAGGGAGAAGCAAGAGCGACGGAGGAGTAGTCGGGCAGCGTAGTTCTGGACTAGCTGAAGGGGACGTAGGGAGGAAGATGGTAGATTTACAAGAAGAGAGTTACAGTAATCAAGTCGGGAGGTAATGAAGGCATGGGCAGCAGTCTCAAGACTTTGGCGATCGAAGTGAGAGCGAATGCTGGGGAAGTTACCGAGGAAACAAAGGGAAGATTTACTAATATTGTGGATGTGGGGCTTGAAGGAGAGATGCTCATCAAACACAACGCCCAGATTTCTAACAGAGTCAGAGAAAGCGACAGAGTTTCCACTTAGAGGGAGGGAGGGAAAGAGGAATTTAACTTTGTATACTAGGACGGGGATACCAAGCAGAATAACTTCAGTTTTAGGATGGTTAAGTTTGAGGAAATTAGCTAAGCCAGTCTGAGATAGAAGAATAGGCAGATAGGAGGTCACAGATTGAGTGGGCAATGGTCGAGGGGGAAGAGGAAATAAAGATTTGAGTATCATCAGCATAAAGGTGGAAGGATAGACCGAGATTACGTAGGAGGGAGCTAAAAAGGAATAGGTAGATACTAAAAAGGAGAGGGCCGAGGACAGAGCCTTGAGGGACACTAAAGCGAATGGAGGTGGGGTCAGAGGACACATCGTTAATCATTACAGATTAGATGCGAGAAGAAAGGTAAGAGCGCAACCAGTCGAGAGCAACGCCAGAAATGCCAAGGAAAGAGTGGAGGCGATCAAGCAAGACAGAATGGTCAATAGTATCAAAGGCAGAGGAGAGGTCAAGTAGAATGAGAATGGAGGCACAACCCCGGTCAGCAGCTCTACGTAAGCAATCAGTAACATTGAGTAGAGCGGTTTCGGTAGAGTGCCCAGGTTTAAAACCTGATTGGTAAGTCTCATCAATATTACAGGCAACGATGTGGGAATTAATGCGCGAAATAACTACTCTCTCAAGGACCTTAGAGAGGGAGGGAGGTTGTGAGATCGGGTGATAGCTAACTAGGTCAGAAGGGTTAAGCTTTGGCTTTTTAAGGATCGGACAGATTTGGGCACATTTGGAGAAAAAAGGGACAACACCAGTAGCAAGGGAGGTATTGAACAGGTGGAGGAGCATTGGGAGTATGACACGCAATATTTTGATTAATAGCTAGGAGGGTGGGGGAACGATTCACGAGGGTAGCCAGATTTTTTAGAGCGCGAGAGTAAGGCAGACAGCTCAGAAGCGGTCACGGCAGGAAATACGTTAAGCAGTCGGGGGGCGGAGGGGGATCAGGAAGAATGTGGAAGGCCTGGTCAGGCAGTCGCGGGAGGGAGGCACAAAGGTTGATGACCTTATCAGCGAAGAATTTTGAGAGGATGGTGGAACTGATAGGGGTGGGGACTTGGTGTGAGGAGGTAAGAGAAGAGAGCAGGCTGAAAAGGGGACGGGGGTCATTCTTATTGTTGGCTAGCAATTTACGCGAATGGGCTTCGCGAGCACATTTCAGTTTAGCCAAGTAGAGAGATGTCGCAAGACGGTAAGTGAGCGAAAGAGCAGTTGTATCTTGCCCACGGGAGCGAGCTTTACCAAGAGCTCTTTCATGGGCACGTACAGACTTTATCGAGCGTAGGAGTTCCAGTGAGTACCATGGGGGGCGGTGACAGCGAGAGGACGAAATAGAAATAATGAGGGAGTGAGCTTTAATGCAAGTTAGGAGGGATTGCTCCAAGGATGAGAGGATTTGGCCAGGGGAGGCGAGACCGTCGGGAGGGGGTAAATTAGAGGCAACATCATTAAGGAGGGATGGGATGTCACTGTAGGCTAGCCGTCGATAAGGTTTTGGAGTGAGAGGAGGCCGAGAGGGCAAAGAAGTGGGGGTTGAGACGTTGAAGTTAATAAGGTAATGGTCAGAAATAGCATTAGACAGGATAGAAGTAGTCAAGTTGGAAATTTGATAGTCGGAAATTACAAAGTCTAAAATGTTAGCATGGCAATGTGTTGGGGAAGAGACGTGTTGAGTAAGGGAGAAGAGGTCAGGAAATCTCAAGGAAGGCAGGTAGATTAGGGTTAGTGACTGGGAGCTTGAAGTCCCCCATGATGAGAAGATGACTCGATGGGAAGAGACTAGCGAGAAGGTTACTAAATTCGTCAAGCGAAAGATCAAGGGGGGAGCTGTGAGGGGCGGTAGAGCACAATAGTTGTTAGAGAGGAAACAGAATTAGAGACAAGAGATAAAGGCCTCAAAAGAAAGAAGAGGAGGGGGGATGGAAGGGGATTCAGAGAGAGAGGCACTATGAATGAGAGCAACCCCTCCGCCACGTTTGTTCCTTGAGTTATGGGAGTAGACGTAGCAATCAGGAGTCGCTAGCGACAAGCAGCCATCACTCTGATCACTGGGACCAAGGAGGAAGGTACGCGAATTAGTCAGGAGGTCGTGAATGAACTCCAGTTTATTAGCGACGCTTCTAACATTGAGTAGAGACGCATTATAAACTGAGAGTGGGGATGTTTAGAGGGGGGAGGGAGACAGGGGGAGGGGGGGAGGGAGGGGTAAACGGTTCAATAAAAAATAACTTTTTTAAGACCGAAGATAAACGAAATGCCCTTTTTATAGGACGTGATTGATTGCGAGCGATTCCTAGTGCTTTAATTCTAGAGCCAACCGAGGGAGATACCTTAAACCCTCTATTAAGGGAAAGAAGTGTGGCTTTGTCCATCATTGAGGGAGGAGAAATATAAGTAGGATAAAAATTTGGTGTGGAAACAATAAACAAAATAAAATTAGGGAAGCAACAGCGAAAATAAAAATCAGCAGGGAAGAATATGATGTGAAAAAAAGGGTCACAGAAAAGCAACAAATTCAATAAATACATCTACTAACAAAAAAAACATATACCGAGAATGGCGAAGTACAAAGCACGTGTCAAGGCAACTTCAAAACAGGGCGAAAAAATAGGGAAGGGGGAAATGAAACTAGTGACCGCGTGGGTCAGAAAGTAGAATAACCCAGAAGAAATTTATGCTGAGGCAGGAAGAGCTAGGGTAAGAAAAGGTAGATAAAAACGGAGAGGAGTCAATAATAGGGATAAAGAAGTAAAAAGAGCAAGGAAGAAAACAATACGAAGAAAAACACGGGGCAAAAGAAAAATACGAAGCAATAAAAACACTAGATTACTCACAAAGCAGAATAATCCAGAAGAATTTAGGCTGAGGCAGGAAGAGCTAGGGTAAGAAAAGGTAGATAAAAACGGAGAGGAGTCAATAATAGGGATAAAGAAGTAAAAAGAGCAAGGAAGAAAACAATACGAAGAAAAACACGGGGCAAAAGAAAAATACGAAGCAATAAAAACACTAGATTACTCACAAAGCAGAATAATCCAGAAGAATTTAGGCTGAGGCAGGAAGAGTGAGGGAAAGAAAAGGTAGATAAGAGCGGAGAGGAGTCAATAATAGGGATAAAGCAGTAAAAAGAGTATGGAAGAAAAACACGGGGGAAAAAAATACAAAGGAATAAAAACACTAGATTACTCACCAACGCGTAGCTAGCAGCAAACCTTAAGACAGGCACTAATAATTCAGGAACTAATAATACAATCACACATAAATAAATCTTTATTTTCTTTGCTTATTATTGCATTGAATTAATAAATTCACATTTTCTTATCATAATATAATAATTTTTTAGTTTAAAATATTTTCATTTAAAATTTATTTTCATGCACTAAAAAAAATTATATACTTTTTTAACTAGTTATTCTATAGTTTGAATTGTTTTTGCTTAATAAAGGTTTATTTTCATTATGGATATAATTTACTGAATTGAAAAAGTTATTGATTTTTTTAGTTATTTATTATTCATTGAAGCTTATGAATAGAGGAAAGAAAGTTATGACTAAATCTTTAGCCAATAAAGTATATCACTTTAATTTTTTCCTTATTTTTACCTCTGAATCAGTGAATACATACATATTTGTCTTAATACCGGTATTGATGCCGGTATTAAGAAAATCGTCGGTATTGATACCGGTACTGGAAAGATCGATATTTTAACATCACTAGAGGGGATTTGGGTGGCGCCATCTAGTGGCAGAAGCCTCATTTAGCCATTCAAAAACACTTGTAAATGATTTGAACCATGGGAAACCATCAATGCAAAGGTTATAATCAGGGAGACAGGAAAGGTTCTTATTTTTAGTGAACAGAATAGAATTCGTAGCAATGTGTTTAAGCTGGACAAGTTTAGGGGGGTAGGAAAGAGATCGGTAGAAATCGGTTTACAAATCGAATGATAGATGAATGGAATAGGCTCACTAGTCATGTGATTAGAGTGTCCTCCCAGCAGAGTTTTAAGAATAGATTGAATAAATCTATGGATGAGGATACTAAGTGGGACTGAGGAAAGGGAAGATAGATGAAGTGAAAATATGTGGATGATATAAAGCCCCCGATCCTCCTGCAGCATGGTTTCCATGCTATACCTGCCACCCCATCCTCCTCCTTGCCTGGGGAAGGAGGAGGCAGCTCGGAACACGCGAGATAGGAGGAGGTTATTTATATGGGAAATTGACAGGTTATTTAACTAAGGAAATTAGCGATTAGCAGTTAATACCCAGAAGTGATGAATCTTAAATGGGAAGAAACCGACGAGAATAACTGAGAATAAAGTAACAAGAAGGAAAGTCCCTCCGATGACCTGCGGCGTTTTGTGATAAGATGATAAATGGTTATTGCATTGATGGTTTCCCATGGTTCAAATCGCTTACAAGTGCCTTTGAGTGGCTAAATGAGGCTTCTGCCACTAGATGGCGCCACCCAGCGCCAAATCCAATGGAAGATTTGAAATCTCCAGGGGGAATAACCCTAGGTCCCACGGTCATATGGGTCATTTCATGGCTCCAAATGGGTACAATTGAACTACACTCCTTTTTTTTAAAAAAAAGGAGACGCCTAGACCTGGCGCTTTGCCGCAGGTAAAATCAGGCAAATCAATGCTTCGTGGGATACATATCGAGTAAAAAAGCAAATTCACTACTTCACACAGAAAAACACTATGTTTAAATGGCACCTCAAACTTCACTAGAGAAATATTCACCGGTAACAGATCACAAAAAAGAGCAAGACAAAAACAAACAGGCAAGCACAGCTTCCCAGGCACGCAGAGTAATAAACTAATTAGAAAACATATGCATAAATAGTATTAAAAATACCGCTAAAGAACAGTCAATAATCAAGAATTATGAGAGAAACTTTGAAGGAAAAAAAAGCTTTCGTTTTCATTTTTGTCTTCAATCTTCTTGTCTGGCATGAGTATAAATGTTGCTTCCATGTCATAATATATACCAGGTGTCCCCTCAAAATGTATACACACTTTAAATAATTATAATTGTAAATTTTGAAAATGAGATGTATTTAAAAAAAACACCTACTTTACAATTATTTAAAGTGTGTATAAATTTTGGGGGGACACCCTATATGTCATGTGTGTATACAAGAGAGGAATCATGCTTACACCGATCTGAAATTATTATAATTAGTTACTTTAACAAGGAAGACCTCATACATCATTTGACGTTATCGGCTAGAAGCAAGGAATTAAGTGAGAAGTGATAAAAATAGCAAAACACGAAATCAGATGTAGGAAGTCAAAATTAGGCCTAGTTTTCCTCCATGCCGTTACTAACGGTACTCAACGAATGGTTAATATAACAGGACCTACAAAGAGACGTAAAGAAGCCTTCAGAACTATTTGTGCAAAGAACCACAGTATGCCAGGTTAATATCATGACCATTAATTTAACAAAAAACATGGCCTACCCATTAGGAAACGAAATCCATAGATATGAGCGCTCACATTGATTAAAACTAATTATAAGCAACCTAGCGTCATAATTTTGTTAAAAGATTAGTCGCTGTAAAAAAATCCCGACTAAATTAATCAGTGGCTTAGCATGTTTTTTAAGAAAGAGATTTCCTCAAGAAAAAAAAACTAAAGAGGGAAAAATACTGCAATAAAATTGTGGAATCTGTTACATAATTCTAAATCCGAAGGTTACACAGCTTCATGACATTTTGCCAAGCGTAGGCCATGGCCGTTAAGGCACATTTACCGTCGAACAATATTCAACTTTTCTGCTCTCTGAATGCCTAACATGTTTGGAAGATCATTTAAACATGTGAAGCATTTTATTAGATTCTATTAATAACATGTGAATTAATGTAATAAGAAAGATCTGTTAATACCATAGTAGGGGTTGTATTTTACATTTTGGGTGAAGCACTTTCCATTTCACTTATTTCTGTTGAAGAAAACTGAACTTTAAAGGTAATCCTTTTTATTTTAGTAATAATTTTAAAATAATTTTTATTACCTTGAATTTTACCTTTAGGCGCTTCTGCTCCAATTGGCTTTGCTTCATGACCACCTGCCCTATGATCGGAGCCTTCCCGTAGTCCCCTCCCCCTTTCATTATTAGAGGTCAATGACAGTAGTTTTTATATTGGAATTGATTAATGATGCTGCTATATATTGGGAATAACATTGACTTGTTTCCAGGGATATTTTGCTCATCAGCATCAATATTAATAATACCCATCCTGTCTATATGTCTCATGGCTGTCGAGTTGATTCATTAGTGGCCGATTTCAAGTCTTTTACCCGTTCTTCTTTCCTCCCGCTCTTTTAGTTTATAGGTATATCTGTACTTAAAATAGTCAAATAGTTTGTTGAAAGAATCACAATATTCTATAAAATCTCTGATATTGCATAGCAATACATTAAACATCCTGACACCAAAACAGGTGAATCATACTGTTGATTTTTTAACTTTACACAATTTGAATTCAGTAATTAAAAATTTGTGGCACATTTTCCCTTATAAATTACATAATATATTGGCACAATTTATACACACACAAAAGTGACTATGGAGAGTTTATAATATCTTTGAATTGAATATAGTTGTAAAGAGAGTCTTACCTCCCAATTTATCATAATAATGGAAAACAAAACATCGATGGATGTAAATGTTCTCTGAATGATAACTTGTATTGGCCTGGATTTTATGCAGTTATCATAATTAAACATAGTCCTGATGCGGTTGTACTAGAAACCTGAACAGCCTTATATTGGTTTAGGGTCTATAGATTTAAGTTTTCTTAAGATGTAACCTGAAATTTGCTGACATTTCCTTACTATATTAACAATGTTTTATTTTTTATGCAAGACCTTTAAAAATATGTTACACCTAGCTAGGTCTTTGACACTTTCATTTTTACCCATGTTTGGCTTGAGGTCTTCTCTATTACCGAATTTAATGAGTTAAACTTACCTTTATTTAATCTAAGCTTATTCAAGACAGTCCATATATATGGTATATTCAGATCTTTCGCGAATAATTTAGTATAATTTAGGTATGATATAGTTTTCAAGAGTCGAATGTCGTCAGCATTATCATAAACAGTAAAGGACCAAGGACAGTCCCTTGTAAAATGTTCGTTTGAACTTGAATTAGATGTGATGTCCAGCCTTGGACAATGGTTCTTTGGTAGCGATTCGTAAGAAATTCCTGCAGCCAATTTAATAATTTACCATTAAATTTATGTTTTATTTATGAACATTTGTTAGTAGACGGTATTAAAGGCTTTCTAAAAATAATGGTAAACATCTAGATTTTTCCATGTATGACTGAATTTAGAATGTTATTGTAAAATTCAATGAACTCAGTTGAACAGAACTTATTTTAGGGTAAGACATTTTGGAAGCTATAAAGATTGCTTTCAAGGTAATTAACGATTTTATTCTTTATTATCTTTCTCAAAATTTTTCTCACACGAGATATTAGGCATATCAGTCAATAATTTTCTGCAAAATATTATTATTCTGATATTATAACAAATTAAGGTATTTCTAATGCGATATGAAAGGAAATCAATAGTAAATAAGACAGTTCAAATATTTCGATAACACAGCATTTCATTATCTGATCAGATATTATTAAAAAATGACAAAAAAAGATTGAATATAGATTAGTAGTGACGGATATTTCACAGTATGTACAACAGGAAGACGTAAAAAGTTAGCTAAAACAAGTTTTCTTTGAAGGTTAAAATGATTGTGGACTGAGATCGGTATTAAAAATGCCACTCCAAAAGTTCTGGGCACCAAAACGAATCCTTGTAGGACGCCATCGAATGGAACCTTTCTACCTTTTAATTGATAACTATTCATTGAGGCATTTTGGAGTCCTAGGGTCGCATGAGCTTCTGTTCTTCATTAAGATTAGAGAAATCGAAGATTTTTTGAAGCAGTTGAACGGATAACATCATAAAACTACGGATAATTTGTTTTCGGCTCGGTGAGTTATGTTAGGCTGATTTCTATATATAAACTTGTTTTAACTAGTTAAATAAATCCACTGAAATTTATTCCCAGTTAAAACTCAGTATTTTTCAATCGCTTATATCAGTACAGCGATCTTCTTTCAATACATAGGTGAAAAAATTAATTGTGTTAAAGAATTTTTATTTCCATTGAGAAGTACAATTTTATCATCGTCATTCTTACGTTCATGATCGTCCCGCAAAAGAAATACCATAATCACCCTCGCCCGCTTCATTATACCCTATTGAACACAAAGTTACCCCGCCCCCCCTGCCAATAAATAGCGATAGGATGACACGTACTGTAGCATCTCTTCTAGTCACGGTCCATCCCGTTTTCTGTTTCTTGCAGTTTGTTGGATTGGTAAGTTAAAATATCAATGTTGTAGCAAACACAATTCACTGAAGCATGAATCAGGGCTCTCCCCTGCTCAAATTCTTCATCGCAATCCCTTACGCATCCCAGGGTGATCTGTGACGGCAACCTGTCGCAACATAATCTATACAACATCACCAAGAGGCAATGATCTCTCTTACACCCCTGATTTCCTGGATCAATGTCTTCACAGGAGACGTTCATTCCATGGGACCCGGAGAATTGCAGACATGCCTTCTCAAAAGATTGGTAAGTACGCCGCACTTTTCCAACTCCATACTCAACCCACGTGACAAATATATTCTAAAATCTACTGCTGACGGGCCAGCTCTCATATTACTATCGATAATTAATACAGTTGAGAAATGTTAAGTGTCTCTTTTCCCAATAAAGTAGCTTGTTGCAGGAATGCTTCTTATTTAACTTGAGTCAAACAATGGATTCAACGATTGTTAGCAGAATGCTGAAGAAAACCTTCTGAATACGAAATAAAAGTGAAACCCAGCCCTTTAATCACCCTCTGCAGAGTGGTGACAGCTCAATACAAAGTGGTAACTCACTCTCAATTTATACTTGTTAGCAAAGAGTTGAATTTTAGCGAAGTGGAAATTTGTGAATGATATCTAGCCCGAGTATCTAAAATATGAGTGTTGGGGCTGTGACACTATCTTCTTACAATCAGCAAGGGCAGTTTTAGCAACAGGCCAAGTACGCCATGACCTAAGACCCCGTGCCTGGGAGGACCCACGCCCTCACATATAACGTTGAATTCACTATAAATAATACGAGTGATCAATTAGTTGGAGTGGAATGCACTGTGAGTGTGTAACACACTAAACACAGTATGAATAACAGCTTCATAATCCAACAAATGTAAATGTTATTATGGGCGAAACAACAACCTTGATAGACATCGTTTTCGTTACATCATCAGATTTCGTGGTCTATTTCGGTGTTTAATTATTTTTAATGAGTTGTGGAATTCATCCATTGTTGTGGATTTGCAAAAGAAGAGCAGGAATTGTTTACATTGTGAAAAATTAAAATTGAAACGTTTTTAATGTTATTTTCTTAACAAATATTAACCATTTATATATATTTATCAATTTTTATAAATATTGTTTATTATAAAATGTATTTTGCCGTATACTAAATTCTAATATCCGTGGACTTCATAAGAATTTCAAAGATCTTAAGATAGCTGCTACCAACCATGACATAATTTTCTGTTCTGAAACTAGTTTCCAACCATAGAAATACTTCAGAGTTGCTTATACCAAATTTTAATAACCCACCCTTATACGAGGGGACTCTTTTCCTCGAGCTCATGGTATGTGTGTTTGCATTAGATCTGGTTATAGTGCACAATACTTAACCAGATTTTGCTGTCACTGCCATGAGATGCAACTTGTAAAAGTCTCTAGCAAATATCATAACTATTACATTTTGGGACTTTATAGAACCCTAATGCCAATAACAACTCGTATGACTGCCTGCTTACTACCATGGCCTCAATACAGTCTGTTAATGTAAAGGCATCCTTCATTTTTGTTGGAGACTTAAACGCTTATCATCAAGATTGGTTGGGTTCTGTATCACCAACCAATCGAAATGGTCCTGCAGCTCTGGATTTCTCTAACTTGTCTGGTTTTGAATAGCTGATTTAAGGTCCTACACACAATTCTGGGAACTGCCTGGACATTGCCTTGACTGACCTACCAGGAGTTGTCGAGGCTTCTGTTCTCGCTCCCTTAGGTAGCTCTGATCATAATTCCCTCCCTTGCAAAATTCGTCTTCAATTCACTGTTCCTGACATAACCATCTCCCGTCAGGTATATCTCAAATCTAGAGTCAATTGGAACAATGTATGCATGGAAGTTGACCGTATTCAGTGGAATACTATTTTAAATTCTAATGACCTAGTATTAGCTCTGAATACTTTTATTCTTAATATTCTACATTGATGGGTTCCATACAAAATAATTAAATCTCGTGTCAAAGATAAAGCTTGGTTTAACGATGATTGCAAGCGTGCCTTTGATGACAAACAGGCTGCAATAGAAGCCAGTTGCTTTGGGATAATTATGTTGCTCTTAGAGCTGAGGCTCAGAGGATTTATAATGCTGCTGAAGCTGCATATAATTCTCATTTACAGGATGTCTTGCTGGAGCTACTCAGCCTCACAAATGGTGGGGGTCTCTTAAATCTTCATTGTTTGGTGTGGACTCGAATATGCTTCGACTACGTCTACCTGATGGTTCCATGTCTTTTAAGCCCTTAAATAAAGCTAATTTGCTCTCTAATACCTTTATAAACAGACAGAGAGATCAGGAATTGTCGCTTCCCTTGACTTGTTTCTATTTCCTAAGTTAAAATCAGTTGCCTTTAAATCAACTGAGCTTAAAAAGTATCTTCTTGATCTACAGTAGAGACTTATGGTGGGACGGACCCAGATGGCATTTTTCGCCCTCTTCTTCAAGAAGATCGCCCCCTTTTGGCACCTAAACTGGCTGTTGTTTTTAGGTTGCTTCTGAAGACCGGTTCTTTTCCTTCTTGTTGGCATAAAGCCAACATTAATACCATTCCAAAGGGAGCATCGGCTTCAACTTTATCATTTGAATACAGTCCCATTCCAATCATACCTATCTTATCTAAGATCTTTGAGAGGCTCATTGCTAAACGATTGACCCTATATTGTGACAAAATCGGTGTGATTTCTGATTCACAATTTGGGTTCCGCAAGAGTTTGGGAACTTGCGATGCACTCCTAACACTGACCCATGACCTTGAGTCAACCTTTGAACCATGGGCATGAGTCGCATGTTGTAGCTCTTGATTTCAGCTCAGCATTCGACATTGTTAATCATAAGGCTCTAATTTATAAACTGCAACTTTATAGTATTGGTGGAAGCCTTCTTAATATTTTTAAGAATTTATTGACAATTAGATCCCATCGTATTTCTGTTTATGGGACCTATTCTGCTTCTTGGTCCCTTATTTTTATAATTTTCACCTCTGACTTGGGCATTAATCTTGGAAATAAATTGATATCGTATGCCGATGACACAACTTTGAACTCCTCATTTCGGTCTCCATGTAACAGAGGAGAAGTTGCAGCATCTCTAAATAGGGATTTAGCCAAGATTACCTCTTGGTGTCAACTTTGGGGCATGAAGCTTAATGCTAATAAGACGTATTTATTACCATTAGTAGATCACATTCACTGGACCCAGCTCATCCCAGTTTGTACATATCAGGTGAACTTATTGAGGAAGTGGATGATTTACGTCTTCTTGGAGTAATTCTTGACTCGAAGCTAACTTTTGAGAAGCACATTCGTTTCTTGTCCTCCTCAATTTCACAGAAGACTGCATTACTTCGTAAGTGTTACAAAACTTTTGCTTCTGACTCTACAGTTATTAAGCCTTTTTATGCCTTCATTTTGCCTTATTTTGAGTATTGTGCTCCTGTTTGGATGTCTGCCGCTAATTGCAATTTAAAGTTGTTAGATAGAGCGTTGAATTCAATTAAGTTTATATCACTAGCTCTGTCCCTTGATTTGGATTATCGGCGTCAGGTTGGTGCCCTTAGCATTTTTCTCAAAGTATTTAATACTATTCAGCATCCGTTGCACGCAGCTCTGCCTGATTCTTTTAATCCAGTTCACGCGACAAGGTTTGCTCTTAATCTTAATGACTTGGCTATTAATTTTATGAATGTTAGTACGACACAGTTTTCACGGTGTTTTATACCATCGTTAATTAAAACGTGGAATGCTTTACCCAACGAGACTGTACACTCAAGGGATATTTCTCCATTTAATTCCTGTGTGAATGCATTTTAGAAACAGTAGCTTTTTCTCATCTTTTAATATTTCTTATTCATCTGGCCTTACTATTAGCCCTTCACTTTCTTCATGACTGCCTTTGCCTCTTTTCAGTACCATGGCATTTTGTGCGGAATCAATTTAGCAGTTGTTTTTGCACCCTGGGGGGGGGGGGGAAGCCTTGATAGCTCTCAGAAAAATAATAATAATATATGCTATGGGGGAAACAACAACCTTGATAGACATCGTTTTCGTTACATCATCAGATTTAGTGGTCTATTTCATGTTGAATTATTTTTAATGAGTTGTGGAATTCATCCATTGTTGTGGATTTGCAAAAGAATAGCAGGAATTGTTTACATTGGGAAAAATTAAAATTTAAACGTTTTTAATTTCATTTTCTTAACAAATATTAGCCATTTATTTATATTTATCAATAAATATTGTTTATTATAAAATATATATATATATATATATATATATATATATATATATATATATATATATATATATATATATATATATATATATGTGATGAAAATTAATGCAATATCGCAAGAAAAGATGAGGAATTAAACCACATTCTCCGAAGACAATTTAATTCAGAACAGTTTCAGTGTATCTCACATCCTTTTTCAACTGACACTGGGCAGAAAATATGAGAAAAGCATAACACAAGATCCCCTCTTTTTCCCCCCAATCCCCTATTTGTGGCTAATCTGAGGGATGGGGGAGTAAGGCCTAAACATCTTGAAGGGCTGACATTTTACTATTTTATTTATTTGCGATCTTATTACAGGATTAAAAGAAAATTGACCCTCAGATAGATTTAAATTAGAAACTGAGGATATCAAGCTCGATTCTACGATTCTTCTCTTAACATAGTTGGCCGATTTAAATAACATTTTACTTCCATTGAAATCGATCGTATGATTCTTGTCTCTAACATGGCAAAATATTCCACTACTTTCACTGCCCACTCTAATATCTCTTTTGTGTTCGTACAATCTCTTGTCTAGATTTCTCCCCGTTTTCCCTATATAAACTTTATGGCAATCGTTGCATGGTACTGCATATACTCCTATGTTATGATGTTCTTTGGGTTTCGTGGCCATCATCAATTGGTTTGAGGAATTATTATATTTAAAGGCTAGATTAATACCCGCTTTTCCAAATATGTCCTTTAAACTATTTAATTTATTATTAAATGGCAATGTTATACATTTGTTAAAGTCGTTAGTGCGGGAAGGCTTATTACCATAGAATGTTTTCCTAGCTGCAAAATGGGCAGACGATATGAACCAATCGGGTAATACAAATTAGAAAAAATGGGCCTGATAATGACAATTTCTTCATATATATATATATATATATATATATATATATATATATATATATATATATATATATATATATATATATATATATATATATATATATGTGTGTGTGTGTGTGTGTGTGTGTGTGTGTAAAACTCACAAAGTATCGCGTGAGTAAGCAATAAATACAACAAAGCCCACAGGGGAAATTAATACGAGGATTTCAACTACTTTCGAACATTATTATCTCCTCTGTATCATCCTTATAAATATTATAATTTTCAATACTTCTGTTATTCCTTAATAAAGAACTCGAAATAAAGTTCGAAAGTACTTGGAATCCTTGCATTAATTTTCCCTGTGGGCTTTGTTGTATATATATATATATATATATATATATATATATTAGGAATTATACTTTATATTTGAATAGATAATTATAGTTTTTGGTATCCAACAGACCCTCTGAAATATTGCCCATATAATTGGGGTAAGTTTTTTAAGTCCATCTTTTATTATTTCAAAAGATTAACAATTAATTATTTATCTCTATTCTAATATCTTCTATTTGGTATTTGCATATTGAATGTTTTCATTTATTTTGATAAGAGGAAATAATCCAAATCTTTACTATTTTTTATTACTATTATCTTCATTTCAACTACTACTACTTCTACTTTAATTGCTACTTTTACTAACACTATTGCTATTGTTTTACTGTAATAATTATTTATATACTCGTATTTATTATTATTATTATTATTATTATGCTCATGGTGTGTATAATGAAGTTTCAGCCTGTGTGTTTTTATTTGTGAAAGAATTTTATTTCCTATAAAAATTTCATTATCAAATGGGTTCGAGTGTTCTTAATAATCATATTTTCAAAAGTAATTGGTAAAATCTGATTTTGCAACCTGATTTTTATTCCTAGCAGTTTATCCTTGTTGGGGAATTGACCCTCTCCCTCCTCTCTCAGTTGAGACACTGGACGCTGACTGCAAAACTTCCGGGCCGTGTAGGCGCCTTGGGTCAATCTCGTAACCACAGCCCCTCGCCCCTCGTCCCTATGAAAAGCAGAACGGTTAAAACTGCAAGATGTCCTCTACGAGTGTGTATTCAATTTCACCTCAAGTGCGAAGTTGGAGACGCGTTTCTCTCAAGCTCGAAGACCCAGCAGGACCTGAGGTAAGACTTCCTGAGAAAAACCGTTGGAGTAAGAACCCTCGTGTGGGCAGTCCACACGCCACCACGCTCCTACCCTTACCCCAGTGGGGTGACGGTATATATACCGAAAACTTGGAAAAAACCGAACTTTAAGTTAACTTGTCCAAGTTCAACTTAGTCTCGTCAGAGGACCCCCCCACCTATCCTGGAGTACCACAAAGCACCGAGATAGTCCTCGCCCTTGAGGAATTCCGAAACGAAGAAGAAAAAGCTCCTCCTCGATCCCGTTCCCCCGTGCTCACATCGAACGGCAAGTTAACTTGGTTTAAGAACTAAGTTCAACTTACTCTCTTCAGAGAGACCCCTCATATCCTAGTACATCCTAAAGCACAGGGATAGTCCTCGCCCTTGAAGAAGACCCCCCGAGTCATGTGTGGCTCCCCAGCTGCCACATTCGCTAAAGTCCTTTGTGGCTTTCAAGTTATTCGCCCGCGACCTCCCTTTGGCCGGTCGGCCCACGGCTTGGAGACAATAACATTCCCGAGGTAAAGTAGCTCATAGAGTTCAAGGTCAGACTCAAACCCGTTCCAAGGGGTATCAACAAAGGTAGTTGTGGCCGGTAAAGGCCGTTAGCGTTTGTTTTTTTAAATTGAAGTGAGTGGTGGGTCAACCATCACTATAATGTCAAGTAGGTCAAGTTAGAAAGCCTTACTTAGAAATTATTGAAGTCCTTACTGTGTATTTAGTTCGTAATATTTCTGTGGTTCAGGTTTATTTTGTTTTTGTGTTTAATTAAAGTTTAGTTTGTTTTAACATTTTCTTTTTATTCTATCCTCGAATCGCTACGTATGGCATAAAGAACCCTTAAGGTTTAAAGAAGTCAATAATCAATATAATAATAATCAAACATATATAGCACTCTTAGATAGGTATAACGTTAGTCAAGGAGTCGTTTTTTTGTAGTACGTAAACAACCAATACGTATCAACTCCATCCATCACTCGGTCCTTCCTATACCACGACAATCCCTTATCTATGTAGTGCATTCAAACATAAGATGTCTTACAGAGATGAAAGTGTGACACACCTGGCATTTCAATCTTAAAGTATTAGTGAATTAGTGCCCTTGAGTTTGATTGGTCACCCCTAATCTAATTCTAGCAAGGGTCACTTGATTCCTTCTGGTTGTCTCATATAAATGTTTCCGTCTTCCTAAGTGAGGCTTTATTATTGGTAGATCCCGATTTTTCTTAGACCACTCTTCTTGCCATAAGTTAAATATATTTTTTGCATTTATTGTAGATTTCATCTGGTGAATATTTGATTTCTAGCTTAAATCCTGTTATTGTTGCTTATTTAGCCAATTTAGTGTTAGTTTTATTATAATTTTAGTTTTAGTGAAGCTTGATGGACTATTTCCTTATTTAATGAGGAATACTGAATATATATATATAAATATATATATATATATATATATATATATATATATATATATATATATATATATATATATATATATATATATATGTGTGTGTGTGTGTGTGTGTGTAAAACTCACAAAGTATAGTGTGAGTAAGCAATAAATGCAACAAAGCCCACAGGAAAAATTAATACGAGGATTCCAAGTACTTTCGAACTTTATTTCGATTTCTTTATCAAGGAATATCAGAAGTATTGAAAATTGCAATATTTATAAGGATGATACAGAGGAGAGGGAACGCCCACAAAAAAAGCAAACAACCAATCAACAAAATGAATTAATATGAAATGGAAACCTTAAGAGGAGCGAAAATAAATACCAAATCAGGTAAATTCAAAAGACTAAAGGTTGACAAGAGGATTAAAATACCGACTAGGCAATTAAGGAGGGAGAAAAACCTTAACGAGAGATTAACCTCAGAGGTCAGGATCTAAAAACCAAGGTAGAATAAGTACAAATGTTCCAAAGACTTGACTCAAATGGAAATAAATACAGACACAAACAGAAGTCTACATAGATGCACACAAAATAAAATTAAATTGTTTTTTAAGATAAATATAAATATTTCGTCTCAAATTAAAAGTTTCGACAGTGTTTTGTGAATATGATTTAAAAAATAACCATCGAGTTTATATAAGCCAGGACTTAAATTAAAATTTGGGAATTTACTAATAAAGGGCGATTCAATGATATTTCGTGAAATTGTATCGTTATTATGACAGATGATTTTAGCAGAATTCCAATCAATATTGTGATTAAGCTATGACATAATGAACATAAAATGAGCTGCTTTCTTCGCCACGACGGACCCTTATATTTATGCTGAGAAATTCGTTCTTTTAAACATTTACCTGATTGGCCAAAGTAATATTTAGAGCAATCGATGCACTTTAAGCAATATACATTATCAATCGGGGAAGGGGCCTCCTTGACTAATAGTTTAAAGATAGTATTATTATTGTTAAATACTACACAAATGCCTAGAAATTTTAAAATATGAGGGAGAGAAGCAAAGGATGAATTAAAAGGAAGTGCACGAGTATTATTGTTATTAAAAGGCGCGCGAGCTTCAAAACTATAAAAATAACAAGAATACTCTTGTACTTCCTTTTAATTCATCCTTTGCTTCTCTCCCTCATATTTTATAATCTCTAGGCAAAACTCACTCATTGCATCAATTTTATTTTCATTATTATTATTTTGTATTGTTTAGCTTAAAAAAACAAATATGTAATATTTAATTGTGAAATAGTCATTTGGCTAATTATTTATCAATGATTTGGATATTGTTTAAAATCGTGTATCAGTTATACACAGCTTGGATTTGTTGTTTATTATCATACGTACCCGGTGTTACCCGGGGAGAAAAAAGTGTTGTCGCAAATAAATACAGAAGCATAGCGTGTGAAATTATTATATTGTGTCACAAAAATATCTTTACTTGTTGATTATTATTATTTGTGGTATGAATGCAGAAACAGGAAAATTGCGCACTCTCCCTATCATATAATATCATATAACATCATATAATATCATATGTATAATATATTTACAGTAAGTAAAATGAGTAAATGTTTCACATCGTGCGCCTGGCAGTTTACGCGCATGAGCGAATGATCGTCAGTTATGAGCGACCAGCGTTGTGGCCGCAGAAAAATAGAATCTTGATACAAGATAAAATATAGCATAAAGTTAGAATGTGTAGAGAAGAATAGGATAGATAGAGACCATTGTGTAAAACGTGTGTGTGTGTGTTGATGGGATGGTAGTGAATGCTGGATGATGCATAAAGATAATGTTGCGAGGATAAGAATGATCTGTGCCAGGTTGCCTTGCTAACGCTTTCCTTTTTGTTTTTTATTTTGCCTTCTGATGCGATGTGTGTTATGATTTAGTAGCATTTGAGCCTTTGTTTTCATTTGCTCAATTGAGCATCTCTCTCTTTTTTCTTTTATTATTATTATTTGTTTTGATTGTTTTCTAAGCTTATTTTACTTGTTTGCAGTGGGCCCTTCCCCCCCTCCTTCTTCTATTAATATATTTTTCTTATATTCTACATCGGGTTTCTCATATGAGATTGCCTAGTAGGTAGTCAATTTCGATCTGTCTTCTTTAGATTCTACATCGGGTTTCTCATTTGATTGTCTATTAGGTAGTCAATTTCGGTTTATCTTCTGTAGGTGTGGTTATATATATTTTGGTAATTTGGTCTTCGTTCTATAAATGTCTTTATTTATAGATCGGAATGATGTCCGTTAATGTTCTTTTTAAACTTACGTCGAATCTCCGTTTGTATCGAGTTCGGTGAATCTCGTTATCCGGCACGGTGAGTCGGTTTATTTCGTTTTGTGCTGCTATTATTTTTATATTTCCTCATATCTTTTTTGCACGGTTTTGTAAGACTATGTTTAGAAGTTTTATTTCAGTTCTTGTGTGGAGTACTTCTTATGGTATATAGTCCTGTTTTCTCGAGTTCGTGGTAAATCTTATCGCCTTGTTTTGTACTCGTTGGATTTTTATTATCTGTGAGTTGCTTAGCGTATTTAGCGTTATTGTCGGGTACAAGAGCTTTGGAGGGACTAAGGTCAAATATAGTTTGCTTTTGTTTATGGTTGCAAGATTACGAAATCTGTACAGCGCTGACAAGGTTATTTTTGCCTCGGTGTTTTTTTTGGTGATAGATGGGAGGTATACCCAGTTGGCGTCAGTTTTAGACCGAGGACACGTCCTTCTGTGGAGTATGGGTATGCCTCTCCATCTACTCGTACAGCGGCTGTTTCCCTTCTGTTTATTGCTATAAGTTTGAACTCGTCTTTGTTGGTTTTTATTTTGTTCCTTTTCTCGTAGTCGTCCAATCTTTTTATTTCCGTTGCTGTTCTTTGGGCAATATCTCTGGGATTCTGCCTTTCGCTGAGGATTATATTTGTGATGTCATCCGCTAATTGGATGTACATCGCGCTTTCCTCGGTTGTAAGTGGAAGGTTCCTTGTGTATGCTGTATATAACGTTGTGGAGAGACATCCTTCCTGGGGAACACCTGTTTGTAAGGCGAATGGGACAACTGTTTGGCCGTTTATATAGAGTGCGGCATTTCGTTCATCCAGGTAGTTGCATAACATTTTTCACAGGTTTATCTCCAAATCAAGGCTACAGATTTTGTCTTTTAAACCGGGCAACCACACCTTGTCGAGGGCTTTAGCAACATCGTGGAGTATTAGATCTACTCTGTTGCCTCGCGCTGTTTCCGTAGCGACTTTCTCTGTTCTGATCGTAAGCACGATGTCCGTTCCTCGCTTGCTCCTGAACCCGTGTTGTTGTGGGTTGTAGAAGTCGTTATGATTAAGGTGTTTGATTAACCTTTCATTTAAGAGCTTTTCAAAGAGTTTGCCTAGAAACTCCAGTAGCGAGATCGGGCGGGAGCCTTAGCCTTCGACTTGATGTTTCGGTAGGAAGATCATCTTCGCCGTTTTAAATGCTTGGGGAAAGTACCCAATATTAAGGCAGGCATTGAAGAGCCTCACTACTGACCTATGTATGTTTTTCGGAGCATTAATTAGGTGTGCCTTTGTTATGCCACTTTGACCTTGTGCATTTTGCTTGAAAGATTTTATTGCTGATAAGTATTCACCCATTGTAAAGGGCCTCCCTTTCCCCCGGGGGCTGTCTCTTTCTTCGTCGACGCTTCTGAATGGTATTAGACGTTCTTGTTGAACTACTAAGGTTCGTAAGATATCTTCCTCGTAATTCATGTCGTAATCTTGGTTTTACTCAGGTAATATGGAAAATATTTTTTTCCAGTGCCTTTGGAAGTGCTCTTGGAGTTCTTCTTGATGTTGCACTTCCTGTCCTTGTATTTTCAGTTATATTCTCTCAACTGGTTGTGATCCTCGTAGTTTCCTGCACTCTCTCCAGAATTTCCTCAGATCTCCTTCTATATCCATTTTGCCTATTATATTGTCCTGTCTGATAGATAAAGATATGTAGAATTAATATCTATCGATTATAATCTAAAACATAGTAACTGAGTTGCTTTCAACTACTTGCGCCCCAAGTTATTTCATAGAGAAGTAACTTATAACGAGAAAAATTATGTGCTATCTCTCGTTAACAAGTTTGAGTTCATTATTTCTAGTTGCTTCTCGATTACCTGACTTAGAAGCAACTTATACGGTATATTAATTAGTAAAGTCGTTTGTATTTTTAAAGAATTCCGTTAGTGTTTGTGCAAACGACGATTTCCCCGGAGGGAGCAGATTAAGATATCTCAGCCTGGCTTCAGGGATTGATTGTGTCGCTGTACACTGAAGACGCTCTAGGATTACTGTGTTCTTTTGCATATAAAGAGACGAAAATTGAACTGCCTACTCTAAAGGACGTCTGAGAAGCGCCTTAGATAATAGAAGAATATTTTGTTTCAAATGTAAAACCTTTAACTATGTATACCCGAATTTTGTTTCCTTTTTTGCTTTTGGTTAGATTTTAATTTGGTCGATTGAAATTAACGCACCCAAATTCTTTTTAATATTTACATTATCACCTAAATTTGCTTGAGGATTGGCGATCTAAGTGCATTACTTTACACTTCTACGTTAAATATCATCTGCAACGTTTCAGCTCATTACATACTCTGTCCAAATCGCCTTGTAAATGTTTAAAGTTCCATTGACGTTGTGCTCAATTACTCATTTTTTGCATTATCCTCACACTTTAAAATTTTGAATCATGAAATATTGACAAGATCATTAACCTTGAAAATAAAAAACAATGGTCCAAGAAGATATCCCAGAGGGAGGCCGGTAGGCGACTGATACCCAGCTGAGACAAAACCATTAATCACCACTCTTGCCTGCAGTCGGTTAGCTTGTTTTCAAGCCACTCAAATAAATTGGCAAAACGCCACTAAATCATGAGATTTTAACTGCATCAAAAGAAGTGATCACTATCCACCTCCTTCCAACCGTTAGAACATATCAAGTGTAACCGAGCAAAAATTACTCATGTCTAGAATAGCAAAGCCAAATTAATCATGTTAAAAATAGCGAAGCAAAAGTTACTCATTTAAATAATAGCGAACCAAATTTACTTATGTCAAGAATAGCAAAACCAGAATTACTCATCTCAAGAATAGCAAACCTAAAATTACTCATGTCACGAAGAACGAACAAAAATTACTCAAGTGAAGAATAGCGAAGCCTAAATTACTCATGTTAAGAATAGTGAACCAAAAATTTATTTATGTCAAGAATAGTGAATTCATAATTACTCAATTCAAGAATAGAGAACTTAAAATTATGTTAAAAAGAGCGAACAAAAATTACTTGTCAAGAATAACGAAATCAAAATTGATCATGTAAAGAATAGTAACCTCCAAATTACTAGTGTTTAGAATAGGAACTCAAGTACTCATCTGAAGAAAAGCGAACTCAAATATACTCATGTCAAGATTATCTAAACATAATTACCCATGCCGAGAATAACAAACCGAAAATATTCATGTTAATATTAGCGGACCAAAAATCGCTCGTGTCAAGAATAGCCAATTCCAAATTACTCATGTCAAGAATAACGACCCCAACATTATTCATGTCAAAAAGAGTGCCCTCAAAATTTCTTATGCCAAAAATAGCGAACCCTAAATTACTCATCTCAATAATAGCAAACACAAAAATACTCATATCAAGATTGACGAACTCAAAATTACTCAGATTAAGAATAGCTAATGCCAAATTTTACATATCAAGAATAACGAACCGAAAATCACTTATGTTAAGAATAGCGAATTGCAAATTACTCATGGCAAAAATAGCTAACCCAAGTTTACTTACATATGTCAAGAATAGCAAGCACAAAATTACTCAAGTAAAGAAAATGAACTCAAAATTTCTCATGTTAAAAATACCGAAACTAAAGATACTCGTGTTATGAATATCAAAACCAAAGATACTCATGTTAAAAATATCGAACCCAAAATTTCTTATGTCAAGAATACCAAATCCAAAATTACTCATATGAAGAGTAGCGAATCAAAGATAACTAATGTCAAGAAGGGCAAACGAAAATACTCATGTCAAGAATAGCGAACCCAAAATTACTCATGTCAAGAATAGCTACCAAAAATTATTCAAATCAAGAAGACCAATCCCAAATTTACTTAACCCAAGAATAACGAACTCAAAATTAGTCATGTTAAGCATAACAAACCCCAAATTACTCAAGTCAAGAAGAGGGAACCAAAAATTACTGATGTCAAGAATAGTAAACTCAATATTACTTTGTCAAGAATCGCGAACCCAAAATTCCTCGTACCAAGAATAACAAACCCAAAATTACTCATATGGCGAAAAGCGATCCCAAAATAACTTATGTCACGAATAGCAAAACCAAAATTACTCATGTCCAGAATAGCAAACCCAAATTCCTCATATCAAGAATAGCTTACCCAAAATTTATTTATGTCAAGAATAGTGAATCACAAATACCTCAATTTAAGAAGAGCGAACCTAAATTTACTTATGTCAAGACGGAACAAACCCAAATTACTTATATCAAGAATAACGAACTCAAAATTATTAATGTCAAGAATAGCTACCAAAAAAATATTCTAACCAGGAAGACCAATCCCAAAATTACTTAACCCAGGAATTGCGAACCCAAAAATTACTCATCTCAGGAATACAAACACAAAAATATTCATATCAAGAATAGAAAACTAAAATTACTCAGATTAGGAATAGCTAATACAAAATTTTATATATCAAGAATAGCAAACCGAAGATTAATCATATCAAGAATAGCGAACTACAAATTATTATGGCAAGAATAGCGAACCTAAATTTACTCATGACATGAATAACAAACTCAAGTTGACTTTATCAAAAATAGCGATATTCAAGAAGAATATCGAAACTCTAATTTCTTATCTCAAGAATACCAAATCCCAAATTGCTTGTATCAAGAAAAGCAAACCCAAAATTCCTTATCTATATGAAGAATAGCGAATCGAAGATTACTGATGTCAAGAAGGTCGAACAAAAAATACTCATGACAATAATAGCGAACCCAAAATTACTTATGTCAAGAATAGCTACCAAAAAATTATTCAAATCAGGAAGACCAATCCCAAAATTACTTAACCCAGGAATAGCTAACCCCAAATTAGTAATGTAAAGAAAAGTAAACCCCCAAACACTCAGGTCAAGAATAGGAAACGCACAATTACTCATGTCAAGAATAGCGAAAGCCAAATTACTTATGTCAAGAATTGCGAAACCAGAATTATTCATGTTAAAAATACTGAACCGAAAATTACGTATGTCAACAATAGCGAAACCAAAATTACTTTGCCAAACCCAAAATTACTTATGTCAAGAATAGCGAATGCAAAAATAAAAGTTTGAAGAAGAGCAAACCCAAAATTATTCATATCAATAATAGCGAACCCAAGATTACTTATGTCCTGAATAGCGAACCCAAAATTACTCATGTCAAGAATAGCGAACCCTGAATTATTCATGTCCTGAATAGCGAACCCAAATTTCTTATGTCAAGAATAATTAAACCAAAAAGTACTCATGTCAAGAATGACAAACAATAAATTTCTCATGTCAAGAAAAACTAACCCTAAATTGCTTATATCAACAATAGCCAACCCAAAATTACTTATTTAAACAATAGCGAAACCAAAATTACTTTGTCAAAAAAGCAAACCCAAAATTACCTATCTTAAGAATAGCGGCCCCCAAATTATTCATTTCAATAATAGCGAAGACAAAATTAAATTACTTAATTGAAGAATAGCGAACTCAAAATTACTCAGCAATAGTGAAGGGAAGATTACTCAAGTCAATAATAGCGATCTCAAAATTACTCAAGAATAGCGTACTCAAAATACCATTTTTGAAGAATAGGGAATCCAAAATTACTAATGTCAAGAATAGCAAATCCAGAATTACTAATATCAAGAATAGCGAACTCAAGATTACTCATATCAAGAAAAGCTATCAAAATTATTCACCTCAAGGGTAGCGATCACAAAATTACTCATGTCAAGAATAGCGAACCCGAAGCAACTTATTTCATTAATAGATAACCTAAAATTATTCATGTCAAGAATATCGAACCTGAAATTATTCATGTCAAGACTAGCAAACCCAAATTTACCTATGTTAAGAAAAGCGAACCCTATTATGAATAGTGAACCGAAAATTTATTTATGTCAAGAGTAGTAAATCTAAAATTACTCAATTCGAGAATAATGAAAACAAAATTACTCATGTTAAGAATAGCGAACCCATAATTGCTTATGTCAAGAAGGCAAACTCAAAATCACTCATGCTAGGAATAGCTAACCCCAAAATAGTCGTTTTAAGAATTGAAAACAAAAATTACTCATGTCTAGAAAAGCGAACCAAGAATTATTAAGTCAGGAATAAGAAACTTAAATATACTCATCTCAAGATTATACAACCTAAAATTACCCATGTTAAGAATAGCGAACCCCAAATTACTCATGTCACTAACAGCGAACCCAAAATTACTAATGCATGAAAGGTGAACCAAAACTACTCATGTCAAGAATAGAGATCCTAAAATTATTTATATCAAGGATAGCTAACCCCAAATTCTCAGGTCAAGAATAAGAACTCAAAATGACTCATGTCAGGAATAACGAACCCTAAATTGCTTATGCCAAGAATTGCCAACCCAAATTAGTCATGCCAACAATAACGAAACCAAAATTACTCATATCAAGAATAGCGAGTTTAAATTATTCATTTCAATAATAGCGAAGACAAAACTACCCAAGTCAAGAATAACAACTCAAAACTACTTAAGAATAGCGAACCCAATATTACTTATGTCAAGAATAGCCAACCGAAATTTACCTTTATCAAGAATAGTGAATCCAAAATTAATAGGGTAAAGAATAGCAAACCCAACATTCTCATATCAAGAATAGCGAATCTAAGATTACTCATGGCAAGACGAGCAACCCCCCAATGATTCATTTCAGGATAGTGAACCCCAAATTACTCAGGTAAAGAATAGCGAACACAAAAATACTCATCTCAAGAATAAAAAACTAAAAATTTCTTATGTCGAAAACAGCGAAAACAAAATTACTCATGTTAATAATAGCGAACCGGAAATTACATGTCAAGAATAGAGAATCCAAAATTTGAAGTGTCAGGAATAGCAAACGCAAAATTAGTCATATCAAGAAAAGCAAACCCAAGATTACTCATGTCATGAAAAGTGAGCCTAAAATTTCTCATGTCAACAATAGCGAACCTGCAATTACTCATGTCATGAATAACGACCCCAAAATTACTCGTGTCAAGAATAGCAAGCCAAAAAATTACTCATGTCTAGAATAGCGAACCAAATATTACTCATATCAAGAATAGCCAACTTAAATATACTTATGTCAAGATTATCCAACAACAAATTATCCATGTCAAGAATAGTGAACGCCAAAATATACATGTTAATATTTGCAAACCAAAATCACTCGTCTCATAGCGGACACAGGCTTGCTTGTTCATGTTAAGAAGAGCTAACCAAAAATTACTTATGGCAAGGCTGGCGAACCCAAAATTACTCATGTCAAGAATTGCCAACCTAAAGTTACTCATGTCAAGAATCGGAAACCCCAAATAACTTATGTTAAGAATAGCTGAAGCAAAATTAGTTATGTGAATGATTATTGATTACAAAATAAAGGGTGTTCCATTAAGACGGATTGAAGTTAGCAGTAAATAAAACAGTGTTATTGGTGAAAATTTATTGATTTTACTATTAGATCATGTTATTTGAGTCATGGCAATTATGTGTGAAAAGTAATATCGCCTAAATGTCTGCCAAGGCTTCAGCGGCACACCTCCAGGCGATGGTCAAAACTTTTGATGACGTCTCTGCATAGTTGTTCCTCGATCTCACCAATATGCCTTATTATCTCATCCTTCAACTGTTAAATTGTTGGTGGCTTGTTAGCAAATACCTTACTTTTGAGATGACCCCAAAGGAAGAAATCTAAAGGCGTCAAGTCACACGATCGTGGTGGCCAATTGACATCGCTGTTTCGAGAGATGATGCGACCTGGGAACTTCTCATTCAATAAAGCCATTGTTGCATTGGCTGTGTGGCATGTGGCGCCGTCCTGTTGAAACCAAAAGGCTTCGACATCCATAGAATTCAATTGAATCGATAAAAAGTTGGTTATCATGGCACGGTATCGCTCGCCTGTTACTGTAACAGAATTCCCGGCATCATTTTCGAAGAAATACGGCCCAATGATTCCGCTAGCAAAAGATGCACACCAAACAGTGACCTTTTGTGGATGCATTGGCTTTTCAACAATCTTCCTGTGATTTTCATCAGCCCAAATGCGACAATTCAGCTTATTAACGAATCCACGAAGATGAAAATGGGCTTCATCACTAAAGATGATTTTTTGCGAAAAATCATCATCGGCTTGTCTTAGCTCGTGCACCCAATTGACGAATGTACGGCGCTTCAAATGGTCAGCAGTCTTCAGTTCTTGCGTCAATTGAATTTTGTAAGCGTATACAGACAAATCTTTTGTCAAAATTCGATGTAACGTTGTTGTGGAGATGTTCAATTCATGCGCGCGATGACGAATAGAGGTGTCTGGATCTTCGACCACATTCTCGCGCACTGCAGCAATGTTTTTAAGCTGAACGGCGTGAACGAGCACGCAATGGCGTTTTCATATCTGCCACTGACCCCGTTTGTTTGAAAATACGAACAATTTTCCCAATTGCACTCTCGGTTGGTCGATTATGTTGACCAAAGAAATTGCGAAGTGCCCGAAATGCGTTTCTGTTTGAACGTCCATTTTCATAATAGGCTTCGATAACTTTAACACGTTGTTCGATTGTTAATCTTTCCATGGTTGAAATTGCCACAGACTGAAGTTGTTAAATCTGAAAGAAAAAGAAAAAATGATTAGACGCTTAAACCTAACTCACATTTAAAATAGGTCCAAGTTATTGGAACACCCATTATATTCAGGTAAAGAATAGATACCCAAATTTACTCATGTCAAGAAACGCGAACTCAAAATTACCCATGTCAAGAATAGTGACCCCAGAATTATTCAGGTCAAGAAGAGTGAGCCCAAAAGTACTTATGTCTAGAATAGCGCATCGAAAATTACTCATGTCAAGAATAACGAACCCAAAAGTGCTCGGGTACAGAATAGCGAATACAAAATTTCACATACAAGAATAGCGAACTTAAAAATACTTATGTCAAGAATAGCGAAAGGAAAATTTGTTGAGTCAAGAATAGCGAACCCAGAATTACTTATATCAAGAATAGCGAATCTAAAATTACTAGTGTCAAGAATAGCAAACCAAAATTAGTTATATCAGAATAACGAACCCAGAATTACTCATGTCAAGCATAGCGAATCCGAAATTACTCATTTCAAGAATAGCAAATGCAAAATTACCTATATCAAGAATATAAAAGCAAAAAATAACTCAGGTCAAGAATAGCGACCCTCAAATTGCTTATGTTAAGAATAGTGAACACCAAATTAATTATCTCAATAATAGCGAACCCAATATTCCCCAAGAATAGCGTACCCCAAATTATCATGTAGGATTTAGCGAATCAAAATTATGTTTTTTTAAGAATAGGTAATCCAAAATTACTAGCGCTAAGATTTACGAATCTAAGATTCTCCATATCAAGAATTGCAACCCAAATTTACACATGCCAAGAATAGCAACCCAAAGTTACTCATATACAGAACAGCGACCCCAAGATTACTCATGGTAAGAATAGCGATGCCCAAATTACTCACGTCAAACCTAGCGAACACAAAATTAATCATGTCAAGAATAGCGAACCCAAAACTAATCATTTAAAGAATAGCCAACCTAACATTACTCATATAAAGAATATCGAATCCGAAATTATTCGTCATGAATAGCTAAGCTAAAATTATTATGTCACGAATAGCAAATCCAAAATTACCCATGTCATGAATAGCAACCCCCAAATCACTCATATCAAGAATAGCGAATCCAAGATTACTCATGGCAAGAATAGCAAACACAAAATTATTCATATCAAGAATAGCTAACCCAAAATTATTCATGTCAAGAATAGCAAAGCCTATTTTTATTTATGTCAAGAATAGCGAACCCAAAATTACTCAATTCAAGAATAGCGAACACAAAATTACTTATGTTAAGAATAGTGAACCCCAAATTGCTTATGGCAAGAAATGCCATGAGTAATTACTCATCTTAAGAATAGGGAAGCCAAAATTACTCATGTTAAGGAAAAGGTTTAACATGTAGAATGTTCATTTTATTGATGCAAGAATAAGTTAGGTAAGATGGATCACTTTAACTATCTCTTCCCTAATATAGCCCCCCCCCAAGAAAAACCAATGCCTAAACGTTGTTAAGAGATTATATGTAAATAGACAAATTTTTCTTAAAGCAGTTGCATTTTTGTATCACCTTCTTCTTGAGGATAAGACAATTATGAGTAGATAATGCAATGTGAATACATAGCATCTAAATATCATATGCGGGAAAAATAAGATAATTTATTGTTGCATTGACTATTTTTTTGTCATGTAATCTTTTGCATATTTTTAATTAGTAGGAATACATAGGTATATAGTTTTCACCTAACTATATTAACAAATCATGAAATAACAAATCATAAGTTTAAAAGTATATATGGAGTATGTGGAAGAGATACAATGAAGGGAAATTAGATGAAACATAATTTTAAATAAGAACTGTTCAAGAGCTTCTGGACAAAGGAGCCATTCTTCTGAATAACTTTGCAAAATCTGTTGTCTATTGATGAAATAGTTTTGATGTCATCAACAAAAACATTTTTTCCATCATCTTGGATTGCTTCCCGAACGTAAGTTTGGTGTTAAATTGCTTGCCCTCTGCCTAAACTTCCATTTCATGATACTCCACAAGTTTTCTATTGGATTAAGGTCAGAACTCTTGGATGTCTCTTGAACCAAGGCAGGAAGTTTTTCTTCATGGATTCGCACTACGCCTTAGAATACATTTTAGCACAATCATTCACTTTGAAATATACTACTAGCTTGTTTCCAACAATTCCAGCCAAAGTCATCAATCCTTCCCTCCTCCTTGTTGTTGTTTGGTTTATGTATCAGCTGACGTCCATTGATAACCCAGCTTTTTTCCCAACCGCCTGCCCATCAGGAATGATTTTTGATTTGTCTGTGAAGAATTTGTTAATTTTATAAGGCAATGGACAACCGAAAAAAAGGGTCGAGAAGTCAGGAAAATAGTATTGTACTTCGAATTAATAAATCTCGCCTTGCTTTTTTCCTGATCACCGTGAACAGTACGCCTCTACATACTAATAGGATAGGCCTCCAACTTTCCCATGGTTTAGACAAAGAAAACCATTCCTAAAACTTTGGGATAAGTTAGCTTAACCTAACCAAATACTAGCCGAAAGTCTCACTTGCCAACTTATTTTTTTTTACCAATTTGCTCACTCGAGCAATTATAACAAGAATCCATTGCCTTAATTGGTCTATTGATTTGGCAAAAAAGAATCCAGTTCTTATGAAGGTTGGGTTATTAAAGCGCTCACAATTTTTGTTTGGGCATTTCCTTGCAAACTCATCTTGGCTTTTTGCGCATTTAAAACAATTCATTTTTTTTCTCTCCACAAGTAGAGGAAGAATGGCAGTCTGGAACGTGTTGTCGGCAATTTACCATGCCAAAAATAGTGAACTCAAAATTACTTATTGAGATGCTGCTGCAACATTAGGAATAAATAATAATCAGAGCGTACAAGGATAGAAAGGATGGAGGAAAACTTTTCAAACAAGTTGAATTATCGTTTATTTGGTCACCTGCACCACATGTGAATGGCCATAGTTATGAAGAAGGAATCTCGCGCCCTACCTCTACTGGTAGAGGCTTTTCAGAATTTAAACCTTAGAACCACTATATATTTCCATAAATTTTGAATTAGTAAATTAAGGTAGCAAAATAGTTTACAGTATTCTCGCGGGATATTTTATTCACAAGATTCAAGAAGTCAATTCCTTGACAAGCTGAACAGTGAGGGATCTGGTCGCATCACGGCGTCGAGTGTAGGATTTTAGGCGAATACAGTTCGGAGTTGAGAGAGGGAATACAGGGGGATGTGGACGGTTAGGTCTAAAGAAGGTCTGTAAGAAAGTCTCTAAATACAGACTTAGTCTCGAGAGGGAGCTAGGATAACTGGAACCCGAAAACTCGGTCATTGCCACTAGTGGGAGCCAATGTATTTTATAGTATGCCGGACGGAAGGTTGGCCTCTTTACTCAAATTTATGCATGGCCTACATTCTAGACAGAGTGGTTTATTTTGAATCTCTTGAGAAGGCGGGGATTTTTATTTTGTAGGAATTTTCTGAGTTTTGTTGAAGCCCTCGGTTTTGTTAGTGATTGGGCTCATACTTTTTCATAACTTTTGCACATCAGTACATTTTGTTACGTTTAGAAATAAAATGTTTGATTTAAAGGAACAAAACTAACCCAATAGTTTCACTTCCGCAACTTCACCACAATATGTATAAGACCTATTTCCAACCATTACAGACGGATGCCCTCGTTGGTTTTGTTTTATTTGTCATGACGGAAATTTATGTTAATTCTCTGAAGTCCTTGGGTGATTCCGCTCAAATTTTGTCCAGCTTGTCTCTCCCCCTTCCCCCTTTTTCTACTTCTCTTTCCCATCTCCTTTTCTCCTTCTATCTCTCCTTAACTCCCCCCTCTCTCTCTCTCTCCCCTCCTCTCACTCTCTCTTATCCTCATATCCACCCCTCCCCTCTCCCCGCTCCCCATCATATCTCTCTCAATCTCTTTCCTCTTCTTTCTTTTTTTTCTCTCTCTCTCTTGCCCCCCCCCCCTCTGTCTTCTTCTTTTCCTCATCTCACTCTCTCATCCCACTTCTACTCTCGCTCACCCAATATCTCCTCTCGCTTCCACCTTTTTCCCTCTTCCTTTCTTATTACCTCTTCTCCTCCCCCCTCCTTCTCTCTCTTTCAATCCCTCTGACCGAATCTCCTCTCTCGCTACTCCATCTTTACTTTCTCCCTCTTCTTCTCTCAATACCTCTCCCCACCTCTTTCTCCATGTCTCTCAAATCCCCTCCCCACTCTCTCCATCTCTCTTCATATCTCTTCCTATATCTCTCTCACTATTTCTTTCTCTCCCCCAATGTTTTGGATGCGAAATCCCTTCCCCCACCCTCTCACCATGGTAAGGAAATGGGGAAGGGCAGCGGCGGTTACCTCGCTCGGTTTTCGCAGTGCCTTTTTTTTTTATTTGTGAGTTGTTTTTTCTCTTGTCGTGGCGTTTCATAACTGGGCTTGGTTCGGGAGTTCCCCGTTTTTTTGCCCCTCCCATTCCTCGCCAAGTCATATTCACTCGTATACAAGGACTAACGAGCAAAGCGTTGTATAAATTTCATACAAATCTTCTCTGGACACCTTGTTAAGATAGGGAACATAGACTTGTTTTAGCCGAGGATTTTGTAGTTTTGCTCGTTTTTGTTTTTTACCGAGTCCAAAAGGGCTCTGTTAGCGCCCTTGGTGTAAAGTTGAAAACTCATCGGTCTCAACCGAGATTCGAACACTTGACCTCTTGAACGAGAGATGGCGTTACCACTTAGCCGCGATTCGCTTGGAGGAAACTAAACTTGAAGTCTATTAGGAATCCCGAAGCCAGACATGTCGAATCAATGGTCAGATGTTCATCGTGGGAGAAGTCACTGGTTCGAATCCCGAAGGAGACTTCTGTGTTGAGAAATAGTTTGCAATTTTTAGTTATCTGCTATCTGAATCAGAAAACTCTCTCTCATTATCTCTCTCATCCTCTCTCTCTCTCTCTCTAATTATTTTTAGCTCATTATCGCTCTCTCTCTTCCATTTTCTCCATCTCTTTATTTCTCTCTTTCGCTCATTATTTCTCTCTCATTACCTCCCTAACTTTATTTCTCTCTTCCTCTCTTTATCTCTCTCCCTCTCTCACTCTCAACCCCCCTTTCTCTCTCATTACTCCCTTAGCCTGCAAAAAGGCCACAACATACATTTATTGCATCGAGAGATCCTGTAAATTTCTGGCGACCTTCTCTATTTTGGCATTATGTTGGCACTGACTTTCTGCTTTTTATTCTCTTCAAAGATCATTCATTATTCAACCATATTTTTAATAATAAAAACCATCGGGGAATCACTGCTATAAATTAGAGAAGTTAGAGTGAAGCTATGGAAGGAATATTCCCCAATTAGTTCAAAGAGGAGACTAATTAGCGCGCAAGGTGGGGACACGAAACTCTCACCGATCTACATCTCTCGTGTAATGATTATTAAATTTTAATTATTCTATATTTTAAATTTCCCCCAATTTAAATGATGTTTATTTTCATAATAAATTAGATGACCGAATTCAAATTATGGTTGTACTTTTAATCTAACAACTTCACCCCAAATTAACCTAAAATACCCCTTGTTAATCTTTTAAATGTTACGAAATTTAATTTTACCTCCCTTAACTTGACTTTACCAAACCTAACCTAACTTTACCTAAACTAACTTGACCTTACTTATCTTAACCTAACCTAACCTAACTTGACTTTACCTAACTGAATCTCGTCTAACCTAAAAATTCTACCCCCAACTAAGCTTAGCCTACTTGATTTCTGTGTAAATGCCCTAATTTAACCTAACCTAATCAAATCTAAGCTAAACGTAACCGAACTTAACCATATACATGCATACATCTACCTAAACGAGACAAATCTAACCAAATTTAACATATCATAAACGAGACTAACCTACCCCTACTGATCCCAACCAAATCTAACCTATATTAACCACACCAAAGCTAAACCTAACACATCAAACCTAACCTTACCTTACCACATCAAAATTAAGGTAAAAATGGGTCAGCAGTTTTATAGAAGTGTTTTAGGTAGGGCTCAATATTGTAATGAACTGGAAGGGAGGGGGAGCATTTTAAACATGAACGTTAGGTTAGTAATATAAGCGTTTATTTTTTTTTAAAAGTGTTAAACCTATAAAAAATAATTAAATTTAGGTTATTATTTTAGTTTTTACCGATAAAAAACATATTATTAATCTTGAAACCTTTTAATTGATCTATTTCCTATAGTAAAAGTGAAAAAAATAAGGACGTTATTTCTGGTGCACCCTGTACTTGCTAGTTAGGTTAAGTTCGGTTATGTATCCCATTATAAAGCCAATCTAACTTAATGGAACCCAATTTAACCCATTTTTTAAAAAATATAGATTCATATGATGGAGCGAACAATAAAATTAATTGATATTAAATTTTGTTTTGTTAATAATAATTTTACAATATAATTAATTTAACTTTTTTAAGACAAACTGCCTCCTATAATTTTTTTTTCTTTGTTTTTTTCGTAAATTATGATTTATTTTTTACTTTAATTTCATCCCCCGTAGGAGAAAGGATAATGGCCGAAAATTAGGAAGGAAAAAGGAAGGAGGGGGAGACTAACTGTTCAAGTTATCTCTAACCAAACCAAACCTCAGTTGGCCTCTCATTACTATTTCAAGGATGGCATTTTTTTTTTCTTCGAGGACAACCTTTGGTCTTGAGTTTGAAGTCCTCCTGTCTGTTTTGATCCGCAAAATTGCAAGTCATTCTTGCTTTGTTAGGGGCTTGAACTCGCTGATTCGGAGAGTGTAGAGAAGTGGAATTGCTAAAGGGTATTAAAAACCCTCAATCAAGGACTTTTATCAAGAATCAAACGGGAAATGGTCATATGTACGATTGTATATAAAGTTTTGTTCGATAAATTAATAATTACATTTATTCAAGAAAAATAAACATAATTTATATTTATTGATACAAAATCCGCATGCAGTGCCTAGCCTACAGATAGCAATTTCAACCGAATTTGAGTAGTCATAGGCTAGTCTACGCCTAGTGTTAACTGCATTTCTGTTGCCATAAAGACCGCATATATGCACTACCTAGTCTACTCATAGCGTCAAACTAATTTCCGTTGGCATAGTGACCATATATACGTAGTAACTATCCTACGCAGAGCGTTAACCGAATTTCCGTTGCTATATAGAGCTCATAATTACAAGAATATCTGCGTTTATTCGGAAAACAAAACCTCGTATACAATCGTGTATAAACCTTGAGTGTAGGATTCGTGTTTTTCGGCGATTTATTACCAATTTGCGTCGTAAATAAGTGACCATGACGCGAGCAGCATTCTTAGCTCCAGATATACTGAAAAAGGCAAAAAAAATCACTTGAAATCATATTTTACTTTTCTCTATTGGTAATATTCATGGAAATTATAATTATCAAATAAAGCTTTATTTTCGCAATGTTTTTTAGTCGCGTGCGAGTCTAGTCGCGATTATAACGAAATTTGAAACGCTTATGTTGTTTTACATTCCCTTTAGAATGATATAATTGCCAAAGTTCCCCAAAAGTTAGCACGTGAATTATTTTGTTTTGACAATAACATAATATTCCCCCGATTCTAACGAAATTTGAACCCTTATGTTGTTTTATATTCTCTATCGAATGATGTAATTCCTAAAGTCCCCCCAAGTTTAGCACTGGAATTATTCTGTTTTGGCAATAACATCATAACTATTCGGCCGATTCTAGCGAAATCTAAAACCCTTATTTTGTTGTACATTCTCTTTCGATTGATATAATTACCAGTCTTCCCAAGGTTAGCCCGGAAACTTTTTTGTTTTGGCAATAACATCATAAATATTCGGCGGATACTCTGCTAGACTAGACTAGGCTATAATATGCTATAATCTGCTAGGCAAGCCTTAGAATAGGCTATACTATGCTAAACTATGCTAAGATATAATGTCCAAGGGTAAGATATACTACATTAATTTAGGCTATAAAATGCTATGCTAGGATAGCATATAGTATGTTAGGCAAGACAATACTAAGCTATGCTTGACTAGGGTATAATAGGATAGTATAGGCTTTACTTATCTAGGATAGTTAATGCTAGCCTAGGTTATAATATGCTATGCTATGCTAAGCTATGCAAAGCTATACTAGGCTAGATAGGGCTATACTATGCTAGAGTAGGCTAAATTATAATAGGCTAGGGATGACTTTGCTAGGCTATGCTAGGTAATACTGTTAGGCTACGATAGGCTAGCTAACCAAAAGTTATAATAGGCTAAGCTATGCAAGGTTATTCTAGTCCAGGGTATGGTATGCTATACTAGTCTAGAATATACTAGTTTAGTCTATAATATGATACGCTTGACTATATTATGTTAGGTGTGGTCATAAATCAGAACAAGTGAGGGCACGCGAGTTTTTGGTCAGCAGACCTTGTTTTATCATCAATTTGCTTTACCTTATCTATGTATTTTAGGAGACGTAGAGTCTAACGGGATTCGAACCACGGTAATATTAAATTGGCACACTTATTTGATCACTAACCTGACCCTATGCGGTTTAACTACGTTTCATTGTGAGTTGGTGTCGTTCTACGAGGTCGACGTCCGTTATCAATATATATTCAACCATATTATCAATTAATTCGAGTGATCTTAGAATCGAATGATCAATTCTAAATAACCTACCCAAGTATATACATTTACGGGTACATGAAAAGATTTATGTACTTGAGAAATTTTCACCGAGATAGGCCGTTTGTTCCCTCACAATGTAAGCAATAAAGTATTTTAAAAATGGTCATCTTTTGGTCAATTTTGATTAAGGGGATCACTTGTGATCATTGTTATTTAAGACTGGATGATCGACCTCAAAATGGGGATATTCTCTAACCATTTAATCGTTCCTAACACAACGCTCTTCAAGATATATATACTCCTATATTATGTGGTGGATGACTTAATCACCTACTGGAACGCGAACCGTTGAAGGACTGCGCTCCTCAAGTTATGGTGTTTGTAAATGCGCTACTAAAGTCATAGTGTTTGTAAATGCGCTCCTCAAGTTATAGTGCGTCTAAATGCGCTCCTCAAGTTATAGTGTTTGTTAATGCGCTCCTCAAGTTATAGTGTTTGTTAATGCGCTCCTCAAGTTATAGTGTTTGTTAATGCGCTCCTCAAGTTATAGTGTTTGAAAATGCGCTCCTCAAGTTATAGTGTTTGTTAATGCGCTCCTCAAGTTATAGTGTTTGTTAATGCGCTCCTCAAGTTATAGTGTTTGTTAATGCGCTCCTCAAGTTATAGTGTTTGTAAATGCGCTCCTAAAGTTATAGTGTTTGTAAATGCGCTCCTCAAGTTATAGTGTTTGTTAATGCGCTCCTCAAGTTATAGTGCTTGTTAATGTTTCTTATACAAGGAAAACAAAAGGATTTGTCAAAAGGGATAAATCTTCAACGCACTTATACACCATGGCCAAGCGTTTTCAGACCCTGGAATTATTCTTATTTCTTAGGTGTGCGTATATGAATGTGTTGTTAGGTTTTCATCCATGTGTCCAATACATCTGGAAAGCAAAATAAAGTATAAGCTTCTTTAGGACCTTTTTTGAAATATCTAGAATGGCGATGCTATTGAAATGTATGAAATCCAGGTATCGGAATGAGATATATTGCAGTCAAAATGTCTTGATATAACACATCATATTTGTTGATTAATATGATATTCCATGTCAATTAGATCTGATAATGATATGATAATAGCTATAACATGTAGCTACATATGCCGTGGATGAAAGAAATCTGATACGCACGCTGTATGGGAGGGTGGGGGTGGCAGATCACATTCCGATGTTGCAGAGCTGTTGAAGAGGATTGGATAAATGACAACATCCAAGACCTATCTCATTCTGGACGATCAAGGGTCATTACTCAATGTCGTCGTACATCACTCTATACCATAGAATACTCCTATATTATGTAGTGGATGACTTAATCACCTACTGCAACGCGAACCATTCAAGGACTGTTCGCAGGAATTAACTACCGACTAGGAGGTCACACTTGAGGCGTTGAGTTTCAAATCTTTAATAATCAAACGGAGTGCATAAATGGTTGGCGAGATTTACTTGAATAGGCCGAGAGTATCGTTCAAGTTTAGTTAAAGATGAAACAACAAAATATAATAGGCAAAAGGGAATTATTTAAATTAAAATAGTCTCTTGATAATTATTATGAGGAGGGATTCTCAAATAGAATTAATTGATTAATGTTACTAGGTTCATATCAAAAGGGGGAACTTGACAATACTAATAATAGAGGAGGTTTCAGTCTTACAGGTCGGTGACTTCGAGGAAGGTCCTTCTTGCGATGAGGAGAGTGTGGAACGATCCGATGAGGCGAGTGGGGCAGGATCCGATGAGGAAAGTGGGGCACGATCCGAATGAAGCAGGTGGGGCACGACCCGAATCAACCTTCCGATGAAGGTAGCCATTCTTCAAAGATGACGTTTGACAGGAAATGTGGAATTACTCGTAATTCCACTGGAAGAGAAAACTTCTTTTCCTCAAAGGTAATCGATGGGGATTTTCTTCGGTTCGATTAAACGAAGGAAGACTAATGCGCACATTCAAAGGATTGGCGTCCAAAGAAGGTTTAATCATATATAACTTATTGCTATTTTTTCGTTCTTATTTTACTAATGCAGAGAAGCCACAGCTTAGCCCATTCTCCATCTTCAGATAACATCTATTTAAGGCCTTTCCTAACCAACTCTCCTCATCTTCCTCAACACTTTGTCTAGACTTAAGGACTTGACCATCTACCTTATTCCGTGTCAGAAGAGAGGCTTTGGAACCTCTATAAACAACGCTCTTTAATGCCTGCAGGTCGTGATTAATGGGAGGGGCGGGTTTGCTCCAACAATTCCTTCCCTGAATGTAATGGGTTGACCATTTCTTTACCGCCGTTATCGGCTGCATATGGCTGTCGGATTCGGCGGACAGTACGCCCAGCACGCAAGGCTTTGTTTCTTAAACTCCAGTCCACCCTGAAGGACAAGAGAAAAGGAGTTATAGAGTGATGATGTCATATTAAAGTGGAAATGACATTACCACCCCACCTGGATGCAATCATTGAGTTTATACCACCCCGCTAAGATGTAATCCTTGAGTTTATACCACCCAACATGGATGTAATCCTTAGGTTTATAGCACCCCACCTGGACACAATCATTGACTTTATACCAACACGCATGGAGACAGTCATTGACTTTAGAAGACCACACTTGGATGTAATCCTTGAGTTTATACCACCCCACCTGGATGCAATCATTGAATTTATACCACCACACTTGGATGTAATCCTTGAGTTTATACCACCCTACCTGGATGCAATCATTGAGTTTATACCACCACGCTTGGATGCAATTATTGAGTTTATACCACCCCGCCTGGATGCAAAAATTGAGTTTATAACACCCCGCCTAGATGCAATCGTTGAGTTTATACCACCCCTACCTGGATGCAATCTTTGAGTTTATACCACCCAACCTAGATGCAATCATTGAGCTTATACCACCCCACCTGGATGCAATTATTGAGTTTATACCACCCCCACCTGGATGCAATCTTTGAGTTTATACCACCCAACCTAGATGTAATAATTAAGTTTAGACCACCCCCACCTGGATGCAATCATTGAGTTTATACCACCTCACCTGGATACAATCATTGAGTTTATACCACCACACTTGGATGATATCCTTGAGTTTACACCATCACGCTTAGGTGCAATCATTGGATTTATACAACCTCACCTGGGTGCAATCATTGCTTTTATACCACCCCATCTGGATGTAATCTTTGAGTGTATACCACCCCACCTGGATGCAATCGTTGAGTTTATACCACCACGCTTGGATGCAATCATTGGCTTTATACCACCTCACCTGGGTGCAATCATTGCCTTTATACCACCCCACCTGGATGTAATCCTTGAGAATATACCACCCCACCTGAATGCAATCATTGAGCTTATACCACAACACTTATATGGAATCATTGAGTTTATACACCCCGCCTGGATTCAATCATTGACTTTATACCACCACAACTGGATGCAATCATTGAGTTTATACCACACCCACCTAAATGCAATCATTGAGTTTATACTACCCCGCCTAGATGCAATCGTCGAGTTTATACCACCCCCACCTAGATGCAATCTTTGAGTTTATACCACCCCACCTGGATGCAAGCATTGAGTTTATACCACCTCCACCTGATGCAATCTTTGAGTTTATACCACCCAATCTGGATGAAATCATTAAGTTTATACCACCCCACCTGGATGCAATCGTTTAGTTTATACCACCCACACCTGGATGCCATCTTTGAGTTTATACCACCCAACCTGGATGCAATCATTAAGCTTCTACCACCTCACCTGCATGAGATCGTTGAGTTTATAACACCCCACCTGAATGCAATCTTTGAGTTTATACTACCCCGCCTAGATGCAATCGTCGAGTTTATACCACCCCCACCTAGATGCAATCTTTGAGTTTATACCACCCCACCTGGATGCAAGCATTGAGTTTATACCACCTCCACCTGATGCAATCTTTGAGTTTATACCACCCAATCTGGATGAAATCATTAAGTTTATACCACCCCACCTGGATGCAATCGTTTAGTTTATACCACCCACACCTGGATGCCATCTTTGAGTTTATACCACCCAACCTGGATGCAATCATTGAGCTTCTACCACCTCAGCTGCATGAGATCGTTGAGTTTATAACACCCCACCTGAATGCAATCTTTGAGTTTATACTACCTCATCTGGATGGAATCATTGAGTTTATACCACGTTACCTGGATGCAATCATTGAGTTTATAACACCCTAAAAGGATGTAATCATTGAGTTTATACCACCTTACCTTGATGCAATCATTGAGTTTATACCACCACAGTTAGATGTAATCCTTGAATTTATACCACCTTACCTGGATTCAATCATTGAGTTTATACCACCACACCTAAACGCAATCATTGAGTTTGTACCACCCCACCTGGATGCAATCGTGAGTTTATACCACCCCACCTAGATGCAATCTTTGAGTTTATAACACCCAACCTGGATGCAATCATTGAGTTTATACCACCCCACCTGGATGCAATCTTTGAGGTAATAAAACCCAACCTGGATGCAATCTTTGAGTTTATACCACCCAACCTGGATGCAATCATTGAGTTTATACCCCCCAACCTAAATGCAATCTTTGAGTTTATACCACCCAACCTGGATGCAATCATTGAGTTTATACCACCTTCCCTGGATGCAATCAATGAGTTTATAACACCCTGCCAGGATGTAATCATTGAGTTTATACCACCTTACCTGGATGCAATACTTGAGTTTAGACCACCTTACCTGGATGCAATCATTGAGTTTATAACACACCGCCAGGATGCAATCATTGAGTTTATAACACCTCACCTGGATGCAATCGTTGAGTTTATACCTCCTCCACCTGGATGCAATCTTTGAGTTTATACCCCCCAACTGAATGTAATCATTGAGTTTATACCACCCCCACCTGGATCCAATCATTGAGGTTATACCACCTCACCTGGATGCAATCGTTGAGTTTATACCACCTCCACCTGGATGCAATCTTTGAGTTTATACCACCCAACCTGGATGCAATCATTGAACCTATACCACCTTACCGGGATGCAATCATTGAGTTTATAACACCCTGCCTAGGAGGTAATCATTGAGTTTATACCACCATGACTGGATGCAATCATTGAGTTTATACCACCTCACCTGGATGCAATCATTGAGTTTATTCAACCCCGCCTGGATGCAATCGTTGAGGTTATACTACCCCCACCTGGATGCAATCTTTGAGTGTATACCACCCAACCTGGATGCAATCATTGAGTTTATACCACCGCACTTGAATGCAATTATTGAGTTTATACCACTCCGACCTGCATGCAATCTTGAGTTTATACCACCCAACCTAGATGTTATCATTGAGTTTAGACCACCCCCACCTGGATGCAATCATTGAGTTTATACCACCCAACCTGGATGCAATCATTGAGTTTATACCTACACGCCTGGACACAGTCATTGAGTTTATACCACCACACTTGGATGTAATCCTTGAGTTTATACCACCCTACCTGGATGCAATCATTGAGTTTATAGCACCACGCTTGGATGCAATTATTGAGTTTATACCACCCCACCTGGATGCAAAAATTGAGTTTATAACACCCCGCCTAGATGCAATCGTTGAGTTTATACCACCCCTACCTGGATGCAATCTTTGAGTTTATACCACCCAACCTAGATGCAATCATTGAGCTTATACCACCCCACCTGGATGCAATTATTGAGTTTATACCACCCCCACCTGGATGCAATCTTTGAGTTTATACCACCCAACCTAGATGTAATAATTAAGTTTAGACCACCCCCACCTGGATGCAATCATTGAGTTTATACCACCTCACCTGGATACAATCATTGAGTTTATACCACCACACTTGGATGATATCCTTGAGTTTACACCATCACGCTTGGATGCAATCATTGGATTTATACCACCTCACCTGGGTGCAATCATTGCTTTTATACCACCCCATCTGGATGTAATCTTTGAGTGTATACCACCCCACCTGGATGCAATCGTTGAGTTTATACCACCACGCTTGGATGCAATCATTGGCTTTATACCACCTCACCTGGGTGCAATCATTGCCTTTATACCACCCCACCTGGATGTAATCCTTGAGAATATACCACCCCACCTGAATGCAATCATTGAGCTTATACCACAACACTTATATGGAATCATTGAGTTTATACACCCCGCCTGGATTCAATCATTGACTTTATACCACCACAACTGGATGCAATCATTGAGTTTATACCACACCCACCTAAATGCAATCATTGAGTTTATACTACCCCGCCTAAATGCAATCATTGAGTTTATACCACACCCACCTAAATGCAATCATTGAGTTTATACTACCCCGCCTAGATGCAATCGTCGAGTTTATACCACCCCCACCTAGATGCAATCTTTGAGTTTATACCACCCCACCTGGATGCAAGCATTGAGTTTATACCACCTCCACCTGATGCAATCTTTGAGTTTATACCACCCAATCTGGATGAAATCATTAAGTTTATACCACCCCACCTGGATGCAATCGTTTAGTTTATACCACCCACACCTGGATGCCATCTTTGAGTTTATACCACCCAACCTGGATGCAATCATTGAGCTTCTACCACCTCACCTGCATGAGATCGTTGAGTTTATAACACCCCACCTGAATGCAATCTTTGAGTTTATACTACCCCGCCTAGATGCAATCGTCGAGTTTATACCACCCCCACCTAGATCAATCTTTGAGTTTATACCACCCCACCTGGATGCAAGCATTGAGTTTATACCACCTCCACCTGATGCAATCTTTGAGTTTATACCACCCAATCTGGATGAAATCATTAAGTTTATACCACCCCACCTGGATGCAATCGTTTAGTTTATACCACCCACACCTGGATGCCATCTTTGAGTTTATACCACCCAACCTGGATGCAATCATTGAGCTTCTACCACCTCAGCTGCATGAGATCGTTGAGTTTATAACACCCCACCTGAATGCAATCTTTGAGTTTATACTACCTCATCTGGATGGAATCATTGAGTTTATACCACGTTACCTGGATGCAATCATTGAGTTTATAACACCCTAAAAGGATGTAATCATTGAGTTTATACCACCTTACCTTGATGCAATCATTGAGTTTATACCACCACAGTTAGATGTAATCCTTGAATTTATACCACCTTACCTGGATTCAATCATTGAGTTTATACCACCACACCTAAACGCAATCATTGAGTTTGTACCACCCCACCTGGATGCAATCGTGAGTTTATACCACCCCACCTAGATGCAATCTTTGAGTTTATAACACCCAACCTGGATGCAATCATTGAGTTTATACCACCCCACCTGGATGCAATCTTTGAGGTAATAAAACCCAACTTGGATGCAATCTTTGAGTTTATACCACCCAACCTGGATGCAATCATTGAGTTTATACCCCCCAACCTAAATGCAATCTTTGAGTTTATACCACCCAACCTGGATGCAATCATTGAGTTTATACCACCTTCCCTGGATGCAATCAATGAGTTTATAACACCCTGCCAGGATGTAATCATTGAGTTTATACCACCTTACCTGGATGCAATACTTGAGTTTAGACCACCTTACCTGGATGCAATCATTGAGTTTATAACACACCGCCAGGATGCAATCATTGAGTTTATAACACCTCACCTGGATGCAATCGTTGAGTTTATACCTCCTCCACCTGGATGCAATCTTTGAGTTTATACCCTCCAACTGGATGTAATCATTGAGTTTATACCACCCCCACCTGGATCCAATCATTGAGGTTATACCACCTCACCTGGATGCAATCGTTGAGTTTATACCACCTCCACCTGGATGCAATCTTTGAGTTTATACCACCCAACCTGGATGCAATCATTGAACCTATACCACCTTACCGGGATGCAATCATTGAGTTTATAACACCCTGCCTAGGAGGTAATCATTGAGTTTATACCACCATGACTGGATGCAATCATTGAGTTTATACCACCTCACCTGGATGCATTCATTGAGTTTATTCAACCCCGCCTGGATGCAATCGTTGAGGTTATACTACCCCCACCTGGATGCAATCTTTGAGTGTATACCACCCAACCTGGATGCAATCATTGAGTTTATACCACCGCACTTGAATGCAATTATTGAGTTTATACCACTCCGACCTGCATGCAATCTTGAGTTTATACCACCCAACCTAGATGTTATCATTGAGTTTAGACCACCCCCACCTGGATGCAATCATTGAGTTTATACCACCCAACCTGGATGCAATCATTGAGTTTATACCTACACGCCTGGACACAGTCATTGAGTTTATACCACCACACTTGGATGTAATCCTTGAGTTTATACCACCCTACCTGGATGCAATCATTGAGTTTATACCACCACGCTTAGATGTAATTATTGACTTTATACCACCTCACCTGGGTGCAATCATTGCCTTTATACCACCCCACCTGGATGTAATACTTGAGTATATACCACCCCACCTGGATGCAATCCTTGAATATATACCACACCACTTGGATGCAATCATTGAGTTCATACGACCACACCTGGATGCAATCATTGAGCTTATACCACAACACTTGGATGTAATCCTCGAGTTTATGCCAGCCTACCTGGATGAATCATTGAGTTTATTTCACCACGCTTGGATGCAATTATTGACTTTATACCACCTCACCTGGGTGCAATCATTGCCTTTATACCAACACGCCTGGATGCAATCGTTGAGTTTATACCACCCCTACCTAGATGCAATCTTTGAGTTTATACCACCCAACCTGGAGGCAATCATTGAGTTTATACCAGCCCAACCTGGAAGCAATCATTGAGTTTATACCACCCAACCTGAGGGCAATCATTGAGTTTAAACAACCACACTTGGATGATATCCTTGAGTTTATACCCCCACGCCTGAAGGCAATCATTGGATTTATACCACCTCACCTGGGTGCAATCATTGCCTTTATACCACTCCACCTAGGTGTAAGCTTTGTGTATATACCATCCCACCTGGATGCAATCGTTGAGTTTATGACACCACGCTTGGATGCAATCATTGGCTTTATAACACCTCACCTGGGTGTAATCATTGCCTTTATACCACCCCACCTAGATGTAATCCTTGAGTATATACCACCCCCCTGGATGCAATCATCGAGCTTATACCACAACACTTGGATGCAATCATTGAGTTTATAACACCCCGCCTAAATGCAATCATTGACTTTATACCACCACAACGGGATGCAATCATTGAGTTTATACCACCCCACCTGGATGCAATAATTGAGTTTACACCACCCTGCCTTGATGCAATCTTTGAGTTTATACCACCCCCACCTAGATGCAATCTTTGAGTTTAAACCAACCCACCTGGATGCAATAATTGAGTTTATACCACCTCCACCTGGATGCAATCTTTGAGTTTATACCATTTAATCTGGAGGCAATCATTGAGTTTATATGACCCCACCTGGATGCAATCGTTTAGTTTATACCACCCACACCTGGATGCAATCTTCGAGTTTATACCACTCAACCTGGATGCAATCATTGAGCTTATACCACCTCAACCGGATTCAATCATTGAGTTTATACCACCTTAACTAGGTGCAATCATTGAGTTTATAACACCCCTCAGGATGCAATCATTGAGTTTATACCACCTCACCTGGATGCAATCGTTGAGTTCATACCACCTCCACCTGGATGCAATCTTTTTAGTTTATACCCTCCAACCTGGATGTAATCATTGAGTTTATACCACCCCCACCTGGATCCAATCATTGAGGTTATACCACCTCACCTGGATGCAATCGTTGAGTTTATACCACCTCCACCTGGATGCAATCTTTGAGTTTATACCACCCAACCTGGATGCAATCATTGAACCTATACCACCTTACCGGGATGCAATCATTGAGTTTATAACACCCTGCCTAGGATGTAATCATTGAGTTTATACCACCATGACTGGATGCAATCATTGAGTTTATACCACCTCACCTGGATGCAATCATTGAGTTTATACAACCCCTCCTGGATGCAATCGTTGAGGTTATACCACCCCCACCTGGATGCAATCTTTGAGTTTATAGCACCCAACCTGGATGCAATCATTGAGTTTATACCACCCCACCTGGATGCAATTATTGAGTTTATACCACCCCCACCTGGATGCAATCTTTGAGTTTATACCACTCAAACTGGATGCAATTATTGAGTTTATACCACCTACCTGGGTGCAATCATTGAGTTTATAACACCCGGCCAGGATGTAATCATTGAGTTTATACCACCTTGCCTGGATGCAATCATTGAGTTTATACCACCACATTTAGATATAATCCTTGAATTTATACCACTTTACCTGGTTGCAATCATTGAGTTTATACCACTACACCTGGATGCAATCATTGAGGTTATACGACCCCACCTGGATGCAATCATTGAGTTTATACCACCCCGCCTGGATGCAATCGTTGGGTTTATACCACCCCCACCTAGATGCAATCTTTGAGTTTATACCACCCAACCTGGATGCAATCATTGAGTTTATACCACCCTACCTGGATGCAATCATTGAGTTTATACCACCCCTCCCTGGATGAAATCTTTGAGTTTATACCACCCAAACTGGATGCATTCACTGAGTTTATACCACCTCACCTGCATGCAATCGTTGAGTTTATACCCCCACCCCCACCTGGATGCAATCTTTGAGTTTATACCACCCAACCTGGATGCGATCATTGAATTCATACCACCTCACCTGGATGCAATCATTGAGTTTATACCACCCCTACCTGGATGTAATCATTGAGTTTATACCACCTTACCTGGATGCAATCATTGAGTTTAGACCACCTTACCTGGATGCAATCATTAAGTTTATAACACCCCGCCAGGATGTAATCATTGAGATTATACCACCTTACCTGGATGCAGTTATTAAGTTTATACCACCTCTCCTGGGTGCAATCTTTGAGTTTATACCACCACACTTAGATGTAATCCTTGAGTTTATACCATTTACCTGGATGCAATCATTGTGTTTATACCACCACACCTGGGTGCAATCATTGAGCTAATACCAGCCCCACCTGGATGCAATCTTTGAGTTTATACCACCCCCACCTGGATGCAATCTTTGAGTTCATACCCCCCAACCTGGATGTAATCATTGAGTTTATACCACCCCACCTGGATGCAATCACTGAGTTGATATTACCTCACCTGCATGCAATCGTTGAGTTTATACCCCCCCTCTGGATGCAATCTTTGAGTCTATACCACCTTACCTGGATTCAATCATTGAGGTTATAACACCCTCCCAGGATGTAATCATTGAGTTAAAACCACCTTACCTGGATGCAATCATTGAGTTAATACCACCTTACCTGGGTGCAATCATTGAGTTTATAACACCCTACCAGGATGTAATCATTGAGTTTATACCCCCCAACCTGGATGTAATCATTGAGTTTATATCACCCCCACCTGGATGCAATCATTGGGTTTATACCACCTCACCTGGATGCAGTCATTAAGTTTATACCATCTCACCTGGGTGCAATTTTTGAATTTATACCACTACATTTAGATGTAATTCTTGAGTTTATACCACCTTACCTGGATGCAATCATTGAGTTTATAACACCCTGCCACGATGTAATCATTGAGTTTATACCACCTTACCAGGATGCAATCATTGAGTTTATACCACCTTACCTGGGTGCAATCATTGAGGTTATACCACCCCCACCTGGATGCAATCATTGAGTTTATAACACTCTGCCAGGATGTAATCATTGAGTTTATACCACCTTACCTGCCTGCAATCATTGAGTTTATACCACCTTAACTAGATGCAATCATTGAGTTTATAACACCCCACCAGGATGTAATCATTAAGTTTATACCACCTCACCTGGGTGCAATCATTGAGTTTATACCACCCCACTTGTATGACTTCCACGTGATGTTAAGTTGCAATAGAACTTCCTTTTCCTAGCTATTGCATGGAACGCCAGCACAGTAGGGTGCTATAAAATTCCCATAGCATTGCATACCCCCTTCCCTTCTAACCTGGTTCCTCAGGACATTATCACAGAAAATATTTCCGCTACTCAATTGGGGTAACGTTGTCGGCTCCTTCATTACAGGCTGAATCAAAGTGTTCATGTCGGTATACAGGGGAAATACGGGGCAGTTAGGGGGAGGTTTTAACACACTGCCCCCCTTAATGTTTTACTGCCTACTCACCCTTCTAATATTTTGTAGGAATGAAAGTAGCTAATTGTCCACCAAAATTAAAAATCAAACAAACATTAAAAACTATGTAATACAATAAATACCGGGATTTGCAAAAGTTATGGTAGACTCGTTTTCTTTTTAGCTTTCGAAAGGTTCACGTACATGATAGAAAACCATCCGTCAAACAAAGTTAACTTTTAACTTTTCAAGCACATGTCATTAAAACTTCGTTTCCATTGTGTGTAAGTGTTTTGAGATGGAAGTGAAAAGAACCGAGATGTCAGCTCTCCCACGCGCGGGCCAAAACAAGTCCAACATCGCCAAGCGGCTTAATGTCACTCGGATGACCGTCCACATGGTCGCGTAGAGGCTCAAGGGCGGGTGAGACGTAAAATATCAACCTCGTTCAGGCAGATCTCAAGTTCTCAAGCGTTTGGCTGTGAAAAAAGCCTTCGAAAGTGCTCCCAAGCTCAAAAGGACTGCTCTCTCTCTCTCTGGAATAATCTACCAGATGCTATGGTTAACGCAGATAGTATAGTTTAATTTAAAGACAAATTTGCTAAATGGATGATGACCTTCCCTAACCCAGACTTGTTTTACAGTAGATAAAAAAAGGGTGATGAAAAATAGTAACTAATAAAGTTACAATCTACTTTAACAAATTTTTCCTTCCTCGCCTTTAATTTACCGTTTCATAGAGCTTTTTTGATCCATAATCCTTCTGGTAGCCTAGTGAGGATCAGTAGATCTATTGTTACCAGACTTTCGATGTAATCTTGATGTAATCTCTCTCTCTCTCAAAGTATATATTGGTACCCACAGTGTCCAAGGTCGTCAGAGAGGGGAGAAGAGCAAGAGGAGGAGGGCGTCAAGGAAGAGGGCTGCAAGAGGTTAAGGTGCGTGAAAAGGGTTCTGCTCACCGATCGTATGCGAGAACAACGTCCGGGCGCTGTCGTCGGCTTCTCAACGACTTGAAGACTCATGGCAATTGAATTCTCATTTTTTTTCTGATGGAAAATACCTTTACGGTCAACCGGTCAGAACGACCGCATAGTAAGCTTCGGCCAGAACGTCTCCGAGGTCCACTACGTGTCCACGACCAAACACCGCGAACTCTGTGATGATGCATCGTGGCTTCGAATGGCGAGAAGACGCCGCCGGTGTGGTTTGCGGCCGGTTAAAGGCTCATTGCGGCCGATTACAGGAACATCTTGGCAACAAACGTTCAGCCTTTGGTAAGAAAGATCAGGAAGAAGGCGGACTATGTCCCTTCAGCATGGCGGTGGCCCGGCCCACGGGGCTAAGACCTTGCAAGAGTGGTTGGGGTCGAACATGAACTTCTGGCTAAAGGACTTTCGGCTGCCGCAGTCGCCCGACTTCAATCTCTTCGACTACATGTCGAGGGCAAGCCGCATGTTGAGGGCAAGGCCTGCGAGGTCCGACAAAGCAAGGTCAACGGGCTTAAGACCTTCGTCAACTGCATATGTGCCATCAGGAGGAAGGACTTCATCCGCAACGTGTGCGTGGCCTTCAGGTCTCGCCCGGAGTGCATGCTCGCCACCGAGGGAGGACACATTGATTAATATACAATTTAAACAGACCACTAAATCTATAATTTAAGAAGGAAATTCTTTTGAATATTTGAATAATAATTTCATCTTAGTTTGGTTATTACTTATATTTTTTTAGCAAAGTTATTTCTAATAATTCTTTTATAATATCCCAAAACAAAATGGTGAAGTTCAGAAATAAATATAAGTATCGAAATTTTGTGAATTTTTTAAAACTCAAAGAATTACAAATGGTGAATGAAGTTCAGAAAATTTATTTTTATATATCTTCTTCTATAATTATATTTTAGCAACGTGATATTTTGAAGGGGGAGAAATTTAGTTTCGAGTTCCTTTTTAAAAATATAATTGGCGAAGTTCCGAAAATTTATAAAAATTTAACCATGGCTGCTTTTTTTTAGATTTTAAATTTTAATCTTAGTAGCAAAGGGCAAGCTTCCCCCGTAGGGGGGATTGTCGAAGCTATTGCGTAGTAATTTTATTATTTTAGTTTGTGAGTCACTTGAGTAGATTTGAAGGTTTTATTCGTTTCTTTTAAGAAATTCTTTACAGCTAGAAAAACAGTCACAGGAGCTGTTTTTTCGTATTTTTTAATCTTTTATCCAAAGTTCTATGTAATAGTTCAGGAAAAATATATATGATTATCGAATGTTTTCTAATTTTTTAAAACAATAATAATTATAAATCATGAAGTTCAGAAAATGTATTAAAATTAAGGAATGGCTGTTTCTTTGTTTTTTTCGTATATAAAAGCAAATCTAGATAGGAAAAAAAATAGCTCTGAGGATTGTTTCTTCCGTACATTAAAATAATTCCGATAAAATTCATTTTCTAGAAGTCCTCTAGGGCTAGAAAATAAACTTCGATCTGGGAAAAAAATAGAATAAGAGTAAATTATTAGGAGACATGTACTGGAAACCTTTTAATTTTTTTTTAGATCAAAACATTCTCGCTAGAGTCAGATAGATGGTAGGCCACAGACTCTGAAGATCTGCCTGCAAAGTGCAACTTCCTCCTGTAAGAAGTGCCGAAGCCACTCCTCTTGTCATCATCATAAACATCATCATCATCATCATCATCATCACTAACTCTATAACTTAAGAACGGGATTTTGGGGAGTATTTAAATAATAATTTCATCTTAGTTTGGTTATGACTTAAGTATATTTTAAATTTTTATTAAGGTAATTTCTAAGAATTTCTTTAGAGTTTGAAAAAACAAAATAGTTTAGTTCAGAAAAAATAAATATGATTATCCAATGCTTTATAATGTTTTAAAAGGAAATGAATTACAATTGGTGAAGTTCAGAAAATGTATTAAAATTTAAGTAAGGCTGCTTTTTTACTTTATATATAACTATATTTCAGCAACGTGATTTTTGGAAAGGGGGAAAATAGTTTAGAGTTCCTTTTTAAAATTATTATAATTGGCGAAGTTCAGAAAATTTATAAAAATTTAACCATGGCTGCTTTTTTTTTAGATTTTAAATTTTAATCTTAGTAGCGAAACGCAAGCTCTCCCCGTGTGGGGGTGCGAGTAGCGAAAACACTACCTGGTAGATACATATAATAAAATGCGCATAGAATTGAATTTAGGGAACAGATTTTCAACTGTGTTTAGGTTTATTTTTCAACTTGTAGATTTGCTAAAACTCCAAGAATTCAACATCGACCAAACCCCCATAGTGAGGTTGACACGCTTCAACGCCACTAAAGGTACGCGCCCCTCCTACCCCATTTCGGTCATATTAAATACAAGGCCACCCATCCTTCAGTCCACTCCTAAGGACCTTCGTAGTGATGGGGTCTCTGTGCTTTGGTATCTTGTCCAGCCAGGATTCTTCTCTGGGCAGAAGGCTCCTAGCCCCACCACCCCTTCCATGCCCACGTATCATACACACTGGTAGTATTGCGGGGTGCAGTCCCAGCCTGTAGGGGTGTGTTTAGACTCGGACTCCACCCCACAATACTACTAAGAATGTACTCATATGTGTGTGTTTGTGTGTATACTCGGACTCCAGCCTTCAAAACTACTCACAATATCATCTACTCCACTGTCAGCCCTTCCTCTCTCACACACTCATACAGATAATCCCCCCCTTACGGGGTCTTTTACCCCTTCTCACATCCTGACACTCTTAGATTCTCATCACAACTCTCTTTCCATTCATTCTTCATTCATGCCCAACCTACACTACCTCAGAACATTTTATGTCACACCCTTCCTCACATCAGGAACATCTCTTGCCTACTCCTTCTTCACATGATCGCACATCAAGCCTCCATCTGCACTGTTCTCACACGAGATGTTTCCTTATTCTTCTTCCATACCATAGTTTCACTCCCATCACCAACATTGCCACCAGCATACTCCCATGCACCTTCCTGGCGCATTCCACACTCAAACCATTACCATTCACTACCGCTCTAATCGCTCCAGGAACTTTGCTACCATTAAAAACCTTGTGGTGGCAATCTGCTTCATCTGGATACCACCATCATTTACACTGCTTTCTAGCAATTTAAAACTTCGCACTTGTTCAAGGGTGACACCACGGACACCCCACCACCCTATTTCACACCAAAATACCATCACCTTATTGTTTACTACATTCACCTTTAAACCCCTCCTCTCACACACCTTGCTAAGCATCTACAATCAGCATTTCCTAATCCTTCTCACTCTAACCCACCAACACGAGGTCATCAACATATACCAACATAGATAGAGCCCATCCTTCAGCATTCCTCATCAATCTTACACCTCTTTCCCTCATAACATTCCAACCTTATCTTACACCCCCACGTATTCCAAACCACTCTTCCAGCTATTTTTCACACTAACGCACGCCTTACTTCCAACATAAATACTCTTCAGACTCTACCCATCATTCCATACATCATTAGTTACTGCCATAATGCTTATTCCTTTTACACGATCATAAGATTTCTCCAAATCCATAAACACAACATACACTTTACATCTCTTCTTCCTTGTTTTTTCTTCTAGCTTTCTCAGTACTGATTCTTGACCTATATATGCCCCACTCGCTATAAACACCCCTTGTTCATCCCCTATCAATCCCTCAGTTATTCTTCTTATACACTCAATCATATTTTTTATACACTTTACCTTTAACACTGAACAGACTTCTTCCTCTGTAAAAACTTGCATTTACCGTTCTACTATTTACCCTTATACAGCTGCATTATTACTGCATTCCTTGTCTTTTTGCACTCATCCACTTTTAAATGCCTCACAACACAGCCACCAGACTCATTCGATAACAAAATCCCCACCACTTTTTAGGATCTCAGCAACTAAATCATCTACTCCAGCTTCCTTCAATTTTTTCAGACCCTTTACATCGTTGATCTCTTGCATACTAATCTCTTTCACACCCCGATGCAATACCTGTTTTACGTCAACGAAGCCAATATACTTGTATTTACATTTTCATAATCTTTCATACAAACATTATACAACTAATCAAAATATTGTCGCCAACTACTTTTGACCTCATTGCTCACAAGTACCCTGACATCCATGTTCTTGATGTTCACACAGCCATTTTTTTCCTGGTCCATGATCCTTAGTACTTTCTTTAAGAATAGCTTCCTGTTCCTATCACGATCCTCATTCATCTTCTGTTTCCATCGATATCCTCATTTTCATTTAATTAAGGATAGTCAAAAGAGTATAGGAAATTTTGACGAAAGTAGAGCATCAGATATAATATTGGGGGGTTTATAAACGCTGTTTGTTGTAGTTTCGCATAAAAGACATTTAAAAAATAAAGGCCCATGAAATATATGGTAATTTTTGGCATCAGATTGAATATTGGCTACAAGGTCGTTAGCAAGCTTCAGAGTATGTTAATGTTATAAGTGGTGTACTTCATAGATCTGTTCTTGGTTCCTTAATCCTTGACATCTACAAAAATGATTAGATAATAAAATAGATAGTGATGTCATGATGTTTGGTGATGATACGATGTTGGGAACTGTAGTCAATAGCGATTAGAGTTATTCAATCCTTCTTAGGGAGATTGGACTGTGATATATGAATGGTTAAAAGTGCAGAGAATGAAGCACAGAAACGGCATTTATAGCAGAAGAAAATCCTTAAGTAATTGTAACATTTGATTAGAAGAACCATCGGGACATTGGAGGAAAGCTAACTGAATATTTATATCTCCGTAGGTCTCTCAATTACAAAAGTAAAATAATTACTTAGCAATTATTTTGCAACCATTATTGGAGTGCGGAGTGGAGTTTCGGAGCCTATACTTGGCTTCAGATGTTCAATTGCTCGAGATAGTGAAAGGCAGATTATTCTTAATGGTCCTGCTCCAAAAAAGCATGAACGACGTGGATGATATGAAAGAGAAACAATTACCAACTTTAAGAGTGTATAGATTTTATTGAGGACAAATAACTACATTTAAAATTTTAAAGGGTCTCATTGTCAAAGGCAATTAGTCCAACACTTTACTTTACCTTGGAAGAAGGAGGAATAAAATGAAGCAACGGACTAAAATTGGCCTTTTAAATTGAAAAAAAAATGTTTAACTCGAGGCAATGGGATCACATTCTTTCGTTGTCTGGGAAAAATAAGATATAGCCGGAGGTCATGAATCAGATTTTTGTTTACCTTGGAAACCGAAGGAATGAAGAGCCAATGGGTTCAAAAATGGTTCTTTATCTTGGAAAATGGAGGCAACATTGGAACTAATGGTTTCAAATTGGTTCCTTACCTTGAAAGATGCAGAACCGGATCCGATAGGTTTTAATTAAAACGGAATTGACTGTACGAACGTGGCTAAAAATAGAACTACAGCCGATATGGTCAATGGCTGGAATGCTCTGCCTGTTATCATTTTATTGGTGTCAATGATTACCTCATTAATTAATTATAGATAACTGCATGATAGATGGACGCATTGTAAGACTTCATAAAATGCTCGGAGGAAAAAGAAAAGAAAAAACCACATAAATCATCGATATTGAATTACATGGTCTATATTAACTGTCTTTCACCATAATCTCCAAATAGTCAAGTTTGACCTCCACCTCGCTTCCCATCATAAGTCAAGTTTTGTGACTCATCGGATGAGACCTCAATTTGATACAGATTTATGATGAGTGTGGTCTGTCGATGCGACCCGTTGTTCGGATCCCAGATTTAACTGTTGGACTGAGATACTTTCAGATCAGTACGAATTGCTGTAAGAAAACGTGCTAAAATTGAATATGGTGAGCAGGTTCATTTCTTTGATGGTAATAATACTCTCTTTCATCGGAACTCGTATCTACCATGCTATAGTTCAACTGCTCACACATAATATTGGGGTTGGAAGATCACATTGAGAGTCTCCAGGGACGCAAGGGGTAGATATCCGATGTGAAGTGTTTCACCTGGTGCTTGGAAGGGTGTTTGCTTTTGGAAAGCAGAGGAGAGCTCACTCTATCCTGGTCTATTTTCGCCCAACTTCTCTAAAGTGTTGCATGCGCAGGTAGGTGGAGAAATTAGTTAATATTAAGTTAACTTTAGGGGGATATCGGGGTTTACCTGTTTCCTTCACAGTGCCTCTTTGGCAAGTTCCACTCCGCGTTGAAATGCTCTGTATCTGCTGGAAGGTCTGCAAGACCTTCCTTTCTGGACAGTACTTAGCCACTCTGTTCTTTGTTTTGGAGAAGTCCTATGATACCGCAAGGCAATGCGATATCATCGCCACCCTCTATACTATGCCAGCGAGGGGACTCCTCCCAATATTTTTGAGGCTTATGGGATCATCGAACCGACGTCGGTGAGAGGGAGACCTCTTTCCGATTAGATTGGACAGTAAAAGGACGTCCTGCAGTCACGTGTATTATGTAACTTTCCTCGCCGTAAGCATCAACGCTATCACCTAGGTGTTGCCCGAAGATTTTTCTCGCTGTACTCTACGAAGACGTCCTATCGATCTCTTTTTGTGCGGTCCAGATGCCTACCTTTGAGCGCTGTATCCAACAGGCTTTGAACCAGATATCATCTCATTTTGGCCAAGATTAAGATGGTGTATTTTTGCACGGCTGCATCTAAACCTATTCCTAAATAGGTTTTCCCTGGATGTTGTAGATTCACATTATTCCCTTGGTCTCCTTTCCGATCGACGCTTCAACTGGAAAGGTCACTTTCTCAACATTATGGTTTCTTGTCCCCTCACCATAGATATTCTCTGCTCCTTGGCATTCAACACTTGAAGTGCTGCTAGGGCTAGTTTTAATGTTTTACCCCTCCTTTATCTTTTTATTTTATTTTAGGCTAGACTACGGATGTAAGTTATACGCATTCGCAACCAAGTGTTTATTGAGGAAGGTAGACTTGATTCATCACAATAATCTTCGCTTGGAGACTGGTGGATTCTGCCCTTACCCTGTAGTGAGCCTTTTTTCAATGTTGTAAAGATTCCAATCGATGTTATGCTATTCACAGCATACCTGTTGTTTGTGCGCGGGAGTTTGGCTTCTTCTTCGGTCCCCAACAGCGGTTATTTCGTTCGAGGTCTATTTCGTCTGTGACTTTGCCCCAATGTGAGACCAATCATGCCCTAAGCCTTTTGTATTCAGGGCAAGGAAACTCCTTTAAGAGGCGATACAATTCTGTGAGCGATGATGCCGTTATTCTTGCCCAAGATGCTACACTAAAGTGCAACACATTTGAATGCTTGTCTCCACGCTTCTACTACTAAAGTCCCTACCCCACCCGAACTATCGCGCTCGTATGATATTTCTTGGAGTGGTATCCTGTTTCACTTGACTCGTGCCAGTGTGCACGGATAACTTCAAATCCCAAGAGGGCTTTGGCTTCTATGCCTTCTCCTACCTGTTTGAAGCCGTTGGGGTTCTTCCTAGTGTTGAGTTTATATTCACGGGTGAGCTGCTTGCGATACGCCGTGCGCGTTTAAGAAACCGATTGGAATTTATAGCGAGTTGCAGAGCGCGCTCCGTACCTTTGAAGCATTCGAATCTCTTCATCCTCTAATTCGAAGTACCCGTGACGTCACGGCTGCTGCAACCCGTGAGAATGTTAACAGTGCCTTCTTCTGGATTAGTGGATATGTAGGAATTGAGGAAAATGAGTGCGCTGAAAAGGGTTCAAGATTGTCTGCGCGAGCTGGACAACTGAACCACCCTTTTGCTTTGCCACACTCTGATTACATGACAGGAATAAGGGGAGCCCTTCGGGTTGGATGGCAAAACAGATGGGAAATGGCAGACATGAATATAAAGTTGCGTCGTATTGCACCACAATATATCCTTTGGACCTAACCCCATTGCCTCGATTGTTTCAGATGTTTTCTGTCGATTCCGAATCAAACACATTACCTACCAGGACCCAGCAGCATGAGCCTTTCTGTCAAGACTATTCGGTCTCCCAGACAGTGAGACGCTTTTTGGTTAAATGTACTTACTTGTGAGAGCTCTGTGAGCGTTATCTTTACCAGTACTGCGACAGGCAGGGTCTTACCACCTCTCCCGAGTCCTGGGAAGGGACTCCTACACAGCAGATTGTGGTGCAATTGAGGTTTTGGAGGAGGCGAGACTCCTACCTAGTACATAGTTGTTTATATTGTTTGCTGTATGTTGGATCATCAGTGTCCTGATTGAGGTTTGACTCCCTCTGGCACCTGAGCGTGCCTTTAGTCTTTGTTCGGTTTTGCCTTTTTTTCGGGATTTTGATTTATTGATCTGTCGCTCTTTTTTGTTTATTTAAATTATTTATTTTTATTTACTTTTTTAATATAGCCTAATAATGATAGGCTAGCTTTTAATTTCGGTAGATGTGACCTTAATGGCAGTCGCTAGACGAGACCTTAAAATTTCTTTTTAAAAAGTAAGTCTCCAGGAATAAGGTCCTACAAAGAGCACTAGTCACAAGTACGCCCTTGTAGTTCTTTGCCAAATACACCATAATGAATTTTCCTTTTCTTTAATACATTCAGATTTGCCACAAAGGAAATAACACTTTGGGTGGCCAAACTTTTGATTAGAAAGGTAATTTCTTCGTATACAGGCTTTTATGCAAAGTTTGTCCGATGAATAAGCACAGTTATTTTGGTAGCTTTGGCAAAAAAAAAAATCGGCTAACATTAGGAATATTTTAGCCAGTGCATGTGGGTGCTTTCAATGGTAAAGAAAAAAAGATAAAATTAAGTTGCCGCTATGGGTAGCCTACTGCATAAAGGTGGTATCAATGGCAACAAAAGTTCAGTTAACGTTATACTAGGCACTGCATATATCAGGTGTATCCCTAACTGCTGAAAACTGTTCAGAAACTGCGCGATATCGGTTTTATAGTAATACAACAGCTCTTATATTCACCAGGCCTATCACCCTCTAATTTTTACCTTATCGCCCCACATAAATCTTCAGCTCGTTGTAGGAAATTCTCATCGGCGAAGGAAATTCACGGTGTTCTATCTACCTTTAGTGGTGTTAAAACTGACATTTTGCAGAGGGCGTCACGGGATTGACAGGAAGGGGGCAAAAAGGAATTACAAAAAAGACGATAAATTCGAGCATCTTTCTTCCCGTAAGATAAATTACGATTTTTTTATGCTATTTATCGAACAAAACTTTGTAGAAAATCCTATGTCGAAAATGTGAAGAAGCCTTTTAATGAACTTTTATTGGTCTCGTTTTCCTATTGCGATTTTTAGGTGTGTTTTGCATGTTAATTAGATTAGGTAAGGTACGAGTAACTTGGGTTCCATACCTAAATAAACCTAACCCATTCTAGGATAACCTTGCTTAAACAAATTAGCTTATAGAAGCCCAAATCACAATAGAAGACGAGACGCATAAAAATAATAATGATAATAAACTGATAGTAAATTCCCCCTTCCCCCTCCAAAACTTTTGCAGGGAGAGTAGTTCATCGTTTTCTGTTAGTTACCATCGCATACTCTTATTAAGCACACACACGCACGCACACACATACACACACACACACACACACACACACACACATATATATATATATATATATATATATATATATATATATATATATATATATATATATATATATATATATATATATATATATATATATATATATATATATATATATATATAATGAAAAAACTCACAAAGTGGCACGTGAAGAAAGCGATAATATGAAAATTAACCCACAGGAAAATGAAAAGATGAATCCAAGCACTTTCGAATTATATTTGCAAGTTCAATCTTAATGGCAGGGGCAATGCAAATATACACTAAATAGCCGTCTTTTGAAAACCATATATATATATATATATATATATATATATATATATATATATATATATATATATATATATAGACCAAGCAGTGGCTTCGCTACTAAGGTTAAAATCTAAAATCTAAAAAAAACCAGCCATGGTTAAATTTTAATAAATTTTCTGAACTTCGCCAATTGTAATTTATTTTCTTTTAAAACATTATAAAGCATTGGATAATCCTATTTATTTTTTATGAACTAAACTATTTTGTTTTTTTAAACTCTAAAAAAATTCTTAGAAATTACCTTGATAAAAATTTAAAATATACTTAAGTCATAACCAAACTGTGATGAAATTATTATTCAAATACTCCCCAAAATCCCGTTCTTAAATTATAGAGTTAGTGATGATGATGGTGATGATATATATATATATATATATATATATATATATATATATATATATATATATATATATATATATATATATATAGAATGGTAAAATCTGATGCTATTTTGAGCTTACACCTGTATTCTTGGCATACTAGAACAGGTGCATAAGTTTCGGATAAAGGTGTTTTTTTTCTGTGTTTGTTCTCCCAGTATGTTTGTGTCAATGATATTTCAAAATGGTATTGACAGATTTTAAAGTAATTTGAGGAGATAGATGGCGTTTGGGCAAAGAAAATATAAATTCAATTTTAGATCAGATCCAAATCCGGATGGGTTTCTGGATCGCTTATTCCCTTTCTTTAACATTGTGAGTTAGGCAGTTTGCTAAGGTATGCACTCTATTAGTGTTTTGTACTTTTTCCTATAAATTAGTATAAAAAAACTCTATTGGTGCAATCTGCGTTAGTCAATATTTGTAGATTAACCATTGTCCTAAGCAATTGCAACATCCATAGATTAACGATTGTCCTAGGCAATTGCAACATCCGTAGATTAACGATTATTCTAAGCAATTGCAACATCCGTAGATTAACGATTGTCCTAAGCAATTGCAACATCCGTAGATTAACCATTATCCTAAGCAATTGCAACATCCGTAGATTAACTATTGTCCTAAGCAATTGCAACATCCGTAGATTAACGATTGTCCTAAGCAATTGCAACATCCGTAGATTAACCATTGTCCTAAGCTATTGCAACATCCGTAGATTAACTATTGTCCTAAGCAATTGCAACCTCCGTAGATTAACGATTGTCCTAGGCAATTGCAACATCCGTAGATTAACGATTATTCTAAGCAATTGCAACATCCATAGATTAACGATTGTCCTAAGCAATTGCAACATCCGTAGATTAACCATTATCCTAAGCAATTGCAACATCCGTAGATTAACTATTGTCCTAAGCAATTGCAACATCCGTAGATTAATGATTGTTCTAAGCAATTGCAACATTCGTAGATTAGCCATTGTCTTAAGCAATTGCAACATCCGTAGATTAACGATTGTCCTAAGCAATTACAACATCCATAGATTAACCATTGTCCTAAGCAATTGCAACATCCGTAGATTAACTATTGTCCTAAGCAATTGCAACATACGTAGATTAACTATTGTCCTAAGCAATTGCAACATCCGTACATTAACGATTGTCTTAAGCAATTGCAACATCCGTAGAATAACGATTGTTCTAAGCAATTGCAACATCCGTAGATTAACTATTGTCCTAAGCAATTGCAACATCCGTAGATTAACCATTGTCCTAAGCAATTACAACATCCATAGATTAACCATTGTCCTAAGCCATTGCAACATCCGTAGATTAACGATTGTCCTAAGCAATTGCAACATCCGTAGATTAACCATTGTCCTAAGCAATTGCAACATCCGTAGATTAACCATTGTCCTAAGCAATTGCAACATCCGTAGATTAACCATTGCCCTAAGCAATTGCAACATCCGTAGATTAACCATTGTCCTAAGCAATTTCAACATCCGTAGATTAACCATTGTCCTAAGCAATTGCAACATCCGTCAGTTTCGTTTTACCTAGTGATATCAGCATTAAATTTCTATTTGCATTTTCATGTAGAAACAACCCAAATATACAGGCGGTTCTAAGGCCTGTAGGTAATTCAAGTGTACTAGCTTCTAAAGTCTTGGGGGGATTTGAAACATACAGTGTGGTCCCAAAGTCCATGTACAATTCAAATATACAGGGTAGTGCAGGCTTGTACAATTTAAATATATCGTTTGAATTGCCTAAGGACTTTAGGAACACCTTGAAACTTTGAATTGCCTTGGACTTTATGGACACCCTGTATATATATTTTTTTGTTTTTAGGTGTGTTTTTGAGGGTTAGATATTTATACTTCTTAACTCATCATTCAAAGATTGACACCATCTGGCGACCTCTAGCAAGGACATAAGTCACCGTAACTATTTTCAGGCTAATTCGATGCTATTTTAAAATGCAAAACAAACCAATATAAATAGCAAACAACAAAAAAAACAAAACAAAAAGAAAGTCAACAAAGAAACAAAAGAAAGAAGACGAAGCACGCCCCGGCGATAGGGAGAAGATCGCCATCCTCCGGCGCGTGAGCATCCGACCAACGCCAAAGAGAGTCAAATGATATGGGAGAGGCTATTCTTACTCCAAGAAGTCAAAGAGTCCCGGTATCGGGACAGGTACCAAACATTGACAAGATTAGTTATATTCATTAAGCTATTATCCCTCTTCATTTAATGTTTATACCTTTTATGTATTTTTACAATACACATGTATACGTCTGAACTATCGAGCGTATAGTGAATATGTTGTAATTTCAATCCCTCTCGCTTTAATTATTGTCTTTATCTCCATTCTATTCCACAGTTTTGTTTATGTTATTGTAAGACTGTTTCTCGCCCCATCAAATTCAGTTATTTCTCTTCGTAATCTGGAGACCTTTTGTAACCAAATTTTGGCCAGTATGGTTGACGCCATGTTGCTAGAGATTGTTATCAAATATTCATTCAGCCATATTATCAATTATTGAATCTGTTTCCGGAGGCACTAGACGCTGTTCGTCCTTTAACTTCTACCCTTTGATATTTAGGATCAGATGAGCGACCTTCATGAAGTGTTCTTAAAGTTAAATCCAAGGCTATGAGGTAATTGACTCGAGAAGTAGTTAACTGCTGCCTAAGCGAATTTAACCGACAACAAACGAACATTTGGGTAAATGGACTTATTGCAGAATATGCAACAACTAAAACATGCAATGGGTCCCTTTTTTCTGACTTTCGGCAAAACAGTTGTCCTTCATCTTTTTAGCAATTTTGTGTAACCTCGGATTGCAAAGTAATATTAAACATAGATTTGGGCTGACTTAAATTTTGTTGCTTAGAAACGAAACGAGGGACAAGTTTTATCACGGCCGAGACATTGACGTTATCAGCAGTTGGGGGTTTTGTTCAGATTTAAATTGGTCAATATTTCAACGTTTCGTCGGAGGTAATCATTCTGGTTACTTTGGCATTATAATGGTAAATTTTTGAGAGCCGTAATGGCTGAGTGCACACTATAAGAAAATAATTGGACTTCATTTTACTTCTATTATCAGTTCTAAATTTATAATAATAAATGGGCTAAATAGATTCGGAATACAAAATAATGCATGATAATTTTGATAGTCATTTGGCAATAGCAGAAAATCATCAGATTTTAGGTGACATTTATATGCAAGCCATTGTGACAGCAATAATTCTAACATTATTATATTTTATAAATTATAATAAACGGATGATAAAGTTAATAATAAATAAATGCGCATTATTAAATTCACGGACATAAAGGCAACCTGTGGTCTAATTTTCGGTTATTCTTAGTGCTTAAATCAGGTTTTTAATTTTCTAAGAAGGATCTCACGAAGTTGAGATATATTGGCCTGAATTTCATTATCAAATTGAATGATTTAGCTCGAATCCTGTCAATTTTGGGGAGGGGGGGCGGGGCGCTTTTCTTGACATGGTAAAACTGGGCTCTATAACCCAATTGGCACTCAATTTTATTTTTCGATTTTTTGGTTTCGTGACCTTTTTTCAATCTTTTTTATAAATTTCCCCACTAATCCAGTTTCTTGCACTGATCAAATTATGTATTAATTTTTTTCTGTAGAAATTATTAGTTTTAAAGTTAGGGTAAGTTAGTAAATCTTATTATGATACAAATAATATTTATAACGCTTATTTCAAAGTATAACTTTTGAAAAATTTAAGTTATTCTATTCACAAACTCTATAATTTAAGAAGGCGATTTATTTGAGTATTTGTATAATAATTTCATCTTAGTTTGGTTATGACTTATGTTTTTGTATCAAAGTTATTTCTAATAATTCTTTTATAATATCCCCCCCCCCCAAAAAAAAATGGTGAAGTTCAGAAATATATATAAGTATCGAAATTTCGTGACTTCTTTAAAACCCAAAGAATTACAAATGGTGTAGTTCAGAAAGTTTATTTTTATATATCTTCTTCTATAACTATATTTTAGCAACGTGATATTTTGAAAGAGGGAAAATTTAGTTTAGAGTTCCTTTTTAAAATTATTATAATTGGTGAAGTTCAGAAAATTTATAAAAATTTAACCATGGCTGCTTTTTTTAAATCTTAATTTTAGCAGCGAAGCCATTGCCTGGTAGTCTAATGTTTAAACTTCAAAATTCATCGCAAAATATTCTAAAATAGAGCTATATTTATGTATTTTCTACGCCATACAAATTTACACAATAAAGAGGCGAACGACGCAAATTCAAGGAATGCAGATTTCTTGGTCCAAAGTTTGCAATCAACTTAAAAAATTACTGTAGAAACGAATTTGGATTTTTAGCGTCTTACTGCAAGTTCTCTTTTTAATTAAACAAAGCATTTCTCACAAAGAAGAAAGACATAATTTGGAATCAGCATAATAAACTTAATTAATGGGGAACTTTACATGATGAGAGGAAGTGCACCAATACTCACTTAACCTTACCTAACCTAGCCGCCTAACTTTAAAACTAATAATCATCACTAACTCTATAATTTAAGAAGGGGATATTTTTTGAGTATTTGAATAATAATTTTATCTTAGTTTGGTTATGACTTATGTTTTTTATCAAAGTTATTTCGAATAATTGTTTTATAATATCAAAAAATAAAAGGGTGAAGTTCATAAATTTTGAAAGGGGTGAAATTTATTTTTAATAATTTATTATACTGTTCATTTTAATTATAGTGAGGATCATGTAGGTCTTTTTTTCTCCTTTACATGATATATATATATTAGGGTTGCTATTCCAGACAGGGTAAAATTGAGTTCCCTATTTGGCATAATCCTATCTCCTTCCCTTTATAAAAACCTTTTCCATCTTTACCTTCAATACGCAGTACAATTTTACTACTCCTTCTTGCTTAAAGATGGTGCATCATTAGACCAGACTCAATTTAGAGCTAAATTACCTCCTTAGTTTATGAACAAACCACACAAAGAAAGACTTTGATAATTTGGACCTAATTATCACTTGCAAATCGGTGACTAAGTCTTCTAACCCCTAAAGTGTTTAACATACTAAAAGTATTCAATAATATTAATTATATCCCATTGTTCGATATTGATGATAAAGCAAGCCCCATCCCCCCTAATAGTGGATGAAAAAGGTGAAAAAGCTCTAAAACGCGAACAGAGCTCAAAATTTCATCATCTATAAAATTATGCTAAAACGGAAACTAGGTCGCTTTATATATTAAAATACCAAGTAGACAAAGATGGTGAAAATGTTATCTCTTTTCGATAAAAAGCGAAATCCAATGAGGATATCTCCCGCAGAAAATTTATAAGGACAGTTTTGTAAATAAAGTGATAAAGATAGAGTAAGTAAAAATGTGCGAAAGATTATAGACGAAGATCCCCCTGCGGCATTGTGGATGGGAGAGCACGCAAATACGGGCTCTGAGGCCGGTGAGGCACGCAAACGTCAACAAATCTTATAGAAAGCACAAATGAAACATCTACTAAACGATCAAGAAAGCGTGAAAATGATAAAATGAGGACACCTATTAGCCCGAAAGCTCAGAAAGCAAGGGCAAAAAAGGGTGTTTATCTTAATCCTGTCCCACTTTCTTCCCATTACATTCCTTTTCCACATAAGAATTGGCCATGGGAACGAACACAAACTTTCTTATTCTTTCGTACAGTGTAAATGCCTCGTTTGAGACCCAGACTGGCTTGTGATGGACCTATTGGTAGCGCTTTTGAAGCAACAGCGTAATTTGTATGAATCTTCAGTGCACATGTAGATAAGTAGGTAATTGATGTCCTAAACATGATATTAGAATAAATTCTACACATTTTCAGTGCACATGTTGGTAAGTGGGTAAGTAATGTCCTAAACCTGACATTATAATAATTTAAATAAATCGTCGTTGCTAACGTAAATAAGAATTTACCATTAGCTCTAAATTGCTGATGTCTATGGGTATGTGTGGGGGTTTATATATAGAATAAAAAAACATATATAGCATGAACCTGCACTTTTTATATAGATTAGAATGAACATTATTCGTGTTACTCTGCCCTTCGTGAAATTGTCTTACAGGGGGTTTGAGGGTCTTTGCTCTTTTTCTAATTTGTACAAGGAAGGTGAAATCCGTAGTTTTAACTGTCTTTTCAGTACAAAATAATAGTTCCTATAGATAATAAACTCTTCCAAATCGCAGTATTCGCTATTAAAGAGGTTTGATATCATAAATCTTTTCTCCTTAACATTTTAAACTATATTCTTATCTTTTCTAGCTACATTTTTCCATTATTTTCATCCATTGAGAATACCATCGTTGCATGAGGTTGTTTATTTTTCTCACATCACAGAGTAGAGTCGCCTTTGACCTCTTCGCCTCTTAAACGTCTGACATAAAGAGCTGCTGGACATGGAGAAAGCGAGACAACGCTTCTAAGGCGAGCTTTTCCCCAGTCAAGTGTGGCTGACACAGACTCTCAAACAACCAACAACTAAAACCCTTGGAACTTTTGACCCCATAACTTTTTGTTTACACTTTCCATCATGAATTCGGATGCCTTCGCAAAGGTCACAAAGTGAATGTATGATTGTGACTTAATGAGCTTGAGACACGCTTTCGCGATTAGATTTGTGTAGGGAGTACGTGTATAGCAAGATAAAATCCTAAAGAACAATAAACGGGTTTTCTTTCTTCTGTTCCCCGTCTATTTAGTTGAGTTGAAAGACGGACTAGTATTTTATAGTACTAGAAAATGGTAATAAAATATTTAACGGACTACGGTAGTAATTATTCTCCATTTATATTTGCCATTCGTTAATGCACATTAAAATGGAAATACTTGGTTTTCATAGTTTAAAATCATGTAAAAGTACCTGGTTATTGACCCAGGATATAGTGGATTTAATGACCTCAGTCCTGTCCTAACTCCGGGTCAGTATGGCTGAAGGAGGGGATATTCTCTTTGTTACCAGGTAAAAATATCCCAACCCGATACAGGGTTTGTTCCGAAAGAGGCGTAATTAATGCCCCTTTTTAATAATAATTTCGACCTTGACGGGCAAAGCCTGGATATTCTCTCCTCGTGCATATAAATGAATACAAACCAAAGTCTTGTTTATTTAAATTTTTAAAATAGGGGGGAAAAACGAAGAAACCGCCACAATTCCTTTTTCTTAAAACCAGTTTAGTCATTTTTGTGGCATTTAGGGGCGGTAAGCACGCGTAACTATCATAAACCTGGTCCTTCATTTTACCAACGGTTTCCTTGAAGGTGTTGCTAGCAGAGAACAGCCAAAACATCATGGCGACCCTCGAGACAAATGAACAGCTGAAACGAATATTCCGGTAATCCGTCTTTCCTTGATGACGTCACTAATGAGTTCAGGGCGCCTAAGCTAATAAGGAAACGGACTAATTCACTGGGTTCAGAGGAATTATCTATAGGGAATTATAATTATTTTGTGCCATATTAACATAACCTGCTTATTTAAGGTAGTAAGAGCTAACATTAATATTCCCCCTGTAATTTAGGATGCTATTCCACAATCTACGGAACACAATCCACGCACTACTTACTTTAAGAAAATTAATTATTTTAAATACATTTAATCCTAAGGAAACTACACATCCATTAATAAAAAGAACTATATTTAGTGTTTTAAATTATGTACGCTTATGTGTGTTAGACCATGATAATGTAGAAGAAAACCACGATTAAATCTTTACCTCATTCAAGAATTGATCGTATATCATGTGTCTGATATTAATGATAGATCATAAATATCTTAAGGACATTAAACGCCATTTAAAAGATATAATCTGTAAAAATTGAGCAAATTGACGGTGGGCTTACTAACTAATGGTTTTAATAGCCCTATATATATTTATTACACTCAAATACAATTTTGAAACAACATAGATATACTCATAAATTTGTTTCTGCTGAAGACTTCAATCCAGCGATAGACGAAATGGTCCAAAGTTACTTGAGAGAAAACATGGCCAAGATATCCCCAGAACCAACAGTAGCACAAAAAATCCAAGGCGTGATTAATTCATTCCAGCAAAAAGCGCCAGGATTCACAGGAAGAATAAGAATAAATCTTACTAGTCCACCGGACAACATCATAGGAACATTAAAGCACATCTATAATGCGTGCCTAAACACCGGTTACTTTCCAGATGACTATAAACTAGCCAAAATTATTTTCGTTCCGAAATCAAGAAAACTACCTAGTCACTTTAACAGTTACAAGACAAAATTGCTATTTAATTTCATGAGCAAAGTTTTCGAACATATCCTCAATCGGACTGAAAGAATATCTGGAAGAAAATTACCTTTATAACCAATAGCAGTTCGGATTCAGAATAGGTTGAGATACCACGATGGCACTTGGAATAATAACATAAAAAATAGTCAAGGCAAAAGCATTGATCTGGACCTGAGTGATGTAGGGAAAGCATTTTATAGAGTATGGATCAGAGGAATGCAATAGAAGATCTTAAATCTCCAGATGAACAACAATCTGAAGAGAATTCTCTGCGATTACATCAGACAGGAAAGCATACTTGGTGATTAATGATTTTGCAGGACTAGAATTTGAACTTCCACAGGAAAGGGGGGTGTCTCAGTTCCACGTAGTATTCAATCTATACAGCGGCCCTGCTACCACTATTAATGCTTGATTGTTTAAACCACAGTTCGCTGACGACATAAGCCAGCTCCTGATTACATCATAGAAGAACGAACGCTTTCAAACTCCGCCTAGAATATTATAAATCAGTAACATCAATAATTTCGAAAAGGATTGGAAGATAAGAATTAATAGGAGGAAATTTACGATAGTCTCAATCTCCAGAATCAAGGTTGCAGATATCGAAGTTGAACACTAGAAATGAAAATATCATAGAGAGGCTAAATCTTGGAAATAAAAATAACGACAAGAGGCTATAAACAACATATAGTAGAGATAAATAAAAATACAACACTAATACTAAATCTACTATACAGCTTAAAGGGTTTAAGCACGAAGAACCAAAGGAAAATATATAATATGGCACTGGGAAGATAGGTTCTCTTGTACCCTCGCATCCCAATCAACGTTGTCTAAGAGAAAAAACAAAACAACAAACTTGAACTCCAGAGGATTCAGAACAAAGCTATTTACTTAATTACTAACACGCCAAGAAGAGAGTAAAGAAATTAGCGGAGTCTGCATCAATATACAGGAATAGAAGCGATCAATATCAACATGAGGAAAAGAGCGGAGAAAATATAAAGCAAAATAGAACTACCTCCAACGTTTGCAGACACACTACAATGAGAGCCTAAAACCCGTAGACATCAGCTGAGAATTAAAGAATCCCCTTTTTGTTTACTTAAGTGCAATATTTAACCAAAAGGAACGAAGAAAAAACAAGACAGGGACATATATCCCGACCATTATTAAAAGAACCAATAAAACCAACCTAACAGGAATACCGGAAAGATACCTGAATAAGACAACCTAATTGTATAAAAACTACCAAAAAAATGAACAAGCAGTAAGTGAGAACGATGCTAAGTGAAACGATACTAAATTAAATAAAAAAAAAGATCTGAAGTGAAGTGGAAAGTTAAAAAAACAAACAGTCAAAAGTGAATTTAAGTGTAAGTGAATGAAAAAGTGAAATAATAAAATAAAAAAGTGTAGTGGAAAGTGAGAAACAAAAGTGAAGTAACATGATCAGGTGAAGTACGTGTAAGCAAAAAACTTATTAAAATGAAATAACTTGAATGAAAGGGAAAATTAAATCATAAAAATAAATCACAAATAAAATATACAACATAAACAAAAACAAAAATGAGCTCATGCAGCTTAGAAAAAAAAAGCAACGTCATGACTGCCGCAATAAGCACATGACTCAAAGAGAAACTAAAAGTTAACCGAGATTAACCGGTTTTCTTGCTACTTGCATGGAGTTGTGAATGTAAAAGAGGAATAAAGAAGTAGATGGAAGAAAGTGAGTATTGGAGAGATGCGTGGTTCGGAATCCACGATAAAGTCAGTAAGTCCATAAAATGGAATTGTTCCATTTTATTAGTCTATCTGCTATAAGAACAAGCTCAAAATAGATCAATTTCGATTTTCTTATGCTCTTTTTCATTTCCAATTCTTTACTCCTCCTATCTTATCTCACTTCATTGGTTCCCGCCGACCATTCGCCATCTGGCTCCACTTGAACCCATTCTGGGGTCCCTCCCCAGATCGGCGATGAAACTTGCCGTCCTTCTACAAAAAAAGAAGAAGAATCGATAGCACTGAACGCCGTAATATTTAGAATCTTTCTTCGGATATTGCGTGCCAGTAGTTAGGGGCCTTAAAGGCCTACATTATAATGAGCTTAGTTATTTCGAAACTAGTTTCTGGAACTAGATCCGACTAATTTTCCAATATACTAAGGCGTTTAATCTTTATGCACTATTAAGTTTTTGATTGAAAAGGGTGCAAATTACATAGAAATATATAACTAATCAATCATTATTATAAAATTAATCATTTCTATTAAAAACAATGTCTGGCCGTCTGTTGCGTCCCTTTGTTAATTTCGTTAAATACGAAAAAAGTTACGTCTAATTAAAACTGTAAGAGTTAAAACGTCAACCTTGTAAATTGATTTGGTTTTAGCATTTTTGTGATTTTTGGCTTTAAATCAAATCTTCACAAATTATATGCTGCGGCAAACCACAAGTAAATCACAAACAAATTCCGAGCGCTTTGTTTATTGTATCTTGACGAGAACGAAAAGTCAACGCTGATTGAGCGAGGACCTCTCTCTATTTGTTGCATCCAATTAAATTTTTGAGACTGAATATTAAGGTAATCCAATGAAGAATTTTTTTTTACTAAACGCGAATATAAGGGTAAGGAGGGAGGCAGACAGACTTTCCCTGTCTATCGCTTAGAGAGTCTATCTCTCTCTGTTTATCGACTTCTTTTGCAACATTGCATCACACTTTAGTTTCTCTGTCTATATATTAATGGTATATTTTTTCATTATGTAATATTGCATTTTTCTGTGTGTGCGTCTGTATCTGTTCATTTTTTAACATCATATCTTTCCCTCTCTCTGCCTTCATCTCTTCTTTTATCGCTATGTCTCTCTCTTCCTGGCTCCATCCCTGAGATGACTAATATACCTCTCCTCCACACGAGTTAGTTGCATTTTTTAAACAAGCCTCTAATGAGTTTTTTTTTCCATCTGGTCAATATCTTCTGCATCTATTCCTTTTGTAACCCCCGCTCTTCAGCTGAATAAGGACGACATAGTTTATCTAGTATTCTCCATTTTTTTTTTACCATCCCTATGCCCTTTACTTCCATTTGTGTCTGCTTACACCAATGCCCTCTCATGACCTTTCTTCGACAGCGATTATAATTAAGCGCGTGCTCAATAACTCCCTCTTTATTCAAATAAATTTCCTTTCTTTTTCTTGGGTGTAAGAGGACCGTTCATTTGCCGACCGAAGTGTTTTTGACGTTAATTAGTTTTCTCAAAGGTCTCACGCAATCTTTATGAACAAGTCGAAATTACCGTAATTGAAATTCTCAGAACACAGGGTGTAGCCAATGATTTTTTTTTCTCCTTTCTCGTTGTTTTAAAGTATTCAAGTCCCTGCAGTAGGAATTTGTTGCAGAATAATGCAACCTTTGGGTGAGTATCCAACCGATCTTTCTGACACGTATTTAGGTAACTTTATAAAGATTTCAAGAACAAAAAAATTAAATCGCTCAAACCATTGTCATTAAAAAAAAAAAACCTTAATATCGAAACTATCGTATTTCAACAAAAAAAAATTGCAGTACGATAATTAAAATTATAATAATAAAAAGATATGTTTCTGTTGAGTACAGATTACCTCAGGCATACCAGCTTTCAAAGACTGATCACAGGCAGTTCCAATTAGCCTTTCGCTTTCCTGTACCTCAATCTTTCCTTAACTTTACTACTCTCTTGATTTTTAACACATAAATACAATAAAAGTCAACAGAAATAAAAGAAAGCGGGGAGACAGGTAAAAAGGAGAAAGAATATGGATACAGAATTAGCCCCCAAACTTTTAACTTTCTAAGGTCATATTTTAATATTCATGGAGTCTGTTCTTAAACATATCCTACTGAAGTGCTTTTAATGACCTTCCTAGGCAAGTTATTCCACGTTGTGTGTTATTTTAAAAGAAAAAAAAATGTGGTGCTATACGAATGGTTTTTATTATTATTTTACTAGCTTGCAACCGTTATTTTTAGTGGTGGCTCAGTTATTTAGATATCAAATACTGTCAATTTATATCAGGGAAATCGTTTAGTATTTTAAAGAATTCGATAATTTGGATACGCCGATCTTCTAGGGAAAGTCTATTTAGGTGCTTTAGTCTGTCTTCGTATGAAATATTTCTAAGTTCAGGAAATAATTTAGTCGATCGACCCAAAACGCGTTCAAATATTGCAATGTTCTTTCAATCATATGGAGAGCAGAATTGCACCGCATACAGCCGCGGTCTAAATTTATCGGACACCTATAATTCTTTTTATTCCTTGCTCTCTTTATATGTTAGCGTAGGTTTGCATTCATATATCCAATACTTCTGAAAAGCTAAATAAAAGTACAAGCTTCCTGAATAATCTTTTTGGAATTGTCTAAAATGGCGATGCTATTGAAATGTATGCAATCCTGGTATGAGTTCTATATGTTACAGTCAAAATGCCTTCATATATCACATCATATTTGTTGATTTATATGATATTCTACATCATTAAGATCTGATAAAGATATTATGATGATGAAGACACGTAACTATACCGTGGCGGAAAGAATTCTGATACGCACGCTTCGCGAGGAAGGCATCAGATGTCGACAAATAGCACGGTGGGTCGGCCGATCATATACCAGTGTTGCAGAAGTGTTGAAGAGGATAGGAGAAAGTGGGAATATGGATGGAAAGAGGAAATCCAGGCTATTGCGTTCGTTGCAATTGCTTGCACAAAGCATACATAAGGTAATTTATAACATGCCAAGAGCTAATGATCAACCTTGAGCAGAAGCGACGTCGACTGGCTTGGGCACGTGCTCATCGCAACTGGACTTTACGTCTATGGGGTCGTATCTTATGGTTTGACCAGTCTACGGTCTAGTTTTCCTCGACTCAAGGCTACGTTAGAGTTCGCAGGATGGAGGGGAGCAGTGCATAGTGCCAACAGTAAAGCATGGTGATCAGTCTGTACTGATATGGGGCTTCAGGTCTAGTCCAGTGGTTGATCCTCTCACCGATTGTGATTACACTATGAATTCAGAGAAGTATGAAGCTGTTATGAGAGATTATGTGCTGCCCTGAGCTCGAAACCTCTCCCAAAATGCCCGGATTGTAATTTTCCAGTACTACAATACCCCATGTCATAAGTCTGAGTCCACCATACAGTGGTTCCGAGACAATAATATCACCGTACTGTCCTGGCCACATCAGTCTCCGGATATTAATCTACTGAAAAACCTCTGGCAAGACCTAAGAGAAGTGGACTAGAATTACACCCCTAGGGTGTCGCACACTCGTGGGGAGCATTCCGAGAAACATAAATTCTATCATCGCTGCCAATAGCCTCTCACCACTTTACTGAGCTTCCTGTATCAGTTTGGTGTTTCTGTAATTTAAATAGAGTTTCATTTTCTCACTTGTTATATGTTGTTGATACATATTTTGGCAATTTTGAAAAATCTTGTTAATTGTTTGGAGCATATATAACTTATTACCATTTGTAGAGGTATCCCCTTAGAATAATATTATTTCCCCCACCTCCTAAGATATTACTCCTGGAGAGAAAGAGAGCCATTACTCACCCCCCCCTTCCGACCTCATCCTTTTTGGACTTGCCACTAGGTCTCCGAAAAATTCACACTGAGGCATGATGCTGAAATTGAGGCTACCTCCCCGCTGTCTCATTCCCCCCCCCTCCCTTTCGGGTCGGAAGATTACTTTATAGGTTCGCCGTGAACAGTTTTTATGGCTCTAGCCGCTGGTCGTTCGTCCGTCTGGCCCGCTGATACCTGCCGTTGACAATTCCCCGTAAGGAGAAGCTCGGTTGGTCATGCTCGATAACGAGGGTTCAAGAAGGCCTCTTTCTCTTTTCCTGTTTTGGAGAACTCCGGGTATATATGCACCCTCTGCAGGATTACAGACAGATTTGGTTGGACGACATCCCTGAAAGGAGTTCAATTCAACGAAGCTCTCTCCCGAGAAGTGTGAGTGACGGTCGCGAGCCACGGAAGAGCTGGACATCACACCCGCATCGCATCTTCGGGTCAGGTAGAAGTCTCGTGAGGCAACGTCGGCCTTTCTCAACCGCCTTCGGATCAAAGATTGGAGAAGCCGTCCTCCGAAGTTCTTCTGGTAACCTCTTGAGGTCAAGAGGCCTGTTAGCTCGCTCAAGCCGAGTGTGGAGAAGTCATCTCCCCTCTCCTTCGAAATTCGTTCGGTGATCTCTTGAGGACAAGAGGCTCACATAACACAAAACACAAGTTCGAGAAAGTAGCTCCAGCCGCTGCAGGTTTGTGGCTACCACCCGCGAGTAATCAAGGTCACCAAGGCCTCCCCAAGTTTGCCCCACCTTGCCCTCGAGGTTCAAAGGAATTAAATCACTCACTACCATAAATCTCCTATTATAACCATTCAATAACCCAGGTTATCTAATTAGTATTCTGAACCTAATTCCGTCTTATTCCTGTACACATATATAGCCATATTTATTGTTGTGCCTTTTATTCAGTGTGTATTAAAAATCTATTTTTGTCGTTGTGTTTAGTATATTCCTTGGTCAGTGCAGCTGCCGCTATCTATTCAAATCGCACTCTTAGAACAATAACAGTTGTCGCCTTGCCTAGCTTATCTTAGATTCTGTGTGCGCATATTCTCGTACACTTGGCCATACTTCGACACCATTTATTCCTCTCTATTTCACTGTTATATTCATATTGATAAGCAAATAGAAACTTTACGTCCCTGCATTTATCTAATTTCCTAAAACTTTCTAGGTGTCCAAAAACTTTTGGCTTCGGCTATACTTCAAATGATGTCTTACAACCTATTTATATAAAAGAAGAATAATATCATTAGATTTAAATGCAAAATGTCAGGTTATGTAGCCAAAAACCCCATTTCCCTTTAATAAAGCTACAAGTTAAAGTTTTGAAAATTCTAATCACTCGGGATTAAGACATCAAAATTCTTTTCCATTTTGACTTTAAAATTTGACCACCCATTTAATCTAATCGGAGATTATCATGACGTATCTGCATTACCGTATTGCATAGCTTTTCTTCTTTCCTGATTGACAGGAGAAACCCAATAAAGGTAGTGTTGTATTTTTTCTCGACAATCTTGTTAGTTTTCGAAATTTTATATAATCGGAAACGTTTACTTAAGCATTTTTTAATCTCACTATTCATTCTCCGCACATGACTTGATCTATTAAAGGCCCTAGGTTTATATTGCAATATTTCTCTATTTATAGTCAAAAATGAGTGTTTTCTGCATCTTCCATCAACCGTTCTAGCGCAGCGATGATTTCCGTGAATTATTTTGTGTGTAAAACTTTCACTGAATCTGCTCGAATACTCCATCGATATGCTATCGATGAGTTGGGTCTGAGAAGAATGAAAATAAATGGTCTAATGGGGCAAAAAAATTTAACTGAATCTACAGCCACTGAAGATGCTAAATTCAGAGAATCTTTGGGTTAACTTCTGTGATGCGTCTTTGAATATCGAATCGATGACTCGCTATTACTGCCGCGTTATCAAATGATTGTCCACAACCGTCTTGAATGTTGATGTCGTCCATTTCTAATTGTTTCAGAATCATTAATGTAATTTTCTCAGCATTTTTGCCTTTCATCTCAATAAAACGAAAAATGGATTCTTCTACTTTCACTTTCTTTTCCTCTATCTTAACATAACGTAGCACCCAACTCATTTGGTCTATATGAGAAATCTCTGGAGTACCATCGAAAATTATACAGTAGTATTCACTCTGTTTCACTTCATCGATAACTTTCTTTCTCACTTGATCTCCCAGGATGTTCAAATTTATTCTGAATTTTTGGTGAGAAATAGGTTTAAACTAATCAATTTTTACTTTCACCAAATGTTCATGTAGCACTAGTTCGAATTTTCCAATCAGTTGAACAAGCTTTAGAAAATTTCCTTTATTTTCATTTGCCTCCTCAACTCGAATGTCTTCTTTATGGCCTCATAAAGCTAGGTTAAGCTAGGCAAGATACATAATTATGTCCAAGAATCTAGTCAAGATTTGCTTCTATTTCTATGTTTCTTTTTTAACAAGATTTTGTTTGGAAAGGCGAATCTCCAGCTTTTTCCACTGAGTGAACGCATTCTCATGCACAGGAATAGATTCATGTTCTTGTATCTTAGGGTCCAACTTCCACCAAAATTTGTAACCATCAACTGAGCAAAACTTTGAGTTTTCACTTAAAAATAGCTTACAATAAAAACAAAACACGGCTTCTTTCAATAGAGAGTATACTATCCATGTTCTCAAGATTTTATCCCCGTTTTGTAAAGGTCGAAATAAAACTGTTTTTTGACAGTCTTCTAGTTTCCCCTTTCAGTTTTGTTATTTATCCTAGACGTACATCTTTTTCAAATTCACAGTCAATATTTTGCACAGCCTTCGATCCTTGTTGTATACGCATTTCCCCAATACCGCCACCGTGATTAAACTTAGCAGGCCACATCCCAATATCTTTTATTAATATTAGTTTTGGTCTTCAATAGTTTGTGATGGATCAGCATCAACATCCTTTTCTATCTTCTTTTTAAGTTGCACTTCATCAACATCATCATCTCCATGAACTTCTGCAGTAATATCAGTTTCGTCTGGACGGTCTGGTCTGCTGAGAAATTTAATTACTGTACCTTCATTTCGACTTTCTCGTTCTTCTCTCGCTGTTCTCTTCTTTCGTAATACTTCACCGGTCTCCTTAATTCGCTTCATCCGTGAAAGGGTAATAAAATGAGTAATTTAAATTATACCAGTGATATCGTAAATTTATATGAATAAAACCAAATAAAGTATAGACCAACTAAAAAAATCATCAACTTTCTGAATATCATCCACACACTGTCTTATTCAGTAACACACAATATCAATAGAGTATAAAAATGAAATTACATCGAATATTTTTCAGTATTATCTCTTTAATAATACAACCGCTAGTTTTCTAACGAACCACATATAATATATGAAATCAGTTTAGTCCATGTTATTGTAATCATCACAATGAAATCATTTTAATCATTTTAGTTACTTTAGTCATTTAAAAAATAACTAAAATTAAAATATTTATTATTAGTGTTTCTTCTAAAAAATCCTTCTATCTACTTAATTTGGCAACTTTGAACCAAATCGGACTGTGAGTTTGGTAGTTATTTATGAAAAGGACCTCCCCTGGAGGGAAAGTGCCATCACTCTTGACGCTGGCTATTTAGGGTTGGGTTTTTTTTTTAACAATTTACACGTATTCCGCGTGTAATGCGGTCAACTATTAGTGAAGATATTGCATTTTTATTTATAATAAATGAACATCAGAAAAGGTATTTGGAACCTAATCTAAGGATCGAGCTTATCTCATTCAAGGTAAAAATTGAAGTCGGATGACGTCATGAGCGCGTCGTTTTACGCTGAATTCTCAGAATTTGACCAGGTGAGGAGATGCGAAGATTACGACAGAGGTTATTTATCATCCGAATTGACTGGAATAAAGTCTATACGTAAGAGGATGCTTTTCCTTACAATCATATAGAATGTTTTGTCCACAATGTTATCACCAGGCTGAGTTATGCTCAGTTATATAGCAAAAAATGACGATTTTCAACGTTTTTTTTTCGTGTTCGGATGGAAAAGTTTCCTGAGAAGGATAGAATTGTGCAAGAGAAAAAATGCGCTATTTTATCTTTTGCATAAGGGCTAAATTACTTATATTCGAAATCTCAGAAATTTGTTTCAAACAGTTGATTTATTTCGAATTTGGTCCCTTTCGACGCCAAAAGCAATCCCCGGGGGAGTGAAACTTGCACATATGAAGGAGTATTGGGGCAGGAGGAATATGATAGTGCAATTAGAAATAGACTAACTATAAAATAGATTTTCTCCAATGGAGAAAAAACACACGAACGCCTTATGTATAATAGTATTTTTTTTTTAATGGTATGTGAAATAAAACCAAAACTGGAAAAGATAATTTCTCTTTACAAATGTGCACTTGACATCTCGGTTTTTAAATGAAAGTTAAGTAAAGTTGCTGGACAAACCTTTGCCATCAACATGCGTTGGCCGACATTACACTTACACTATTCTTTAATGAGAAACGCAAACAGAAACGGAACTCAATAATAGATTTAAAGGAATTTAATATCCAAATATCTTGTAAATTACCCTTAAAAAGTATTCATTTTTACCCGCTCACTTCCTCGCAGGTAAACTCTTCCTCTGTTAATCTCAAGACCAGGTAGCCTTTGTCTCGAAAAAGTGGCGCAATAGAACATGTGACGTCATGGCGGAATTCGGTATGGTACGGCAAATTTGTCCGATTAAAAATAAAACACAATAGTTTATATACACATACATAGAACTAAATAAGCAAATTTAAATGATGCATAAGAGCAAAAAATAGTAAGGAACAGCAATAATGTGACCCACTTTGTAATAAATGGCAATTAGGTAGAGAAATGAATTGTATTCGACAATTAAATAAATACAGAGCAGTGCGAAGGCTGAGAAATACAAAAACAATAATTAAATATTATTATGTTGGGTCACCACAAAGTGCCACCCCCCAAAATTGTGCCACCCGGGGCGGACAGACCCCTCTCTTGGTACGCCATTGTAAATTCTCCTATAAAGTCCCTGTTAAATTATTGGTCTATTTCTCAGTAACAGCGATAATGTCTAAATCTTCCGCGTTTGTATAAAAACAACTTTCTTGGCATATTTTCGGAATTTTGAGCTCTCTCCTATATGCTATTCAGTCTCTGATACAGTTTAGTTAGAAAGTGCAACAAAACAGTATTTAAAAGTCTTCTTATGTAGTGTTGTGGCATCTACGCTGTTCAGGTACAACGAATCTCTCCAGAATAGCTTGTTGTGCTAGTTGAACTCGTCTAATAAATTGATTAAGTGCATCCCTCCTCCCTGGCAGAGAACCTTAAAAAGTTGTAAATACGAGTGTTGTAGAATTCAGGAACCCTGAACCTGAACCTTTTGGCTTCCCTCCAAAGATACAGGGGAGGGGAGACGACAGCTCCAAATTAGGAAAAGATTTCCTCTTCGAGTGCAATGGGATTTTAAATGGCGAGAGTGAATTAACCGTTGGCCGGTATTGTTACTATTTAATTAGGCTTTGGTAGTTGGGGGATTTAAACAAAAGAAAAAAAATAATATTTTAATCCTATGCAAACAACAATAGATATTCACAGAATAATATGCAGGTAATTTAGTTAACGAAGCTTACTAAATGAATGAAATTGAAATGACAAGTATGAATCGTCTTGGCTGTACTAGCTCAATAAGTACAATAATTACGCGAGTGAAAGCGGGAGGCCACTCCGATGTGAGCCTTAGCTTTACGAGGCTCAATAATTATTATAATAATTACCTGAGAGGGTCCGGGAAGAGATCACGAGGTGAGTCGCCTCATCGGAGAGCGTCACGCGTCTTCGACGATGAAAGAAAATTTAAGTCTTCCGATTTTCTGGAGAAGACTACGAGTATGGATACTCGGTAGAAGATGTTTTTTCGAGGAAACGGGGCAGAGCGCGATATTCCAGACGTAGTCTTCTTTGTTCCGAATATGGATTCCTGCTGCGAGACCGAATAGCACCGGGGGTTGTCACTCGAGGATTGCGCGTCGTCGATGAATGATTCGAAAGACCTCTTATGATGCCCCTTGAATACCTTTTGTATTGCTTGGGCTTGCTTACTTGGAGCAACGTGGGCACAGCTCACGACCCAAAAGCTCTAAGAATACTCCCTCGATTATTCTCGGGGTAGAAAATATATATTACTACGCCGGAAGTTCCAGTGTTTGCCAACGGAAGCGTTATGGGTTCGGTCCCACATCCTCGATGGCGGGAATCGGCGGTGAGGGTCGTAACACCATAAACGGGACGGGGTCCTGGCGCGTTATCGCTCCGGAAGGTTGCCGACGGTCTGGAAGCAGGGCTCCTTCGATCTAAATCCATTTCTCTCTCATGACTCGATAACACACGCTCGCTCTCTCTATTCCTCATTTTCTGACAACGAGTATATGTATAAACTCTTCCGTAGAAAAATTCGCCGCTACGTTTTTACTCTTCTCCTTCAACTTTCTAATGATTTGACGGTATTTTTGTAGGAGTTACTCGAACCTTGTGTATGTATAGAACGTATTAGTTCTAACATACATTATATATACCCCCTATCGCGTAGATCAGTCAGTAAAGTCTTCCATTGAATTGATCAGATCCTCAACTCTGACTCTTCAATAGCAGTATCTCTTCCGCCGCGTGAGTGTTCTTCCGCAGAATTGCTCCATCTGACCCTAATAATAAAGTTCCCTTCAAGACAAAGTTCAAACTTATTTTCATCCTCTTAAGAATCTATAACATATTTTTCAATATGAATCGTGATCTAGGCTTCGGTGGTCTCGGGGCATCTTCCGACAAGCCGGAACGAACCTCTCACGCCCAGGTGCAGAACGGTCGTCAGACAAACTCTTCCGAAGGGTCAGATCCACCGTGGTCGTAAATTACTGGTCATTTTCGCGGTCAACTTTAAGAGAGCATCCTGCTACTGGGGCGCTGACCTGCCTCCTAAACCAATTAATCCTCTCTACAGCTGTCACTCGATCCATCAAAGAGAGTTAGCAGGAACAGGATTCCGCATGCATTACAGGTTTGGTTTTGTGGAACCATAATATAATTTGGAGAGAAAAACAGGAGAAATAAAAAAAGGCTGTGCAACTGGGGATGGACAAAAAGTAGATTATATCTATACTAAAGAGGAAACAAACTATTAATAGATAAAATAAACAAGGTTGTGTGTTTTTTAAGCAGACTTCAAGGCTTTTCAGCTTTAAAAAGGGCTTCTTAATTAGCCGCTAAGGTTCCTTCATATAATGTCCTGAAGTGCAGGTAGAGATCCGTCCTTCAGCAACTAGCTCATATTTTTTAATAAGGCTAATTTAGCACCTAAGAATCTTTATCAAATTCAAACAATGGAAGTTCGCAAGTCTGTAGAAGAGAAAAATATTCAATTAAACACCTTAAATGAACTTAAGTAGTTTAGGTATAATTGTAACAAGAGGAAAACAAAGTGTACAAAAAGACGAACTAGCTGTACGAAAACACTTAACTTCCAGAAATCTTTTGAATCACAATAAAGCAATTCAAATTTTTACTAAATACCATTTTACACAAATAATCATGACAAAATATCAAGCTGCCGTAAACAACATCAGTAGAAGCAAAAAATACGTCTTTCCGGGTATGTCAGTGGAGGAGGCTGGTAGATCCCTGCATTTTGAAGTAAATATCCATATATTTTTATCACTGAGCATTCGATGGTTTAGAAACAAATTGGCCATTGAAGCGCAAACACATCATTAGCCTGAAAACACTTGCACTCAAAATAAACTCTTTTATTGCGCATTCCTTTTTTTCATAATGATTCCAAATATATATATATATATGTATTAAAGAGAGAGAGAGAGAGAGAGAGAGAGAGAGAGAGACAGACAGACAGACAGACAGAATATATACAACTCAGCGACAGAGTGCAGAATACCGTGGTACAGCGAGAGATAGAGAGAATCGCGGTGGCTCACGAGCAAAAGTGACATGAGTGTCTTATTGAGTCGCTGCAAGTTATGTGGCACTGCCACTTATGTGGTACTGCTAGTTATGTGACACTGCCAGTTATGTGGCACTGCCTTTAGCTTCGTAGATGAATCCGTGCTGAGTCACTGAGTCCCATCACGATAAAGAAAATCATTTCAATACTCAAGTCTTGAAAGTAAATTGGTAAACCTCTGTGGAGGTTAACAGAGATTCCCCATAACAGTTAAATTACAGGTGCTGACTAGAGTTTAAGTTAAATTCTATCTCAGTAATAATGTCATTAGTGAAGCTTAGTGTTAAAGAACTAATTTGTTTATCTTAGTGTTAATAATTAGTGTGTCTCTCTTAGATTTAAGGGGTCAATTAGTCTATAATGAAGTTAAAGAGTAAGTTTGTTATAGAAGTAAAGAATTAATTAGTATATCTCGGTGTTAGGGAGTTAAGCAGTCTATCTTCGAGTTAAGAAGTTAATCTGGAATGGAGTTAAAGATGTAGTTATTCTATATTGGAGTGAAAGAGTTACTCGTAATTAGCCTATCTATTTTTCATGGAGGTAATTAGTGTGCCTTGCCGTTACGGACGTAATCAGTCGATTTTTTAGTTAACGAGTTAGTTTGTAATTCAATTAATGTCATAACTTGATACACTAGTTAATTTGTGTATCTCGTTATTAAGAACCTGCTTAGTCTATGTCGGGGCTAAGGAGTTAATCAGTCTATCTTGGTGCCAATGAGGTAGGTAATTAATTAGTCTGTATTCAAATTATTTAGCAAGACTATTTTCTAGTTAAAGAGGTTATTGCTAATTCATTGAGTTAAGAAGCGCTTTAGTATACCATAGAGAAAATTAGTTAAATAATCTATTTTGTGTTAAAAAAAAAAATTAGTCTTACTAATAAAGAGTTGCTTAGGCTTTCTCGGTTTTAAGAAGTTGATCGGTGTCTCTTGGTTTAAAGACTTAATTAATCTGTCGTGGTGTTGTTCTTTTTTTTATTAAATCTAAAGCTAAAACCAACGAGCGTATATTTCGCAATTGAAAGTTTGTAAGATCTGTAACGAGAGCGTGGAAGATAAATGAAATGTAGAGATGTGGAAGATTTATAGCCACAGGTCTTCCTGCAGGCATTGATACCGGGTTGACAATCAACTGTTGGCGTTGTTGCAGGAAGGGTACGCAATCCTCACAATATCGCCTGTAGCAAGGGTTACTACTCATGCTACACCATCGTGTCGTTAAGGAGTTAATTCCTCCATGTTAAAATGCTTAGCAATCGGAGAAATTTAATTATTTGTGTAGTGAAATTTTGTCTCAAATGTTAAAATATTAAAAAAGTCGTTTGCTTCCACGAATAATTTGCCCCATACCCCTTTATCAAGACGAACAGGCAGACATATAGTGTACATATAATCCAAATTACCTTTTCGAATTGCATGATGAAATGTTGCACTTAAAACAATGGAGGGAAAAGTTCCCAACATCTAGCCCACTAAATGTTTATTTCTAACTCTCATTGAGTAATTTTCTCAGTGTTAAGGAACTAATTAGCAAGCACGGGATACTAAGGAAGGAACTAATTCCGACATTTCAAAATTTAATGGGTACGAATCATTTAAAATTTGAATAGACAAGAAAGATTTAAATTTAAATAGGTATCGATCATTTGAAAGTGTAAGAGCAGGAGCGATTTATATTTTGAAAGGTATCAAGAATTTTAAATTTTAAGAGGCAGGGACGCTTTAAATTTGAATAGACAACAACCATTTAAATATTTAAGAGCAAGAGCAACTTAAATTTTAAGAGGCAGAGACGCTTTAAATTTGAATAGAAAACAACCATTTAAATATTTAAGAGCAAGAGCAACTTAAATTTTAAGAGGCAGAGACGCTTTAAATTTGAATAGAAAACAATCATTTAAATATTTAAGAGCAAGAGCGACTTAAATTTTAAGAGGCAGAGATGCTTTAAATTTGAAAAGACAACAACCATTTAAATATTTAAGAGCAAGAGCAACTTAAATTTTAAGAGGCAGAGACGCTTTAAATTTGAATAGAAAACAACCATTTAAATATTTAAGAGCAAGAGCAACTTAAATTTTAAGAGGCAGAGACGCTTTAAATTTGAATAGAAAACAATCATTTAAATATTTAAGAGCAAGAGCGACTTAAATTTTAAGAGGCAGAGATGCTTTAAATTTGAAAAGACAACAACCATTTAAATATTTAAGAGCAAGAGCGACTTAAATTTTAAGAGGCAGAGATGCTTTAAATTTGAAAAGACAACAACCATTTAAATATTTAAGAGCAAGAGCAACTTAAATTTTAAGAGGCAGAGACGCTTTAAATTTAAATAGAAAACAACCATTTAAATATTTAAGAGCAAGAGCGACTTCAATTTTAGGAGGCAGAGACGATTTAAGTTTGAGTAGGTATCAACTATTTGTAAATTTAAGAACCAAGAGCGATTTAAATTTAATTAGCTACCAAGCATTTGAAATTTTAAGAACTAATAACGATTTAAATAGACATCAACATATTTAAATTTAATAGGCCTCAGAGATTTGAATTATTAGTTGGCATAATCCTTTTGAAATTTTAAGAGGCATCAATCATTTTAAATTTGAAGAAGCCAGAAAGATTTAAATTCTAATAGACATCAAACATTTGATGATTTTAAGAGGCAAGAACGATTAAAAATGACTAGACATCAACTATTCGAAATTTTAAAAGACATCGGAGATTTGAAATGTTAATTGCTATAACCCTTTTAAAATTTTAAGAGGCATAAACCATTTGAATTGTGAAGAGGAAAGAACAATTTAAATTTGAATAGGCATTAACCATTTGAAATTCGAAGAGGCAAGAATAATTTAAATTTGAATAAGTTTCAGCCTTTTTAAATTATAATAGGCCCCCCGAGATTTGAATTTTTAAATGGCATAACTCATGAAATTTTAAGAGGCATCAACCATTTGAAATTTTATTCCGCATGAAACATTTAGAATTGTAATAGGTTAAATAATTTAAAATTATAACGGGCATTAATTACATATAATTTTAATTATGAATCATCACTTTTACATTTTAATTGGCATCATATCTTTTCAAATTTTAAATAAATCAACAATTTAAGCTTTTAATAGGCATTACCCAATTTAAATTAAAAATAGCCATAAACAATTCGAAAGTTTAACTCTCATAACCGTTTACAATTTCAATGACATCATCAACCATATATAAATTAATAGTCATCAGCCATTTAAAATTTGAATAGGCATATATCATCTGAAATTTTAATATGTATCATTTATTGATTTTTTTTAGGATTATCATCCTAAATTTAAAATTATAAAAATTCAATAACTATTTAAAATTTAAATATACATTAACTATTTAAAATTTGTATAGGGATCAGCCATTAAAAGTGTAATAGGCTTCAAGTATCTGAAGTTTAATAGATATTGGAGGCATAAACCATTTGAAAAAAAGGTATTCAGCATAAACCATAAAAACTATAAGGTCAAAAATTTAAAATTATAATATGTATCAACCACACTTCCTTTTGATTACGAATTAGCAATTAAAGTTTTGATTAACATCAACCATTTAAGCATTTAATAAGCATCAAAATGTTAAATTTGAATAGGTATCAGCCATTTAAAATTATAAGAGGCATCATTAATTTGAAATTCCAATAGGTATCAACCATTTAAGATTTAGATAGACATCAGCTATTTCAAATTTGGATTGGATAAAAAATTGTAACAGGCAACAGCTATTTAAATATGTATTTAGTAGGTCTCAACCCATTAAAATATTAATAGGCATCAACCACTGGTAATTTTAATAGGTCTCAACCATTTATAGTTTTAATAGTTATTAACCATCTATAATTTCTAATTGGCATCAATTATTTAATATTTATATTAGTATTAACATTTGAACATTTTAAAAGATATTATCCATTCAAATTTTTAATAGGCAACATCGTTTGAAACATTAATAAGCGTCAACAATTTCAAAATTTTAGAGGCCTCGACCATTTAAAATGCTAATAAGATAGGCCATTAAAAATTATAATAGGTAGCAACAATTTCGGCATTATAATATGCGTCAACGATTTAAAATTTTAATTGGAATCAACTCTATTAAATTTGAATAGGCATCAGCCATTTAAAATTAAATCGCATCATTATTTAAATCTTTAGTATGGATTATAAATTTGAAATTTTAATATCCATCATCATTGAACATACTCTTAGGAAAGGCAGATTCAAAGGGTTTCTTCAGAACTATTTGCGAGTTCTATTTGCGTAATTCTCAATTTATTTGACTATGTAGCCTTCATATGTACAATGGGGAAGCTAAGTACCGTTTCCTTTGATGGTGGTCTTACGCAAATTTATTAAATGACCAATCAAAAAGGAAAATCTAGCTTTAATAGATCCTCGTCTTTCACGAAGCTGTTGTCCTATTAAGAAGGCAACTCTAGCTTCTATAGCTGGTCATATTTCACGAAGCCTTTAAGTTATATAAAGAAAGCAAATCTAGCTCCTATAGCTGGTCATCTTTCACGAAGCTACTAAGTAATATAAAGAAGGCAAATATAGCTTCTATAGCTGCTCATGTTTCACGAAGCTGTCAAGCCATAAAGAGAAAACAAATCTAACTTCTATAAGTTCTCATCTATCACAAAACTATTAAGTCATATAAAAAAGTCAAATCTCGCTTCTATAACTGATAATCTCTCGCGAAGTTGTGAAGTCATATAAAGAAGGAAAATCTAGCTTCTATAGCTGGTCATATTTCACGAAGCTGTTAAGTTATTTAAAGAAAGCAATTACAGCTTCTATAGCTGGTCATATTTCACGAAGCCTTTAGGTCATATAAAGAAAGAAAATCTAACTTTTACAGCTGATCCTCTTTTACTAAGCTGTTAAGCCATATAAAGGAGACAAATAAAACGCTTTACACTAAAATTTCGCGTAAAGTTATCAGGTGTACAACGAAATGGTTAAATGACGTTTCTTTAGCTAATCGTCTTTCACGAAGTTGCCAAGAGGCCCACCACCACCCTAATGCAGCTTAATCAGCTGCTCCTCTAACATGAAGCTGTCACTTGACCGAAGAAGAAATTTCTTCAGCTGCTCGTCTAATATAAAGTTGTGACTTAATTAAGTTACCAATTCAGCATTCTTTAGCTGTTCGTTTCGTGCAAAGCTCTTAATTGCCGGAGGATAAAAAGAAACTAAGTTTGTTAGTTGCTCGTCTAACATAAAGCTGCGGAATGTTAAAAGAAAAAGAAAAATGTAGCTTCTTCAGCTGCTCGTCTAACATTAAGCTGTTAAATTTCCAACGCAGAAGTTAAATGCAGTTTCTTCAGCCGTGACATTTGCTATTATGACATGCCTTTCCTTGGTCAAAGCATTGACGATGCTCTGGTACGCAGGTGTCAGACCCTCCAACTTGACAAAGTTAATTTAACCCAACTCGATATCATTTCATTTAACATAACGTAAGCCTATCTAACGTATTTATCGTAACTCTACCTACCTTGGCCAACCCAATCAAATAAAACAAAACCTAAATCAACCTTATATAACCTAACCTAATCTATCCAACCTAAACGCAAACCTAACCTAGCCTGTTTAAACTAATCCCTCACCTATGGTAACCAGCCCAAACTAGATCCAATTTAACTTAACTGAACCTAACAAATGTTTTTCCAATCTAACCTAGCACATCCCAATCTCACATAATTCAAGCAAGCTCAACTAAACTATGCTAATCTAGTACAACCTAATCTAATTAAAGCTAACCTTATCTAACTAAATCTATCTTACCTATTTTAATTTAATTATACATAACCAATTGATCCTAATCTAACATATCTACCACACTCACTTTATTGCGAGAGACTTTATGGACATGGCGGATAAGTTCTTGGAAAGGATAATAGGTTGGTCGTGAGACGTTCTTAGTGACAGGTACAAATTACGTCTTGAATCAAGAACGCTTGTCTTCGTCGTCCGTGCTGCAAATTGGCAACAAAAGGCATGCCGCCTACATCACTATGTAATGGCTGGTGTAAATTCCTATTCCCCACTCGTCTTTGGCTTAATGAGATCTTCGTCAATGACGGCGAAGTTTGTTTGTATTAGTGGGGGCCCTCTAGTATGAATTGGAGGTCTCTTCTGTTATTTGAAGCCCCTTAGCATGAATTGGAGGTCTCTTCTATCACTGGTCAACAAAAACATTTTTTCTCTTAGTTCTGGATCAAAATAGTGTGATTCTAGGGTAATTGTATGTGCTGAATTCAATAATGACATTCGTATAGCTGTATCGGGCTCAGTTTCCCAGAACCACCATATCTATATATTTGGTGCACCAAGTTATTCAAACATTAATTTATATGTTCAATGGTTCCACTTATGCAATAATTTTTCCTAATTTGTGCTTTTTTGTTTGTTTCAGATTGCTGGTTCATGATAGTGCCATATCTACAACTGCCTAATTTCTAATTACTCTGAACTTAACAAAACATGGAACGTGGTAATTGTGTGAATGATTCTGATCGTCTTTGTTACATATGTGGCGCCTTCACTCCTGGTAGCCTCAAGAAACCAATCACAAAAGCTGTTCGACTGAACTACAAAAATTACTTCAAATGTTCTTTGGATGACCAAGACAAGAAATGGGCACCACATATAATTGTAAGTCTTGTGTCAACCACCTGAACGAGTGGATGTGTGGTGAGCAAAGCCTCGGAATACCGTTTGCTGTCCCAATGATATGGCGTGAACCCAAAGACCACAGCGGTGACAGCTACTTCTGTCTCATAAACATCAAGGAAATAACTATCAAAACACGAGGCAAGGTTCAGTACCCCGATATTGCTTCTGCAATCCGACCAGTTCCGCACAGCGCTAAACTCCCAGTCCCAAATCCACTGACTGAGCAAGAATTGATGAGTGATTCTGATTTTAATTCCACCCAAAGGTAGACGACTACCAGGATGACACTGAAAATACCAGTCTAAACCCTTTACTCAACAAGCACTTCATGATCTCATCAGGGACCTAGACTTGTCTAAAGAAAAGGCCGAATTTCTAGAATCCAGACTAAAGCCGCGTAACCGGCTAGAAGTTGGAATGCTTATCACCACAGCTCCTTACCAACATAGAGCTATCTACATTTTTCTAGATGTCAAACAACCTTTGTTAGTGTAATGACGCAGTGTCTCATGCAACAATTCTGAAAGTTTGAACCATACAAGTCAGATGAGTGGAGGCTGCTTATAGACTCTGGAAAAGACTCTGTGAAAGCTGTTCTTTTACACAATAGCAATCGGTTTCCATCTGTCTCACTAGCACATGCATCAAAGATGGCTGAGAGCTATGAAACAATGAAGATTTTGTTAGCCGCTATAGAGTACGAGGAACACCAGTGGAAGATATGTGGGTGTCGTAAAATGGACTCTCGACGATATACCATATATAACTATTCGTTGAGGGAACTTCTTTAATTATCTTTAGAGTGCGTGGATGTCTGGCTGGCCGCTATTATGTATTTTCGATATGCTTAAGAAGTGGAACTGAGCTCAAGGATAATAATATTGATATCATTGATAAAATAGAGTTTTATTAATAATAACTATCAACAACACGCAAAACGGAAAAAATATTGACATAAACAGAGAATGCAAAGGGTCGTGGGAAATCGAGCTAATCCGAGGATTAAAAGATTTAAAAAGGTAAAACAAATATAAAGTTAAAGGGATGGGATGGTTCGCTAAACCATTTAAAGCACAGGATAGAGTTGACAAAAGGGTTAAATACTCAAAGGTAACGTTCGGCTTACGTAATTATACTTGTTGTGCAGAGAAAGGCGACGTGAAGGAATTTTTGGTCCGCTGGCGAGTTCCAGCCGAAGGGCGGGGGGAGGGGGGGGGGAAATTAAATGATCCTGACGTGGCGTCTTGGGAATGAGAACCGTTTCTTGGCGAACGGGCTGAAGAACAATGGCTGTTCTACGTTGTTCTCTTCTGAACAACAGGAGGGGGGGGGGGTGAGAACCGTCTCTTGTCTACGGGCTCGAGAACAATGGTGGTTTTAATGTTGTTCTCTTCTGAACAACAAGGGGGGAGGGTGAGAACCGTTTCTTGGCGAACGGGCTCAAAAGAACAATGGCTGTTCTACGTTGTTCTCTTCTGAACAACAAGGGGGGGGGGTGAGAACCGTTTCTTGTCAACGGGCTCGAACGAACAATGGCTGTTCTAACGTTGTTCTCTCTCTGAACAACAGGGGAAGCCTTGTGGACGTGGCGTCACGAAGGCTCGAACCTTGGCACTCAAGGGATATTGTCCTTCTTCTGGACAAGTGATGGTGAATCTCGAGGTCAAGGTCCCTTGGCGCACAAGGTGAGAGTGGGTCGTAGTGATGTTTCGCGACGAAAATCTGGATCTTCAATCTGAATCTTAGTGGTTAAGTTTCCATATAAATAGCCGGGACATCTCCTTGGCGTGGGGGACAATGGAGTGGGAGCTTCGAGGGAATGCACAGCCGAGCCTCGGAACAATGCCTTATCTGCCCATAAGCCTAACTCAATCTGGCGAGGTCGGCGCATGGGGCGAACGAGCGAAGATAAACCTCCTTGTTTAAACATTGACTCAGGTGGCTGCGATAAGGCCCCAGGCTTCAAAGCGAAGATGCACGTGATGGGCATCGTGGTTTTAAATAACATGTGATAGTGGTTAAAATTAACGCGGCCTCAACCCGTTCTATCACACCCCTCCATTCCGGGGGAAGTTGTCACTTCGAAAAAAAGAGAGAAGGGACAACGATAAAGCTCCGTTGTGGGGAACTCGTTTTCTTGTACCAACCGTACCTTCATGCACCTAACTAGTATTACCTCAATACATATGATTATTTTGATCTTTTGATTACAGGGGAAAATAACCTTTAATACAACTTAATAAAAAAAAAGGGGCATAGAACAATGAAATGATATAAAATTAGTATATACGGGACAAAATAATTTATACTTAAATTAATGGGTACGAATATATATACATACAAAAAAAATAGACATTGAGCGTTACAAAATTCAGACATATACATTAACTAATTATATTAGAAGAGAATCTAATTTAAGTCGTACAAGACGGTATATACCTACATGGAGATACTAATCCTATGAATACAATTACTCTACGCTATTCGGTAACGCATTCCTACTGAGTGCGTCAGCAACCTGGTTATCGGAACCTTTTATATAATATATTTAAAATTGATACTCTTGCAAGAGTAAACTCCAGCGCATGATTCGGCCGTTGGAGTGTCGCACATTCCTAATATAGGCTAACGGACGGTGGTCGGTTCCTATCTGAAATTCTTTTCCTATCAAGTACATTTTGAATTTGTCTATAACCCAGATAATTGATAGAGCTTCCTTCTCTATAGTGGCATATCTCTTTTCGCGTGGTAATAATTGGCGACTAGAATATGACTGGATGACTCAGTCTGCCATCCTCGTATGGAAGGAGTACACCTCCAATGCCCTCGTTGCTCGCGTCTGTCTTAATCCCAAAGGATTTTTCCGGGTTGGCCAACTTTAAAATGGGGGCAGAAATGAGCTTACTCTTGAGCTGATTAAAATGGGAAACTACGACATCATTCCGACGTAAATGATCGGGGGAATTCTTTTTTAGAAGCGAGCTGAGGTGCGCCGGAATTGCAGCGAATTTCGGAACAAGTCGCCGATAGTAAGAAGCTGATCCTAGGAACGATCTGAATTGCTTCTTAGTATTTGGGAGGGGTATGTCGGCGATTGCCTTAATCTTGTCCTCTGGGGGACCTAACTTGCTTTGTCCTATTTTGAAACCCCAGTATTTTATGGTTTCGTGGATAAAATGGCATTTGTTGAAGCCAATGGTGAGGCCATTTTCGCGCAGTAGCTCGAAAAGAGCTAATAGGGTGGTTAAATGGTGACTCCATTCAAATAGTTCTTGTAGCTGACTCTTTTGATGTGGTGTCAGCTGCGCGTCAATATCCAGGTCAGAGGGTTCAAAAGACTCGCCTGGTAGGTAAGGAGGAGGGTAATCAGCATCAGGTTGGATGCACACTGTCTGTATTACATTAAGGGACTCCGCGGGGTAATCTTCTTCAAGCGCCGATATTTCGTCCAGTGCTACGAACGTATCCCCATGGGCGCGTTGGGGGTACTTTTTTTCTTTGGGTTCACGAACAGTCTCCGTGTCCTTGTCTTGGGCCTTATCACCTAAGGGTGTTAGTGATTCACACTCCTTTTGTGCCGTCCTAAAGTCCTGGTTAAGGGTCTCCGAGAAATTGGACGGTATCGGGGTTCTGATGGGGACGGGCTCCTGGGCTTCCTTCTTAGCTCGGCCTCCAGGAAGGGTGGCCTAAGACCACAGGGTCGGAACTTACTTGGGGGCTCTGTCCTATAAGTACGGAACAGAATTGTATGGGTGCTGAAATGACTTCCGCCCAGCCATCATAATATTGACACTGCAGGTAACATCTAACGACGGGGAATTGGTTCACCCGCCCAAGGTAGTCATGTACCACCGCAAATTTTTCGTGGTTAGGGTCCACTGGTGGAAGGAGTTCGTCGGACACGATGAAACACGTACATCCTGTGTCCCTGACGAGAGTCGATACTCTGCAGCCGTTCACGCTGCCCTCCTCAAATTTCAAAGTTCCCGATGAACTTTTATCAAAAATAAAATTTACCTGGTGGCCTGACGGAGGGGGAGAAGTTTCTGCTTGGGTCTGCACCACCGGGGGAACCGGGGTGGCATTAATCTGGTAAACTTGGTGGGCTGGTCCGCTTTTAAGCCTGGAATTTGGGGGGCAATTCCAGCTCATGTGGTTTTCTAAACCACAGGTGAAGCATATGATTGGTTGCTTCGGGAAGAGAGATGGAGGAGAAATCTTAACGGGATGTTTGGTGTCCCGTTGTTGGTTTTGGGGAAAGAAGTTTTGGGGTTTTACGGGGCTCGGAAACTTCGTCAGCTTTGCTGTGAAGGGGCGCGAATCCTTCCTTCTTTTCTTATAGGGGGATTGGTGAGAAGTTCGATTCTCCTTTGGGTATAAATTATGGCTTGCGGCATAGACATCCGCTTCTTCGGTACATTCTTTAAAGGTCTGGCACCGACGATCCCTGACAAACGCGCGGATCTCCGTCGGGAGAGACGCCAAAAATTGGTCTCGCAACACGAAGTCTGTTAAGGACTCGTAGTTAGGATCAACCTTTGAGGATTCTAACCAAAATTTAAAATTCCTCTGAAGAATGTATCCGAATTGACGGAACGTCTGTCCGGGTTTAATACGACCTCCTCGAAATTTTTGGCGGTAGAAATCGGGAGTCATATTATGAGCGGCCAATAACTCAGCTTTTAAGGTGCTGTAGTTAATTGTACATTCAGATGGTAAAGATATAAAAATTTCGCGCAATTTACAATTTAACAAGGAAAGTAATCTGACTAAACCTTCAGCCTCCAGATCCATGTTATTGATTTCGAGGATCTTTTCGAAGTGGGCTAAAAATGCTCTAAAATCCTCTCTATCCTTGAAATTGGGGAGCTTTAGTGAGAGATTGGGGGGGGGGGGGCTTCCGAACGGGAACTGGCTGACTGTATCTCTGCTTCAACACGAGCTAATTCAATCTGATGGTGAAACTCAGCTTGTCTTTCCCGTTCCTCTCTTTCTCTTTCTTCTCGCCGGATTTCTCTTTCTCGTTCTTCTCGTTGAATTTCTCTTTCTCTTTCTTCTCGTTGGATTTCTCTTTCTCTTTCTTCTCTTTGGATTTCTTTTTCTCTTTCTTTTTCTTTTTCTTCTCGTTATTTTCTTTGCTCCTCTTGAACGTACTCAATTAGTTCTTTTCCCGAAAGTCCCAAGGATTCTCCTTGCGCTTTAAAGATTTCGAACTGAGTCATCTTTGCACTTGGGGGTGCAATAGTCGACCAACTAAAATTCCTTGCAACAAGAATTATGCCTTCTAGAGAATTAGCCTACCTAAATATGGGCACAGACCTATTTGTACTTGGTTTCTCGATCTAAATAACCACTGACTAAAATCACAAAAAAACACAAACAAATTATTATAACAGTTCATTGAGCTACTCCAGCTTCTTAAGTTTCAAAAAAAGGGGATAGCAATCGTTAAAACAAAAGGGAACTACTATACTCCATTATTATAACGAATAACACTATGCTTTACTCGACTGAGACCAGTGTTTGCAAAGATATAGCGTTAAACCTTACACACTTGATATTAAATTTAAATAGTATATATATATATATATATATATATATATATATATATATATATATATATATATATATATATGTCGTAGAATGGACTCTCGACGATATACCATATATAACTATTCGTTGAGGAAACTTCTTTAATTATCTTTAGAGTGCGTGGATGTCTGGTTGGCCGATATTATGTATCTTCGATATGCTTAAGAAGTGGAACTGAGCTCAAGGATAATGATATTGCTATCATTAATAAAATAGAGTTTTATTAATAATAACTATCAACAACACGCAAAACGGAAAATATTGACATAAACAGAGAATGCAAAGGGTCGTGGGAAATCGAGCTAATCCGAGGATTAAAAGATTTAAAAAGGTAAAACAAATATAAAGTTAAAGGGATGGGATGGTTCGCTAAACCATTTAAAGCACAGGATAGAGTTGACAAAAGGGTTAAATACTCAAAGGTAACGTTCGGCTTACGTAATTATACTTGTTGTGCAGAGAAAGGCGACGTGAAGGAATTTTCGGTCCGCTGGCGAGTTCCAGCCGAAGGGCGGGGGGAGGGGGGGGGGAAATTAAATGATCCTGACGTGGCGTCTTGGGAATGAGAACCGTTTCTTGGCGAACGGGCTGAAGAATAATGGCTGTTCTACGTTGTTCTCTCCTGAACAACAGGTGGGGGGGGGGGTAAGAACCGTCTCTTGTCTACGGGCTCGAAAACAATGGCTGTTCTAATGTTGTTTTCTTCTGAACAACGAGGGGGAAGGGTGAGAACCGTTTCTTGGCGAACGGTCTCAAACGAACAATGGCTGTTCTACGTTGTTCTCTCCTGAACAACAAGGGGGAGGGGGTGAGAACCGTTTCTTGTCAACGGGCTCGAACGAACAATGGCTGTTCTAACGTTGTTCTCTTTCTGAACAACAGGGCAAGCCTTGTGGACGTGGCGTCACGAAGGCTCGAACCTTGGCACTCAAGGGATATTGTCCTTCTTCTGGACAAGTGATGGTGAATCTCGAGGTCGAGGTCCCTTGGCGCACAAGGTGAGAGTGGGTCGTAGTGATGTTTTGCGACGAAAATCTGGATCTCCAATCTGAATCTTAGTGGTTAAGTTTCCATATAAATATCCGGGACATCTCTTTAGCGTGGGGGACAATGGAGTGGGAGCTTTGAGGGAATGCACAGCCAAGCCTGGGAACAATGCCTTATCTGCCCATAAGCCAAACTCAATCTGGCGAGGTCGGCGCATGGGGCGAACGGGTAAGATAAACCTCCTTTTTAAACATTGACTCAGGTGGCTGCGATAAGGCCCCAGGCTTTAAAGCGAAGATGCACGTGGGTAGCTAGTGGTTTTAAATAACATGTGATAGTGGTTGAAATTAACGCGGCCTCAACCCGTTCTATCACAGTGGTGATCTCAAAGTCATCTGTTTACTACTGGGCCTTCAAAGTGGCTACACAAAGCACATGTGCTCGTTTTGTTTGTGGGACAGCAGAGCTGATCCAGAGCACTATGTGAGACAGGAATGGCTGACAAGACCAAGAAATGCGCCTGGAAGGTTTGACTGTGTTCACAATCCTCTTCGTAGATCCAGAAAAGATATTTTTGCCTCCACTACATCCAAAGCTCGGTTTGGCTAAAAATTTCATCAAGGCTATGGATCAATCGGGGCTGGGTTTTGATACTTATGTCAGAAACTAGGTGGTGTGGTTTTCGAAGCCAAGGTGAAAGCAGGTGTCTTGAATGGACCCCAGATTGGCATACTAGTTCATGATAGCCAATTGACCAAAGCCTTAAACTCACTGCAGAAAAGCACATGGGAATCATTTGCCAACCTGTCAAAGCTTTTTCTTGGAAACTATCGTGCTGACAACTACAAAGAAATCGTTACAACCATGCTGCAGAATTATCATGCAATGGTACCAAGGATGTCCTTGGGATTGCATTTTTTCCACTCTCATATTGATTTTTTTCCCAGATAACTTTGGAGACATTAGTGATGAATAGGGTGAAAGATTTCATCATGACCTCGCCATCATGGAGAGCAGAAATCAGGGACAATTCAGTCCTTATATGATGGGTGGCAATTGCTGGACGCTGCAACGAGAAGAGTGTGAGCTTTACTCATGAAATGACAAAGTTCAGAAGCACTTTTAGAACTTCATAATTTCAAAATTATAAAGGATTTGAACTTATGCTTTCTGGTACAATTTTTTATGATCTTATCTGTGACGTGTTTAATATCGTTATCTTGCGTGAGACAATTAATGTCATCATATTTACTATTTTTCTGATTGTTTAAGAAAGTAAATCTGATAGTAGAATGAAACATCTAAATAATACTCACCAATGTGAAATTAGTCATGTAAGCACAGTCACATAAGAAACAAAATGGTCTGTTTTGGGTTAGATTTCTGTTGCACGACACAAGTTACGGAATATTGAATATTTATACCTATTGACCTTTTTTATAAGACCTCGTCTGATAGAACAAAACAAATATCAGATTCAAATTCAGCAATATAAAATTAGTTGTGTGAGCATAATCTCATATATAAACCATTTTGGCTGTTGACCAGTGTTATGGTAGGCCATTTAGCATGAATTTGAGGTCTCTTGCAATTATGGGAGGCCCTCTAGCATGAATTAAAAGTCCCTTGTATTTTGGGAATCTTCAAGCACGAATTGCAGTTTCCTTGTATTATGGGAGTCCTTTTAGAGTAAAGTAGGGTTCCGTTGTGTTATAAGATACCATCGAGCATGAATTGGAGAAGTCCTTTGTATGAATGGTAGTTCCCTTGTATTATGAAAGGACCTCTAGCATGGATTAAAGTTCCCTTGTGTTATATAAAACCATCAAGCATGAATCGGATAAGTCCTTTCCATGAATTGTAGTTCATTTGTATTATGAGATGAACTCTAGCATGGTGATTGGAAATTGGTATGTTTTAGGAATGGCATCTTGAATGGACTTAAAGTTTTATTAAGATAGGATATTACTTGTGTTATGGTAGGCCCTTTAGCATGAATTTGAGTTATCTTGCATGACGAAAAGCTATCGCGATTGAAATTGAAGCTGCCTTGAGTTATAGCAGACCCTGTAGAATGAATTGGAGTTCCCTTTTTAAATGTGAGGTATTATCAGTTTGAAATCAGGTTTTATAGAGTTATGTGAGGCCCTGTTACGTGAATTGGAAGTCTATGTTGTTATGGGAGAATACTTTGTACGAATTGTGGATTATTAGCCTTCTAGACTTGCTTAGATAAGTCTATTTTTGGTCTAATCGGACTTGTCCCTCACTAAACACTTGCACTTTTACTAACTTCACCTCTTTTATAACCTATCAAAAACTTTCTACCACACCTCACACGTTGGTTTTCTTCTTAATGCAGTTTCTCAACCTTTCACTCTCTAAAGTCATTGCGCTAGAAGTTCGTGATGTACATTTTTACAAAACACTCCCGAAACTGTCTTCATTAAATTACCATTCAAACAAATCTATATCGTGATCAGCAAACTAGTAGTATGGTAGTAGTTTTGGTAATATGGACAAGTGTTAAATCCTGCTGGAAAAGGAAATCAGCATCTCTAAAAAGCTTGTCAGTAGATGGAAACAAATATCGCTCTAAATTCTCCTGGTAGACAGAAGCTGACCTTTGACTTTATAAAACATACTGCACCAACACCACCAGATAAAATGGCTCCCCCAAATCATCATACAATGCATACCTTCACACATAGACTTGAAACACTTCGGATTCTCTCCTTCTCTACTCTTCCTCCAGACTCTTGGATCTTTATTTCCAAATGACATACAAAATTTACTTTTATCTTAAAGACTTTGGACCACCTAGCAATAGGACCCTTCTTTTTCTCTTTAGGCCAGATAAGACGCTTCTGACGTTATCTCTAGTTCATATGTGGCTTGATATTAGGGATGCGGCAGTTGTAGTCTCATTACTGAATTATTTGTGAACTTAATGGCTCTTTATCCACTGGCTTCAGTCCATTCCTTGTGAAGCTGTCCCAAGTTCTCGAATCGATTTTTCTTGACAATTCCCTTAAGGCTGCGTTCATCCCTGTTAATTATGCACCTTTTTTCTACCACATTTTCCATTCCTGTCAACTTTCCCTTAATATGCGTTGATTCAGTACACTGTGAACAACCAACCTTTTTAGCAATGAACTTCTATGTCTAACCTTGCTTGTGGAGAATGTTAAATATCTCCTGAGCAACTGTTAAGTCAGCAATCTTCCCCATGATTGTTGTTGCGTGTATTGAAATATACAGAGATATACACATCATTTATACTGTTTGAATAGCAATTTACTCAAACTCAAAATAAAATATTCTAAAAATTATTTGAGATAGTGGATTTCTGATTTTCATGAGCTGTAAGCCATAATCATAAATATTAAAACCTAAAAGAGCTTAAAATATTTCACATTACGTGTAATGAATAAAAATATATGATAGTTTACGTTTTTATTTAAATTACGAGAATAAATGAACTTCTTGACGATATTCTAATTTTTTTAACTGCACTCGCATATGCAACACTTGCTGTTTTTAAACAATCTAATAATTTGAGATCAAAATTGTTTTCGTTTGTTTTCTTTCAATTTCTTCCGGTTCACCTTTTCATGCAGATTGAAGTGTCAAAAAGTCATGGAAAAGAGTATGGAAAGGTAATGACGTCGTGGAAATTCCAAAACATGTATCAGTTGTGATCTGGCATCTCGTGGGACGGCGACGTGAATTATCAGTGTTCGAACCCGGAATGCCAGTGGCTGCCGGAAGGATGGAAGATTCCATTTCTGAAACTGTGCTGACATTCGATATCCCTCGATCTACGGTGTCACTCACTGTTGAACCGAAAATACCCCCATGGAAGGCATTACCGCTCACCGTGGACAATGCAGTGTCCTTCACGGGCAGTTAATGATCGTGACCAGCGACGTCCGGCTACAATTTTCCATGGCAACAGATAAGCAAAAGTGGCTCAAATCGCTTCCACATTAAATGCAGGAGGTACCAGACGCATATCCCTCAAGTCAGTGCAACGATCTAGGCCTTCCTATAGAATATGGGAGCAGAAGAACTACCAGGGTGCCTCTGTTAACACCACGATGCGGGACACAGCGCCGAACCTGGGCTCGTTACGTTGCTATTTGTACCCTGGAAGAGTAGCAACATGTGGCCTGGTTTGATGAGTCACGGCTCTAGTTGTGTCAATGTGATGGTAGGGTTCGTGTGTATGTCAAACCCCATGAGGCCATGGGGTCCCAGTTGTCAAAATGATATCGTGCAAGTTAGTGGCGGTGCTATACTGTGTGGGGTGTGTTCATGTGGTATGTGTTGGATCTTCTGCTCCGTCTAAGCTCATCGTTGACTGGTAACCGCTACGGTGCACTGCTTTGTAACCACTTGCATACATTTATAGACTTCATGCACCCAAACAATGATCGGATATTCCAGTAAGATAATGCACCATGTCATCGGGTCCAAGTTGCCCGGAATTGGTTCATGGAGCATTGGAGCTCCGTCGAATGATGCAACTACACCGTTCACCCAACATCAACCCAATCGAGAATTCATGGGACGTGGTGGTCAGGCTTATTCTCACTTAAAATCCCGCACCAACAAACATCAGGGAATCTTGGGATGCTATCGAGACGGTGCGAGTCAACATCTTTTCGGAAGTCTTCCGTCCATTTGTGGAATGGATGCCAGGTCGGGTTACTGCTCTTCGCCGGACTAGAATCGGTAGGGCGAAACAGAGGAAGGGGGATGTCTGTTTGTGGGGGTGTTAGGACAAGTTATGACAAGTCAGGACCTGCAACCGCACGCTCCTGCCTCGTCTATTTAAGAAGCAGTAGCTGATCGCAGATCGTCAGTCACAAACCTTTCAACATTGGAGAAGGTTGAGCACCGCGCAGTGATCAGATTTTTGACCAAGGAAGGCAAGAATGCAAAAGAGATCCATGAACGCATGATTGCAGTGTACACCGACACCGCCCCTTCCTATGCAACAATTGCTCGCTGGAATAGGGAGTTCTGCCATGGTCGTGAGTCCCTTGAAGTTGACCCCTGTCCAGGAAGCCCGTCAGACGTGACCAACGAGGTCAATGTGGCCCGTGTGGAGAGGATAATCCTCGAAAATCAACGGGTGAATGTCGAAGAAATCGAGCGACAACTTGGAATATCACATGGAAGTGTTATGAACATCATCTAAGGCAATTTGGCCATGGCCAAGGTCTCTGCCCGTTGGGTCCATAGAAACCTCACGCCGCATGATCGACCTTAACGTCATCAAAGTCCACAAGGCCAGAGTTGCACAAGCTGCCGTGCGCGAGTGCGGATTCGAGGAGCTCAACCATCCCCCCTACAGTCCAGACTACTTTTTATTCCGCCAACTCAAGGCTGCACTGCGTGGACGCCGGTTTGGGAACGATGAAGATGTCCAGTTCGCCGTCCAGGAGTGGATTGAACAGCAGTCGGGAGATTTCCGGTTGTCGGGAATTCGAAGCCTCAGGGACAAGTGGCGCAAGTGCATTGAAGTCGAGGGTAGTTATATTGAAAAATAATAAAACACTTTTCCTCATATCTCGTTTCCTTATATCCGAATTGCAAAACTTATTGACCATCCCTCGTATATTTGGCCACTCTGGTGGAGTAACTAGATTTGTAGAGAGGGCTTCGGGCATCAATATAGTGGCAAGGAGTCGAAGCACCTAGTTTTCAAAAGGAAATCAATAACAAAATATCTTCTTTAATAATTAATCATAGTTACGGGCATAGAACGCGGCTACAAAGTGTTGGGTAAGACTGACGGACGAATACGGTCTAAGTAAATTCAAAGGAGGCAGATGAAAACGAGAATAATTAACGTATAAGAAGGAATGGATATAGAACTGTGGTGGAAAGATAACAATGGTAATTACGATAGTGAATAGAAAAATCAGCTGACATTTAAATAGTGGATACATAACAATAGTTGGCAACAGGACATGTTATATTCGTTGACTGGAAAAGGAGGATCTTATAATCAACCAGTGGAAGAGACCGAGGTGGCATGTTTTGGGAGCATGCTGAATATGCTCCATAATTCCGAATGATGAGCACGGCCACACCTCCAGGTTTCCGTGACGAAGGTTTCATATCAAGCTTTGATATCCTCAGTATACTAGGACTTATGATATCCGGTGTTTTTGTTTCCTAAGCTATTATTATCTCGAACCACCGTGAATTGATTAATAGACATTCGTGAATGAGTTTTATAGGAGACTGTCTTTTGCCGCGATGGCGTTATACAAAGAATACGACGTTCGTGGTCAGATGTAAGACAGGTTTACGATTGTTAGAACTCTTCTGTTATTAATGGGGCTCACGATATATATGTATATATAAGTGTTTTAAAATTCCCCTCACCGAATTGGCTCGTTTCCTTGAAGTTACGTTTAGGCAAGGAAGAATAAATATCCCATAAAAACCGTTTTCTTTCAGTATTCGACCAAAACTACGAAGAAGAAATCATACATAGCCTGGAAACACAACGTGAACGTACTATACCGTTAAGAAACGTTGACGAACAAAGACACAATCCCATGGATAAAGGAAAGACTTTTACAATAGATGAATACCTGACAGCCTTATAATCCTTTAAACAAAAGACTCCAGGACAAGGTTTACCAACAGATAGATTGAGTAGGAATGGGATCACCAATTGATCCAATAGCTGCTAATATTTTCATGATTCATCTTGAAAATAACTTTATGAAACATTGCCCTTTAGATTTCAAACCCATATTTTATCGTAGGTATGTTGACGACTCCTTTGCTATTTTTGATAATATAGAACATGCCCACCATTTTTTTAATTTTATAAACTCTTATCATCCCAACATTAAATATACCATTGAATTAGAGAGTAACTATCAACTTCCTTTTCTAGAAGTCATTATAGAAAAAAACGACAAACTAACTACCTCAATATACAGAAAGCCTACCTTTAGTGGCCTAGGAATCAATTTTTGCAGCCATTATGACTTGTCACACAAACTCAGTGCAATTAAATCTCTAATATATAGAGGTTACCATCTCTCCTCGAATTATTCCCTAATGCACAATGAATTCCAGACTCTAAAGTCTTATTTTAAAAATAATTGTTACCCCCACCTTTGGTTGACAAACTAATCAATAATTTTCTTACCAAAATTTACTCACCATCCTTTCTCTCATATAATGTTCCCGAAAATGAAAAAAATTTCGTAGTACCGGAAATGGGACCTTACAATAAATTATTCACTAGAAAATGCAACAAATTACTCAAAAAATATTTCTTTCATACCAACTTCAAAATCACTTTTGTTAACCCACTTTCCATAGGAAGTTTTTTCTCGTCAAAAGAAAAACTTCTTCTAGAAATGAGCAGCCCTGTTGTTTATGCTTTTACTTGTCCTTGTTGTTTGCAAGGAACCTATATTGGTAGTACGGTTCGCTCTTTGAAAGAGAGGTTTTGTTCTCACATGGGAATGAGCCATCGCACTGGAAAAATATTGTCTAAAAAGGAAGCTTCTGTAATTAGAAATCATAGTATACAATGCAAGACAGAATGTTCCATAGATAACTTCAAAATAATTGGTCATAATAACAATGAATATAGTCTAAGAATTTTGGAATCCCTACTAATACGTACAAAATCTCCTACACTCAACATAGATAATACCGCTGTTCCTCTTCTTATTTCTTAATTTTAATTACCTCATTCAACAACAAACCAACCTTCCCTTATTTAACAACCAACCAATCAAATTCCTATCCATCTTTAAGCCACATCCTTTATAATTTCTTCACTTTGTGATTTCTCCTGAACTTCATCGGTAAGCAATATTATACTGTAATTTTTTACTTTTGTGTTTTTGCTTCTTTTTTTCGTGTCAATAGTGATTACATTAGATTAATAATTTGATTCTCTTGATTTTTAAATTCCTGAATTATCGGTAAGCAATATTATACTGTAATTATTTACTTTTGTTTTTTGTGGATTTTTTTTCGTTTCAATAGTGTTATAAGAGATTGATAATTTGATTCTCTTGACTTTTAAATTCCTGAGTTATTTTCTAATTTTTGATTTACCTACATAGTCATAACCTAATTATTTTTAATATTTCTAATATTCTTTAACTGTATTAGATTAATTTATGTTTTAGAACCTGAAGATGGGTGATACGCCCGAAACGTTGTTCCATAAATAAATCACATGTACCTCAGCCTCCTATGTGTCCTTACCTTCACCGTGAAATTGAAGATCAGACTGGTCAGCAGCAACTCATATGACTAAATATATATATATATATATATATATATATATATATATATATATATATATATATATATATATATATATATATATATATATTGAATCTTTTGAAGGAAAGACAAAACGAAGTAGGCAGGTTTCATTTTTTATTTTCAACGTTTTTAGTATTCCAGCCGTTATCAAAAGCTATAATTCAAATAAAAAATAAATATAAAACTAGATTAGAACTAAAGAGAATATACAACATTAAAAGTCAAAAGAGCCCCCATACAAACAATAATATGCAATTAAAAACAACAAGAAATAAAGAAATAAAAAAAAATGATAGCGAAACCTGTATGACAATAATTTCCTAAAAGATTCATAAACATACCAGTAATATAAGAAAACCACTACAGTGAAGTTGGAAAAAGAACTACAATGAAAATTACCTTACACTGTTGATTCCAAAGAAGCACGTTGAAAATGAATAAACATTGAACTTTCAATACAGTTTGGGTGGTTGTTGTTTATCCAATGCACAAAGGAAAAGAATACACTTCATAATTAAATTTCGGGTTATGGTCTTTAATACAGGGGTATTTTAATGAGGTTGGACTTAGATTTGGCAAATTATAAAACAGTAAAAGCATTTATGGTCACGTCTGATTTAAATGCTATAGAATGATTTTTGATGGAATAATATTCTTTTTTGCCTAGTGACCTTCCCGTTCTATGTATGACTAATGCCAACATGGGAGCAGACTATTGACTGAAGTAAGCGCACGGTACTTCCAATATAGATACCAAGCTTACAGCTTGGACAAATATATTCATAAACAAGGTACGAACTCGTAATAGAAGGAATTCTGGCCTTACCATAAAAAACTTGCCATTATTTGAGTTATTGATATATACAAATATATAATTAATTTGACAGTAAAATTTCTTGGAAATGACACTTTCATGACTAAATAAATTAAAGGCGCTAATATCAGACCAGAATACAATGCTTGTTTATATGGAAACATTGAATCAAGGAATAGGGTTGCATAAATTAAAGAATTTTTTATTATTCAATGCTTAACCAAAGATAAGGGGCAGCCATTTAATACAAAGTATCCTTTTAAAAGATGATATTTTAAGCGCATGTTATTCTAGGTGGAAGAGAGGTCGTAGCCTTTAAAAGGAAGAGTTTTAATAGTGCTGCTTTTGTAGGACATATTAAAAAAGATGAAAAGAATTTAGCCTTTGTCCAGTGAACGTTGGCTTCTTAGAGAGATTTGTTGGAATGCCGGAAGAAGTACGAGAGATATTGATATCTTGAGGAGACAAGGATTTGTCATATTCTTGTTTTTAGATGAAAGAGATTTTCAGACGCGAAGTATTAATGAATCTAAAAAAAAATGATCAGAACAAGTTTTGAAAGAAAAAAAAAAGCTAAAGTGTCATTGAAATATCTCTTTGTAAAGTAATCGAAGGATATATATATATATATATATATATATATATATATATATATATATATATATATATATATATATATATATATATATATATAATATATATATTTATATATATATATATATATATATATATATATATATATATATATATATTTATATATATATATATATATATATATATATATATATATATATATACTTATAATACATGCTTCTAACTGTTTAACTGTTATTGTTAATATTGCTTCCCCTTCTCATTTGTCGATACAGTCGCTGAAGATGGTCCTAGGGAAGGTCCGAAACGTCCGGCCAATAAATGATTAGTGTAATCTCCTGGGTCTTCATATTCCTACTACATATCAGATTCTCAAGGAACAAATTAATTATTATTATTATTATATATATATATATATATATATATATATATATATATATATATATATATATATATATATATATTGGAAGAAAAGTAATGTCCGATTTTCTAGAATAAAGTTTAAGATAGTATTTATTAAAGTAGTGTATCTTGTTATCATTTGAAATGTTACATTGAGTAATTTATAAAAATATTGTTCATAATTTTCATCGGTATTCACCCCTGGGTCCTCCCATCTAAAGATCACATTAGACATGTTTTACTCTATGAGTTTCATAAAGGTGTGAATGCAAGTATTTTGACAAGCCAAACTCCGTTGCCGAAGTGCAGATTCCAGTCTAAAAGACGGACCAAAAAAACTTTATTCTGAAGAGTTGGAAGCTGTTGTCACATTAAATCCTGCTACAACTTCAAGGGAAGTCGCATAACAATTTAACGTAGCACATACGGCTATCCTACGTCAACTAAAATGGATTGGAAAGGTTCCAGTGATTGAAGAATGGGTCCCGCACCAACTGTCCATGGCGAATCGGCAACAGGATGTTGCTTGCTGCGTCATTGTTTCTACGATACATTCGGGCACCATTCGTGCGAGGGCTTTTTACTGGTGATGAGAAGTAGATGGTCCTTCATCATAATGTTAAATGCAGCTTTTCGTGGATCAGTGGAGAAAGCAGAATTTCTCAACAACCGAGAGGAGTTCATCCAAAAAAGATCAATGTGGTGTATGGTGAGATATTAAAGGAATTGTCAATTACGAACTGTTAGACAACAATCAAACAATTAATGCTAATCTCTACTGCAATCAACTTCGTCATTTGAAAGACGCTTTAGGGCCGAAAGCGACCTACTTTTCCCAACAGCAGGGCTTTCACCCTTTATCATGATAATGCCCGTTTTCACACACCTCGAATGACCAAAGATCTCTTGGTGGAGCTCGGTAGGGAAATATTGCTTCATCTTCCATATTCTCCTGACCTTTCTCCTTCTGATTATCACTTGTTTAAGGAATTAAAAAATAATTTGAATTGTCTTAGGTTAACATCAAGAGAAAAGGTTGAAAACAGGTTGGATTAATATTTTACATCAAAACTCAAAAGAATTTTAGAAGCCTGGCATTTATATGCTCGTTGAAAAATATGGAATGGGGTTCTGGAAAGGAATGGAGGTTACGTTTATGATTAAATATCTCCAGAGGGAAAAGTTTTTCGCTTTCGTTCCAACCTCCTGATATATATATAATTTTTCCTTGCAGTAATATTTTTATTACCTTTTTTCGCAAAACTCCGTGCAGGGAAGCGGTTCGAACAAGGCACACTGAGGCAGCGAGCACCGCTTTGATCACAGTTAAAAGTATGGTGTTAGTAGACTATGCTACGCAAGAAAAAATTATTCCGTTTTCTCTTTCAATGTGGTTTAATGGATTCATTTTCATCATTCTCTCGCGCTACTTTGATATATATATATATATATATATATATATATATATATATATATATATATATATATATATATATATATATATATATATATATTCCGGGTGGGTGTCCCCCCAAAATGTATACGCATTTTAAATAATTGTAGATTTTGAAAATGAGATGTATTTTAATAAACACCTACTTTACAATTATTTAAAGCATGTATACATTTTTGAGCAACGGTATATATATATATATATATATATATATATATATATATATATATATATATATATATATATATATATATATATATATATATATATATATATATATATATATATATATATATATATATATATATATATACAAAGAGAGAGAGAGCAAATACAAGTTCTTCGGGTGGTAACGACCACCACAGGGCTTTCGCATTTTTATTTTTCTGCCTTTCAAAACCATTTTGAAGACAGAAAAAAAGATGCCGAAACTTTGTCTTGCAGACTATATTACAATATAGTACAAGAGAGAGAGAGATAAATTTGACGCTAATGAGCAATGAAACAAGAAAACAGGAGTTTTTTTAAAGGTAAGAGAAAGGGAAATTGGAAGAACACTAGGATTAAAGAGAGATCAAACTTTTTTCCTCTGGAGTTATTTCTGTCTTCTCAGTAAGGATTGCCTTCATTATGACGTCCTTTCCTCTCTTTGATCCTAGTGTTGTTCCAATTTCCCTTTCGCTTACCTTTAGAAAAACTCCTGTTTTCTTGTCTCATTGCTCATTAGCGTCATATTTATCTCTTATATATATATATGTATATGTATATATATATATATATATATATATATATATATATATATATATATATATATATATATATATATATATCGGGGCACAAAAACCCGAAAAAAATCACATTTCTCGTTTTTTTCTGTTAAAGTAAACGCTATCTCTTACAAAAAAGTGTCTTGAAATTCCTCTAGAGAAATGGAAGGTGGCCTAGTTGTATGAGTGGCGCTCCTGAAGAGGGTTGAGGAACTCCAGAAGACTTTTGCAGCAGATAAAGGAATTCTTACCATTGCCATGATCTTACCATATATATATGGTGTCTCCCCCATCTTTGTGTAATAAAATGCGTGGTTTTCATTTACCATCTTATTTTTCAATTATATATATATATATATATATATATATATATATATATATATATATATATATATATATATATATATATATATATAAAGTGTCTCGCCTATATTTGATGCATGAAAGAATCGTTATTTCCATTTTTCATTATCTTATTATTTTAATCGTGTGTGTATATATATATATATATATATATATATATATATATATATATATATATATATATATATATATATATATATATATACTGTGTTTCGCCTGCTTTGACACTTTTCAATTACTTACAACTTCTTTAAGTTGTGGCGGATTTAGATCAAACTTGTAAATTCTATACGTGTTAATAAAATTATTAGTGGGACAAAATATTTAAAAATGAATTCATATAAAATTATATAAATAGGTGAAAAGTAAATGGAGCTATAAAGTAATTAAAAAAGTGTCGGAGGTAAGTGAGGCACGTTATGCTTCCGTTCCGTTTCCATTAACTCAACATCTCATTTTTCCTGGAAAACTTGTCAATGCCACTTGGTAGGTAAATAGGTATGGAGTCCCAACCGTCCCTTCGCCAGGAAAGCCCCCCATCTCCCCTTTTACTACAGCATTTAGCCACAATTTACCTTCCACTAATCTAACTAAAAAATATGACAGGAGTCACTAAATATTATCTCTCCTTTAGTTAGCTTGGGTACAGCATTAAAATCCTATTTAATCAAAACAACAGGGGTTGACGGATGTCGCTATATTGTTTTTTTCACGATTCTTCGCGTTGCAGAGGGCGGATGATGGTTGTCTCGGTGACGGTATGAAACGATGTCTAATTCTTCTTATTATAACTTTATCTATCCGGTTATAAGTCTAAAAGACGGAGAGTGGAGTTGTGCTATCTGGCTCAAGGAGTACTCTTCTTGGTAGCTCTTGAGTTCTTCTAGCAGGGTTACGCAACTGGGTTTTGGTATACAAGGTAATTCCGCAAGTACTTAAATGGAACTTACTTGGGGATTAGTTCTTCTATTCTCAAAATTACTGAGATTGCGATTTGAGAGTCCCTCAAGGGTGAGCGGATCTTCTTTTGTCTTGCTCCCGAAATTCCTGTTTCGCACTTAGGAATTGTGATCCAACCAGACCCTCTTGCTAAGTCTCTGAAGGATAAATCGGTATGGCACCGATAAGAAACTGAGACGAATCTATAAGTTTTAGAAGTCGAGTTCGGAATTGGGCGAGGGACTGATCACAATAATCTAGTCCTCTATCTTCTCTGCCAGAATAATCATCTCCTTTCTTTCCTTACGGGGCTTATTTATAGACCGGAGACTGACCCACCTAAGAGAGACGAGGTAATGCCACTAAAGTGAACGTGAGGGGTGAGGGGGGAGGTTGGAACCCCGGAGCCCAGTCTTAATGAGAGGCACCGACAACCATCACATTATTTCTCCTCGGTGTTTTTTTTTATTAGACACCGCTTTTTGTCTCTCTGACCGTGGGCCTCCTGACCTCGTAGGAAATCGGATCTTTTGAGAGCTGCTTAATGGCCTTTTGTGTCTACCTTGGTCCTGCAGCCTGACTCAACTATCCACTCGGTGGGGAGATCAGAGCACTTCGGCCGTTTGACAGTTAGTCAGACGACTAAGGTTATCAAGCCCCATATCTTCTGGTACGTTTCTCTCGCTTTTGGCCCTTTGGGTGGCATTATGCTATAATTCCTCTACAAATCAAACACACGTAAAGATATAGTTGGAAACCACTGCGAGGAGCTACAACAAAAGGTGTTATCCTCATAAGAATTCTACCATCATTAATAATAAATGACCAAGAGTATTCTCAAATATGAGTGAAGTATGAAGAATATATGTACATATATTAAAATACACGTGAAGGTACAGTTGCAAACCATTGCGAGCACCTACAACGGAAGGTGTCATCTTCATAAGAATTCTACAATCATTAATCATAAATATCCTAGAGTATTCTCAAATAGGAGTGAAGTATGAAGAATATATGTACATATAATTACATACACGTATCGATACAGTCGGAAACCACTGCGAGGACCTACAACAGAAAGTGTCATCCTATAAGAATTCTACCATCAATAATCATGCATGTCTAAGAATATTCTCAAATATGAGTGATTTATGAAAAGATTTCGTACATATCTTAACATACACGTAAACGTACATTTGGAAACGACTCCAAGAGCTACAACAAAAGCTGTCATTCTCATAAGAATTCTACCATCGTTAATCATACATGACCAAGAGTATTCTCAAATATGAGTTAAGTACGAAGAATATATGTACATATAATTACATACACGTAAAGGTACAGTTGGAAACCACTGCAAGGAACTGCAAAAGAAGCTGTCATTCTCCTAAGAATTCTACAATCATTAATCATAAATGTCCATGAGTATTCTCAAATATGAGTGAAGTATGAAGAATATATGTACATATATTAACATATATGTAGAGGTCCAGTTGGAAACCACTGCGAGGACCTACAACGGAAGGTATCATCCTCATAAGAATTCTACCATCATTAATCATAAATGTCCAAGATATTCTCAAATATGAGTGAAGTATGAAGAATATATGTACATATATGCGCTTCGCTCCTAAGATTAAAATTTAAAGTCTAAAAAAAAGCAGACATGTTTAAATTTGTATAAATTTTCTGAACTTCGCCAATTATGATAATTTTAAAAAGGAACTTTAAACTAAATTTTCTCCCTTTCACAAAATAACTTTGCTAAAATATAGTTATAGATAGAAGATATATAAAAATCAATTTTCTGAACTTCACCATTTGTAATTCTTTGGGTTTTAAAAATTTCACAAAATTTCGATACTTATATTTATTTCTGAACTTCACCATTTTGTTTTGTGATATTATAAAAGAATTATTTGAAATAACTTTGATAAAAAAATAAATCATAAACAAACTAAGATAAAAATATTATTCAAATACTAAAAAAAAAATCCCCCTCTTAAATTATAGTTAATGAATATTACCCCAAAGATCATTTGAGGCGTTATTCTAACCTAACAACATTGGGATCTGTTCGGCTGAGCTTAACCAAACGTGGGCTAGAGTTCCGTTAAACTTTGTTTTTGTAACTTAGTAACAGTCAAGGTTTTTTTAGGATATGTTTTATTAAAAGAATGAAATTCGTTTCGGAATAAATGAGGTTTTCATCATCAGCCCTGAAGATAATGATCGAAGCCATTTATTTTCTGAAACTTGTCTGATTCTTTTAGTAAAAAAAAACTTGGTTTATTTATCTAAAGTCTGATTAATATCGTTTTACGTTTACAGGCGAAGTGTACATACAGGGATTTTACAAAATAATAGGAACAGTAGAAATTTAACACCAATATTTCAATGAGCCATTATATTACGAATATCCATCCAAAATTCATTTATGAGTATTTTGTTTTTATTGTAGATACATAGTTTTATTTATCACCTTTAGTGATTATTTATATTTCTTTTTAAGATGGTGGTATAGATGCTAAGATGCGTCACCTCACTGAATTCGAAAAAGGGCAAATTGTTGGAGCTTGAACAGCTAAACTCCTTGTTTTTTCGAGAGCTACTCGTATCATATCTAGTACCATGACGACAGAATTCAAGAAGCAGGGCAAAACTTCCAGCAGGAGGAGTAATTCTGGCAGGACTTCGAAGCTCGCTGAAAGAGACCGACGAGTGTTGAAACGCATTGTGATGAAAAATCCCCGGGCAACTGCCCTGAAAGTGACTGCAGAGTTGAATCAACATCTCACTATCCCAGTCTCGACCAAAAGTATTCGTCGTGCTCATTAAAGCCGGATACCATGGAAGAGCCGCCATCAAGAAACTGCTGCTTTCTAATCAAAACATTCAGAAAAGGCTGAACTGGTGTAGAGATCACAAAGGCTGGTCGACAGACAAATGGAAGCAAGTAAAATTCTCCGACGAGTCCAGTTTTTCTCTTTTCACCATTGCAAATCGAGTTTATATGTGAAGCACGAAGGAGGGCCAATGATGGTTTGGGCTGCCATATCTTGGAATTCTCTTGGTCCAATCGTTGCCCTGCATGGTAGGATCAACAGCAACGAATATCTGAATATTTTGGAAGATCAACTCCATCCCATGTTCCAGACATAATTCACTGATGGTGAGTGCTTTTCAAGATGACAATGGCCCAATACACACCCTCATATGGTTAAGACTTGATATGAAGAGCATAGGAGTGAGCTACAACTCATGGAGTGGCCCCCCCCAATCTCTAAATCTTAATATTATTGAGCATTTGTGGGGTGTCATGAAGCGACAAGTTAGAGAAATCGTTACCCTCCATCGTCGTGTCTGAAACGGCTGAAGCAGGTATTGCAAGAAGAATGGTTCAAGATTTCTCTCAATGAAGTCAGGAAGCTGTTCAGAAAGCAAAGGGAAGACCAACTCCGTATTAAATATATATTCATTAAATTTAACACTATATATATATATATATATATATATATATATATATATATATATATATATATATATATATATATATATATATATATATATATATATATTTAGGTAGGAGGACACTTTGTATGCATGTGTTATTAAAGTCAACAGCTGGGGCAGCGTTATTGATTTTGACTTGAAATTTCTTGATTTGCCTTACAAGTCTCTTAACAGGATCTTCGAGGAGAGAGAAAATAGCCACAAAGGACATATTTTATTCCTAGACTTTTTTCGACGGCAGTGGGTCATCTTCAGGGAAATATGGTAGTAACTCTTATAATTGGACTTGGACTTGGACATAAAAAGTGGAGAAATTAGATAGATAGAGAAGAGATAGAGAAGTAGTTAGTTAGTGAAAAGTTTTAGTTGTGAAAATTGGAAATAAGGGATAGATAAAATAGGTCCCTGGGGAAAGGGTATCTCTGTGTTTCGTGTTTATTTACATTGGTGTATTTGTTCTTTTTAACCATCTTTATTATTATTTAGCTTCAATGCCTTTCAAGTTTTCTAACATTTGCATAGTCTGATATATATATATATATATATATATATATATATATATATATATATATATATATATATATATATTTATATATATATATATATCTATATATATATATATTTTCTTCCCTTCTTTTTTTCTTTTTTATATTTGATTAAAATCTATGATTATTAGTTTGTACAAAACATTTGAACATATGTATATAGTAGCTTTCAAGCCTCTTTGGGTGTGTATTTTGTGACTTTGTCTATTGTATTTATTGTCTCTAAGATATATTGTTTATACGGTAGTTATGCGTAGATCGGTTCCTGGTTGTGCTTCGCAGCTCTTCTGCTGCTGGGAAATCTTTTCCGAGTCTGGTTCTGTATTAGGTCGGGAATTCCGAAGTGATTCCTGATGAAATCTGGGTTGGAGTTCCCTTCCACCTTTTGCCAAATTTTGAGGGGTCTGGTACCTATGTCTTTATTTAGTGCCTTGATGTTTGCTTCCTCATGTAGTGTTTGTTAGCGTTTCCTTTCCCGTCTTCTAGCGTTGCATATTATTAAGAGTGCTTTATTTTGTACTCTTTGCAATTCCATCTTCCAATTTTTGGAATGGCCCCTAGTGGCATTGGGGGATAAAATACTTTTAGGCTGATGTAGGCAGAGTAGATTTTCTTCTTGTTGTTCCTTCTTAGGTCTTAAAATCGATATAGCTCTCCTATATCTTTTCTCGTACCTGCAATTATGCCGTTAATTTGGTCCTTGTATATCCTGGCATTATTTTTAATCCTAACACTCTGCCTGTTCTTTTGTATGGATATCTTTCATCCCCTACATAAATTGGAGCTGTTTTACTTCTCTTGACCTGTATGATTGTAAATTTGTTTAGATTAGTCGCGATTTTCCTGCAACTTTCGTAAATGTTTAGGTTCTCAATTTCGTATGACGTTATTCTTGCCATAGTTATTTCATTGTTTTATGGGGAGACCAATATCTGTGTCACGTCGTCGGCGAACTGGATATAAAAAGATTCTAGCCTAATAGTAGGGAGGTCTCTAGTGTATATCGAGTACAGCAGTGGACTCAAGCACCCACCTTAAGGAACGCCCTCTTCCAGTTGAAATTCTGGTCCTTGGTATTCCCTTATCTTAATGAATGCTCTTCTGTCCATGACGTAATCACATGTTATTTTCTCCAATCTGAGATTAAGTCCCATTTGGAGGATCTTAAACTGTAGTTCCCTGCGCCACACTTTGTCGAACGCTTTTTTGACATCCCTCAATACTAAATCAGAATGCTTTTTCTCTATTTATATTTGTGCTAGTTTCTCTGTTATCATCACCAGTGCTGTGTCCGTAACTCTCTGCTTTCTAAATCCGTGCTGTTGTTGATTATGCAGGTTATTTTCTTCCAGGTAGGATTGCACTCTGTTGGCGATGATTTTTTCGAAGATTTTTCCTCCAAATTTGAGGAGAGAGATCGGGCGGTAGTCTGCTGGGGAGATTAGCGACTTCCTCGACTTAGAAATGAATATCATTTATGATATTTTCCAGACATCGGGAAAGTATCCCGTATTGAGGGCCGCGTTCATTATGTTAACTAGTCCCTGTTTTATGTTGTGTGGAGCGTTGCTAAAGTTTGCCTTCGTTAGGCCTGAGTGACCTGGGGCACGCTGTTTAAACGTTTTCAGGGTTTCGTTAAATTCCTGTAGGGAGATCTTTTTTCCTAGTCCTACCATGGGTCTTTCCGCTGTAGCGTTATTGAACGGATATGTTCGCTCTATTTCTTCGTTTAATTGGTCTAATATCTCGTTCCCGAATTCTGTATCAAAATTTTCTTCCTCTTCAGGGGAAATTTTAAATATATTAGACCAGTATTATCTAAATATTTCTTCTAACTCCTCAGGTTCAGTGACCACTTCACCTTCCCAATTTTGATATTTGCTGTTTTGATGGCTGGCTTCATTCTTAAGATCTTCACTGTTTGCCAGAATGTTTTGGAGTCCATTTCCTCATCTAGTTCTTCGATGAGTCGGTACCAGATATCTGATATGATCAGCTGGTGTAGGTATTCCCTTTTTCCCCGCATCATCTGGTGGAGGTCCCTGTTTGGTCCCCATCAGTTGATTGCGACCACTAGCCTCTGTATTCAACTTGAATGGCAATCATTTCTGGTGTCCATCTTGGAGGTGGAAGGGTTTTATACTTTAACTTTGGGATGGTATTTCTATCTGCTTCTGATAATTTTGTTGTAAAGAAGTATAATTCTTCGTCTATCTCTTATGGGGTAGTTTCTTCTAGGTTTGCTGGCAAACGACCTGGTAGGCCTCCAAGTCTGCACGCGCATATGATTTCCTTTCCCTTTTTGGTACTTGGATTGGGCTTGTTGATATTGTGATGTTTAAGGCTTCGTGGTCACTGGGTATCACGGGTACGGAAGCAATGTGATAATTATAGTAAAACTTTGGGCTCGTTAGAACTATGTCGGGCTTAGTTGCACCTCTCGGTGAGTAATAGGTCGGTAACTCTGGTCCAATGCGCACAGCTATATTACGTTCTAGAAGAAGTTCTAGATTTTGTCCGCCACGTTAGTTTTGGTGTACTCGGCGGCCCTGCACCTAGCGTTAAGGTCGCCTGTGAACAACACCGTTTTTATAAGCAAATAGCTTAAAGAAGTTATGAATGGGAATGTACCGTCTTCTTAGGGGTTGGTACCTAGTAGCGATAGTTAGGGGCCCTATGGTAGTTTGGACCTTTTCGGATTGCAATCGCCGCTCCGTCGAAGGCCTCATCTGTATGGCTTGTTAAATAAACTTGGTATCTGAATATTTTTAATTCTTTATGTTTTGTATCAATGCCGTGTTCGGATATTAAAATGATATCTGGATCAAGGTTCTGAATTATATTTCCATATTCGGAACTTTTCCTTGTCCAACCATTTACGTTCATGTACATTAGTTTTAGTGTTTTATTATTAGTGTCCATTGCGCGGCGCAATGGCACGCAACTTTAAGTTCTCATCGACCGTCTCCCATCTTCTTTGCCAAGCAGGCCGAAGAGCTACCCGTATTCCTGCCATGTAGTCGGTGTGAGGAAGAGCGAAACGCTGGTCCGGTCGCAGAGTCCTCGCGGACTCTTTGGTGCCGTCATCGTCATCGGCGCGCTCATTCCCCGCAATTCCTACATGTCCAGGAGCTTACCAGAAGATAATCTCGACATCCGCCCGGCTCGCCAAAACCGTGGCATCACGGATATCACGAACCAGGGGATGCGGAGATTCCAATGCCCCGAGAGCTATCAGGGCGCTTTGTAAGTCGCTATAGATCACAATCCAGTCTCCGAACCGAGCACGTCGCGTAATTTCCCGTACTGAGTAATGAATTGCCACTAGCTCGGCTGTAAAGACAGACGCAGCGCCTGGCAGAGCCCCGCTGACTTCAAACAGAGATGATACGGCATGGAAGCCGACCCCCTTGTCGGACTTGGAGCCATCCGTGACACGAAGAGTGCTCCAAAAATGTCGAACGCAATACTCCCGGCGCTTTACAAGCTTTTGGAGAAGAGGCGTGGAGACAAATAGCCAAATGTGGTACCCACCAGGGTGGCGTCCTTGAAAGAACCAGGGGCGTCACCGGTCCGAAAGCTATACCTAGCTCTCAAAAGAGTTTTCTGGCCCTAAACCCAAAGGGCTTAGGGTATGACTGGCGTCTCTCGGCGGCATAGGCACTATCGAAGTCAGCTGCGAATGCAGTGAAAGCTGTTGGCGAATGAGGAAGGATATTAGCTCACGCGTACAGGCTAATAAAGCACTGTACACGGCGTAGAGCGAGTTGCATCTCCCCAGCACCGAGGAGTAGGCTCTCGATGGGGGAAGTACGGAAGGCACCGGCCACAAGGCGAAGGCTGGTGTGGTACATTGAGTCCACCTTCCGCAATAAACGCAGGGCTGCGTAAGCATAAAACTCGTACCGTAGGCGAGCTTCGAATGAACAAGGAATCGATAAAAAAGTAAGGCAGTAGCCCTATCAGCGCCCTAAGCGCTGAACTATACTGAACGGAGAATATCCATGGCGCGGGTACAAGAGACCCTAAAGCTGCGGATATGAGCCTCCCAGGTGAGGCGTGGGCCAAATACAAGACCAAGGAAAAGGTGCGATTCAATCACTTCCAGGCGTACCCCATTAAGAAACAAGTCTGGATCTGGGTGAAGCCGTAAAAGGCCATGGATGGCAGCAGAAATGCACCACCTTAGTCTTGGCCAAATAAAACAGAAACCTGTGCGTTTCGGTATAGCGAGAGACGCGGTTCAATGCCTGTTGGAGTCGACGCTCCAGAGCTGGCATCTGGGCCGCGCCAAGAGAAATCGAAAGGTCGTCCACGTAGAGCGTAGCGAGAACATCTTCCGGCAGCACCGAGGTGATGACGTTGATGCTCAGGGCAAAAAGTGCGACACTGAGGACACTTCCCTGCGGGACACCTTCTTCCTGCTCCATTGGGCCGAAGAGGGCTCCCTCCACCAGTACGCAGAATCCACGATCTCGAAAAATTCAGATATTAACATTGGGAGGCGTCTCCTCGCCCCCTTCGTGTTGAGAGTCTCTATGATATCGTATAGCCATGCGGGAAATTAGGCCTTCACTAGATCGAAAAACACCGTGGCGTAGTGCTGTCTACGAAAGAAGACCTCGCAGACGGCATTTTCCAGTCAGAGCAGAGCATCAGAAGTGGAATGGAACTCGCGGAAGCCGCACTGTGCAGAAGACAGATGTCCTTTGCTGTCCAAAAAAGGCTAATCTAACATCTACCAATTTCTCTCTCAACTTGCACACGCAAGAGGTTAGAGAAATTGGGCGGAAACCAGCCGGAGTAGAGTGATCTGTCTCCAGTCTGCAAAAGTGAGCACAGTAAAGATTCGTCAGGAATCTAAGAGGAGACCATCCATCCAGATCTTGTTAAAAAAATCTAGGGGGAAACACCATGCCTTGCTCACCCAGGTGTCTAAGCATGGCGTACGGGACATCGTCCGGAACATGGGAGGTGTCCGCGCACGAAGCAAGAGCGCAACGCAACTCAGTCACAGTAAACCTGTCTTTAAAGGGTTCTCCGCCTCTGGAGTTAAAGTCCAGCCGGCGGCTTTACGCGACATCACGACGTTCATTAAATGCTGGCAGTGCAGCATCCCGGATAGAGAATGCAGTGAAAGCGGTTGCAAAGGATTCCGCTACGGACGCGGGGTCCGAGATTGCGGTCCCATTCTTCTGGGGAATGGGAGGGGGGTCCTGTGAGAACTTGCCCCGAATCCTTTTGACTTGCTCCCACTCCTCTGCGAGAGGAGTCTTCCCGTTAAGTAAAGACACGTATGCCCGCCAAGAAGAGCGACGGGCGTGCTTCGAAATATACCCGAACCTAGCCCTAGCCCGACGAAATTCAGCGACAGTGAAATCATTCGGGCGGCGCTCATAGCGCATGTAGGCATAACGCTTTGTTTGAGGGCCATCTCACACTCGGCCGACCACAAAGGGAGTGGTCGGCCGAAGGGAGTGGAAAAGAACTCAACAGTCTCATCTACCGAACTAAACTCCATGGAGTTCATTGACCACCCCCTAATCAAAATCAGGCTCTGCATCTGAAGAGCACAAATATAGATCAAGGCAAGAAAATGAAGAGGTTTTCAGGCAATGAGGCGTAAACGCATCTACATTTAGGACACATAACTCACGCTCTTCGATCAGATCAGCAAGGCCTTGTCCCCTGTGATTTATTGAGTAATCTCCACAGAGTGGATGTCTGCCGCTCAGATCTCTAAGCAAGAGAAATGGCCTCGACAACCGTGCCACGACGTGGCGGAAGTCCCGCGCGTCGAAGTCAGCTAACGGTGGAATGTACGCAGAAATGATAATATACCTCCTATCTAGGTAAGGCTGCACATCCACTGACTGAAAGAAGGTATCTAAAGTGAAAAGAAGAACGAAGACATCATGCCGGGTGTAAACCGCGCATCCTCCAGCCCAGCCCCATCTTTTGGTGGTGGGGTCGCAAAACCCTTATAAACCTGGAAGGGCGGGCAGGGAACACGCGCCTAGCATAGTCTCCTGCAGAAAAATAGCTAGGGGGAAACGGGACGCGACGAGCCTCCGCAGTTCCTTCCAGTTTGCCCGGAGTCCATGGCAATTCCATTGAAGGAATATGCCCTCCAGGCCTTGCTCGGAGGAGATGCGGGGGCCCTCTTTGAACAGAAGACCCTCACGGGGTGCCGTACTCTTCCCTGGGAAAGAACTTCGATCGCTGTTGGCCGGACAAAGCGCTGAAGGCAAATGAAACCTGAAACCTGTGCGCTTCGGTATAGCGAGAGACGCGGTTTAATGCCCGTTGGAGTCGACGCTCCAGAGTTGGCATCTTGGCCGCGCCAAAAGAGATCGAAAGGTCGTCCACGTAGAGCGTAGCGAGAACATCTTCGGGCAGCACCAAGGTGATGCCATTGATGCTCAGGGCAAAAAGTGTGACACTGAGGACACGTCCATGCTGGACACCTTCTTCCTGCTCCATTGGGCCTGCAGAGGGCTCCCTCCACCAGTACGCAGGATCCACGATCTCGAAAAATTCAGATATTAACATTGGGAGGCGTCTTCTCGCCCCCTTCGTGTTGAGAGTCTCCATGATATCGTAGAGTCATGCGGTAAATTAGGCCTTCACCAGATCAAAAAACACCGTGGCGTAGTGCTGTCTACGAAAGAAGACCTCGCAGACGGCATTTTCCAGTCGGAGCAGAGCATCAGACGTGGAATGGAACTTGCGGAAGCCGCACTGTGCAGAAGACAGATGTCCTTTGCTGTCTAAAAAAGGCTAATCTAACATTTACCAATTTCTCTATCAACTTGCACACGCAAGAGGTTAGAGAAATTGGGCGGAAACCAGCCGGAGTAAAGTGATCTGTCCCCAGTCTGCAAAAGCGAGCACAGTAAAGATTCGTCAGGAATCTAAGAGGAGACCATCCATCCAGATCTTGTTAAAAAAATCTAAGAGAAACACCATGCCTCGCTCACCTAGGTGTCTAAGCATGGCGTACGGGACATCGTCCGGAACATGGGCGGTGTTTGCGCACGAAGCAAGAGCGGAACGCAACTCAGTCACAGTAAACCTGTCGTTGAAGGGTTCTCCGCCTCTGGAGGTAAAGTCCAGCCGGTGGCTTTACGCGACATCATGACGTGCATTGAATGCTGGCAGTGCAGCATCCCGGATAGAGAATGCGGTGAAAGCGGTTGCGAAGGATTCCGCTACGGACGCGGGGCCTGAGATTGCGGTCATATTCTTCTGGGGAATGGGAGGGGGGTCCTGTGAGAACTTGCCCTGAATCCTTTTGACTTGCTCCCACTCCTCTGCGAGAGGAGTCTTCCTGTTAAGTAAAGACACGTATGCCCGCCAAGAAGAGCGACGGGCGTGCTTCGAAATATACCCGAACCTAGCCCTAGCCCGACGAAATTCAGCGACAGTGAAATCATTCGGGCGGCGCTCATAGCGCATGTAGGCATAACGCTTTGTTTGAGGGCCGTCTCACACTCGGCCGACCACAAAGGGAGTGGTCGGCCGAAGGGAGTGGAAAAGAACTCAACGGTCTCATCTACCGAACTAAACTCCATGGAGTTCATTGACCATCCCCTAATCAAAATCAGGCTCTGCGTCTGAAGAGCACAAATATAGATCAAGGCAAGAAAATGAAGAGGTTCTCGGGCAGTGAGGCGTAAACGCATCCACATTTAGGACACCTAATTCAAGCTCTTCGATCAGATCAGCAAGGCCTTGTCCCTTGGGATTTATTGAGTAATCTCCACAGAGTGGATGTCGGCCGCTTAGATCTCTAAGCAAGAGAAATGGCCTCGACAACCGTGCTACGACGCGGCGGAAGTCACCCACGTCGAAGTCAGCTGACGGTGGAATGTACGCAGAAATGATAATATACCTCCTATCTAGGTAAGGCTGCACATCCACTGACTGAAAGGAGGTATCTAAAGAGAAAGGAAGAACGGAGACATCATGCCGGGTGTAAACCGCGCATCCCCCAGCCCGGCCATCCCGCGGTGGTGGGGTCGCAAGACCCTTATACCCCGGGAGGGCAGGCAGGGGGCACGCGCCTAGCATGGTCTCCTGCAAAAAAATAGCTAGGGGGGAACGGGACGCGACGAGCCTCCGCAGTTCCTTCCAGTTTGCCCGGAGTCCATGGCAATTCCATTGAAGGAATATGCCCTCCAGGCCTTGCTCGGAGGAGATGCGGGGGCCCTCTTCGAACAGAAGACCCTCACGGGGTGCCGTACTCTTCCCTGGGAAAGAACCCCGATCGCTGTTGGCCGGACAAAGCGCTGAAGGCGCTGTCGCCTTCGAAGACTTATTGGGGGAGGTTGGGCTTGCGATGCGAGTCTTTTCCTCCCTCTGCCTCGTAACCTTAGGCGGGCGTTGCGGCTTCGCAAGCTGGGGGTCCTCTTTTTGAGGATCCACCGTCTTCTAGCTACTCAGCCCACCCCTAGGATTGGGCGAAGGAGCCGAAGCTCCTTTATTGTTGTCCTACTTTGGGGGGACAGCTTTAGGAACCCCCGAAGATGGCCTGGCGACCAACTTTAGGGATGTTGCCTCCTGTGAGTCTAACGACTCGGTGGAGGCGCGTAGCCGTTTTGCCGTACGGGAAACGGTCACGCTGGTGGAAGGGGTAGGTGGAGCTCTGGCTTTAGCCGGGGCTGGGTGTGACCGCTTTGTGCCGCTAGCTTTACCAAAGGAGCGCCAGGGTTGAGTAGAACCCGCAGAAGGGCTACGAATGGGCGCTGAAACAACCGTTCTGGTTGGCCTGGATGGGCCTGGAGCAGAGGGTGTCTTTCTAACCATTGAGGCGTAAGACGTCCAAGGCAGATCCTGGGCCTGAACGGCTTTCCGCAATTGACACACTTGGCCACACACGATTTGGACTTTTCGTGTACGGCTTTGGAGCAATTTACACATACCTCGGGTGACCCCAACTTTGCACGTCTATATGACCGATTTGTATGTCTGAATCGGTGACAGTAATAGCACCGCCGTGGCAGTGGCATAAATGCCTTCACGCAGTAGCGGTACCAACCAGCACGCGCCGACTCAGGGAGCTTATCACATTCGAAAGTAAAAAGAGTGTAGGGGTGGGTCTCGAGACCCCTCTCTGTTTTCTCATCACACGTTTGACCATGATCACTCCATGGCCGGCAAGCTCTAAGGTGATGTCCTCTATGGAGTAGTCAACGAGTTCCCCCGCATAAACTACTCCTTTCACAAAGTTCATGGTAGAGTGCAGCATAACACTCACTTGGGTGCCATCCTGTGTCCGAAGAGCACTTATCTTGGCCGCCTCGGAGCAATTCGCCGCAATCGCCAGAAGGCTCTCGTCTGAGAAACGGGTCACCTTCGGCTCTCTACCAATTACACTAGCTAATGCTCTCCTCTGATGGATCATGCTTCCCTTAGTCAACATGCTGCTATCAGTGGAGCGAATAACGAGAAAGCGTTTCAAGCCAGCGGGCTCGAAAATGCCAGGTAACCTCTGAATGAGGGGCCCCGATGTTATCCTTGCTCCGCCCTGCGCACTTTTCGTCTTAGTCTGGGGCTCCGCACGCGGGGAAAGGGGCAGAGAAGCCGGATGTACTGATATTGGCTTTGTCGCTAACCGAAGCGGCAGCAGACCCATCCTTCCCGGCAGCTCCCACGGATGGAGAGGAGCCCCGGGTCTTTTTAGTCTTTTTTCTGTTTTTTTTTATTAATAGGAGAGGATGGCGGGGAATGAACCCGCTTCTTCCCTCCGCCGTCAGGGGCACCCAGGCCAGATGGACCGGCCTCAGCCAGGTCCTTCTCCGAGATGGAGAAGGTCTTGGCAGTCGCAGGGGCACCGGTCGGAGAAGGAGATCCCTCCCCTCCTTGTACTGCTTCGGAGACCCTAGACGTTTGAGGAGGACCTTGCATAGGGGCGGACCCGAGTTCGGTGCTTTGCCCCGAGCCCGGATTCGCTCCTATGGAAGGCCCTACCGTCTGAGGCTGGGTTGCCTCAAGGACCATGTCTATCTCAGGGGGGCCTCAAGTTGCCCCCCAACCCCCAGGACATCATAGGTCCCGTTGGCAGTGTTGTCACAAGTTACGTCTGGGGAGGCAGAGGCCTTGACCCCGGCAAGATTCAATATTGTTGCCAGCATGTTTTTTGAGGGAAGCAACCGAACGGGCTTGGCTTCTCTCTCCCCTCTAAGGGGGTTTGCCCTACCCAGCCGCTTCAATGGGGAGCGGTCGGCTATGGGTTGCCTGCTGGCTTTCTTGGCAGTCCCCTTGGAAATAAAAGGGGGGACTGCAGCTGGGAACAGGAAGGGGCCTGAAAGCACCTCCAGAGAAGGGGGTGAGGGTGAGTCCCCAAACCCGATGCAAAGGAGAGGAGTAAGCCTCTTCTCCCGTTAGAGAAATTTGGAGGGTCCCCTGGGCAAGCACAGGCGGGGGGACTTCCATTTTTTTGTGGAGCTGCCCTAGGGCGGCTCCGTCGATGGAACAGGGGAATTTGAAGGAAGATTTCTGATTTGTTCATCATTGTGCATGGTGACCCTAAATCTTTCACTCTATGCATACGCTCATCAACCCCTCGCATTAGCCCGCCCTGCAAGGAGTGCGTACAGGCCTGGCAGAGCCAGGTGCCGCTTTTTAGGACTACCTATATCACCTAGTGCCCTCGCAGTCCCTTGGCATGGCGGCTCCTTCTTGGGCACGGCGTAGAAAAATAGATGGTGATGTTAAAAGGAAAAGGGATGTGTGAAAGGTATGGGTGGGGATGAAGCAGGTTATTAAAAACTCACCATCCCGAACCGGTTCTTAAAGGTCAGGGAACATTATTCCCTCCTTCCTCAGCTTCGATCCGGGATGGTTGGCTGAGAAGGTCAGCATCTGTCCTGTGAAATTAGAGGCTGACCAAACAAAGTTGTGGGAGAGGTTGTATGAAAAGCTACGAAGTAGGGGAGAAATACAGGCTGTCTTAAAGAAAGAGAAGAGGCTAAGCTGGGGTCAGACGGGGTGCTGAGTCCCGTCAGCACGGCGGCCAGGATGTCAAATCACCGCGCCCCTTACAGGGGGAAACGGATCGATGAAGTGAACCTCACTGGCCCCAACATCCCCACACACAGACAAACACGACACATACGTGACGAATTAATGACTCTTATTACGGACCAACAGAGTGTACTTTGAGACAATTAATTGACGCACTGAACATAGAAACTGACTCACAAACATTCTGGCAGACTGTAAAAAGACTAAGATGTGGACAGCCACAAAAGACTATAAAACTTAGACGTGAAAATACAAAAATTACTGACGTGGAAAAGGAATTCAGGCTCTTTGGGGCATCTATATTTAATATATCCCCGGAAGAGAATGATGACTTCGATTTAGACTTCGAAGACGGAATTATTAACGACCTGAATGATCAGATACACATAACCCATCCTCACCAGCGAGTATCACAGGAAAGGGAAATGGAGGGACTCAGCGTTAGAATTACTGCCGAAGAACTCTCACAAACCTTAAAGTCCTTTCGTCAGCGAGCACCAGGGCGTTCAGGACTGATAAGGGAGAATTTTATTCGAGCCCCGCCTTACATCTTATTGGGGCATCTGAATATCATGAACGCGTGCCTGAATGTGGGTTACTTCCCTGACCACTGGAAGGTAGCGAAAATGATATTCATTCCCAAAGCCGGTAAGCCACCGGACAGGCCAGCTATCTTCAGCACTATATCTCTCTTAGAATTTGCAGGAAAAATCTTAGAGAAAATATTGGCCAACAGGGTAAATTCGTTCCCCGAGGATAACAATTCTCATACAACCAACAACATGGCTTCCGAATAAAGCGAGGAACGGACACGGCGTTAGCCGTGATTACCGAGAAGTTGGCAAAAGTAAAAGCTGAAAGACGCCACCTAAATCTGGTGCTACGCGACGTCAAAAAGGCCTTTGACAAAGTATGGAGGAGAGGCCTGCAATATAAAATTCTATAACTGGGCCTCAATCCCATACTTAAAAGGATCCTATGCGATTACGTAATGGAGAGGAGGGCGTTTCTGAGTATCCAGGATTACAATATTTACACCATCAACCTTCCCCGACCTTTGACTGAAGGTTCGTTATACGTCCAATTTTTGGACGACATAACAATGATATGTACGACGCCTTATAGAAATGCGAATTACATGGCACAGAGTACGGCGGTGGAAATCGAAAACATCAACTCTTTCGAGAGAAGATGAAAGATATCTACCAATGCCCAAAAGTTCCGTGTAATTCCACTATTCCGACGGACACTCGCAGACATCCGTGTAGCGGGTGTATGCATCCCATACCGCACGGTTTTGGGAATCCGTATTATGAATGGTGGGTATGGGAGTCATGTAGCAAAAACTACATCGAATGTACGGAAGGACTTTGGGGAACTTTGCAAGTTCGTAAACCTGAGCACTTCCAACAAACTTAAGACCTACAACGCATGCATTCGATCTAAACTCCTGTATCCGCCGGTCCCTATAAACGCGATTTCCAAGACCCAAGTCCTTAAACTGCAAAAGGTCCAAAATAAGGCAGTCTACATCATAACAGGAACCCGAAGGAGAGAACGGAGAAGGCAGAGTGAGCTCCATGGTGAACTGGGAATAACCCCCATAAACGTGGAGCTTCACCTGAGAGCAGCAAGATCTGGGACAAAGTGCACTGGCACATCCCTCCCTAGTTTGTTCTCGAGCATTTGGACTTTGATGACATAGGACGCGCAATACCATTTAAAAGCAGCAGACTACTCATTGACGATGACGTTGACCCAAGGTTCACTTAGATTTTTTCACAACACCAAACGCAAACAAAGCCACACGATATCATTCACTAAATTATCAAGTGCTAATTCTTTCTTAACTTCCCAAAATTATGTGCGATAAACTCGCCAAAAATTCAAAAGAGCAATCAAAAACAGAAAATACAAAATAACCAAATAATAAAACCCCCTCAAAATCTGGCCGTAAACTACCCAGATAAGAAGATGCAAATCTTCACACACAAAAAAACAATTAGAGAACAAATAAACCCGCTGCTACAAAGACTTGAATACCTTCCACACATATATATATATATATATATATATATATATATATATATATATATATATATATATATATATATATATATATATATATCACAAATTATATAACAAAATGCAAAGGAAAGCCAGAGATGCCCTTTCACCACTTTCATACTTCTTTTCATACTTCTTTCATTTTCGCTTTCCTATAATTTTCCCCATTATCCCCACTATTTCTCTTACTAAAGCCCTCTACTACTATATTCCTCACTTTTATATGTCCAATTACAATTATAAGAGTTACTACCATATTTCCTTGAAGATGACCCACTGCGGTCGAAAGAAGTCTAGGAATAAAATATGTCCTTTGCGGCTATCATCTCTCTCCTCGAAGATCCTGTTAAGAGACTTGTAAGGCAAATCAAGAAATTGCAAGTCAAAATCAATAACGCTGCCCCAGCTGTTGACTTTAATAACGCATATATATATATATATATATATATATATATATATATATATATATATATATATATATATATATACGAAGAAGTGCTACACAGAAACAAGAGAGAAGAGATCCTACTGAGAGAGAGAGAGAGAGAGAGAGAGAGAGAAAGAGAAAGTCTCCATCTTGAGAAGAGATTCATGCAATCAGTTTGGGGAAGCCCCGAATTTTGTTTTTTGGAATCTTTGGCAACCTCAACCAAACTTAGCAGCAACAACATTGACCTCTTAAAGTAAAATGGAAGATAAATTTATTATTCTTTATTTATCTATTTACTTTGTAATTAAAAAAAGGACTTAGGAATTTCTGCTAGAATATTTTTACAAAAAAAATCCCAAAGCTAAAGACTATTTTATAAAATAATAAATACCGCAAATCTCTCTTAACTTTCCCTTATTTCACAGAATAGAGAATAAGCCAGGTCTTCGTGTGATTCGCTCGTTACCGGTGAGTAAGCCAGAAAAAAGTAATCTCTAGAATGTCTGTAATCATAGAGTAATTAAAGACATATTTTGTTTGATTAAAGCTCTCACCCCAATAATTCTCAAGATTGTAGTATTAATTATTTGCAATCAAGACTATAATTAATCGTTGGATAAATGTAGCGTTGAATTAATTAATTGCTTCAACTATCAATTATGGACAAAATTAGGGAATTTTTTTATATAGGGGAAAATCCCGAAACCCAACGAGCGATTCTTTTGACAGCATTTGAAGAGGTTTACATAGAGGATGGTGTTAGGGAAAATCTTTTAAAAGAAAGGTTAACATCCTCTTTCACCCTTTTGGGGGGTATATACAGGCGTCGAAAAGATAGAGGGACATTTTCTAAAGGTGCAAAGGACGATCCCAAAGAGAGCCCCAATTTCAGATAATGCAGTGGGGTCTGGAGGCCGCGTCGCTTATCCAGATTTAAGTTGTAGAATGAGCAACATTCGTATCACAACATTCACGCGCTTGCGGAGGTTTAGTGGATGTGAGAATGCGTTAAAGATATCCAGAAAGGCCGAAAAACAATCTTAGGGTGGAGCATACTCTTACTCTTGCTCTCTTCCAACCAGACCTATTATTGTGTGAATAGCAGTTAACTGACGTCATTAGAGACGATCACCCCTGCTAATTAGCATCGAGGGCTCAGTTTTAAATCGACATTCGCGAAATAATCACTGATAATTTCAAGGGGAAATACAGGGTGTTCCTAAAGCCTGGAGATAGCAAATATCACAATGATCTCGTTCATCAGACCTTACCTACCCGTTTTGATTTCTTTTTCTCCAAAGGGTGTCCCTAAAGTAGGACAAATAGGAAATAACACACTGGTCTCCTCGTTCACTCGACCTTACTTTCTTCCTCCCCTTCCCCCGCCCTTGCCATTATTCTGAGGTATGGTAGAGGGAGAAGATGTACCCAATGGTCTCCTAGTTCACAAGATCTTACTTACCCCTTTGACCGCTTTAGGCTGGTGTATGTATGCTAAAGGAGAAGGTGTACTCAATAGAAATTAAAGCTACGAGACCCCTGCGGCAACAGCGCCTCATAAATGAATGTGCTCAAATTCATAGAAATTTGGACTCAATGCATCGCATTCATCGAGTGAATCTCGCAAAGTGCATCGAACTTTACATCACAAATAGTGGAAATCACATTATCGTAGAATTAGGCAGTTATCGCCTAATTCTCGATTCCTTCGTTTGTTCAGGGAAGGACTACGACAGCCCAAAATAATAATTGGAATTGAATTTCGTTGAGTGCGCGGGGTTTTTGTTATTCGAATACTTTAAATATGGTTGGCCAGGATTGGTCTTATTTAATTAGGCTTTGGTGGTTGGAGGACTTAAACAAGAATGGCAAAAATAATCTTTAATTACACAACAAAACATATAATACAAATAATTACACTCTCTAATTATTTATTAATTCAGCAATGGGAAAATTATCAATAATTATTCATGCCGCAAGGGCTCAATGCCCCGAGTACTAACCCGATACGGTTTAGGAAGAAACTACGAATGGAATCCTAGCCTTAGGGGCACAATAATTCACTTTAGTTATCTGAGATGAGTCGGGAGGAGACTACTTGACGAGTCTTAGTCGAAGGGCGTCGCACCGCCTCGATGAGGAAAGGAAAGTTGTAAATATCTTACTATTTTGGGGGGAGGGTTACCACAAGTAGACGCTTGGGGAAGATTCTCCAAGTAGACACTCAAAAGGGGAAGATTCTCCAAGTAGACGCTCAAAAGGAAAAAAGACACTCCTGTAGACGCTCGAGGGGGAAGACTCCTAGGGGGCTGAGACTGTGCGCTTCTTCTGGACGGGTCCTTCGATCCTGACGCCGTCGTTCCAAATAAGATCCTAGCTGCGGGCCGGTATGACACTATGTTCTATCCCTCTAGGATATGCGCCGTCAGTGGATGATTCCACAGACGTCTTAAAAGAGGCCGCCGAATACCTACTGTATTTTCCCGGCTTGGCTCACTCGGGAGCAACGTAGAGACAGCTCACCACTACGACTTGGGGTCTTCTCCAAAGGAGGGGGGGGGGGGTACGTCTTTGGGACTCTTGCTTGGGTGGATTCTGACGGAATACTTCCACGATTAATGTTATGGCGGGGAATATATAGGCGTTCACCGCAACTCCTTTATTTGCTAACGGAAGCAATTAAGCCCTGCCTCACCGCCTCGGCTTTTATAGCTCGGCGGCGGGGTTTTAATGGTCCAACTGAACCAAAGGAATTCTCGCCTAATCTCGCCGGAAGTTTGCCGACGGGCTTAGGGCATTGCTCTCCCCGATAACTCGTTTCACACGACTCCTTTAAACAAAATCTTACTCGATCTCTCTTTCTTCGACACACATCCTCGATGTTATTTATTAATATTTCAATTATATAAAATTTAGTTAAAATTAAACAAAAGGTAGTTCATTTTTATTGAAAATATGTTTTTTTTTTGTGTCCAGACATTGGGGACACCCTGTATATGGAAAAGCTGATTACTCCAAAAGATCTTGGCCTATTATTTTCACTTAGTATGAATAAATAAGGAATACTATGCGGTAATGCTGATAATCTTTTATATAGGTAAATATCGTCCTCTTCATCATCCTGTTTCATCTTTATACACCAGGACTTTCCCAGGAAGGTCTCACTGATCACGGTCTAGGGCACGAGTCTGTCACGTTACACCTACCAATTAGAGAGGTTCATCATCTCATCTTCTGCGAGGGTGTCTTCTGGTGCTCTTCGTGTCCATTTTAGGATTTTTTTCGTCTATCTTCTGGGAACATGTCCTCCAATTCATCACTTTTATTCTTTTTTCTATATCTATCACGCTTGTCTGTGTTATTATCCATGAAATTTCATTTACGGTCCCTTTACACCTAACATGGATTCTTCTATGTTTTTCTCAGTAGTCCTCAATTTCTGCATCTTTTTATGTCCAATGTCCACAAGTGAAGACTGTCAAGATGCACTGATTAATTACTATGGGGTTTAAGGAGAGGCAGGACGCATCTGAAGATGTAGTGGAGCTTTCTACCTCCCGCTCTCCAGCCTAATTATGTTTTTTTACTGATTTCCTTTTCCGCGCTCACATCAGTAGTCACAAGGTGTATTATGTATTAATTATATGTACATATTCTTCTACTTTCTCTGAAATATGATCGTTAATTCTAATTGCGCTGACTTCTGTAAGACTACCGATCATTGTTTTCGTCTTGGAAAACTTAATTACCGGTCTAAATGTGCTACTGGATTGTGATAATTCTGTCGTGTTCCTGTACTTCTTCTGGAATTGTGGCAAATATATTATGTCATCAGCAAAGGGAGGAGGGCTTAAATATATGCCATTAATTCTGATTCTCTTCTGCCCCCACTTTATAAAGTCAATAAAATCTACACATGCATTGTTGTAAACAGTTTAGGATAGTTGTGGGGTCCCCCTTTCCCAGCTTTATTTTTCTTTTAAGACTGACTGAGTACAACCTAAATGACGATGTTGAATGACTGTACTAGTATATGACGGAGAGTATATAAATGTCAATTTATGTTAATGCATTATTTATGTACTACTCTAAAAAAGACGAACATAAGTTCTATATTTAATTCTGCCATCAACCTGTTTCGGTAACTAAAAAATTATGTCATTTGTCAGTGTTAGTATCTTGGTTGTGACTTGTTTCACCAATTTCTATGTTGCTGAGAAGAGATTAATTAGCTTGTAGTTCTCAAATATTCCCTGTTACTTTAAATGAGAAGTACAACGGAATGTTGGACCATGTTATGGAAGTCCTATTTTCCCTTAAACATTTTGTAAAGACTAACTAGGAGTTAAGCAAGACGTTCCCACTCAACAATTTTCAAGGTTATTTGTTACCAATCCTCCGTAAAGAATGGCCATTTTTCATACTCTTAAGCGTGAGAAAAATTTTGCCTTCCTTTACTATTTGGGCTTTGATCCTCTTTTATTAGGAAATTGCTATCTGGTGTAAGGTTAGATTTGGTCTCATATATATTCTGGTAAAATTACTACACTTTTAATGATCTTTATGTTTGTGATTTAACTTTCCATTTTATCCTTCAGTTTCGCAAGTTGTTGTTGTGTTAATTGTTTAGTATTGTCTCATCTAAAGTCCTAAAAGTTCTTTCATATTTTTAAAAATTAATAACACAAAAAAATAATTAAGTCATAAAAGTGGGTGATATATAAAATGAAAGAGGACATCTTGAAGTTTAATTTTCAAATTCCTTATCCTTAAAATGTTATCCATTATTTTAAGTTAAAACAAAGGCGGATTCTTTGCATCCTATTTTCCATGACATTTTTCAAAACATCATAAATCATTTTGTCGATTTTTTCAATGATGTTTTGTTTCAATTCTTGAAGATTATTAGGCTTTTTTCCCCCAAAGGAAAAAAAATATGGAGGGGTAAAATCAATTGGTCGTGGTGGCCAAGTAACATCACCTAATCATGAAATTAACCGACCAGTGAAGGCTGCTCTTAGTGTTTATATGGTTTCTCTCGCTGTGTGTGGTGTCACCCTATCTTTCTGAAACCACATATCGTGTTTATCCAAATCTACCAGTTCTGGCAATAATTTTGCATCTATTCTCTGCAAGTGTTCCCTGTTACTGTCACTGTTTCTCTGTCAGCATTCTCGAAGAAGTAGAGACCAATGATTCTCTGTGCATGAAGATGCTGCTCGTAAATTATCACTGTGTTTTCACCACACCGGAATATGTAATTTTGTTTATTACCGTATCCAGTAATGTGAAAATGGGCTTCATCGGACATATTTAGGCGCGAGGTAAAAGTCAGATCATTTCTTAGTCCCAAAAATGCGCGTGCAAAGTTTTTTCTTTTTTGATATTCTGTAATGTTTAATTGTTGAATTATTTGAATTTTGTATGGATGAAGTTTAAATTATTTTGTTATTATGCGTTGCAATGATGTTCGGGAAATTCCTGATTGACTGGAACGTATCTTAGTGGACGTTTGTGGCTATTGTTGAACACTGGTTAACACACACTTAATGACACCTGTATATAGCACAGATCTTGGACTATCAGAGCATTCTTTATCGCCTGTAGGCCCGGATTCTGTAAACCTTAATACCATTGCTAAAGTGCGATGCCTCGATGGAATGTTTCGTTGATTAAATACTGTTCTAAAGTTCCTCTGAACAATAACAATTAATCAATTATGTTTGAAATAAGTTGTCACAATTCTTGTATGCTATTCTTTGCTGTATCTTGACATTATGGGTTAATATAATTAGTCGGAAATTATTGTGTATTATAGTATTTATATAAGTATTAGAGATACATAATAAAAATATGAAGTAGCTTTTGCAGTAGAATAAAACTTCAAGATTTCCTCCTTCATTTTATATATCATCCACTTTTAAACTTTATTTTTTTGTTTTGTGGTATTGTGTTTTAAAAATGTGAAGTAACTTTTGGGCCACCCTTTATAAGGTCAACTCATAAGTAATGCGGTATTTATTTTCATGTTTCGTTTTATTTAATGGCTTAAAATAAGCGAAACCGGGCTTGTATTTATATTAGCCTAGTCTACTAAACTCAAGCCTGGCCACTTGTATAGCCTAGCCTAACTCAAGGATTACATTTCGGCAGACCTTAGTTGTCATATTCTGGGGTATTAATTTATGTATTATTCTTGTTAATTTAATGTGCGTTAGCGTTAAATACGGAATTTTATGGAAGTATCAAAAGTGCTTATTCGCAAAGTTATGCTTTGAGAGTTTAGTTTAGAAAAGGTAAGAAAGTTTGTGTCAACTCTACGGTGAAGGACCCCATAAGGGGCGCAAAGATTTTCCATCCTGGCCGCCGTGCTGACGGTACTCAGCACCTCGTCCGACCCCAGCCTAGCTTCTTCTCCTTATTTCAGACACCCTGTATTTCTCCCCTACTTCGTCGCTTTTCATACAACCTCTACCACAACTTTCTCTGGTCAGCCTCTAATTTCACAGGGTAGATGCTGACCTTCTTCTCAGCCAACCGTCCCGGATCAGGGATGGAGGGGGAGGGGATAAAGTTCCCTAACCGCTGAGCTCCGGTTTGGTAGGCTATGTTTTTAACAACCTGTTTCATCCCCAACCATACCTTCCTCACATCTCTTTTCCTTTTCTCTTCACACACTATCAATTTTACGCTGCGCCCAAGGTGGAGCCGCCATGCTGAAGGGCTGCCAGGTCACCAGGAGGCAAAGGTGGCCTTAAATGGCAGCACCTTGCTCTGCCAGGCCAGTACGCACCCCTTGCAGAGGGGGCTAATGTGGGGGGTGATGAGCTATTGCATCCGGTGAAAAATTTAGGGTCACCAAGCCCAATGATAACAAAAATAAAAAATCTTCCATCAATTTCCCATTGTTCATCGGCGGAGCCGCCCTCGGGCAGCTCCACCGAAAAAAATGGAGGTCCCCTACCCCTGTGCTTGCGCAGGGGACCCTCCAAATTTCTCTAACCGGAGAGGAGGCTTACTCCTCTCCTTCGCCTACGGGTGTAGGGGACTTCCTCTCATCCCCTTCTCTGGATGTGCTTTCGGGCACCTCCCTGTTTCCAGCGGCAGACCCACCTTTTCTTTCCAAGGGGACTGCCAAGAAAGCCAGCATGCAGCCCATAGCCGACCGCTCACCATTGAAGCGGCTCGGTAGGGCAAACCCCCTTTGGAGGGAGAGGAAAGCCAGGCCCCTTCGGTGGCTTCCCTCAAAAGAACTGCTGGCAAGAATATTGAACCTTGCCGGGGTCGAGGCCTGTGCCTCCCCACACGTGACTTGTGACAGCGCTGCCAACGGGACCTGCGATGTCCGGGGGGAGGAGGATGGCCAACTGAATGCCCTCCCTGGGATAAGCATGGTCCTTGAGGCAACCGAGCATCAAACGGTAGGGCCTTCTATGGGAGCGAATCCAAGCTCGGCGCCAAGTACCAAATCTGAGTCCACCCCTATTCAAGGTCCTCTTCAAACGGCCCGGGTTTCTAAGGCAGTACAAGAAGGGTAAGGATCTCCTCCAACCGGTGCCCCTGCGACTTACAGGACCTTCTCCATCTCGGAGAAGGAACTGGATGAGGCCGGTCCATCTGGCCTAGAGGCTCCTGTCGGAGAAGGGGAGAAGCGGGTTCATTCCCCGCCATCCTCTCCCAAAAAGAAAAAAAAATAGGAAAAAAACTAAGAAGACTCGGGGCTACTCTACATACGCGGGGGCTGAGGGGACGGATGGGTATGCTGAAAATTCGGTAAGCGACCGTGCCAAGATCGGCACATCCGGCCCCTCTGCCCCCCTTCCAGGTGCGGAGCCCCAGACTAAGACGAAAAGTGCGCAGGGCGGAGCCACGATAACATCGGGGACCCTCATTCAGAGGTTACCTGGCATTTTCGAGCCCGCTGGCTTGAAACGCTTTCTCGTTATTCGCTCCACTGGTGACAGCATATTGGCCAAGGGCAAAATGATCCATCAGAGGAGAGCATTAGCTAGTGCAATTAATAAAGAGCCGAAGGTGACTCGTTTCTCAGGCGGGAGCCTTCTGGCAAATGCAGGGAATCCCGCCGAGGTGGCCAAGATAAGTGCTCTTCGGACACAGGATGGCACCCAAGTGAGTGTGATGCCGCACTCTACCATGAAGTTTGTGAAAGGAGTAGTTTATGTGGGGGACTCGTTGAATACTACATTGATGACATCACCTTAGAGCTGGCCGAACATGAGGCGTTCAAGGTCGAACATGTGATGAGAAAACAGTAAGGGGCCTCGAGACCCACCCCTACACTCTTCTTTACGTTTGACTGGGACAAGTTCCCTAAGTCGGTGCGTGCCGGTTGGTACCGCTACCGTGTGAAGGCATTCGTGCTACTGCCGCGGCGGTGCTATTACTGTCACCGCTTCGGCCATACGAATCGTTCATGTAGACGTGCAAAGTCGGGGTCACCCGAAGTATGTGTAAATTGCTCCAAGGACGCACACGATAATTCTAAATCGTGTATGGCCAAGTGTGTCAATTGCGGAGAGCCACAGCCCGCTTCTTCAAAGCAATGTGGTGTATATCTTTTTGAGAAAGAAATCTTGGCCGTTTAGGCCTAGGATCGACTCTCATTCCGCGAGGCTAAGGACTTGGTCCTGGCACGCCCAGCTCTGCCTGGGACGTCTTATGCCTCAATGGTTAGAAAGAAACGCTCTGCTTCTAGCCCATCCAGGCCTACTCAACCGGGCCGCTTCCCTGGTATAGCTGGCGGCACAAAGAGTTCACATCCAGCCCCAGCTAAAACCAGGGCTCCTCCCTTACCCCAACGGGACCGTTTCCCATGAGGTGAAACGGCCACGCGCCTTCACAGAGTTTTTGGACTTACAGGAGGCAACACATCTGGGGTTGGTCGCCAGTCCATCTTCTGGAGTTCCTAAAGCTGTCCCCCGAAAGAAGGACAGCAACAATGGAGCTTGGGCTCCTTAGCCCACGCCTAGTGGTGGGCTGAGTGGCTCGGAGACAATGGATCCTCAAAAACATCCCCCCCTCCTCCTCCGACACCGCAACGCCTACCTATGGTTTCGAGGCAGAGGGAGGAAAAGACTCGCTTAGCAGGCCAAACCTTCCCTAATAAGTCCTTGAAGGCGACAGCAACTTCAACGCAGTAGTCACAATAGGGCACAGGCGAGCGCTACATCAAATAGCGATGCGTAACACGAGTGTGTCCGATTCAGAGACGACAGAAAGCAACCTTAGGGTATGACCTGCCTCTCTCGTCAGCATAGCCCCAGTTTAGATCAGTTGAGGAGGCAGGGAGAGCTGTTGACGACTGATGGAGGCGCCGGGCTCCCGCGTAGAGGCGAGTCATGCACTGCACGCGGCGTAGAGCGAGTGAAATCTCCCCAGCATCGACCAATAGGCTCTCAATGGGGAAAGTGCGAAAGGCACCGGTCGCAAGGCGACGGCTGGTGTGGTGGATCGAGTCCAACTTCCGCAATAAACGCTCGGCTGCGGATGCATAAAACTCGCATCCGTATTCGAGCTTCAAACGAACCAAGGATTGATAAAAAAGTAAGGCAGTAGCCCTCTCAGCGCCCCAATCGCTTAACGTCACGAAACGGAGAATATCCATGGCGCGGGTACAAGAGACCCTAAGGCTGCGAATATGAGCCTCCCAGGTGAGGCGTGGGTCAAATACAAGACCAAGGAAAAGGTGCGATTCAACCACTTCCAGGTGCACCCCATTTAGAAACATCTGGGTCGGGGTGGAGCCGTGGATGGCGGCAGAAGTGCAGCACCTTAATCTTGGCCAAGGAAAAGCGAAACCTGTGCGCTTCGGCATAGCGAGAGACGTGGTTCAATGCCCGTTGGAGTCGACGCTCCAGAGTTGGCATCTGGTCCGCGCCAAAAGAGATCGAAAGGTCGTTCACGTAGAGCGTAGCGAGAACATCTTCCGGCAGCACCGAGGTGATGCCGTTGATGATCAGGGCAAAGAGAGTGACACTGAGGAAACTTCCCTGCGGGACACCCTCTTCCTGCTCCATTGGGCCGTAAAGGGCTCTCCCCACCCGTACGTGGAATCGACGATCTCGCAAAAATTCAGATATAAACACTGGGAGGTGTCCCCTCGCCCCATCGTGTGGAGAGTCTCCATGTTACCGTATCGTCATGCGGAATCATAGGCTGTCTCCAGATCGAAAAACACCGTGGCGTAGTGCTGTCTACGAAGGAAGGCCTCGCAGACGGCCTTTTCCAGTCGGAGCAGAGCATCTGAAGTGGAGTGGAACTTGCGGAAGCCGAACTGTGCAAAAGAGAGATGGCCTCCGCTGTCCAGGAAAAAGGCTAATCTAACATTTACAAATTTCTCTATCAACTTGCACAGGCAAGAATTTTAGAGAGATTGGGCGGGAACCGGCCGGAGTAGAATGATCTCTCCCCAGTGTGCGAAAGGCGAGTCCAGTAGCAATTCGCCAGGAATCTGGGAGGAGACCCTCCACCAAGATCCTGTTGAACAAATCTAACACAAAAGCCATGCCTCGCTCACCCAGGTGTCGAAGCATGGCGTACGGGACATTGTCTGGACCATGGGCGGTGTCCGGGAAAGAAGCAAGAGCGGAACGCAGCTCAGTCACAGTAAACCTGTCGTTGAAGGGTTCTCCGCCTCTGGAGGTAAGGTACAGCCGGCGGCCGTCCATGACATTGTGACGTACATTGAATGCCTTCGGAGCAGCCTCTCGGCTAGAGAATGCGGAAAAAGCGGTTGCGAAGGATTTCGCCACGGACGCAGGGTCCGAGATTGCGGTCCTATTCTCCCTAAGAACGGGAGGGGGGGTACTGCGAGAACGTGCCCCAAATCCTTTTTACTCGCTTTCACACCTCTACCAGAGGGGTCTTACCGTTAAGTGAAGACACGTATGCCCGCCAAGAAGAGCTGCGGGCGTGCTTCGAAATTAACCGGAACCTAGCCCTACCCTTACGAAATTCACCGACAGTGAAATCGTTCAGGCGGCGCTTATAGCGCATGTAGGCATAACGCTTCTGTTTGAGGGTCGCCTCACACTCGGCCGACCACCACGGGAGTGGTCGGCGTTTAAAACGGCCAGACGTTCTGGAATAGTAATCAGGCCCGTGGCGATGAGGTTGCCGGAGAAGAACTTAACGGCATTCAGTCATTTCATGAAATGCAGGCCACCGCGCCCGCGCCAAGCCCCACCAACGTGGGCTCTCAGGCGGCAGTTGCCCTGTAAATGATAATTGAATGGGAAAGTGATCACTACCATGGAGGTCATCGACCACCTCCTAGTCAAAATCAGGTTGTGCAGCCGAAGAGCACAAAGATAGGTCAAGGCAAGAAAATGAAGTGGTTTTCGGGCAGTGATGCGTAAACTTATCCACATTTAGGCCGCCCATCTCAAGCTCTTCGATCAGATCGGCAAGGACTTCTCCCCAGAGAGGATGCCTGCCGTTCAGATCTCGAGGCAAGGAGAATGGCCTCGGCAACCGTGCTACGACGCGGCGTAAGTCCCTCGCATCAAAGTCAGCTGACGGTGGAATGTACGCAAAAAATGATAGTATACCTCCTATCCAGATGAAGCTGCACAACCACTTCCTGAAAGGAGGTATCTAAAGTCAAAAGAAGAACGGAGAAAATCATGCCGGGTGTAAACCGCGCATCCCCTAGCCCGGCCATCTCGTGGTGGTGGGGTCGCAAGACCCTTATACCCGGGGAGGGCGGGCAGGGGGCACGCGCTTAGCATGGTCTCCTGCAGAAAAATAGCTAATGGGGAACGGGATGAGACGAGCCTCCGCAGCTCCTCCCAGTTGGCCCGGAGTCCACGGCAATTCCGTTGAAGCAATATGCCCTCCAGGCCTAGCTCGGAGGAGACGCGGGGGCCCACTTCAAACAAAAGACCCTCACAGGGATGGTCGTACGCTTTCCGGAGGCAAAACCCCAAGGGCTGTTGGCCGGACAATGCGCTGAAGGCGCTGTTGCCTTTGAGGACTTATTGTGAGAGGTTGGGCTCGCCATGCGAGTCTTTTTCCTCCTTGAGCCTCGAAACCTTAGGCAGGCGTTGCGGCTTCGGGGGCGAGGGGCCCTCTTTTCGAAGATCCACCGTCTCCGAGCCACTCAGCCAAACTATCTACCAATGAACTCCACTGGGTCACTGAACGCAAAAAAAAAATAAATTAAATATTGTATGCAAGAGATGCCCTCCTCACCAGGGCAAAACTCAACCAAATCTTTTCACATCTATTAAATCTCTTATTCGTTTCTCAACCTTTTCATCTTCAACCAATTGTGATAAAAATTATAAACATTGAACAATGTTTACTTTTTTTTTTTGCTCTTTTTTTAATAGCTTATCTGGCGGCTGCCTACTTGGGAATTAGTCGCCGTATTAAAAACTTGCCTAGTACTAGGCTACTTTAAAATCAAATTCAAAATCACACAAAAACAAAAAAAGAATAACAAAACCCAAGACCAAAAAGGAAAAAGGCAACGAGCAGGAAGCAAGCTCCTGTTTCGGATAGATGTCCCCCAGGCGCAGGAACGTGCGACCTATAAGGGAAAAAAAACAAAAAGAAACAAAACAAAACCAAGACAAAACAAAAAAAAATGGTTAAATAAAAGGGAGAAGGCCGGCCTTCCCCCAAAAGTCTACAAGTCCACCAGTCAATGTGCACACACTGGTCCCGAGTACAAGGGAGAGGCGGTAGCGACCCCGCCCATCCCGGTACTGGGACAGGTAACGTGCTGAACAATGTTTAGATCGGCGCACTAAAAGCAAATATAAAAATGATTTAATTGGCAAAGGGGGTGATCTATGATGCAATGCGGCTGATTTGAAGACCGCGCGTGGTGGACAAACTGGTTTCTGGCTGGAGCTGGATGTTTATTTTGGTTCTTATTTTCCATATTGTGACGTCTTCAGCCATGTAAATTCGTCGTGTATCACTCTCCCGGAGAATTATGTTCGTATTTCTATTTAACATTCCTTGGGTGAGGGTCGTCCGATGCTTCGCAGTTTGACATTTGATAGCCCCGTCTTGTAGGTGTGCTATTTAGCCACTGAGACAGGGTTGTTAAAATCATCCCATTGTACGAGGAAGTGCGATGCTTACAGTCACAGACGTTGCATATATATTCGTACAATAGATTACACTCCTGCAAGTGTCCCGTCGTGGGAAGGCAGCTATTCTTTATGATGAGAGCGCGAGTTTGCCTTGATCTGTAATAAATAACTAATTTAATTTAGCTTAGTGGATCAGTGGGGATAACATTACGGTGAATGATGGCTTTAAGAACTTTTTTGTCCTCCTTAATCCTATGTTCATGAATGCTTGGTACTAAAGTTCTATTTTAGTTAGTTTTTTATTTTTCTGTCTTGGGTTGTGGTAAGAGTCCATCTTCTGCCCTATACCATTATCAATTGACCTTTGTGGGTAGCCGTTGTTGACGAGCAGCTGAGTTACTCTTTTTAATTCTCTATCAATCGCTATCCAGTTTGAAGAGTGAGAGTAGGCTCTGTTGATGATAGAGAATTATTAAGAGTAAATAGGCCGCTAAATACAAACGGCTACCCACAAAGGTCAATTGATGATGCCATAAAGCAGAAGATGGACTCTTACCATAACCCAAGACAGAAAAATGAAAAACTAACTAAAATATAACTTTAGTACCAAGCTCACATGCTCCAGGGATATCAATTCTATTCTCAAACCTATTTATCGAGGAGAAATCATTCTACATTTGAAGAATTTTATATAGGAAATTGCTGTTTTCATTTTATTAAATTCCGTATCAACAAGGTTAATATACTGCAATTCTTATGATTTTTTTAAAGTTGGAAACAAAAGTTAAAACATTTTAAATTTTTAGTTTTTATTAATGTTCTCGTGGGTAACTCAAGAAGGGTTCTATCTAGTACTTTTAAATTTTAGGATTTTAATTACGAACTAGTTTTTTAGAGGCTTAGAATGGGTTTTCTCAGTCGCCTCATTTAAGATTAGGTTTTGAGTATGGACTTGTTAAAACTGTGATGCTAATGTTATTTGCAATCTCACCATCTTTCTTATCTATTCCCGTACAAAGTGGTGCGTGTTTGTAGTTCAGTGTCACTATACCTCTTCTACAAGCACTCATACAAAGGCTCACAATGCATTTTTCCTTTCCTTTTTCACGCTGTTTCTCTAGAGAATGAAAATACCCTTTTTTAACGATAGTTTCCTTTTTACTCACAAAACACCTCTTCACTATTCTATTTTATCATTCCATTTCACGATATTTATACACTTAATCTAACATATTATTGTTCTCAGTTTTATACTGTACAATCAACACAGGCGTTCTTCAAGGTTCCATCATATCTCCCACACTATTTCCTTTATTAAATTAAAAATACTCAGAAATCATTTGGATCGATTGATATCGCGTAAATATACATTAAAAGATTAATTACAGAGTGTTAGGGTGGCGATTCACTTGTTTTTGGTCACATTGAAGAGAATATAGGACTCTGTGGATCATGTATGTCTTAATTCAGTAGCGTATCGAGGTCAGGTCAACCGTCATCCAATGCCGCTCCTGAAGAAAGTTCTTATTATTAGCTATTGTTGCCCTATTCTCTCTTGCTCTTGACCCACTATATGCTTGTTGGGCCAGATGGTTGTTATTACATAAAATTATCAGCGTGGTTGGGGGAATGGGGGAATAAACTTATGTTGTAGGGGAGGAAGCGGCGGGGGGAGGGAAATTATCATCTTCGTTGAATTCTGAAATGTGTCACATTTAATCGTTACCGGTAATTAATGCCCGGTGACGCGACCAGCCTGGAAATTCCAGTATACATTAAGTGATTTAATATTTATATATATATTTTTAATTTACCGAAGCCTACTGTACCTTACTGTTCTAGATTTCAGTAAAATATAGTGCGTTGTATTGTGCAAGAAACGACTCGATTGGATTGGAATTGGCTTTACTGAAATTGACTGGACTGGAGAATAATATACTGTATCATATTGATTTGCATTGTACTGTATTTTACTGAACTATATTGCACTCTATTCTACTGATCTAAATTCCTCTGTACTGTAATATAGTAACAAGGAGTAACAAGGAAAGAAAGTACCCTAGAAGACCTTACGGTCCATTCAATGAGGGTACCTTTGGACTAGCAGTCGAGCGGTCACATCTCTACTCAAATGCTTTACGTCCTTCAACGGCCATTTTTCAAGACCCTGTCTAGTCTTGACTTGAACTGGTCAACAGATTCCCTGTTGATAACTTACAATGGAAGTGCGTTCCAACTACCGCAGATACTGTAGGTGAAAAGTTTTCCACACAGATCGCGGTTGTAACGCTTTAGTTCAAGTTTAAAGCCGTGATTTCTTGTTCTGCTCTCAACAAGTGTGAAAATATCCCTGTAGTCCACATTGTCGAAACCTAGAAGTATTTTGAAAACTTCGATAAGCTGACCACGCACTCTACGGATTTCCAAAGAGAACAGATCTAATTCCCTTAATCTATCTTCATAACTTTTATGTCTGATTGAGGGCATCAGTTTGGTTGCCCTGCCTTGCACGCGTTCCAATCTCGCGATGTCCTTTCGCAATGAAGGACTCCAAAATTGTATGGCATACTCCAGGTGCGGTCGGACAAGTGAGTTGTACAAACACAGTACAATCTCCTTGTTCCGATATCCAAACTGGTGCTTTATGTAGCCTAGCATCCTTTGGGACTTTTTCTCAGCCTCAATGCACTGTTTCGAGAACTTGAAGTCACTAGTGATTGTTACACCCAAGTCCTTTTCAGTGTCTATGAATTCAATAGCAGTGCCCTTAAGGATATACTGAGATTGGGAGTTTCGGTGGCCGATATGCATCACTTTGCATTTGTTCACGTTAAAAGGCATTTGCCACGTGCCCGACCACTCCACAATCTTCCGAAGATCTTCCTGCAGGCGGGCAGTATTTCCATCCTTTGCAACGTTCATACCAAGCTTGGTATCGTCAGCAAATTTGAAAATCTTAGCAACCATGTCACCTTCCATGTCGTTGATGTAGATGATGAATATTAGTGGTCCCAAGACAGAACCTGTCCATTTACCACCACCCGTGGCCATCTGCCACTTAGCCAGTTCTCTATCCAGCCGGTTACTTTTCCATCTATGCCGAGCGCTCGCACTTTCCGGAGAAGCGGTGGTGTGGTACCTTATCAAAGGCTTCCTGAAAGTCTAAGTAGACCACATCCACTGCCTTGTCCCGATCGTGCTCACTGAGGACGAAGTGGAAGAATTCCACAAGGTTCGTCAGGCATGAGCGTTGCCTTCGGAAGCCGTGCTGGGAACTCCTCAGTAGCAGGTTTGACTCTAAATGCGACGTCATTTTGTCCACCAAGATTCTTTCCATGAGTTTACCGACTATCTAAGTCAGACTGATAGGTCGGTAGTTCGACGGTTGGCTACGGTCTCTTGAAGATAGGAGTCATCTCCGCTTCACGCAAGTCTCTAGGAACGCATTCTGTCCGGATTGACATGTTGAAGATTGCGCTCAGGTGTCGTGATACTTGATTGCGCACTTCTTTCAACACTTTAGGTAGAAAGCCATCCGGGCCAGGTGACTTATTCGTCATTAGGTAAGTAATCTTCTTTTATATTTCTCCTTCGGTGAAGTCCATATCCTCCAGCTTTTCCCCCCCGAATAGGAACTCGTTGGCTGGGGGGTGGGACCACACTCTTCAGTAAACACTGAGGCAAAGTAGTCGTTGAGGAGGTTAATTTTTTTGTATCTGAGTGTTTTAATGTTCCCTTCTCATTCCTCAAACGGCCAATCGTTCGACGGATTGGTTTACGGCTGTTTACATATCCAAAGAACTCCTTGGGATTCTCTTTACAGAGTCTCGCCACTCGGAGTTCCTCAAACCGCTTAGCCGCCTTTATGCTGGACTTCACTCTCCTGGCTAGCCTCTGGTATTCGTCAAAGTTACCCTAGATCTTCGATTGCCGGTACACATTTCTCTTCTCCATAAGCAGTTGGCCGATTTCTCGATTAAACCACTTTGGTTGAACAGAAGACCGACGCGGGCATTTCAGAGGGATGAAACGCGATTGGAAACTCATGAATGTGGTTTGGAAACTGTTCCACGTGTTTTCAACAGCATTGCACACTTCTAGCCTCGCGTCAGTCAGTCTACCACGAAAACCTGCAAAGTCTGCTCTTCTTAAATCAGGTTTCCTCGATTTACTAGTTGCAGGCCCTGCCTTGGGGACTTTGACTACAAATCTAATTAGTCGGTGGTCACTGTCACCGAGCTCTTCGCCAACAGAGAGGTCCTCAACGATGTCATCCTCAGAGGTGAAAACCAAGTCGAGGATATTGTCTCCTCTTGTTGGCTCTCTCACCCATTTAGTCAGGAATTCGTTGTTCGCGAACTCCAGGAGTAGTGCGTTTTCGCCACAGGGTTCTCTCGTTTCCCCGTTCAACATGGGTATTGAAGTCACCCATGGTGATACACACTGTCTTTTACAAGTTAGCCCAACAGCTGGTACAGACTCCTGTCCTTTTCTTAGAGTTGGGCAGGAGATATGTAAAGTACCAGGGTCCTGTATCTAACAGGACCTATCTCTAGGTCAACACCTAGTAGTTCATGGTCGGATACGATGTTGCATTTCATCGAGTTGAGAGTATCATTGACATACAACATCACACCGCCACCCTCTATGTCTGGCCTATCTTTCAAGAAGAGTTGGTAACCGGGCATCAGGAATTCCCCTTCAAAATTTCGGCTTGAGGTTTTTACCCACAACTCTGTTATGGCTACCATTTCAGGTTCTTTCGTCGCTACGAGGCCACGAAGTTCAAGAAACTTGTTCGTGATCGACCTCGCATTAAATAGAAAAACTTTCAGGGAGTCCCCGACTGTAAGACTTCCTACGCTCTTCCGTTTTCCGGCTTGTTTGTTGGCGAGGAGGCACCCCTCTTTGCGACCTTTGAGAATGTCGTTCCAGGAGCGACACGGGCGTATGCCAGTACGCCCGCCCTCACTCTGGGCGGATACTCCTTTGGGTCCTCTCTATGACATCCTGGATCATGTACGACAGAAAGGCCTTTTCTTTAAAGGAAATATGTACCCCATTCCTTTGGTAGAGATCATTTCTACCATAAAAGGTACGGTACGGGTCCACAAAAAAGACCCCCTCTGCCGCACACAAATCTGCCAGGCACCGGTTTAAAGAGACGTTCATCGAGTGAGTGGTCCGTGTTGGACCTCTCCTCGGGAGCATCCCGACTACAACACACTTGCGGGTTTTCAGCCCACAGTGGTCCACGGTGCCCATGACCGTGTGTAGGATTTTATCTGTAAGGCCTACCCTACCTCCTCTCAGGTAGAGGTCGTTTCCACTTACCATCAGAGCAACGACTGAGCTCTCAGAAATCTGTGATTTCTCAGCTTCTACTCTTATGTGGTGGTTACCCCATCCTGGCAGGTAGCTTATATCCACACTAGTACGAAGGCGGGCCGCTAGTAGGGGCTGCAGACCCCGTGCTTGAGAATCACCAATAAGGGTGACCCTTGCACATTTGTCTGCAGACGACTTAGTATTCCCTTTCTGAAGCGACTTGCCGCTTTCCTCTTTTATCTCTACATTTTTCTTCTTCTTCTTCTTCTTCTTCTTCTTCTTCTTCTTCTTCTTCTTCTTCTTTTTCTAGTCTGGATAGCACTGTAGCGCTAGAAACTGTATTAATTCCTCGGGTGTAAGATCTTGTTTGCAGTTTTAAAATCGCCAAAAGATAAATTAGCAAATTCGCCAAATCACCACATCAACAAATGTTAAAGTCGCAAATTAACTAAATCACTACATCGCTCTATGGTATAATTGAAATTCACCCAATTACACTTTACAACAATGAAGAGAAAACCTGGAAATGAGAATAACCCTGTCTATGGGTATTTTTTGCGTAAATCACGAATATAACATTTGTCTCTTTCTGCGACCCTCTAAATTTCTCGTAAATTAACATTTTACTTACGTTAAGTACACTGATGTTTCCGTAGGGATTAAATGCAAACAGGATCGGCCGAAACTGACAACTCTTAAAGTTATAAACAAATTTTGATATAATTTTAATGGGGTGTTCCTATCAACCTAACCTATGACACTTATGAAAGTGTACAAAATATTCTTTTAGTTATATGGGTCCAAATCAGTGGTAACTCTTACATAACGCTTGATAATTTTGTAACTTACTATAAATGCTTCCTATTTTTACTAAATATTTGTTGCTGTTACTATTTATATTATGTTTCACATACTACACTGTTTTTTATTTACAGGACAGCTAAAATGCCTAAAGAATGCACAAATTTCCTAGACAGTTTCTGTTATATGTGGATCATTTACATTAAAACAACACAAGAGACAGTTGACTAAACATGTGAAGAAACTTTAGGAACTGCACTTTGGATGTAAAGTGGGTGACCAGGGCAAATGCTGGGCACCTCACATATGTTGTGTCAGGTGTACAAGTTCCTTTTCTACCTGGGTAAAGGCAAAGGTCCTGTCCTCATGTTTGGCGTACTAATGGTCTGGAGGGAGCCAAAGGACCATTCAACGGATTGCTACTTCTGCTTAACAGATATTAAAGGTGGGTATTAAATGTGTTTTCTTTCCTGGTCTTCAATATATTTTCAACAGATGTATCAATTAAAAATATCAATATACATACTATGTTGTAATTCCACTATTTCTGTCAGTGATCACAGCCAGTAATATCCATTTTTAGTTGATTTATTTTATTTCACTGCAGATTGCGACAGAAAAGGCAAGAAATGTATCATGTATCTAGATCTTCAGTCTGCTATTCGCCCATTTCTACATTCAAGTGTTATTCCTGGACCACAGCCGCCCTCTGAACTACTAAGCGATGACGCGAGCAACTCAGACGATTCAGAATCTCAAGATACACCATATGTGACACAGCTTCAATCTGACAAAAAAAAACACACCTCATCACCCAACCGGAACTCGGTAATCTAGTTCGTGGCGACAATGAATGAAACTGAGCTAGTGGCGACAATGGATGAAACTGAGCTAGCGGCCTGACATGCATTCAAAGATGTATGCAAAGGACTTCTGGAAAAGCGCCCAGGGGCCCAGCGAGAGCGTATAATGGAGAGCCTAATCAAGTGCATCAAGATCTCGGATGCAATATGTCACTGAAGATACACTTTCTTCATTCTCATCTCTACTTCTTCCCATAGAATGCAGCTGTGAGTGATGAACATGGAAAGAGGTTCTCTCTAAATATAGCGTCAATGGAAAACAGGTATAAGGGCAAATGGATCCCTGCTATGCTGGCTGACTTCTGCTGTAACCTGAAGCGTGACACACCTGAGACGTCTTACAAACGAGGAAGTAAATACTGAAATGTGGGTTAATACATTATATAATACTAAAAAACATGCTGGTTTATTATCTATTCATGAATTAATTACAATGGACACATTTAATCTGACTTTGGGAGCGAAATACATTTATGGTATCGTGGAAATCGATATCAATTGCCCAATTATTTTTTGCCAATTTACAAGAAAATGTTACTTGATGGGAATTTTTTTATGAAATTCGAATTCAGCAGACAACTTCATAACAAAATACACGAGATGTTAAATGTTAAAATCGAAATTCATCCAATTATCATATCGCAAATTTTAAAATCACAAATGAAAAAATCGCCAAATGGTAAAATCTAAAATAAATCAAATCCTCAAAAGTTACGATCCTAAATTTCACGCAATCAACATAAACTTAATAGGAAATCGAAAATGACTCAATCCAAAATCGCCAAATTGTAAAAGTCGCAAATTCGCCTGAGAACCAAATTAAAAAATGTTATAATCAATCATTCACAAAATCACCAAATGGTAAAATCAAAAAGTCACTAAATCAAAAAAAGTTACAATCCCAACTTCGTCCAATCACAAAATCGATAGAGGGTTAAATCGCAAGTTTACCCAAACACCAAATTGCTAATTGATTGAATAGCTAAATGGTCAAATCAATATATGATTAAATCGGTAATTCATCCAATTACCAAGTGATATATTCTCAAACTTGCACAAACATTAAATCGGCACATGGTAGAATAAATAGTTCTCTTAGTTACCAAATAGTTAAATTTGTTTGTTGCGACTCGAAGAGAGCTCAACTCATCCTTAGTAATTTCGAAGATTTTTACAGTAGTTTTTTTTTTAGTCCTGTCCTTCATAATTAAAAAAGTCTATTTAGTTAATAATGAGACTGCATTTTTATTCCCATTGTGGTACGAGAATTTGGTCTACACTTTGAACTTCATTATGAAGTTCATTAGTGACTATTATATTAATTAGCAGCTATAAAGTTAATTGGCGACCATGAATGAACTGGCCATTTAATTAAATTATTTGAGAGTGAAATTATATAGTGACTTTTTAAAGTTAAGTAATGACTTTATAAAGTTATTTAGCAAGTCTATGAAGTAAATCAAGGACTTTATTAAATTAAATGTCGATTTTATTAAATTAATAACCGAATTATGAATTTCATTAGCGACTTTATTCAATTAACTGGCGACTTTCTGGAGTTATTTAACGAGTTTATTGAGCAATACGCAGTACAACTGCAAAGAGCTGAAGGTGAATTTATTCGAAAACACCCAACACTGGTCAAACGTTGAGTTGTCTTTCTGCAAGTAAATGACCAAACATCAAGGGGGTGTAGCTGGGGAGACCCTGGATATTCTAGGTTTGTAGCAACTCCTTTATCCGCCATATTCACCAGCCATATTTCCCCTTCGGTTTACCACCTTTTTTCCATTCAGATTTGATAAAGACGCACTTGAGGTGGGAGCTAAGGAGTTTTATTTGAGAGGTTTAAATAACTTTTTTTTTTGGGGGGGGGGGTGTTCGGAAAAGATGTCTTAAAAGAAGGCTTAAAAAAAAAGAACGATCCTTCTTGGACATCTGATAATTAATTTCATAATCTCCAACTCCAAATTTATAAGAAACCAATTAAAAGATGAAAAATCCTATCAAATATGGGGTTGGTTGGTGTGGTGCCTCCTTGCATTATATTTTTTTCTTTCTCACAATATTCTCACTTACCCTAACTCACTACTTTAAAGTTACCTTTATAAATATTTATGGTAAATAGGACGCGGTTGATTTACCTTTTGATAAAATGGGAATAAATAATCCCTTATTACGCTTTCATCGCTCTTTATATATTAAATTACACCCGAAAGCGTTAGTTAATTGCAAATTCCGTCCTTTTTTAATCGGGAAGGGATCCATCGACGAGATAACAAAACATAAAGATCAAAATGACAATCCCTGGTAAGTCAGATGTTCCAGGGGTAAGTTTTCGTTGGTGAGGAACGGAAAGGGGTTATTACTGTGGTAGTACTGTAGTAGTACTGCGGTACTACTGTGCTTTGTCACCAACTAGTGGGCAGGAAACTCGTCGTGGCCCATGTGCGGGCCATCAGTTCCGATTCAGGGGGTTGTGATTGGCTATGTGTGTGATGACGTGTTAGGAATAGAGCTACCCCGTCGCCTACAGGCGGCTAGCTCCCTATGGTGGTCTAAATAAATTACGTGTCGGCTCTCGCGAGAATTGAACCGGGTGCATAGGTGGAGGAAGTCAACCCCATTTCCATTAGGGCTCAAAGAGCTGCACTGACCGAAGACACGAAGGGAAGGGAGGAGGGTAGCCATGCTCCTGCTGATATCCCGTCGATTACGTGCCCTCCTGGCCCCAACGTTGAAGGTGGATCTGCAGCTACAAATCTTCAACACATTTACACTTTTTCTATTTCCACCCTTCTTTACAGATCTCTCTTTCTCTCTCTCTCTCATATATATATATATATATATATATATATATATATATATATATATATATATATATACAAACTTTCTCCCGGAGATGCCGTTGTTATTTTTCATTTTTTTAAGTAAATAAAAACAAAAAAAACGCAAATTCTTTTAATGAAGCCCTTTGACTTCATTCACCGCCGGAGAGGATTTATTGATTGCTCCCAGAGCATTTGACGAAGTTGACGTTTAATTCAAACTCGCTTCGCGGAAGGAAGAGAAGCGAACTCCGCGTACAGTATTGTATACAAAGTTTGGCTGATAAATAATATTTAGTAAAGAAACAAATCTCAAATAATATTCAGTGGTAGAAAGTCCACATATACAGTAACTATCCTACGTCTAACGTATAATAAATCAACCAAATTTCTGTAGCCAAAAAGACTACATAAACTACGCATAGCGCTAAATAAATCAACCGAATTTCCGTTGACATGGAGACCACATAAGTTATGGCGTTATAATTCTCCGCGTATCTCCGCATCCGCAGACCTCAGGCGCAGTGCCAAAACTTGGCATAGCGTTAAATAAATCAACCAAATTTTCCTATCCATAGAGACCACATACACTATGATTAGTGGTATAAATTATCTGAATTTCTTAGCCATAGATCTCGTATTTAGTGGTTAGTCTAGGCATAGCGTTAACCAAATCACCGTTACCATATGTAGAAACCTCATAATTTCACTAAAATCTGCGTTTCTTCACTAGACTAACTTTGGGAAACAATCTTTTCCTTTATAATTTTATTCATTTTAACCCCATCCCACCCCGCAAAATGTTTACGAAAGAATTGAATAAAATTCGAAAGAACTTGGAATTTGCGTTTCCTCTTCCATCTAGAGCGTTTTTTGCAAATTTAGGCCTCTCCCATGAGTTACTTTGTGGGCTCCTCATAGTTAAGGATCAAATTTAGCACAATTATCTTCGTAAAAGGATTCAGTAGTTAAAAATGCGTTAATAAACAAGAAAATCCATGTTCGAACTATAATGAAAAAGGAAACTACCCAAATAAAGTTGTGATGAAATGTAGTGAACAGTCTATGAGTTAAGATGTGTTAACAAATACAAATTGAGTTCAGTGGAAATTTGACAGTGAAAATGATTATAAATGTTTTCATCTCTTCCTACTTGCAGTATTAATCTTGGGGAAAACCACGATTATCTTCAGGGTATGGCTTAACTATTGTGACCCAAAATATCTGTTTAATATTCAAGAAAGAGGTTGATCATACCAAGACAATAATGAACCTCTCAGTTCAATATTTATTGCTAATAATTCTCAAGATCTATTTATTGGGCTCATGCCCCGACTATAGGCACTCGTAGTTGTGTGAAATCCAGTATATTTGATAATAATAACTAAAGGTTCAATTATGAAATATTTAGAGCAAAATAATATAAAAAATGATTTGCACTTGACATCTAAATCGGCGAATTTTGCCAGGAAAATAAAGATTTTTCTTCACGGCAACCTGAAAATCAGATTAGGAGGTAACAGTACAGTAAGTTTCAGCGAAATCGGTAAAAACTTGAAAGTATGCTAAGTTCTAATATGCGCGCCAATATAGGTTACTTGGATGCAGTTATGGCGCAAGTACCTGAGAGGGGGTGGCAAAACTCTAGCGGCCGTTGATTCAACCGCTACCTCCTCAAATCCTCTATACTTCAGCCCTCCTGGGGTTCCCTCTACCCATCACTCATCATTTTGGCAGCAAACGAGCGGGGGACAAACTGGAAAATTGACAGGGGCGTTTTTTCACCATTTTGTTCGACTCGTACACCAACCTACCTTCACTAACCGCTACTTCCTTTACCACCTCATAACTTCCTTTTTCACTACAAACACCATAATTACACTTTGGTTTCAGAAAAGAAGATATCACAAGAGGACTTAGTAGAAGGACGTGGAAGACCATGGAGCCTGTCACTAAGAGGACCATACAAGGAGAAAAGACTCCGGAAAAGAGAAGACTTTGCGAAACCCTCTACCTCGAACACAAGGTGGCACTGGTGAAACTGATTGAAGTTTCATCAGGTTTCGTTGCCATCTGTGCAGAGACAAAAGATGTGGACCGGCTCCTGTCTGAAGAAGGAGCCACCACACTAAAACGCATCGGACTCGAGGCAAAGTCCTTTCCCACAAGTGGCAGCGAACCGCAGTGTCATTTGCCGCAAAATGGAGAGTTGGGTCGGTAAAAAATCGACTGAAGACCTGAATGAGAAGATTCAGAGGAGCAACCTGTGGGCGAAAGTCCGGGATGTAATCAAATTCCGTGAACACACCCAAGTGTTCAAAATAACATTCTCCACCACCGACATGGCCAGAAAAGCGATGACGGAGAGGATCTTGGTTTTCAATATGATAATCCCAGGAGAGAACATCTAACAAGAGAAATTCAATAGCATGCAAATGTTCTGTGTATGCTATAAACTCGAGGACCACTCAACGACCACATGCCGGAACAAGAACAAACTGTGGTGCAGTGAATGCGCCACAGAGGGACACCGATGATAATATACCTCCTATCCAGGTGAAGCTGCACACCCACCGCCTGAAAGGAGGTATCTAAAGTGAAAGGAAGAACAAAGACATCATGCCGGGTGTAAACTGCGCATCCCCCAGCCCGGCCATCTCGTGGTGGTGGAGTCGCAAGACCCTTATACCCCGGGAGGGTGGGCAGGTGGTACGCGCCTGGCATAGTCTCTTGCAGAAAAATAGCTAACGGGAAACGGGACCAGTCGAGCCTCCGTAGTTCCTTCCAGTTGGCCCGGAGTCCTCGGCAATTTCATTAAAGGAATATGCCCTCCAGGCATAGCTTGGAGGAGACGCGGGGACTCTCTTTGAACAAAAGACCCTCACGGGAATGGCCTTACGCCTCCCGGAGGCAGAACCACGGAGGCTGTTGGCCGGACAAAGCACTGAAGGTGCGGTCTCCTTTGAGGACTTATTGAAGGAGGTTAGTCTCGCAATGCGATTCTTTTACTCCCTCCGCCACGATACCTTAGGCGAGCGTTGCGGCTTTGCAGGCGGAAGCCCCATTTTTTGAGGAACCACCGTATTCGAGCCACTTAGCCCACCACTAGGCGTGAGCTAAGGAGCCGAAGCTCCTTTATTGCTGTCCTCCTTTCGGGGGCCAGCTTTAGGAACCCCAGAAGATGTCCTGGCGACCAACTTCAGGGGTGTTGCCTCCTGTGAGTTCCACGACTCGGTGGAGGCGCGTGGCCATTTCGCCTTACGGGAAACGGTCACGCTGGGGGAAGACGGGAGCCCTGGTTTTAGCAAGGCTGGGTGTGAACCCTTTGTGCCACCATCTTTACCAGAGGAGCGCCTTGGTTGAGTAGAACCAGCATAAGGGCTCTGAATGGGCGCGGAAACAACCTTGCTCGTTTACCTGGATGGGCCTGGAGCAGAGGGGTCTTTCTAATCATTGAGGTTCAAGACGTTCTAGGCAGAGCCGGGCGCGCCAGGACCAAGTCCTCAGCCTCGCGGAATGAGAGTCGATCCTGGGCCTGAACGGCCAGGATTTCTTTCTCAAGGAGATATGCACCACACTGCTTCGAAGAAGCTAGGTGCGGCTCTCCGCAATTGACACACTTGACCACGCACGATTTGGACTTATCGTGTGCGGCCTTGGAGTAATTTACACATACTTCGGGTGACCCCGACTTTGCATGTCTACATGAACGATTCGTATGTCCGAATCGGTGACAGTAATAGCACCGCCGCGGCAGTGGCACGAATGCCTTTACGCGGTAGCGGTAACAACTGGCACGCACCAACTCAGGGAGCTTTTCACAGTCGAACGTGACGAAGAGTGTAGGGGTGGTAACGAGGCCCATCCCTGTTTTCTCATGACACGTTTGACCTTGACCGCCCCATGGTCGGCCAGCTCTAAAGTGATGTCCTCTATGGAGTAGTCAACGAGGTCCCTCGCATAAACTACTCCTTTAACAAAGTTCATGGATGAGTTCGGCGTCTGACTCACTGGTGTGTCATCAATTGTCCGAAGATCACTTATCTTGGCCGCCTCAGGAGGATTCGCCGCATTTGTCAGAAAGCTCATCTCTGAGAAACGGGTCACTTTCGGCTCTCTACCAATTACACTAGCTAATGCTCTCTTCTGATGGATCATGTTGCCCTTGGCCAGCATGCTGCCATCAGTGGAGGAAATAACGAGGAAATCTTTGAAGCCAGCGGGCTCTAAAACGCCAGGTAACCTCTGAATGAGGGGCCCCGATGTTATCGTGGCTCCGCCCTGCGCACTTTTCGTCTTAGTTTGGGGCTCTGCACTTGGGGAAGGGGGCAGAGGACCCAGATGGGCTGATCTTTGCTTGGTCGCTTACCAAAGTGGCAGCCAACCCATCCGTCCCCGCAGCTCCCACGGATGGAGAGGAGCCCCGGGTCTTTTTATTCTTTTATCTGTTTTTTTTTTATTTTTAGGAGATGATGACGGGGAATTAACCCGCTTCACCCCTCCGCCGGTAGGGGCCCCCAGGCCAGATGGACCGGCCTCAGCCAGGTCCTTCTCCGATATGGATAAGGTCCTGGTAGTCGCAGGGGCACCGGTTGGAGGAGATCCCTCCCCTCCTTGTACTGCCTTGGAAACCCTAACCGTTTTTGGAGGCCTTTCATAGGGGCGGATTCGGGTTCGGTGATTGGCGCCAAGCCTAGATTCCCTCACATGGAAGACTCTACCGTCTGTGACTGGGTTGCCTTAAAGACAATGTCTATCACAGGAGGGGCCTCCAGTTGGCCATTCCCTCCCAAGACATCGCAGGTCCCGTTGGCGGCGTCACTCGTCATTTTTGGGGAGGCACAGGCCTTGACCCCGCAAGGCTCAATATGCTTGCCAGCAGGTCTTTTGAGGGAAGAGACTGAAGGAGCCTGGATTCCTTCTCCCCCCTAAGGGGGTTTGCCCTAACTAGCCGCTTCACTGGGGAGCGGTCGGCTATGAGCTGCCTGCTGACTTTCTTGGCACTCCCCTTGGAAATAAAAGGGGGGACCGCCGCTGGAAAAAGGGATGCGCCCGAAAGCACCCCTAGAGAAGGGGGTGATGGGGAGTCCCCTAAACCCGTAAGCGAAGGAGAGGAGTAAGCCTCCTCTCTGGTTAGAGATATATGGAGGGTCCCCTGCGCAAGCCCAGCGGGGGGACCTCCATTTTCTCTGTGGAGCTTCCCGACGGCGGCTCCGTTGATGAACAAGGTGGAATGGGGAGAGATTTTGGATTTCTTATTTTTTCATTCGTGGGCATGGTGACCCTATTTGTTCCACGGGAAGCAATCGCTCATCCCCCTTCTCAGTAGTTTGCTATGCAAGGGTGCATACAGGACCTGGCAGAGCCAGGTGCCGCCATTTAGGACCACCCATCCCACCTGGTGGTCTGGCAGTCCCTCAGCATGGTGGCTCCACCTTGGACACGACGTAAAAAATTAATAAGAGTGTGAAGTGAAAATGAAAGGAAATGTGAGGAAAGTTTGGGTGGGGATGAGGCAGGTTGTTAAAAACCTACCATCCCAAACCGGAGCTCAGGGGTTAGGGAACATTTTCCCCTCCCCCCTCAACCCCGATCCGGGACGGTTAGCTGAGAAGAGGGTCATCATCTACCCTGTGAAATTAGATGCTGACCAGAGAATGTTGTGGGAGAGGTTGTATGAAAAGCGACGAAGTAGAAGAGAAATACAGGCTGTCTGAAAAAAGGAGAAGAGGCTTAGCTGGGGTCGGACTGGGTGCTGAGTCCCGTCAGCACGGTGGCCAGGATGGCACATCACCGCCCCCTTTACAGGGGCCTCCCGCAGGGGGATTTACTGTTCTCCACTCTCTATTTGATTTACACCGCTGATGTGTCAGCCCCTGTAAGCCCCACTTGCATCAACATTCAATTCGCCGATGATTTCACTCAGATAATCACTTGTCCATTGAGGTACCCGCCTTTGCAAGCTCGTATAACAGCAGCAGAAATTGAAAACCTTAACACCTACGAGGCTCGGATTCAAGATCCGCACCAAGTAAGAAAAGTTTAAAGTAGTCCCCTTAGGCAGGAGACTACTTCACGACGTCAGGGTGGGGGATAGACGTTATCTCTACACCACGAAGTGCAATGTACTCGGAATGAAGATTACTTCAACCGGGTACAGGAAGCACGTCCAAGAGAGAATCATCAAGGCCACTGCTGCAGTCAAAACTCTATAAATGTTAAGAAATCTTCGTGAAAGCAATAAGAAAATGATCTACAATGCACTCGTAAGCTTGACGCTACTATACCCCGCTTCCGCCCTCTCATGTGTCTCGAAGACACAAAAGAGGAACCTACAAGTGGTTCAGAATAAATGTATGTACCTAATTACGGGTACATACAGACGAGAAAGAAGACGCCAGGAAGAGCTGCACTGGAAGGCGGGGATAAGTCCCATTAAGTCCCATAGAAGAACGGACAAGGAATATGCAGGAAATGGTTAATCGAGAATTGGACGATGACAGCGTCCAAGTGATTGACCAGAACAGAAGGGTCTTAAGTCGCGCCAGATTTCCAAGCTCCTCTGGGCTTTTAGCTGGCAGAGCTGAAGTGCCGTTCTACACATGAAAATAAGTCTTTTTACCCAGACCAAAGAAACCGACCAGGAAAAAAGGTTACCCACTTATGAAACATCACCGATTTATACAAGAATTCACCGATGAAGACCCCAAAATACCGAAGACATCGAAAAGAAAACAAGACATGATTTACACACTACATAATATAAAAATAACAAAGACACTAAGCACAACACTAATGTGATTAAAATCATTTATTACCACAACAGCAAATGCGCATATCATACCCAAGAACATTAATTGTTTTTTAAAACAAATGGCTTGGACGCCATATTATATAAACTAACTCAAAGACAACAAAGGATCACAAAACAAAAAATATTAAAAAAGCGATAGGCCTGATCACCAGGCTCTTAGCATCTCTTTGCGCCCTATCAGACTTCTTTCCCTTTTCACCACTGGTCTACTTTCCGCTATCTGTCCACACACCCTTTCTTTATCCCCTACCCAAACCTACATTTTTACATCAAATTATAATTGTAATTGACTTTAGACACGATCAGTAAAAGTTTAGTTTTCATGCGGGTAAAAACATATCCAGTTTCATTTGAGAATGCCAGCTAAAATCGAAAAACGGCACGCCAGACTAGTGGTCCTCAGCGCCGGAAGAAGCGTGAAAGGGATTGTGAATTTGTTTAACGGCCCAAGAATCCTCGTTTAAAAAGTATAACAGCAGTATGACGAGGCTGAGAATAAGGAAGAATTGTATAAGGTGATGCAAAGTCTCAATGCCAATGCGGACGTATATATTAAGCTACTGGAAACTAAAATTAAGGCTAAGATGGACAAAGAATGCACGGTAAAGCATTACGTTTTTCAACAGGACTCTGCTCCCGCCGCACACAAGGCCAGGTAGTCACAGGGTGGTTGTTCATCAATGTTCCGGAACAGTGGTCCCCAAATTTGTGGACGCCCCGCTTCCCAGACTGTGACCTCCCTAGATAATTTCGTATGGGGCGTTGTTGAAAAGAATGTCAAAGAGGATGCTCACAACAGTTTAGGATCTCTGAGGGCAGTCATTGTGGACATAATCTCATCCATTGAAAAGTACTCCCTAACCACCACATGCAACTAGCCTGTAGAATGTCATGAAGGTAGATAGTAGTCATTCAAAATGATTTTTTAAATATACGAGTATATATCGTTCTATTTTTGTGTAAATTCTCATGAGAATTGCTTTTCCGTGGAGTATTTGTATCGATTTATCCGAAACCAGCGCTATATACAGTGATTACTTGAAATTGTCGATCGCATTGTGGAAATTACGAAGATTTAAGTTCCGTTAACTTAAAATTACACGATGATTAAACGAATTTTTATCGTAATGCAAGTACATTTTAACGTTCAAAATTATCGACGTTCCACAAAGATTCGTTTGGGGGTTACAAGTGTTTATATTCGAGACTATAGAACTTTGCATCATCTTATCTTCCCTAAATATTCCCTTCACTTAATTCCATCATCTTCGTTAAGAACCTTTATAAAAAATATTTCGACGGAAAAGAAACCTCTTAAAAATATAATTAAATCGAATCAATCCCTATGACTTGCATTGTTCGACGGAACTCTCGAAAAGTTTGAAGCTTTTATGATTATGGATGAGTACATGTGCGTGTGAGATAATTTGTCTATATTTTCCGTCGACATTATTCATGCCCAGAATGAAGACGCAATTTATGCTACTCATAACATAACGAAGAAATAATTTACTCAACATATGAAACTTCCATTATTATTTATGATCACCAGAAAAACCAATCGTTAAATTTCTATAAGAGCCAATAACTCTGGTCCCCGAAGGGCGTAATCGTCTTCATCAGCAGCGCTCATCAAGGACCTACGCATCTGAAAGCAATTCCTTGCCATCGGCAGAGGAATATTGTTAATCAACTATAGATGGAAATCTACTCTGTGCAATGGACTCATTAAGGGACTACGTCTTGCGTATTTTGCATCCGCAGTCTGAAAACCATCTCTGAGCGAAAGACGCAAACTGTTACTAGGCGATCTCATTCTGGGATAGGATGCTACGCTTTTTAACCTTCTCATTTTTAAAGGGCTTTTGGGCCACGAATAAAAAAAAAGATAATATCTCAGGTAAGGAAAGAGAGAAGATGGGAATGGAGAATTACGTTAAGGTAGAAGATACAGCTCTTATGTAAAATATTACATAACGTATGTTCATTAAGGGCGTGACGAAATTGCGAAGAAATATTTTAAGCTCCAATAAACACGCAATGTGTGCGAGAGGTAGCTATACCTATAGTCGTCATCTTTATGGTTTACATAACTGATAAGTGCGCATTTATTCCATACAATGGTATCTGAGTGACCGCACGTTTTTGCTGGTGTTGAGGAAACGATTAAAAAGCTTCGCTCATGTTACCAAGGTAATTGGTTGACCAAAATTGGTAAAGCTTTATAATCAAAGTTCTCATACACTTGTAATCTTATTAAGTGGGCAACCCAAGAGGCTTATATTTTTTTAATGTGGTAGGAGGAGTATATTATATATGGTTTACCACGTCTTAGTCATAATATTTGCATACCATACACTGGTCTTCAATCATGTTAGAGGAACATCATTTGTACTCCAAAAAATGGATACTCATAAGATTTGAGATTTTTCAGACTGATATTTAATTAAAGAATCAGGAATCTTATTTTATTTATATGTTTTAATGATAAATTTTAAATAATTTCGGATTGATAAATAAATATCTAAATTCCACAAGAAAGAATTTACAGTTCGCAACAGGCTTTAGCTTCTAGAGCAGTGTTTCCCAACCTTTTTTTTTGCTTCATGACCCTCCTCAGCTTCTTAAAATTTGCTATGTCCCCCCTGATGTAAGAAATTAAACTATATTATGTAAATGTAAAGTTTATTACACTAATAAATCCTTCAAAGAAAATATACAATCCTTAAAACAAAATAAGATAATTTAAAAATAGAATCGTTGAAACAAATTAGAATCTACTATCAATAAAAGATATACAGTATAATATACCAAGCTTAAATAAATAATCATTTTAATGAGCTGCTTGTGAGTGACGTTTAGCGCAAAGTGCTTTTTTTCGAGGCATGAAACTTGTTAACCAAAATCTCCTCGTTTTGTGGTATCAATCTTTTTTCCAGTAACAAGTGAGCACTGAAACCACATTCTACCAAATATGAGGACGAAAATGGAACTAATAGTTTTCTTGCCAAACTTGTTGCATTTGGGTATTTCTTTTCCATCTTATTACAGAGACACATCGTACTTCTTTTTATTTTGAAGAGAGTTTTAACAGAATCATCCTTTTGTATTTCTGACAGCTCTTCTTGATACTTCATGGCTGCATCAGAGGTCCATTAGTAATGGTTGAGTTATCCAAGTTTGAAAATTCATTCTTTTTAGGTCGGTAACTCTGTACCCTAAATCACATACTAGTGATTTTTTTCAAATGATTAACAAATGATTAACCTGAAACCAAATATCCTGGCCTTTGAATCTACTAGTGTCATATTTTATCCTTGTAGCTGATTATTTACTAAACTATTTTTTCAAAAATATCTGTTGAATAGCTAAGATATGCTTTACCATGAATACTTGCACTCATTCATTTCCGGTTTGTCATGTAAATAATCGCTAAGAATGTCGAACAGTTGCATGAATCTTTTCAAGCAATTACCCTAAGATAACCATCTTACCTCAGTGTGAAGTAATAATCTTACATGATATACATTCATTTGCTCACAAAATTGTTTGAAGAGACGTTCACATTTAGCATTGGTTTTTATGTAGTTGATATATTTTATTACTGATTTTAAGATGTCATGTAGAACAGGTGACATTATTTTGGCCTTTAAATTTTGTGGGAGAATAACACAATGCACAAGCAGCAATTCTGAACTGTCTTCCTTCATTAATTTTAAGCAGAAACCTTTCTTGTCCATCATAACTGGAGAATCAACTTCTGCACAAGATGTACTGTTGTCCATTGATATTTGGTGTTTATCTAAATATTTATTTTAAGCTTACTATATATACCTAGCAATTTCGGTAGTGATACTTTCCATTGAATTACAAAACAGAAACTCCTCAACAAATTCTTCATTATTGATATATCTTACATAAGCCAACAGCAGAGCTTCACTGTATTCCGAATTTGTAAGATTTCAGTTTTTCAACAAGTTATACTTCAACATCTGCACGCATTTCATCTATTCTGCTGCAAACTGTATTATTACTGAGAGGCATTTTTTAACATCTTTATCACCTTTTTGCAGAACTGTTTTGATAACATATTATATTGCTGGTTTAATTAAAACCTCGCTAATAGTATGATCCTTTGCCGATTTTACTATATGGAGAGACGTTTCATAGCTAGCCTGAAGAATACAATAATTGAGTGTGGTTCGTGCAGGAAAAAAATGAATTTAATGTAGATCTTTTTTCAAACTTTACTTTTAGGGTTTTGAAATACTCTCATGATGAATTAATGTGAATTTTATGTTGAGCTTTGACATTTGCTTCCAAACAACCTCTTTTCATTGATTCGTTGGTCAAACATTGTTATCATAATAGATAAAAAGGAAATCGTTCATTATGAGCAGCACATATAAATGCAAACTGTAAAATATTCTTCCCAATACTGACGAACTTTTTTTCTGTGTATTACTCTTTTAATACATAGGGGTGCTATCTCAAAAGAAAAAAGAATTAATTTGAATAATTATTATAGTAACTTATGATTCAAATAAATTAACCGTTTCTTTGTTTTGGCTGTTGTGTATAAGTATAATTGACATGTATAAAAATTAGAAATATAGGACTCTTTTAATCTTTATTTTGCTGAATTATCTAGCAACTTTCTACCCAGGCGAAAAAAACTTGCATAAAATTTCATGACTTTAAATGATCCGAAAAAAAATCTCTAAATTAATATTATTAAAAAATGCAGCAGTTTCCAATAAAAAAATGTATGAAAAGAACAAATTTTTATGCTAAATTTTAAAAATGCATCAAAATGTTGAAATCGTCCTAGGACAACTGCAATGTAAGGGGGAAAATCTCTCGATACTGCATATTTATATTAATTTACCAGGCAATAGCTTCGCCACTCCCCCCTACTGAAGGAGCTTGCGCTTCGCTGGTAAGATTAAAATTTAAAATATAAAAAAATGTTATAGTTATAGAAGAAGATATGAAAATAAATTTTCTCAACTTTACCAATTTTAATTCTTTGGGTTTTAAAAAATTCACAAAATTTCGACACTGATATTTATTTCAGAACTTCACCATTTTGTTTTTTGATATTATAAAAGAATTATTCGAAATAACTTTGATAAAAAACATAAGTCATAACTAAACTAAGATGTAATTATTATTCAAATAGTCAAAGAAATCCCCTTCTTTAATTATAGAGTTAGTGATGATGATGATGATAATGATGATACATGCTTACACACCTACACCAATATATCATAGAAGTAGACATAAATTAAAAATATAAAACAAGGATTTTAATGGATCATGATTATGAGGAATGCGAAAGAAAAATCATTCGAAAATTATTTAATGTAACTATACGCTTAAAAAAATTAAGTGAAATCTTTGAAAATATTTATTTAATACAGACAAAAGACAAATACTCTTATTTTTCAACACAGGCAAAACATATCTATAACTAAAAGAAACTAAAAAAACTGAAATCTTTGCAAAGTTCTTATTCAAAAGTGAGATTATAAAAATGTAAAGGAAATTATACTGAAAATTTTGTTTCATGTGGATAATAGAAAAATTAAGCTGAGAACTTTATTGCAATTCTTTTTCAACCGAACACCACACGAGAATTGAAAATGTACCTGTAGTAATTCATAAAGTTACTATAAGTAGAAATATATTACGAAATTTGAAGATAACCTAAATACGGGACAGCTGGAAACTCAATGCATAAGGCCTAGGTGATTTTAAACATAATTGTTGCTTTCATGTGAGAAGTTCAGCTCAAAAAACGCTTTCCAATTTTCCTGAAAAATCTACTCAATTTACAGGAAATACCTAAAAATCATGTCAACTATTTTTTGGTAAGATTCACCTAACAAAGTTTAATACTCAAAAGCGATTGCAAAAAAAGGAATAAAGAATGGCGTACATTTAACCTAAAAATCGGTGAACCACTGCTGCAAATTTGAAAACTGCAAAGTGTGAATGATGATCATATGACTGTCAGTCATATTGTCGCATAAGCTGTGCCAGACACACGATGACTTGGTGGAAGTGAGATTATGGGAGTTTTCCGGCAGTGATGATACGCAAAGTTGTGTGTATATATATATATATATATATATATATATATATATATATATATATATATATATATATATATATATATATATATATAATATAAATTTAAAGAATAAACCTGATAATTTTTCTAAACTAAAATTTCAAATTGCCCCCTTTGAATTGTTATTTTTGCCCTCTGTGGAGCGTGCGCCCCACGTTCGGAATCACTGTTCTAGAGTCTAGATAAAGGGGGCGGTCAATAGGTTTTGCAATTCGGATATAAGGAAACGAGATATGAGGAAAAGTGTTTTATTATTTTTCAATATAAATACCCTCGACTTCAATGCACTTGCGCCACTTGTCCCTGAGGCTTCGAATTCCCGACAACCAGAAATCTCCCGAATGCTGTTCAATCCACTCCTGGGCGGCGAGCTGGACATCTTTACTGCCCCCAAACCGGCGTCCACGCAGTGCAGCCTTGAGCTGGCGAAATAAAAAGTAGTCGTTAGGGGCCAGATCTGGACTGTAGGGGGGGTGGTTGAGCTCCTCGAATCCGCACTCGCGCAGGGCAGGTGGTGCAACTCTGGCCTTGTGGACTTTGATGACGTTGAAGTCGATCATGGGGCGTGAAGTTTCTAGGGACCCAACGGGCAGAGACCTTGGTCATGGCCAAATTGTTGTGGATGATGTTGATAACACTTTCATGTGATATTTCAAGTTCTCGCTCGATTTCTTCGACCTTCACCCGTCGATTTTCGAGGATCATCCTCTCCACACGGGCCACATTGTCCTCGTTGTTCACGTCTGACGGGCGTCCTGGAGGGGGGTCATCCTTAAGGGACTCACGACCATGGCGGAACTCCCTATTCCAGTGAGCAATGGTTGGATAAGAAGGGGTGGTGTCGGTGTACACTGCAACCATGCGTTCATGGATCTCTTTTGCATTTTTGCCTTCATTGGTCAAAAATTTGATCACTGCGTGGTGCTCAACCTTCTCCATTGTTGAAAAAATTGTGACTGACGATCTGCGATCAGCTACTGCTTCTTCAATAGACGAGGCAGTAGCGTGCGGCTGCAGGTTCTGACTTGTCATAACTTGTCCTAACACCCCCACAAACAGTCATCCCCCTTCCTCTGTTTTGCCCTACCGATTCGCAAAACTTATTGCTTGCCCCTCGTATACGTTGCCTTTTATTACAACATTTTTGAATAAGTTTCAATCCCAGAGCGTCCATACGATTTTGTCCACTTTGGTCATTTGTTCCTCTATCTTAGTCTTTTTTATAATCTCAAACCTTTTTACTTATACTCGTAACTCTCACTAACGTACCTGAGTTCTCAGTAAATTATATAAATTCATATATTTTGCTGTCGATTCACTTTATTCGCATTTTTCCAAGATGCAAATACTTTTTCTTCCACGCCATACACTTGAGATTGACAATGATCATATATATATATATATATATGGTGCAGTTAGTATAAAGCAAAAAATTGACATCCGACACTGCATTAGATCCTGGCAGCTAGGAACGATGCCCAGCCTCAGGAATTGATGCGGTGTCGGTTGTTTATTTTTGCTTCATACTAACGCTCGATTCTTTCGAGTTTCTTGAATTTTAACCATATATAATATATATATATATATATATATATATATATATATATATATATATATAATATAATACATATATATATAATATATATATATATATAATATATATATATATATATATATATATATATATATATATATATATATATATATATATAATATAATATAAGAGAAAGAGAGAGAGAGAAATACAGAGGGCGATGGGTAATTTATCAGCGTTGCAACTCTGAATTCCACGCATGGGTGTTGTCTTGACTGGGTTTTCTCTTCTTTGGCGGGGAGATCCAGGCCATCATTGAAAACGAGACCAGTAAGTCAATGAAATCTATAGCCAGGGACAATGAAGTGTCAGACAGGTATTGCTTGAGGAGATCCGCTACTACTCATACAAGATAAGAAATGGACAGCTTATCAAACGATTAATTAATTTATCAAGCATTGAGGCTGAGAATGAGTTACATTTCCAAAATTCCTTAAGGTTAGGCATCTCTTCGTGAAAATAATTCCATTCAGAATATATTTTATAAGCACGGTGAATTCTACAACTTACAGACGATATTCTGAAACGGGTTTATAAGCAAAAAATAATAGCAAGCAGAGAAGAGGTGGCTTTTCTATATACCGAAGTGGAAATGGTGTTATTTGAACGGGTAAGCTTTTTATGTCTAGAAATGAAAGGGAGTCATTAGTTTCACGTTCGATTGTAAATTTAATGTTAGGATGATGAAAATTTTTATAGCTTTGGAACTGGGAAAATGGCTTTTATTTTTAAAACTAACGAAACAATCGTCGATATATTTTTTCGTAGGTTATAAGTTTAAACTGTTGTGGGCATTTGGAAATCCAGTCTTGTTTTAATTTACACAGAAGTACATTTGTAAATGATGGACCCAAAATTGAACACATTGCCGCCCATCCCTTCGTTTTTATATGTTGTTATTAAACAAGTTATGCAGACCAAAAGTCGCGTGCTCTCACTTATTCTGATTTATGACCATACGACCTTCAAAACTTTTCATAATTCCCTGACTAACCTTGGGAGGACCATGGCAATTATATCATTCAAAGGAGAATGTAAAACAACATAAGGTTTTCAAATTTCGTTAGAATCAGCCGATTAGTTATGATATAATTGCCAAATAATTCCTCTGCTAACCTTGAGAGGATTTTGGCAATTATATCATTCGAAATAGAATGTAAAACAACATAATGGTTTCAAATTTCGTTAGAATCAGCCAAATAGTTACAATTTTATTACCAAAAAAACAGAAAGAAAGCGAGATGTATAGACGCCCGCGACAAAAAAAATATTGTGTCTTCAACACTAGTTTAAGGAAGCTAGAAAAGTCAGATTTGTTCAGACTAGCAACTGTGGAATTAGTGTTAAAGAGTGAATCGCATATTATGTATATTACATTTTTCAGAAACAGATATTTGTAAATCGTGACTCAACATCTTAACTACTCTTATGATACTCTTCAAATCTAAGAAATTAATTAATCTTCGAATTCAAAGGAATCGGGTAAATTTAACTCGTTTTTAGTAAGATGATCTATGATAGATACCAATTTGATCTTAGGGTCTTTGTAAGGCCAGAAGGTATACCTTTGAGTTTAATTTAACCTGAGCTAGAAAGAATATGGTAATGCTCTTCAAATATCCCTTTAAACTAAAGTTTACGAAACAAAATTTCAATTTTATGCTCTATAAATAAGAATAATTTTAAAATGATCTGTATTAATTTTAAGATATTTAGAAAGGTCATTCAATATGGAATTAATTTTATCTAAACAATCTTTCTTATTTAGCAATATTACGCCACTGCATTTATATGGCTTACATAACAAAATCAGAATGTTATAAGCTCTTTAAATTGTTAATATCAGAAAATATAAAAACAGGATTAAAATTTTTAAAAGGCTTTAACTTGCCTAAGTATGAATGACATAAGGATTTTATATTTTAACAACAAAAGAAAATCAGACTGCCATACGGTTAATCTTAAAGTAAGCGGTTTAAAATTTAATCTTAAGCCATTATTTTTCTTAGGACGCTATCTGGAGACTACCCACTTGGGCATAAGTCGCCGCAATCACACAGCCTAGCTCTAGGCTACTTTAAAATAAGAATATGAAAACAAAAAACGAGAAAAAGGGAAGATGACAACAAATAGGAAGCGAGCTCCGGCGTCGGGGAGAGGTCCCCCTCCCCCCGGCGCAGGAGCGTGAGACCTACAAAGAAAACTAAAAATAAAAAAAACAAAAAAAACAAGAAAACCTAGTTAAATAAAGGAAGAAGGCCGGCTTCCCCCCCAAAGTCTACAAGTCCACCAGTCAATGTGCACTCACTCGTTCCGAGTACAAGGAACAGGCGGTAGCGACCCTGCCCATCTCGGTACCAGGACAGGTAACGTGCGCGAAGATCACCCAGAGTGGGACATTCAACAAGAATGCGCCGAACAGACTGGGGGACAACGCAGTCTTCACAGTAGGGCGCTGGCGAGCGCTCCATCAAATGGCGATGCGTCCCGCGAGTGTGCCCAATTCGGAGACGACAGAAAGCAACCGGAAGCCTTCGCAGCATTGAGGGGTAAGTCCATGTGAACAGTCACGGCACAATGGCACGCAACTTTAGGTTCCCTTCGATCCATCTACCATCTTTTTTGCCAAGCAGCCCGAAGAGCTGCCCGTAATCCTACCAAGTAGTCGGTACGAGGATGAGCGAAACGCTGGTCCGGTAGCATTTTCCTCGTGGACTCTTTAGCGACCTCAACAGCGCGCTTATTCTTCGTAATTCATACATATCCAGGAACCCAGCAGAAGTTAATCTCGACATACGCCCGTCTCACCAAAACCGTGGCGTCACGGATATCGCGAACCAGGGGATGCGGAGATTCCAATGCTTCGAGAGCACTCAGGGGGCTTTGTGAGTCGCTATAGATCACAATCCGGTCTCCAAACCGGGCTCGTCGCGTAATTTCCCGTACCGTGGGGTGTATTGCCACCATCTCGGCTGTGAAGACAGACGCAGCGTCTGGCAAAGCCCCGCTGACTTCAAACATAGGGGATACGGCGTTGAAGCCAACCCCCTCTTTGGACTTGGAGCCATCCGTATATACTGACACGGTTCTAGCGTGACACGAGGTGTGCTCCAAAAAGGTCGAATGCAATACTCCCGGCGTTGTACAAGTTTTGGTAGAAGAGGCGTGGCAACAAATAGCCAAATGTGGTACCCTCCACGGTGGCGTCCTGGGCAGAACCAGGGGTGCCATTGGTCAGAGAGCTATACCTAGTTCACAAAGGAGTTTCCTAGCCCTAAACCCAAAAGGCATAGGGTATGACTAGCGTCTCTCGGCGGCATAGGCACCGTCGAAATTAGCTGTGGATGCAGTGAGAGCTGTTGGCGACTGAGGGATGTGCCTGGCTTGCACGTACAGGCGATTGATGCACTGTACACGGCATAGAGCGAGTGGCATTTCCCCAGCATCAACAAGTAGGCTCTCAATGGGGGAAGTGCGAAAGGCACCGGTCGCAAGGCGAAGGCCGGTGTGGTGGATCGAGTCCACTTTCTGCAATACACGCTCGGCTGCGGATGCATAAAACTCGCCTCCGTAGTCGAGCTGCGAATGAACAAAGGATCGATAACAAAATAAGGCAGTAGCCCTATCAGCGCCACAAGCGCTGAACGTCACGTAACGGAGAATGTCCATGGCTCGGGTACAAGAGACCCTAAGGCTGCAAATATGAGCTTCCCAGATGAGTCGTCGGTCAAATACAAGACCAAGGAAACGGTGCGATTCAAACACTGACAGGCGCACCCCATTAAGAAACAAATCTGGGTAGGGGTGGAGCCGTGGATGGCAGCAGAAATGTACCATCTTAGTCTTGGCCAAACTGAAACCTGTGCGCTTCCGCATAGCGAGAGACGCGGTTCAATGCCTGTTGGAGTCGACGCTCAAATGTTGGCATCTGAGCCGCACCAAAAGAGATCGAAAGAACGTCCACGTAGAGCGTAGCGAGGATATCTTCCGACAACACCAATGTGATGCGTTTATGTTCAGGGCAAACAGTGTGACAATGGGAACACTTCTCTGTGGGACACGCTTTTCCTGCTCCATTACGACGGAGAGGGCTCTTCCCCCCACCATCCGTAAGCGCAATAGACGGTCTCGTAAAAGTTCAGATATAAAGATTGGAAGGCGGCCCATTGCTCCCATCGTGTGGAGAGCCTCTATGCTACTGTATCGCCAAGCGGTATCATAGGCCTTCTCCAGATCGAAAAACACCGTGGCGTAGTTCTGTTTACCTAGGAAGCCCTCGCATACATACTGCATTTTCCATTCGGAGCAGAGCATCTGACATGGAGTGAAACTTTCGGAAGCCGCACTGTGCAGAAGATAGATGTCCTCCGCTGTCCAGATAAATGGCTGATCTAACCTTTACCAATTTTTCCATCAACTTGCACATGCAAAAGGTTAAAGAGATTGGGCAGAAACCGGCCGGAGTATAGTGATCTCTTGCCGGTTTCCGAAAGGTGAGCACAGTAGCGATTCGCCAGGAATCTGGGAGGAGACTCTCCACCCAGATCCTTTTGAACAAATCTAAGAGAAAAGCCATGCCTCGCTCACCCAGGTGTCGAAGCCTGGCGTAGGGGACATCGTTCGGACCATGGGCGGTATCCGCGCACGCAGCAAAGCGGAACGCAACTCACTTACAGTAAACCTGTCGTTGAAGGGTTCTCCGCCTCTGGAGGTAAAGTCTAGTCGGCGGCTTTCCGCGCAAACACGACGTGCATTGAATGCTGGCGGAGCAGCATCCCACCTAGATAATGCAGAGAAAGCGATCGCGATGGATTCTGCTATGGACGCCACACCTCTGCTAGAGGGGTCTTCTCGTTAATTGAAGACACATATGCCCGCCAAGAAGAGCGGCGGGCGTGCCTTGAAATATACCGAAACCTAGCCCTAGCCTGACGAAATTCACCAACAGTGAGATCGTTCGAGCGGCGCTTATAGCGCATGTAGACATAACGCTTTTGTTTGAGGGCCGTCTCACACTCGGTCGACCACCACGGGAGTGGTTGGCATGCAAAACGGCCAGACGTTCTGGGAATAGTAGTCAGGCCCATGGTGATGAGGGTGGAGGCGCGTGGCCGTTTTTCCTTTCGTGAAACGGTCACGCTGGGGGAAGGGGGGGAGCCCTGGTTTTAGCCGGGGCTAAGTGTGAACCCTTTGTGCCACCAGCTTTACCAGAGGAGCGCCTGGGTTGAGTAGAACCCGCAGAAGGGTTCCGAATTGGCGCGGAAACAACCGTGCTCGTTTGCCTGGATGGACCGCGAGCAGATGGTGTCTTTCTAACCATTGAGGCGTAAGACGTCCCAGGCAGAACCGGGCGCGCCAGGACCAAGTCCTTAGCCTAGCTTAGCGGAATTAAAGTCGATCCTGGGCTTGAACCACCAGGATTTCTTTCTCAAGGAGATATGCCCCACATGCCTTCAAAGCAGCGGGGTGCGGCTCTGCGCAATTGACACACTTGGCCCCACACGATTTGGACTTCACGTGTGCGGCCTTGGAGCAATTTACACATATTTCGGGTGACCCTGACTTTGCACGTCTACATGAAGGATTCGTATGTCCAAACGGTGATAGTAATAGCACCGCTGCGGCAGTGGCACGAATGACTTCACGCGGTAGCGGTACTAACCGGCACGTACCGACTCAAGGAACTTGTCATAGTCGAACTTGACGAAGAGTGTAGGGGTGGGTCTCGAGGACCCTCCATGTTTTCTTATCGCACACTCGACCTTGAACGCCCCATGGTCGGCGAGCTCCAAGGTGATGTTCCCTCGCATAAACTACAACTTTAACAAAGTTCATGGTAGAGTGCGGCGTCACACTCACCGGGGTGCCATGAAGTGTCCGAAAAGCACTTATCTTAGCCGCCTCAGAGGGATCCACCGCATTCGCCAGAAGGCTCCCGTCCAAGAAACGGGTCTCCTTTGGCTCTTTACCAATTGCACTAGCTAATGCTCTCTTCTGATGGATCATGTTGCCCTTGGCTAACATGCTGCCATCAGTGGAGTGAATAACAAGGAAGCGTTTGAAGCCAGCGGGCTCTAAAACGCCAGGTAACCTCTGAATGAGGGGCCCGATGTCATCGAGGCTCCGACCTGTGCCCTTTTGGTCTTAGTCAGGAGCTCCGCACCCTTGGGGGCAGATGGGACGTATGTACCGATCTTGGCTTGGCCGCTTACCGAAAAAGCAGACCTATGCGTCCCCGCAGGCCCCACGGATGGAGAGAAGCCCCGAGTCTTTTTAGTGGTTTTTTGTTGTTTTTATTTCATTTTAGGAGAGGAGGGTGCGGAATGAACCCGCTTCTTCCTTCTGCCGGCAGGAGCCCCCTGGCAAGATGCACCGGCCTCGGCCAGGTCCTTCTCTGAGATGGAGAAGGTCCTCGCAGTCGTAGGGGCAACGGTCGGAGGAGGTCCCTCCCCTTCTTGTACTGCCTTGGAAACCCAGGCCGTTTGAGGAGGACCTGGCATAGGGGCGGATTCAGGTTTGGTGCTTGGCTGCGAGCCCGAGTTCGCTCCCATGGAAGGCCCTACCGTCTTAGGCTGGGTTGCCTCAAGGACCATGTCTATCTCAGGGGTCCTCCAGTTGCCCGCCCATCCCCACCCTCCAGTGTAGCGGGCCGAAGGCAACACTAATCTTGCGTTCCAACCTTATCCTAGAATTTATGAACCTTGAGAACCCCGAGGAAGAATTGACACGATTTGATATAGTCTTTTACTTTACGAGAAAATTACAAATATAATTAAAATTTAATTACAAGAAAATATACAGGTGCGCACCCAAAATAAATAACCTATACTAAATTACAATTCTCCCACCTAAAGACAAAATACAAAAAAACTATGACGGGCGCAGAGAACAAATCTGTATAAAACCACCACTCGGTACTATATCAAACAATGTTCACATAACAAAAATGACAAGAAAAACGAACAAGAAAGAGGTACGGGATTATCACACGTGCGCTGAATGGGGGGTGGTAGTAGGCCAATAAAAGGGAAGTATGCTCGTCAGCAAATGCAGGTGAGCAGTGCACGTGGCAAGCGAGGTAAGTAAGCTTCCACTCTGTAGAAGAAATGAGACCACCCGTTTATAATCTATTTACTATGGAGGGAAGGAAAACCAATAAGTGGGCATTTGACCCGAGGAAATTCCATTAACTATCTTACCTTTAAGTGTATATATATTCAAGTGCGCACAAGCTTTTAGGAAATTCTTTACTGATTTTACACAATTCTATAAATATTTATATTTATATACTGAAAATGGAAAACAATCGGTTAACATTATTTGTATTAATAATATGAAAAATTGCACGGCAAAAAACAAAATTGTCTACCCACACACTCACACAGGGGTAGGGAAAGATATAGGAAAAGGGGGGTGAGAGAATGGCCCTACAGGCAGACACACACACACACACACACACACACACACACACACACACACACACACACACACACGGCTCCCCCACACCAGAACATCGCAGGATCCGTTGGCAGTGTCATTAGTCATGTCTTGGGAGGCATAGGCCTTGACCCCGGCAAGGTTCAATATTCTTGCCGGCAGGTCTTTTGAAGGAAGCGACCGAAAGGGCCTGGCTTCCTTCTCCCCCCTAAGTGGGATTGCCCTACCGAGCCGCTTCAATGGGGAGCGGTAGGCTATGGGCTGCCTGCTGTCTTTCTTGGCAGGCCCCTTTGAAATAAAAGGGGGGAATGCCGCTGGAAAAAGGGATGCGCCCGAAAGCAGCCCGAGAGAAGGAGGTGAGGGGGAGTCCCCTACACCTGTAGGCGAAGGAGATGAGTAAGCCTCCTCTCCGGTTAGAGAAATATGGAGGGTCCCCTGCGCAAGCACAGGGTGGGGACCTCCATTTTTTCTGTGGAGCTGCCCGAGGGCGGCTCCGTTGATGAACAAGGAGAAATGAGGAGAGATTTGGGGGGACTGCCGTGGGAAGAGGGAGGTGCCCGAAAGCACCTCCAGAGAAGGGAGTGAGGGGGAGTCCCCTACACCCGTAGGCGAAGGAGAGGAGTAAGCTTCCTCTCCGGTTGAAGAGTTATGGAGGGTCCCCTGGAAAACTACAGGGGGGGGGGGGGAAACCTTCATTTTCTCGTTGGAGCTGCCTGACGGCGGCTCCGCCTCCATTGCTCTTACAGGGATAATGGGGAGAGATTTTGGTTTTGTTAGGTTTTCATTCAATGGGCATGGTGACCCTATTTTTTACACTGGAAGCAATTGCTCATCACTCCTCGCAGTAGCATGCCCGGCAAGGGGTGCGTACAGGACCTAGCAGAGTTAGGTGCCGCCATTTCGGACCACCCTTCCCGCCTTGTGACCTGACAGTCCCTCAGCATGGCGGCTCCACCTTGGACACGGCGTAAAATTGATAGAGTGTGAAGATAGAAAGAAATGGGATGTGAGGAAGGTATAGGTGGAGATAAAGCAGTTTGTTAAAAACCCACCATCCCGAACCGGAGCTCAGGGGTTAGGGAACATTCTCCCCTCCCCCCTCGGCCCCGATCCAGGACGTTTGGCTGAGAAGGTCAGCATCCACCCTGTGAAATTAGAGGCTGACCATAGAAAGTTGTGGGAAAGGTTGTATGAAAAGCGACGAAGTAGGGGAGAAATACAGGCTGTCTGAAAGAAGGAGAAGAGGCTAAGCTGGGGTCGGATGGTCAGCACGGCGGTCAGCACGGCGACCAGGATGGCAAATCGCCGCAACCTGTACGGGGTCTTAAAGCCCAAATTTTATTTGGATTGTGTGTTAAAACAGTTTCTTAAATTGAAAATTATCTTCTCTAGATCACTTTTCAGATTAGAAGAGAAACCTAAATTCTCAAGTTTCTTAGAGTGTTTATTTCGAGTTAAACGCCTATAGTAATAAATCTGTTTTACTTTTCAAAGAATTGATTAAATGGTTATAATGTAAAACCTATGCAAGCTCTTGTTTCAGAAATCGAGTAAGAATATTTACTCAATAACTTTTTGTTAAACTTGATTTCAGAAATAAGGAGCTTCCAAGTACAGTAAAGATAACGTTAAAAAATAAGTTGTTAACGATATAATTTAAACCGCATAAACTTTGGTAGATACTTGTAGTATTGACATACGGTAAGGAAATGGAGAACACATTCAGACTTCGCTTAAGAATTTGGCCTTGGTAATTAATTTGGACTTTCTCAGATGACAAATTGAATATAAGAGTCATCAAAAGGCAAACATTTAAATAAGTGAAGTTAAGTAAGACGTTTATCTATTTAGAATTAAAAATATATAGATTGCTAGGGAAAAAAGGAAAATGACAATGTAAAATAACAAAAAATAGAGCGTATTAACTGTAAAGAAATGGAAAGCTTATGATAAACATGAACATTTAGAAGACTAATCTGTAGTGCGTTTCTTCCTTGTATAAAAAGGCCGAAAATTAATGTTCGAGAGCATTATTATTTGTTTGGAGTGTGAGAAGTTTGAAGGTGAGGCGATATTGGAGTTTAGAGGCAAGTTTGTAAATTTAATGCAGAGAGATTCCACTGTTCTTAATTGACTTTCTGTGTTGGTTGTGCTTTAATTGAAAACTCATCGAAGGAGGGTGTATGGTTAGGAAGTTGGTTTTGGCAATGGGGGCATCTGTTCCCCTATCAGATTACATTACCAAACACAAGAGCCGAAGCGTTAGTACCAAAGAAATAAACTTACATAATGGAAATGATATATATATATATATATATATATATATATATATATATATATATATATATCGAGAGAGAATTATTTTTGCAATAACGCAATTGTAATTATGCGCTTAAGAAAGCAATGTTATTGTTAACTCAGCTCTTCATCAAGCCCTCAGAAGGAGCATAGCGCAAGAAACAGAAAACGGGATTTATTTCATCATTCTTTCGTGCTCATGAAAGATATACATTGTATATTCACTGCGTGCTTAACTCAATTTCTCCTTTGTTCTTTGAATTCCCAATTAATTTCGCTCTCTTTCACAGTCCCGATCGACCTTGCGAAGTGTTCCTTAAAGCTTGTCTATTCGCAAGGTTTTTTGGCCTTCGTGTAGTCGAGTGGTTAATGGCTCGGTTTAATTGAGATCAAAGCGGTTGCTCGCTGCCTCAGTGTGGTTGGTTCGAATCCCACCCTAGTACGGAATTTTTCGAATTAGGAAATAACTTTCCGAAGAAAAAAATTATCCCGTTTTCTGTTTCTTTCGGTATGCTGGATATATATATATATATATATATATATATATATATATATATATATATATATATATATATATATATATATATATATATATATATATATCATGAAAGGGGGTAACGTGTAGACTCTTACTACTGGCATTTGAAGAACAAGCACGCTCTCTCTCCCTCCAAACCCTGCCATCTACACACATCATAGCCAAAAGATCCCTTTACTGCAGGCAGCTGGAGCCCTAAAAGAGTGATCCCTCAGCCGAAGAACTGATGGAATTGATTGAAAGAGCACCTCATCAATGAAGATAAAATAGCTAATATAGTTCAAGGACAGGTTGTCAAATATAGAATATACTCCTGTAATGAAGATAATATTTAAATAGAAGGATATGCCAAGAAAGAGCAAGAAAAAGGGTTTCTTAGCCAATAACCAAAAGATTATGCCCCCAAAATATAAAGTGAAGACTTCGTAAGTGTACCGTACGTGTTTTAATTGCTCCGTGTTAGAAAGTATCGTTTTCAATGACTATCCACGGGAAGATCATAAGATACGTTCAGAATGCGCAGGCAAGAATAATTCCTAAATAGAAGTGCATTAAGAAGTGCGAAAAATAATAAAGAGAAAGAAAACACAACTTTTGCACAAATGGCCAAAAGTAAATACCGAACAATGGCAAACACCCCATCAGGTAATTGAGATTAAATAGAATTTGTTTTTTTTTTTCAAGGGGCTATCTGGCGACTGCCCACTTGGGCATAAGTCGCCGCAAACAAACAGCCCAGTCCTAGGCTACTTTAAAATAAAAATTTTAACAGAAACAACAGTAAAAAGGGGATAACAATCAGGGAGAAAGCTCCGGCGTCGGGGAGAGGTCCCCCTCCCCCCGGCGTAGGAGCCTGCGACCTACAAAAAACAAAACAAAAACAAACAACAATAACAAAAAAAACAACAAGTTAAATACAAGGGAGAAGGCCGGCCTCCGCCCAAAAGTCAACAAGTCCACAAGTAAATGTGCACGAATCTGTCCCGAGTACAAGGGACAGGCGCTAGCGACCCCGCCCATCCCGGTACCGGGAAACGGTCACGCTGAGGGAGGAGAGGGAGCCCTGGTTTTACCGAGGCTGGGTGTGTGCCTTTTGTGCCGCTATCTTTACCAGGGAAGCGCCCAGGTTAAGTAGAACCCGCAGAATAGCTCCGAATTGGTGCGGAAACAATCGTGCTCGTTGGCCTGGATGGGCATGGAGCAGAGGGTTTCTTTCTAAGTATTGAGGCGTAAGACGTCCCAGGCAGAGCCGGGCGCGCTATGACCAAGTCCTATGACCACATGCCTTCGAAGAAGCGGGGTGCGGTTCTCCGTAATTGACACACTTGGCCCCGCACGATTTGGACTTATCGTGTGCGGCCTTGGAGCAATTTACACAGACTTTGGGTGATCCCGACTTTGCACGTCTACATGAGCGATTCGTATGGCCGAAGCGGTGACAGTAATGGAACCTCCGCGGCAGTGGCACGAATGCCTTCACTCGGTAGCAGGACCAATCGGCACGCACCGACTCAGGGAGCTTGTCACAGTCGAACTTGACGAAGAGTGTAAGGGTGGGTCTTGAGGCCCCTCCCTGTTTTTTCATCACACGCTCGAACTTGACCGCCCCGTGGTCGGCTAGCTCTAGAGTGATATCTTATATGGAGTAGTCGACGAGTTCGCTATCATAAACTACTCGTTTCACAAAGTTCATGGTAGAGTGCGGCGTCACACTCACCGGGGTGCCAACACATGTCCGAAGAGCACTTATCTTGGCCGCCTCGGAGGGATCCACCGCATTCACCAGAAGGCTCCCGTCCGAGAAAAGGGTCACCTTCGGCTCTCTACCAATTATACCAGTTAATGCGTTCCTCTGATGGATCATGTTGCCCTTGGAAAACATGCTGCCATCAGTGGAGCGAATAATTAAGAATCCTTTCAAGCCATCGGGCTCGAAAACGTTAGATAACCTCTGAATGAGGGGCCCTGACGTAGTCGAGGCTCTGCTCTGCGCACTTTTGTTCTTATTTTTGGAATTCCCGCCCAGGCGAACACCTGGGCCGGACGTGCCGATCTTGGCTTGGTCGCGTTCAAAGATGTTAGCATCCTCGTCCGTCCCTGAGGCCTCCGTGGAGGGGGAAGAGCCGCGAGACTTTTTGTTTTTTTTATTACTCCTTTTCTTTTTGTTATAGGAAAGCGTGGAATGGACCCGCTTCCCCCCTCCTATAGCTGAGGCCAGATGGGCCGGCCTCTGCAAAGACCTCCGCCGAGATGCTGAAGGTCCTTGCAGTCGTTGGGGCACCGATTGGAGGAAAAGATCGCTCCACTGCTTGTGATGTCTTAGCAGCCCGACCCTTCTTGTAAAGGCCCCGCACATGACCAGAATTGGGCTCAGTGTTTGATGCCGAGCCCGAATCTGCCCCTATGGAAGCCCCCATCTTCTGATCCTGGGCTGCGTCAGGAAGCATGTCCATCTCAAGGGGGGCCTCCATTTGGCCATTCCCCCATGACATCATAGATCATGCCATTTTCATCCATGTTCTTTGGGGGGGGCATAGGCCTTCACCCCCGCTAGATTTAATATTTGGGCCAGCAGGTCTTTAGAGGGAAGCGGCCGATGGGGCCTTCCTTTCCTCTTCCCCCTAGGGAGGTTTGCTCTACCGAACCGCTTCAACGGGGAGCGGCTGGTTATGGGCTACCTCCGGCTTTCCTGGCAGTTTCCTGTGAAAGCAAAGGCGGGACTACCAGATTTGAGATAGAGTAACGTGGTGACTCCAAGGAATGGAGTGAGGGGGAATCCCCTGCACCCGTAGGCACTGGAGAGGAGTAAGCCTCTTCTCCGGTTTAAGAGTTATGGAGGGTCTCCTGAGAAACCCCAGGGTAACCTCCATTTTCTCTGTGGAGCTGCCTGAGGGTGGCTCCGTTGTTCTTAAAGTAGAAATGGGGAGAGATTTCGGTGTTGGTAAATTTTCATCCATGGGCATGGTGACCCTTTTTTTTGCGTTTTTTTTTTTTAAAGAGCTCATCTGGTGACTGCCTACTTGGGTATTAGTCGCCGTATTAAAACCCGGCCTAGTACTAGGCTACTTTAAAATCAAATTCAAAAAGATAAAAAAGCCAAAAATGGGAAAAGGAAGCGAACAGTAAGCAAGCTCCTGCGTCGGGGGGGGGGGGGTACCCTCGGCACCGGAGCGTGCGACCTATAAGGGGAAAAAAACAAAGGCAAAAAAAACAAAAAAACAAAACCTGTTTAAATAATAGGGAGAAGGCCGGCCTCCCCCCCAAAGTCAACAAGTCAACCTGTCAATGTGCACGCACTCGTCTAGAGTAAAAGGGACGGGCGGTAGCGACCCCGCGCTTCTCGGTACCGGGACAGGTAACATGCACGAAGATCACCCAGACTGGGACATTTGACAAGAATGTGCCAAAGAGTCTATGGGCGAGGTAGTCGTCACAATATTGCGCAGGCGAGCGCTCCATTAAATATGGATGCGTCACACGGGTGTGTCCAATTCGGAGACGACAGAAAGCGACCTGGAACCGTCACGCCATTGGGGGATAAGTCCATGGGAACAGTCGCGGCGCTATGACACGCAACATTAAGCACCCAACGAACGTCTCCCATCTTCTTTGCCAAGGAGTCCGAAGAGCTGCCCGTATTCCGGCCATGTAGTCGGTGTGAGGAAGAGCGAAACGCTGGTCCGGTCGCAGAGTCCTCGCGGACTCTTTGGCGCCCTCATCGGCGCGCTCATTCCCTGCAATTCCTACATGTCCAGGAACCCAGCAAAATATAATTTCGACATCCGCCTGGCTCGCCATAACCGTGGCGTCACGGATATCGCGAACCAGGGGATGCGGTGATTCCAATGCCCCGAGAGCACTCAGGGCGCTTTGTGAGTCGCTATAGATCACAATCCGGTCTCCGAACCAGGCACGTCGCGTAATCTCCCGTACCGAGTGGTGTATTGCCACCAGCTCGGCCGTGAAGACAGACGCAGCGCCTGGTAGAGCCCCGCTGACTTCAAACAGAGGGGATACTCCGTGGAAGCTGACCCCCTCTTGGGACTTGGAGCCATCCGTATACACTGGCAGGGTTCCAGCGTGACACGAGATGTGCTCCAAAAAGGTCAAACGCAATACTCCCGGCGCCGAGTGATGCACTGCACGCGGCGTAGAGCGAGTGGCATCTCCCCAGCATCGACCAACAGGCTCTCAATGGGGGAGGGCGGAAGGCACTGGTCGAAAGGCAAAGGCCGGTGTGGTGGATAAAATCCACCTTCCGCAATAAACGCTCGGCTGCGGATGCATAAAACTCGCATCCGTAGTCGAGCTTCGAACGAACAAAGGATCGATAAAAAAGTAAGGCAGTAGCCCTATCAGCGCTCCAAGTGCTGAACGTCACGGAACGGAGAATATCCATGGCGCGGGTACAAGAGACCCTAAGGCTGTGAATATCAGCCTCCCTGGTGAGGCGTCGATCAAATACAAGACCAAGGAAACGGTGCGATTCCAACACCCCATTAAGAAACAAATCTGGTTCGGGGTAAAGCCGTGGATGGCGGCAGAAGTGCACCACCTCAGTCTTGGCCAAAGAAAACCGAAACCTGTGCGCTTCGGCATAGCGAGAGACGCGGTTCAATGCCTGTTGTAGTCGACGCTCCTGAGTTTGCATCTGGGCCACGCCAAAAGAGATCGAAAGGTCGTCCACGTAGAGCGTATCGAGAACATCTTCCGGCAACACCAAGGTGATGCCGTTGATGCTCAGGGCAAAGAGTGTGACACTGAGGACACTTCCCTGCGGGACACCCTCTTCCTGCTCCTTTGGACTGGAGAGGGCTTCCCCCGCACGTACGCGGAATCGACGATCTCGCAAAAATTCAGATATAAACATTGGGCGACGTCCCCTCGCCCCCATCGTGTGGAGAGTCTCCATGATACCGTATCGCCATGCGGTATCATAGACCTTCTCCAGATCAAAAAACAACGTGGCGTAGTGCTGTCTACGAAGGAAAGCCTCGCAGACGGCATTTTCCAGTCGGAGCAGAGCATCCGACGTGGAGTGGAACTTGCGGAAGCCGCACAGTGCAGAAGACAGATGGCCTCTGCTGTCCAGGAAAAAGGCTAATCTAACATTTACCAATTTCTACATTAACTTGCACATGCAAGAGGTTAGAGAGATTGGGCGGAAACCGGTCGGAGTAGAGTGATCTCTCCCCGGTTTGCGAAAGGCGAGAACAGTAGCGATTCGCCAGGAGTCTGGGAGAAGAGCCTCCACCCAGATCCTGTTGAACAAATCTAACAGAAAGGCCATGCCTCGTTCACCCAGGTGTCGAAGCATGGTGTACGGGACATCGTCCGGACCATGGGTGGTGTCCGCGCACGAAGCAAGAGCAGAACGCAACTCACTCACAGTAAACCTGTCGTTGAAGGGTTCTCCGCCTCTGGAGGTAAAGTCCAGCCAGCGGCCTTACGCGACATTACGACGTGCATTGAATGCTAGCAGATCTGCATCCCGGCTAGAGAATGCGGAGAAAGCGGCCACGAAGGATTCCGTCATGGACGCGGGCTCCGACATTGCGGTCCTGTTTTCCTGGAGAACGGGACGAGGGTCCTGCGACAACTTGCCCCGAATCCGTTTGACTCGCTTTCCCAACTCTTCCAGAGGGGTCTTCCCGTTAAGTGAGGACACGTATGCGCGCCAAGAAGAGCGGCGGGCGTGCTTCGAAATATACCAGAACCTAGCCCTAGCCCGACGAATTTCAGCGACAGTGAAATCGTTCGGGCGGCGCTTATAGCGCATGTAGGCATAACGCTTCTGCTTGAGGGTCGTCTCACACTCGGGCGACGACCATGGGAGTGGTCGGCGTGCAAAACGTCCCGACGTTCTATTAATAGTAGTCAGGCCTGCGGTGATGAGGTTGCCGGAGAAGAACTCAACGGACTAATCTACCGACCTAAACTCCTCGTCTGAGATAGAGAATTGAGTTATTTCCAGAAATGCAGGCCACCACGCCAGCGCCAAGAAAACTGAGGTGGGCTCTCAGGTGGCAGTTGCCCTGAAAATGATATTTGAATGGGAAAGTGATCATTACCATGGAGGGCATCGACCACCCCCCAATCAAAATCATGCTGTGCATCCGAAGAGTACAAAGATTGGCCAAGGCAAGAAAATGAAGCGGTTCTCGGGCAGTGATGCGTAAACTCATCCACATTTAGGACACCTATCTCAAACTTTTCGATCAGATTAGTAAGGACTTGTCCCCTGGGATTTATTGATTAACCTTCCCAAAGAGAATATCTGCCGTTCAGATCTCCAAGGAAGAGAAAGGGTCTCAGGAACCGTGCCACGACGCGGCGGAAGTCTCCCACGTCGAAGTCAGCTGACGGTGGAATATACGCAGAAATAATAGTTTACCTCCTATCGAGGTGAAGCTGCACAGCCACTTTTTGAAAGGAGGTATCTGAAGTGGAAGAAAGAACGGAGACATCATGCCGGGTGTAAACCGCGCATCCCCCAGCCCGGTTATCCCGCAGTGGTGGGTTCGCAAGACCCTTATACCCCGGGAGGGTGGGCAGGGGGCTCGCGCCTGGCATAGTCTCCTGAAGAAAAATATCTAACGGGGAACGGGATGAGAGAAGCCTCCTCAGCTCCTCCCAGTTGGCCCGGAGTCCACGGCGATTCCATTGAAGGAATATGCCCTCCAGGCCTAGCTCGGAGGAGACGCGGGTGCCCTCTTCGAACAGAAGATCCTCACGGGAATGGCCGTACGCTTCCCGGCGGCATAACTCCGGGCGCTATTGGCCGGACAAAGCGCTGAAGGTGCTCTCGCCTTCGAGGACATAGTGGGGGAGGTTGGGCTCGCCATGCAAGTCTTTTCCTTCCTCCGCCTCGAAACCATAGGCGGGCATTGCGGCTTCGGAGGCGGGGGGGCCCTCATTTCGGTGAACCACCGTTTTGGAGCCACTCAGCCTACCACTAGGCGTGGGCGAACGAACCCAAGCTCCTTTCTTGCAATCATCCTTTCGGGGGACAGCTTTAGGAACCCCGGAAGATTGCCTGGCGACCAACTTCAGGGGTGTTGCCTCATGTGAGTCTAACGACTCGAAGGAGGCGCGTGGCCGTTTTGCCTTACGGGAAACGCTCACGCTGGGGAAAGAGGGGGAAGCCCTGGTTTTAGACGGGGCTGGGTATAAACCCTTTTTGCCGCCAGCTTTACCAGAGGAGCGCCCAGGTTGAGGAGAGCCCGCAGAATGGCTCTGAATTGGCGCGGAAACAACCGTACTCGTGTGCCTGGATGAGCCAAGGGCAGAGGGTGCCTTTTTAACTATTGAGGCATAAGACGTCCCAGGCAAAGCCGGGCGCGCCAGGACAAGTCCTTAGCCTCCCGGAATGAGAGTCAATCCTGAACGGCCAGGATTTCTTTCTCAAGGAGATATGCACCACATTGCTTCGATGAAGCGGGGTGCGGCTCTCCGCAATTGAGACACTTGGCCACACACGATTTGGACTTCACGTGTGCGGCCTTGGAGCAATTTACACATACTTCAGGTGACCCCGACTTTGCAGGTCTACAAGAACGATTCGTATGGCTCAAGCGGTGACAGTAATAGCACCGCCGCAGCAGTGGCACGAATGCCTTTACGCGGTAGCGGTACCAACCGGCACGCACCGACTCAGGGAACTTGTCACAGTCGAACGTGACGAAGAGTGTAGGGATGGGTCTCGAGGCCCGTCTCTGTTTTCTCATCACACGTTTGACCTTGACCGCCTCATGGTCGGCCAACTCTAAGGTGATGTCCTCTATGGAGTAGTCAACGAGTTCCCTCTCAGAAACTACTACTTTCACAAAGTTCATGGTAAAGTGCGGTGTCACGCTCACCAGGATACCATCAAGTGTCCGAAGAGCACTAATCTTGGCCGCCTCGGCAAGATTCGCTGCATTCGCCAGAAGGCTCCCGTCCGATAAACGGATCACCTTCGGCTCTCTACCAATTGCACTATCTAATGCTCTCCTCTGATGGATTATGTTGCCCTTTGCCAACATGCTGCTATCAATGGAGCGAATAACGCGGAAGCGTTTGAAGCCAGCGGGGTTGAAAACGCCAGGAAACCTCTGAATGAAGGGCCCCAATGTTATTAAGGCTCCGCCCTGTGCACTTTTGGTTTTAGTCTTAGTAAGGGGCTCCGCACACGGAGGGAAGAGGGGCCGGATGTGCCGATCTTGGCCTCGTCGCTTTCCAAAGTGGCAGCAGACCCATCCGTCCCCGCAGCCCCCGCGGATGGAGAGGGGCCCCGAGTCATCTTAGTTTGTTTTTTGTTCTTTTTCTTTTTTGAAGAGGAGCGCGAGGAATGAACCCGCTTCTCATCTCACCCGGTAGGAGCCCCCTGGCCAGATAGACCTGTCTCAGCTAGGTCATGCTCCGAAATTAAGAAGGTCTGGGTAGTCGTAGGGGCACCGGTCGGAGGAGATCCCTCCCCTCCTTTTACTGCCTCGGAAACCCTGGCCATTTGAGGAGAACCTTGCATAAGGGCGGATTCGGGTTCGGTGCTTGGTGCCGAGCCCGGATTTCCTCCCATTGAAGGCCCTATCGTCTGAGGCTGGGTTGCCTCAAGGACCATATCTATCACAGGAGGGGCCTTTAGTTGGCCTTCCCCTCCCAGGCCATCGCAGGCTCAGTTGGCAGCGTCACCAGTCATGTGTGGGGAGGCACAGGCCTTGACCCCGGCAAGGTCAAATATTCTTGGCACCAAGTCTTTTGAGGGAAGCGACCAAACGGGCCCGGCTTCCCTCTTCCCCTCTAAGGGAGATTGCCCTACCGAGCCGCTTCAATGGGGAGCGGTCGGCTATGGGCTGCCTACTGGCTTTCTAGGCAGTCCCTTTGGAAAGGAAAGGGGCGGACTGCCGTAGGAAGAGGGACTTGCCCGAAAGCACCTCCGTTGAAGGGAGTGAATGGGAGTCTCCTACACCCGTAGGCGAAGGAGAGGAGTAAGCCTCCTCTCCGGTTGAAGAGTTATGGAGGGTCCCCTGGGAAACAACAGGGAGAAAACCTTCATTTTCTCGTTGGAGCTGCTTAAGGGCGGCTCCGTTGCTCTTACAGGGGAAATGGGGAGAGATTTTGGTTCCGTTAGGTTTTTATTCATTGGCATGGTGACCCTATTTTTCACACTGAAAGCAATTGCTCATCCCCCCTCAGAGTAGCCCGCCCTACAACGGGTGCGTAAAGGCCTGGCAGAGCCAGGTGCCGCCATTCAGGAGCATCTTTCTCGCCTGGTGGCCTGGCAGTCCATCGGCATGTGGGCTCCACTTTGGACACGGCGTAAAATTGATAGAGTGTGAAGAGGACAGGAAAAGGGATGTCAGGAAGATATGGGTGAGGATGAAGCAGTTGTTGAAAAAAAAATCCTGAACCAGAGTTCAGGGGTTAGGGAACATTGTCCCCTCGCCCCTCAGCCTTGATCCGGGACGTTTGGCTGAGAAGAAGGTCAGCATCTACCCTGTGAAATTAGAGGCAGACTAGAGAAATTTTGGGGAGAGGTTGTATGAAAAGCGACGAAGTAAGAGAGAATTACAGGCTATCTGAAGGAAGGAAGAGAGAATTACAGGCTATCTTAAGGAAGGAAGAGAGGCTAAGCTGGGGCTTTTTTTACGTGATGCAAACGCTAATCACCCCCTGCAGTGGCCCGCTCTGCGAAGGATGAGTACAGGCATGGCAGAGCCAGGTGCCGCCATTTTGGACTACCCTTTCCGCCTGGTAGCCTGGCATTCCCTCAGCATGGCGGTTCCACCTTGGACGCGGCCTAAAATTGATAGTGTGTGCAGAGAGAAGGAAAATGGATGTGAGCAAGGTATGGGTAGGGATGAAACAAGTTTTTAAAAACCCACCATCCCAAATCGGAGCTCAGGGGTGAAAGACTTTACATATTAGTTCACAAGTACAGGAATAGTTTCAGAGCATCACGCTCCACCCCTCAGTATACAAGGACTGAAAAAATATTACTTTACATCATCCCTTTTATACAAAATAAGAGAGAAGAAAAAATAACTTCAAACAAGAGAGAGAAAACTAAATAAACACACAGAAAATATCAGGGGCTGACTCTTCTTAGGATTTAGGTCATACCTATTTCGGAACTAATAAAATTATTATCTCTGAAACCTTTTGTTTTGCATTAATTATCAGCGTGTACACTACGCCACTCCACTGAACAGAAACTTATAAGAATGGCAAATTTTCTGTGTGGTTTAAATGGTTTATGCTACGACGTCGCAGCATGGTATGAAGACAGACTTTCGTTGTATAATGAATATAGGATAAAAACACCTGATGTGATACTGATTAACAAGCACAGTTTCCTAATCTAAAACCCATGGCCTAAATTACGATGAAGTAGCGATTGCTATAAAGAAGTAAATAATGTACATACAGCGATATCACAGGCCTCGACGAGTCCTATCTAAGGGTTAAGATCAAACAGTTGTGGGAGACCTCAATATCATGACCGGATACCAGCCTCCTCGCCGAAAGTACTTACCACTCTATAATTTCATGGAATTATTTGGAACAAATAACCCGACGCTCTTTATGCGGGGCTTTATACCAGGTTGCCTCTCTCAAGTTATACCAGTGACTTTATATCATCACAGAATTCGACAATGAAGCAGCCACCAAACCTGATATTGGTTTGACCAGTACTAACTTCATTCTAAACTACACTATTAAACAAAGGCCAGATGCAGCAAGTGACTACAAAATACAGCCGCTACCAAATTTAGGGAAATTAAATAAATGCAGGATCGTAAAGTTTTTATTTGAATATTAATGAATATAAAAGTGATATAAATAAGAATAAATAGAAATAAGATAGATGCCCCCCAAAATAAACAATACTAAATTTTTCAAAAATTCACAATCAGCTAAATATAATAAATAGACAACAAGATGAAACTCTGTAAAAATTACAGCAACACTAAACTGATACAGGAAGCTCAGTACTGTGACGAGAGCATCTATTCTTCCAGGCATTCTCTCCACAAGGGTGCAACACCTGAAGGATGTGATGCTCGTCTACTCCTCGATGATGACTGTCCTTATTTGCTGATTGGAGGATGGCTGATGATGTTTTACAGCCTCTTTCAGATACTAGCAGAGGTTTTTCAGTAGTCATATCCAGAGACTGAGGTGGCCAGACCTTAACTGTGATATTGTTATCGTAGAACCACTGTATGGTGGAGTCATGCTGATTAGATGGGGCATTCTCCTCCTTGAAAATCCCATTTCGAAATCTTTTTAGAGTTTTCAGGCTGAGGGCAGCATGGGATATCTCAGGACAGATTAGCACTTCCCTGAATTCACAGGCCCATAACATTGCAGAGCAACCACTATGCTTTAATTTGGGCACTATACACTCTCAATTCCACTGCTTCCCTGCTTTCTGCGGACATAAACTTTCCATGGGTTTGGGAATAGTTATAACCTGGACTCGGCGGACCATAAGACACGTCCCTACTGACGCATGGTTCAGTTTCAATGAGCACATGCCCAAACACTCTACATCGCTTCTGCTGACGTGTGATCATCGGCTTCTTATAGGCTTTACAACTTCAGATCTTGTACAAGCATTCTACACCGCACTATTTGACGGATGCATTGACCTGGATACCCTCTTTATTTATGTTGCAGCTGTACTACAGTTTTCTTACTATCTCAAAGGCTCATGCAACTCAAGACGTGTGACGTTACATAGAGACTCTGGGTTGTTCAAAACGAGGTCAGTATTGGATGTGCCCACTTTTTCGGCTCTTCTTCAGCAATTTTGTAACCCTTGATGCCATACGCCGTCCTCACGGGTGATTTGTGAACAGCTGAGAGCTTTCACGTGCAGATTACGTATCAGACATTTTTTTTCTCTCCGGTCTAGTTACGAGTTTTCACCATTCTCATATCATTATCAGGTGTTGTCGACATGGAAAACCATATTAATCAACAAATGTTGTTATATTTATGTATTTGGACTGTAATCTACCGCATACTGATGACAGGATTTCAAACATTTCAATAGCAATGAAATTTTAAATATAAAAAAATTAAGAGAGCTTGTTCCCTTTTTTTTGTTTTCCATATGTATTGGAGACATGCTTGAAAACCTACACCAACATATCCATACACATACACAAGGAATAAGAAAAGTTCCAGCTGTTCGAAAAATATTGACCGCAGCTGTAGTCTGCTAGACTCTTTCTATCGAACTAATACAAACAGAGTGCCTCATGAAGAATAATTATAGCGTGGCTAATTAGGACAAGTACAGCGATGAACTTAAGCTAGCTTCCTGCGGGCAATTGTAAATGGTTTTAAAGCTTTCCTACGCGCGCGATACTTTTCCATGGTCTAGAAATCAACTTAGATGATATTTCTACCGAAGACAAGCCATACATCTAACTCGCTACAAAATTTTCGCCCGATTTCACTTCTCGAAGTTATCGCCAAGCTATTCGAGAATTCTCTCAATTACATAATAAAGCTTCACCTTGTGCAAACATTCTAGCAACGAGAATTTTAAAAAAATCTCCCCTTGCTGCCACTAGATCACTCCACATTGAGTTTGTACGAATCGAAGTGACTCCACTGGTATCGAGACAGGTAACGCGCCCGAAGTTCACCCAGACTACTACATGTCAAAGGGGAGGGCAATCCTACGTCACAAAAATGCTTGGGGGAACGCTCCTTCAAATGGCGCTGCGCTTCACGTGAGTGTTTGATTTAGAGGTGACAAAACACTAGGTAAAATCTTAGGCATTGGAAGCTGGGACAAGGGAAAAGTTGGGAGGCAATGCTTCGTAACTTTAAATTATAGTTCGTCCTCTCCTATCTTCTTTATCATGACGCCCGAAGGGCTTTCCTGTTTTGTTTCATGAATTAAATTTAAGGAACGGCAAAAACGAGGAACCGGTCGCTCAGTCTGTGCAGAAAGGCTTCAGCCCTTTTCGGAGCGCTCATTTGCCATAGCTCCTACATTACCAGGAACTCAGTAAACAAACAAACAATTTTGACATCTTTCCGCTTGGCAGAAGCTTTGGCACAACGGATAATGCGAATTAATAGATGCAGAGATTTCAATGTCACGAAGGCACTTAGAGCAATCTTTGAGTTGATATAGTTCACAATTCGATATAAATTCAAAAGATCAGCATGTAGAGAATCCCAGTGAGTTTTGGATTTCAAAATAAAAAAACAACATCGTGACGAAGTGCTGTGAAAGAAGACCTTGCAAATAGCACTGTTCAGCCAGAGAAGAGCACCCGACACGGTGTGTAACTTGCGAAAGCGGCACTGTGCAAGGAACAGTTGAACTCTACCCTACAGAAAATCGTGTGGAAACCGGCCAGGGTAAAATGATATCTCCCCGGCTTGCAAAAATAAAGCCCGGTAGTCATTCGCTAAGAATCAGGGAAGATACCCTTAGTCAGATCCTACCCAACAAAGCTAGTAATAAGGCCATGTTTCACTAAACCTGGGGACGAAACATGACATACGAAATATGATCCGGGCTAGAGACAGTATTCATATATAAAGCGAGTGCGTAAAGCAGCTCGCTTAGTGAAAACCGGTCGTTAAAGGGTTCTTCGCTTCTAAAGGTGAAGTCGAGTTGGTGATCTACAGCGACCATGCAACGTGCTTAAGTCGCTGGTGAAGCATGGGGGATAGGGAATGTGGAGTAAGCTGTCGCCAAGGATTCCACCACGGCCACGGAATGCGATGGAGTTGCCCGGCCTTGCTGTAAAATGGGAGGGGATCCTGGCAAAACTTACTCCGAATCCTTTTTGAAAAGCTAACTTCAGCAAGATTCCTTACATTTAATGAGGATATGTGTACCCTTAAACAAGATCGGCAAGCGTCCTTTGAAAATAAATGAACTCTGGCCCGACCAAAGTCACGCAGGGTGAAATCGTTCAGACGGTGCTAGTAGCGCTTATAGAGTATATCACTACCCTTCTTACACTCAATCGGCTTCCAAGGGGACAGCATGCAAAAGGGCCAGAAGTTTGAGGGGATACTAGTTAGGCTCGTGTCGATGTGGCTGACGGAGAACTCCAAAGCCTCATCAACCAACCTAAACTCCTCGACTGAGATAGGAAGCGAGTCATTTCATAGAATGTGGTCCACCGTTCCCTAGCCAAGCACCTGCAAGGTGACTTCTTAGGTGGCAGCGGCTAGAGAAAATATATATGAATTGGAAAATGATTGCTACTATAAAGGGAGTCTAAAACTTCCCACTCAAAATTTTAGTGTGCATCTGGAGAGCACATGGAGATGTCAAGGCAGGAAAATGAAGTGGTTCTGGGACAGTTATATGTCAAATTATCCACATTTAGGACATCATTCTTCATGGCTTCGATCACTTGCCCCTGGGATTGAACCCGTTTGCCCCGTAGAGGGGTTGCCTACCTTCCAAGTCTTAAAGAGGAGAAAGGGATTGGGCAACTGCATCTCGACGCGACGGAAATCCGCCCCATCGACGTCAGCTGACGGTGGAATGTAAGTAAATAGACAGAGATGACAGATTACATCATTTCTAGGTGTGGCTGCGCATCCAAATGGTCAGATGCTATCCCGTGATGGTTTGTTCGCAAAACCATCATACCTCGTGAGCTTGTGCTATGCGGACGCACCCAACTTGCTCTCATGGATGCGGACAGTTTTAAGGGAATGTGAGGAAGCTAGACTCCACAGCTTCTTTCAATTTGCCCTGTGTCCATAGCAACTCCATTGAACGAAAGGCGCCTACTTAGAAGCAACTTCAGAGGTCTTCTAAAAAGGTAAATACCCTTATCTTAATGAATATGTGTCTTAGAAAAGGAGATTTCGAAAGGCTATTAGACGCCGAGAGGGCATAAGATGCTGCAGCCTCCAAGGGCTTATTGGAAGAGAGTTAGCTCGACATAAAAGACTTAACCTCTTCCTGCTTCGAAACCATTTGGAGGAGCTCCAACTTTCTTAAGCTCTCCATAGTGGTGAGGAAAGAAGCGAAGCTCCCTTGTTGCTACCTTTCTTTCGGGTCTATAACTTTTAAGTTCCTGGTACCTAGTTTAAGCACTGGTTTTCTAAGGGATAAGAGGCAGATACTGTCTTGACCACTATCACGGAGATATAGTCAAAGCAAGGTACGATGGATAATACATCAACGTTGTAATTAAGAGAAATGCAAAAGGCTGTCATAAGGTTTGTCGAACGGGGCTAGGATATGAAATTCACGGGCTAGTTCTTGCCCTAATGATGGGAAAGATTCAATGCGACTCCCTGTTGTCAGGTTATTTGTCTACATTGAATTGGAGTGGCACAACGGGTTCAAATTTGAAGTAGTTGTGAGGCGGCCTCAGAGGATGAGATTCTTAAGATGTGCCCTTTACAGCATATTTATGAGAGACATGCAAGTGCCAGTAACGAAAATGCCAGTCCGCGGGCGACGTGACTCAAGTGGTTTGCTGTTCTTATAGACAAGACCTAACCATGGCACGGATGAAGACGAGCTAAATCTTGAATATGAACGAATACGAGACACAAAGTTAGATTAAAACAACGAATAACCACAATTTAAGCTAATTTTAATAACAAGGAAGAAGACAGCAATGATAGAAATAGAAAATAAATTACTTTTAGTATATTAATGGTATGGTTTTGAACGTAAATCTTACTTCAACCACAAACGAACGTATAGCTAAGGTTAAGCGAAACATCATGAACTATAGCAGCTACGAAACCTAGGTGTTAAAAATATGAAGAAAATGTACGACGCACTCATAAAATCTACATTATTTTACTCAACTATTATCTTGGCATAGCTAAATCAACAAATATGAGAGGCCTGCGAAGAGTTGATAACAAACGAGTCCCAACACCTGTGGACCAGGTTTTTTAAAAATTTTGTTACACTTGTTTTTTTAATCTTTAGAGACATTTACGTGTATGTTATAAAAGGTTCCGTCAAACAAACTTAAAGTTATACTTTTCCCGCATGTGGCATTAAAACCTCTTCTGATCGTGTGCAAGTGTGTCGAAGTAGAACTGAAAACAATCGAGACATCTGCTCTCCTGCGCGCTAACCCCAACAAGTCTGACATCGCCAAACGGCTCAATGTCAGCCGGATGACCGTCTCCAGAGTCGCAGAGAGACTTACGAACGGGAAAGACCTCAAAGATTGACCTTGTTCAGGTAGTTCTCATCTTTTCAATCGTTTGGGTTGTGAGAAAGGCCTTTGAAAGTGATCCGAAACTCAAATAAAAATGACTGCGTTCGCGAAGAAGAAGAACATCTCAGTGGTCACAGTGTCTAGGATGCTGGGCATCGTGGCATCAAAGGGGGACAAGGCCTGTGAGGTCCACCACAGCAACGTCGAAGATCTGAAGTACTCAGTCAACCGTGTGTGGGCCAGCTTGAGGAAGGACTTCGTCCGCAACGTGTAAGCGGCCTTCAGGTTTCGCCTGGCACTCGTGCTTGCCACCGTTGGCGGAAACCTTGACCAATATTACAATTTAAACATATTATATGTTAAAACAATAAAAACTTATCTAACTTCATGATAGCTATCATTGCGTTCTTTGTTGAGGGCATAGTAACGAGTGCAACAGGACTTGTGCAATAGCCGGTATACCTGAAAACGAAGTAGAAAAACTTTAACGAAGCAGAGAAAAACAATCGAGAGTCTCAAATTAATTATAGATAATAAACCCCATTAAAAAGATATCTACTTGTTAAAACAGAATTAAAGCATTATTGTTTATAAAATTCAACTTCATCAACAGTAATTAATGTTATTTATTTTTTCCTGCCGCTAAATCATTCATAATTATATTTATGCTAACCTTTACCTTTTAAGATAAAATATTATGAAAGTGTTTCTTGTATCATTAGTCTAAATTTGTCGAATGTGTTAAAATTTTGCAGTGATTTGCATTGTAATAAACGAATGAAATATTATAACAAGACTTAACCAATAGTATCATTAGTATTAATAGCAATTATAAGTTGTGTCTCTCAATTGTCATTGATATATTACGAAGATTTATTGACAAATTTGTATCAAAACATAGAAAGTAAATAAGTACAAATTAAGAAGATACGTAGAATTAGTACGAAACATCTGCAATAATATACTATAACGATTAGAAGTAGAAATGTAGCGTTAAAACAGAGGCACGAGAACAATAATCAGATTTGTAATTCTTATAATTGAACAAACCATACGAATATGCATTTAGGTAGATGGTCAAGTGACCCGTCAAACATTATTATACAAATTGAAATCCAACTAGAAAAGTCAGAACACTATGGACAAAAATGGCTCCAACAGGAAATGCACTTTGCTATGGAAAATGAAAAAATGTAAGAAATTAAGAAGAATTGCACAAAACAAGATAACGTATATAAATGATGAAACGAAAAAGATATCTATTTATTAAAATGTAGTTAGCACCGAGTTTGAGAACATCAGCCGATTGTGCAACAACTCTCGGAAGCGAATTCCAGAGCTTTGTTGTGGCAGGGATAAAATACCTGGAGTATTGATTAGTGTTATAACTTATGCTTGAGAAAGTAACACTCTTAGCAACAGCAACTTACCTAGTGTTACGTAGACGATAAAACAAGTCAGGCAAAGAAAATTAAATACTTATACAGCATACACAGAATTAATTTTCCAACGACGCCATAAATCTACTTCTAAATTTGTCATCAGAAACTTGATACTCGTAGCAGACAAGATTCTATTCAAGATTTTGATATAGGAATATGCGGCAAAAAACAGACTGGTGAACAATAACTCTAAGCAAGCCAGAATAAAAGAATCGAAGCAGTTTACAAAATACCTTCATCACCAAACCGTTTAAGATACTCTCGCAAAAATACAAGTTTTAGTAATATTCCTGAGACAATATTCCGAATGTTTCTCAAAAATAAGTTTATTATCAAAAGTTACCCAAAAGATTTTGAATCTAGATGCTGTGAATAATATGCTGACCCTAATAATGAGCATGCTTTGAGTTTTGGGAGGATTTAACTAATACCCCACAACTTACAGGACTCATCAACAAGTGCAAAATCTCTAATCAGATACAAAAACAGAACCTCAAATTAGGAAATGTCATACTGACAACCAATGTGGCGTCATCAGCACCAAAAACAAGCTTCTTCTCTAAAACTAGCCACATGTCCCTTGTATTAATAATATAAAGCAATGGTCCTAGGAAACTACATTGAGAGAGGCAAGATATGACATTTCGAAAAACACCAAGCTGTCCATAACCCAACACTTTAAGTTCTAGCAGTTAGGAATTTTATAAATATTAAGGGACACCACCTCTACCCAAGAGGTTCAACTTATAACTGGAGACGAATGATTTACCTTATCAAATACAGCATTAAACTGTAGACCAACCATACGAGCTTAACAAAGAGTTTTTCAAAAGTGCATCGCTCCGACTTTTGCGGAACCCAAATTGTAAGTCAGGAAGCAGATCTTTACTCTCGACAAACTTATGAAGACGTTTAAACATCAGCCTCTCAAATATCTTTGACAAAATTGTAGTAAATGAAGATTAGGAGATATTCAGATGAGTCTGATGATCCACTCAGACCTTTAATTAGTGTTGCTATGTTACTCAACCTCCAAAATGATGGAAAACGACCAGTCCTAACTAATTTACGTATTAAAGCAGATATTTTAGTAGATAATACATATGCATTCTTCGGTAATACATAGGGAAAATATCACTAGGTTCCATACTAGTTCAGTTATCCAGGTCAAAGTAAAGATACTTTCCCTCACGAGACCTAAATATTAAGGAAATTAATTTTACCTACGGAAAGTATGTTGACGGTAAATTTATGTTATCATTAAAGTGGTTCAGGTTAAATATGTTAGCTAAAAGGTTAGCCTGCTCTTTTGGGACAACGTGTGACGGACACATCCGATACGAGTAAAGGAAGCGTCCTGGAATCAACATCTAAAAAACAGACTTCAAAGTAGACCACCACTTAAAAGGGTAGGTAATAGAAGAAATGATTTCCTTTATACCTTTATTATTTGTCTATTTGCTGCAACATGAAATTGAGTCAATGAACTTAATCTAGTAAAATAAGGCCGATAAACGTCAGACTAGTTATTTGACCAAACCCGATATGCTGACTGCTTTTCAATATAAGCAAGTCAACATTCCTCATTAAACCAAGCTTGGTCTTCACTCTTTAACTTCAGTATTCTTGTAGGAACATTTCCGTCAAATGTAATGACTAAATATGATTATTCAACTAGAAGCCGTATATATATATATATATATATATATATATATATATATATATATATATATATATATATATATATATATATATATATATATATATATTGAGTTTGGCCGTGAAGCCTGCATTTAATATTGAGGATGAATCCTAGAGGCACCAGAAACGGATGTAACATCTGTTAATTTCTTACTACGTTTCGAAAACTACAAGTTTTCACCAAGTCATTGAATTGCTTTAAAAGGTGACCAATTATAAAATATCAATAAATTGTACTATGGATTAAAATTATAAATACGACTTGCCAATAGTTAAATTTGCTTTAAAACTGACTCAAAAAAGTAGTTCATAAATTTAAATTTGTAAAACTTAATTAATTAAAAACTATAATAGAAATTGACCTGGCAATAGTTAAAGATAATCAACTAGAAAAATAAATTTAAACTTTGTTTTTAAATTTGTAATCACTGTAAGAGTTAAAAAAATTTAATATAAAAATGGGTTAATTTTTGGCACTTACTAAAGTGAATCCATCCTAGAGAGTGAATGGTGGGTTTAATAAGGGGCTAGTATTTATAGGTTACAGTTACAGTGACGCTTGGGAGAGAGGAACACCAACTAACCAAACAGTAGATAAAAAACAAACCAACTAACAAACTGTAGTTAAAATTAGTTAATTAATAAAAATATTGCACTTAAATCTTCATTGAGTGTAGGTTTGTAGTGTTTAATATATAAAGATGCGATAGTTATTAGGCACTGTTGGTTGTTGTTAAAGGCTAATACTTTAAAATTATCAATATAAATGTTAGTTTTACATCTTATGATGTGTTCCCTAATAGAAGACTTCTCCTTTTTATTTAAGAATTTGCTTGTGCGCCAACTAATCCCCAGATGAGCAGAGACCTGACAGTGCTGCCAATGTAAGAGGCTCCAGTACAACTGGGACATTTAAATAAATAAACAGTATCAATGTGGAACTCCAAAGAGATAGGATCTTTACCGCTAAAAAAGATTCCTATTAATAATTTGTTTATAAAAACTATTTGGGGGTTGATTTGGGGAAAATATCTTTTAAAAATGAATAGGATTTTTCTTTTAAAAGTATCGTTTAAAAAACCCAACTCTTAAATTAGTAAATATATGGGCATTTTCGGAACTTTTATGAAGGATTGAAGGGGGTCAATGAGTCTATCAAGTAGCTTTTTTAAAACTCTATCATACAGGTTAGAAGGAAATAATTTTTTTAGAAAATATTTCTTAAGAAAAATAAACTCATTTTGAGTTGAATGGTAGTTTAAGCCTAGTCCTGTGAAAGTTTTTTTCGGTAAATGGTTGTTTGAATTTTTCACTGCACATTATCTCGGAAGATTAAAAGATCAAGAAAGGGCATCTGCATCTTATCATTTGACTCTACTTCCATGGTGAATTTGATGTTGGGGTGTAAAGTGTTAAAAAAATTCGAGAAAAGTTGGCTATGTGCAGGATTATATATATATATATATATATATATATATATATATATATATATATATATATATATATATATATATGATAAGAAAGGGGTTGATGCTTGATTGTGAGAGAAGGGGCTGATTCATTGTGGCAGGTGTTACCAGTCCCGAGTTGGAACAATATTCTTTCTCTGCTACATGATTCGAGTTTGTTGTTAAGGGTTTCCATCAAATAAGTTCGTATTTGGAATTTAAAAACAAATTGAGGAAAAATAACTTTATTTGGAACTTGATTTAAATGTGAATCCTATTCACCGATGTGGAAAGAACTCAACGACGAAGACGAAGTGGTTTGATCGACTGTGTGGATAATGTGAATCTGTCAATGTGAGAATGAGTCAGTGTGAATGATTTGTGTTTGTTTTATATGTGTAGAGAAGGTGAGCGTGACCAATGGGGTTTCTGGGGATGAACTTTCGTTTGAAGTCAATGATTGTTCAGAGAGAGAGAGTTACATAGAGTTACATAGATACACAGATCACACGGGCCTTACGGCCCAGACTAAGGTGATCTGGCCTTAAATCTACTGCCACTTACACATAGAATAGCATAAGTAAAGAGAGAGAGAGCGAGAGCGAGTGAAAGAGAGAGAGAGGTAGAGAGCAGAGATTGTATATCAAAGCAATTTTATACATAAGTGGTGAGAAAAGGAATTTATGATAACAAAGTTCGGAAAACAAAGTATCAGTCTATCAGGTTGATTGTTGTTAATAGACAAATTGATGGAAATGGATAAATGAAAGTTCTGTGGTGACGGAGTTTGTTGACTTAAAGGAAGATAAGTGACCAAAGCAAGAACAATGGTCGCTCCTGTCAGAACACCTGAGTGTGGGAAAGAAGGAGTACATTAGTGTGTACAACTTTTGTTTAAATGGATTATATATATATATATATATATATATATATATATATATATATATATATATATATATATATATATATATATATATATATATATATATATTTATATATATATATATATATATATATATATATATATATATATATATATATATATATATATATATATATATATATATATATATATATATATTAGGTTGAGGAATAAATTCTTGCGTTTTTTTTAATGTTGTGTTGATTTAAGTTTTGTTGACGTGATTTGTGCACATATTAAGAAACAATAATAAATAATGAGAGCAAAATTTGCAAAGGTTAGGCTACGTCTCTTAACAGCGTAGACTATTAGGTTTTTGCTTAGGCTACGTCTTGAAGTTGATTAATAAGTCATTGCGGTTTATTTAAAAGTTGTGTTAATTTAATTTTTGTTCTTTACCCTCAAAATGGAATGTCAAGTTGAAAGAAAGGCGCATTTTCGACACTTGTTGTCATTCATTTTCAATCGAGACAGGAACAATGCAAACGTAGCCAAAGCTCGTCTTGATATTTGTGCTGTGTACGGAGAAAATGCTTTATCAGAAAAGACAGCTCAATGGTAGTTTCCACGTTTCAAAAACGGTCATTTCAATCTTAATGACGAAGAACGTTCTGGTCGCCTCATTAAGTGGGATGAAGATCGATTGAACGACCTTCTTCATGAAAATCCTCGTTAATCGACTAGATAATTGGCTGTACAATTGGCATGTGATCATAAAATTGTAGTGAATCATCTTCATTCGATGGGGAAAGTTAAAAAACTTGGCGCATGGATTCCACACGCTTTGTGGGCAAGCAACAAACTTCAACGCTCCACGATTGCCGCACGTTTGCTTGCGTGGATATAAGGACAGATTTCTTCACCGCATCATCACTGGCGACGAAAAGTGGTGTGTTTATGTCAACATGAGCCATCGAAAACAATGGCTTAGCCCCAATAAAAAACCACTTCAGCGATTCAAGCAAGGACTTCATCCACGAAAGACGATGCTGTGTGTGTGTGGTGGGATTGTGAAGGCATCATTCTTATGAGCTCCTTGCGAACAACGAAATTGCCAATGCAGAACTCTACCTTCAACAAATGTACCGACTCGCTGAAGCTATTCGTGAAAAGCGACCTCATCGACGTTATCCAAACGCTTAATTGGGAAATCCTGCCGCATTCTCCATATTCACCAGACTTGGCTCCATCGGATTTCCATCTGTTCCGATCGCTCTCCAACAATTTGCACGGTGTTTCGTTCAATACTGATTTGGAATTAAGAACCTGGTTAGACAAATTATTCGAGTCAAAATCCAGAGATTTTTATTAAAGAGGCATCGAAAAACTAGTTGAACGTTGGGAATAAGTCGTAAATAACAACGAAGACTACATTACTGATTAAATTGCATATTGTAAGCAATTAAAAATGAAGATTTTCTAAAATTGTTAATTGTAATGAATAAATTTGATAAAACCGCAAGAACCTATTCCTCAACCCAATATATATGGTCAGAGGAGCCAACTGGAGGACCCACATAAGCTTTCAGAATTAGGGAAAAGTCCATAAAAACAGGTCCGAGCAATTAGCAGATCTGTTTCTTGTTAAAAACAAGAAACAAAAATATTTACAGAAATGGGAGTACATAAATCCATCTGTTCTAATAAAGAGTCGGAAGGTTCAACCTGGTGGAGCCGACAGAACATGCAAGAATAATACCATCCAGCAATTGCAAAATTACGGGAGGGAGGACACTAATAATGGAGTTAAGAAAAGTAAAAATGATAGGAAAAGATGAAGGCCATTTTTTAATCGCGTGCACGCGAGTCTATAAGTTCCTATGTCGGTCTTTAGTTTGGTCGTTCGGGTGGTAACCATTTTACTTTGCATTGGGTTTTATGGCAATAAAGTCGTAACTATTCGGCCGATTCTAACGGAATTTGAAACCTTTATGTTGTTTTACATTCTCTTTCGAATGATATGATTGCCATGGCCCTCTCAGGGTTAGTCTGAGAATTATTAAAAGAAAATTAACTATCGGTCGGATTGCCATACTTGTTGAAAGTTTTGAAGGTCATAAGTCATAATAATTGAGAGCACGCGACCTTAGGTGTGTCGACCTTGTTTGCAACCGACTGGATATCCATAGCACTTGTCCGAGATGTCCCTAACACATATTTTTTTAAATTTAAAAGTCTCTATAACAAAGAAAAAGTAGAACAAAGAAAAGGTAGAACAAAGACAATGTAGAACAAAGAAAAGGTAGAACAAAGAAAAGGTAGAATAAAGAAAAGGTAGCACGAATAAACTGTAGCATAAAGAAAAGGTAGAACAAAGAAAATGTAGAACAAAGAAAAGGAAGAACAAAGAAAAAGTAGAAGAAAGAAAAGTTAGCATAAATAAAAGGTAGAACAAAGAAAAGGTAGCACAAATAAACTGTAGCATAAAGAAAAGGTAGAACAAAGAAAATGTAGAACAAAGAAAAGGAAGAACAAAGAAAAAGTAGAAGAAAGAAAAGTTAGCATAAATAAAAGGTAGAACAAAGAAAAGGTAGCACAAATAAACTGTAGCATAAAGAAAAGGTAGAACAAAGAAAATGTAGAACAAAGAAAAGGAAGAACAAAGAAAAAGTAGAAGAAAGAAAAGTTAGCATAAATAAAAGGTAGAACAAAGAAAAGGCAGAACAAAGAAAATATGGAACAAAGAAAAGGTAGCACAAAAAATGGTAGAACAAAGACAAGGTAAAACAAATAAAATGTAGAACAAAGAAAAAGTAGTATAAAGGAAAGGTAGAACAAAGAAAAGGTAGTACAAAGGAAAGGTAGAACAAAGAAAAGGTAGAACAAAGAAAACTAGAACAAAGAAAAGGCATAACAAAGATAAGGTAGAACCAAGAAAATGCATAAGAAAGAAAATGTATAACGAAGAAAAGTTAGGACAAGAAAAGGCAGAACAAAGAAAAGGTATAACAATGAAAAGTTAGCACAGAGAAAAGGTTGCACAAATAAACTGTAGCATAAAGAAAAGGTAGAACAAAGAGAAAGTAACACAAAGAAAATGTAGAACAAAGAAAAGGAAGAACAAAGAAAAGGTAGAACAAAGAAAAGGAAGAACAAAGAAAAGGAAGAACAAAGAAAAGGCATAACAAATATAAGGTAGAACAAAGAAAATGCATAACAAAGAAAAGGTAGACCGAAGAAAGGCAGAACAAATAAAAGGTAGAACAAAGAATATGTATCACAAAGAAAAGTTAGAACCAAGAAAAGGTAGAACAGAGATAAGGCATAACAAACAAAAGATAGACGAAGAAAAGGAAGAACAAAGAAAAGGTAGAACAAAGAATATGTATTACAAAGACAAAGGTAGAATAAAGAGAAGGTAGAACAAAGAAAATGTAGAACAAAGAAAAGCTATAACAAAGAATATGTATCACTAAGACAAGATAAATCAAAGAAAAGGTAGAAAAAAGATAAGGCATAACAAAGAAAAGATAAAACAAAGAAAAGCAGAACAAAGAAAAGGTAGAATGAAGAAAAGGTCGAACAAAGAAAAGTTAGAACAAAGAAAAGGTAGAAAAAAGAACAGGAGGAACAAAGAACAGGAAGAACAAAGAAAAGGTATAACAAATATAAGGTAGAACAAAGAAAATGCATAACAAAGAAAAGGTAGAACGAAGAAAAGGCAGAACAAATAATAGATAGAACAAAGAATATGTATCACAAAGACAAGTTAGAACCAAAAAAAGGTAGAAAAAGATAAGGCATAATAAACAAAAGATAGAACAAAGAAAAGGCAGAACAAAGAAAAGGTAGAACAAAGAATATGTATCACAAAGACAAGGTAGAACAAATAAAACAAAGAAAAGGTAGAACAAAGAAAAGGTAGAACAAAGGAAAGGGAGAACAAAGAAAAGGTAGAACAAAGATAAGGCCTAACAAAGAAAAGACATAACAAAGAAAATGTAGAACAAAGAAAAGCCAGACAAAGAAAAGTCAGAACAAAGAAAACGTAGAACAAAGAAAATGTGCATAGAAACTATATATGATGGCAGACCATGGTACAGAGGTTATGTGATGATCAAAGATTCACACCCAGAACTTATGATTAGGAGTTTCTTTCTCAAGCCCGAGTGACCTTAAAGGTTATGGAGCCAAATTTACCCGAGGTTTGTATTCAGAGTTTACCTTCTAATGGACTGTTAATCAAGGCTAACGACCTCCACCTCCCAAGTTAGATGGCCGTTGACCCGAAGCTTATCCGCCCTTTGACAGATATTATTATTTTATTTTCATTATGCTGGGTGTCTAGCTCCCATCCTCACTGGAAGAACCACTGGGATTGACGATTTAGTCACTGAGAGTTTAACTACGTATAGGCAGGTTGAATCCAGGTGATACAAGGTTGGAGAAGTAGGTAGCTTCGTTCGTAATTTTGTTAATACATTTGGTAACATATATAAACTGAATACTTTGTAATAATTCTTCATTGTAACTCTGAAGATGATACTCGATGTATCGAAACGCGTCAGTTAAATTAAAGAAAGTGCTAAATTACATTAATTTTCTTCTACCTTTGTCAAAATAACAAGCATCAGTTCCCGATGAACTTCGGTACGCTTATCCACAGGTTAAACAATGAAGAAAAGGCGAGTATAAGACAAATCGGGAAGATTGAAAAGAGAATTATTAATTCGAAACTAGCGGTCGCTTTTAATAAAATATGCTATAATGAAATATATATATATATATATATATATATATATATATATATATATATATATATATATATATATATATATATATATATATCAAAGTAGCCGAAAGAATGATGAAAATGAATCCATTAAACCACATTGAAAGAGAAAACGGAATAATTTTTCCTTGCAGTAATATTTTTATTACCTTTTTTCGAAAAAATCCGTGCAGGGAAGCGATTCGAACCAGACACACTGAGGCAGCGAGCACCGCTTTGATCACAGTTTTAAAAGTATGCCGTTAGTACACTACGCTACGCAGAGCCTAGTGTACTAACGGCATACTTTTAACTGTGATCAAAGCGGTGCTCGCTGCCTCAGTGTGCCTTGTTCGAATCGCTTACCTGGACGGCATTTTTCGAAAAAAGGTAATAAAAATATTACTGCAAGGAAAAATTATTCCGTTTTCTCTTTCAATGTGGTTTAATGAATTCATATATATATATATATATATATATATATATATATATATATATATATATATATATATATATATATATATATATATATATATCATGAGTGCGAGAGAATGATGAAATAAAACCAGCTTCACCGCAGGAAAGAGAAAACGGAATAATTTTTCTTCGGAAATAGTTATTTCTTACTTCGAAAAATTAAACCGCCCTTTAGACCACTTGGCTACGCGTAGTCGAGTGGTCTAAAGGGCGGTTTAATTAAGAACAAAGTGGTTGCTCGCTGTCTCAGTGTGCACGGTTCCAATCTCACCCCAGCTCGGATTTTTTCGAAGTAATAAATAACTATTTCCGAAGAAAAATTATTCAGCTTTCTCTTTCATTCGGTGAAGTTGGGTATATATATATATGTATATATATATATATATATATATATATATATATATATATATATATTAATTCTATCTACTTTAGATCATTACTTTAAATAAATTGAAGTTTCTTGAAACTGATTTGCCTCAAATCTTGCATTAAAATAATTTTTAACCTTGTTCACAAGATTAAGCGTCTTATTTTATCCGTTAGAACTGAACCATAAATCAAAATACTATAGGTTAAAGCAATATGTTTTTGGAATTAATACATGATTTGAGAGCGGTTGTAAGGATCGTTGTTGCCTGCTTTTTTCTGCCATAACAGGAGCTACTAATGATTTTTCCGACCACATTTCGAGGCTGACATTTATTTTCAGCAAGTTTTTGTTTCGAGAACGAAGCGGTTTTCGACCACGTATCTAGGTAACTTGCCTGTAGATCAAGGTTGCCATTGCAAGGTTTCTGGTGGATTAAATATTAAATCTAAGCTATGAAATAGGACTGAAGTTACGATTTCCGATAATACCTACGGAAGATGTTACCACAGGCTGCTTGGTTTTCAAGATGGTTTATTGACTTGTATTATTCACCAATGGAGACAATAAATTGTAAATCTGAGCGCCTCACTTAAATTTGGTTTTAGTACAATCCATCTGCAAATTCATCATGCCCTACTATTTTAAGCCCATTAGAAGAAGAAACTTTGAGAATTGAAGGCGAATTGAAGTCCATTTAAGCCTACCTTGGACTAGACATCAAAGTGATGATGAATTCACCACGTGGTTATTGTTCCACTACGAGGCAATGTGAATTTTCAATAATGTATTTAAGAATAATTTTAAAGAATACAACTGAGATATGCATTGCAATATGCATTAGATTTGTCTTCAGAAACTCACACTTGAATGCATTTGCATTTAACTCAGGCACAAAATGTCTCTATGCATAATTTTGACAACAGTGCCTAAATGAATGCCCCAAATAGCTCCCTCTCTAATTGCCTATAAGAATGCCCCAAAGAGCTTTCTGTCTCAGTGCCTATAAGAATACCCCAAAGAGAGCTCTTTTTCTCAGTGCCTAGAAGAATGCATAAAAGAGCTCCCTCTCCCAGTGACTATAAGAATGCCCAAAAGAGCTCCCTCTCTCAGTGCATATAAGAATGCCAAAAAGAGCTCTCTCTCTCTCTCTCTCTCTCACTTCGCGTCAATAAGAATGCCGAAGAGAGCTCCTTCTCTCAGTACCCATAAGAATACCCCCAAAAGCTCCCTCTCTCAGTACTTATAAGAATGCCCAAAAGAGCTCCCTCTCTCAGTGCCTATAAGAATGCAAAAAAGAGTTCTTTCTCTCAGTACCTATAAGAATACCCCATAGAGCTCCCTCTCTCAGTACTTATAAGAATGCCCAAAAGAGCTCGCTCTCTCTCCCCGTGTCTATAAGAATGCCAAAAAGAGCTCCCTCTTCCGTCATGTCTTTTTGCACTGCTAAACAGTCCCTCTTTTACGATCCACGGACATAAAATAACCCTATAAATTCATTATTATTGTACTTTTATTTGCAGAGTGCAATTACGTAGTTCCACAATATTTACCGACTCCAATTAATGGCGGAATCACGGAACACATCGCCCTGTAAATCCGCAATCGAGAAATTACTACCATGCAGCCGTAAGCAAGGCTAAAAAGAAGAGGTTTGGCAGTATGCAGATAATTGGAAGTATCATTCTTCCCTTGCATCGTTGGGGAGATGCCCCGATCAGATAATGAAATACGCATAAATAATCGAATGCAAAGTGTTCGTTAGTCCGAAGACGCCAGGGTCCGTTTCTGAATGAGCAGTAAAGTGTCCGGGTCGTGTTGTTTTTTTTTGGCACCAAATAGCGATGATAGAATACTTCGTGTCCCAGGGTTGTTCACCCATTCCACTTCTGGGGTATGTAGGTATGAGTGCCCTCCCCCACAGGAGACTCTAGCACTCAATCGAGAGTGTGTGTACGTTGTGCTGCGAAGACGAGAACGGAAATTATTGGGTGTTGTGATTGGCTATGTGCATGAAGATGCGTGTGGCGCTATGTACCCATGTTTGGTGAGTATCAGCGTATCCACCCAATGGGCGGCCAGCACATGAGAAAGCTGATGGTTTTGTATCTACGTTTAGGAGTTGAACCCCTACCTAGACGCTAGCAATCCAACACCGTATCTATTAGGATAGCGAGGGCACCTCAACAGGTTATTATGAAAATAGTTTTTCCAGCCTTTTGTACTGTTATGGGTAGGGTGGGGTGGGGGCGGTCCCTGCTTTCGATTTAGGTTAAGGTGGACTTCATCCTCAGATTCAGAGACTTCAAATGGTAAAGGAATAAGGATATATAGGATAATACCGACACTTTTTACGTAATGTCGGGTGGAAACTGAGAATTTTCAAAACTCCAGGGACAAGTATAGCTCTAGAACCCAAGTTTGGCAGAAAGATCAGGAGAATAGCTTGAACATAGAGAGAAAATTATCTCTGATTTTGAAAGGCTTTAAATTGATATTATTGAAACTCAGAAAGTTGGAATAAAAAAACTGTTCATAAGAATTCGAAGGTTTTATTTACTCGGTGCTGGACTGTTCAAAAGAGATAGAGATTTTATTTACTCGGTTATGGCCCGTTCTAAAGATGTCGGAGGTTTTATTTACTCGGTACTGGACTCTTCGAAAAAGCATGAGGTTTCATTTATTCGGTTATGGACTATTAGAAAGAGATCGGAGGTTTTATTTACTCGGTGTTGGACTGTTCCGAAAAGGTTCACTTTTATTTAGTCGGTTATGGATTATTAGAAAGAGATCGGAAGTTTTATTTACTCGGTGTTGGACTGTTCCGAAAAGGTCCACTTTTATTTAGTCGGTGATGGCCTGTTCGAAAGACGTCTGAGTTTGTTTTAATCGGTGCTGAAATGTTCGAAAAAGGTCAAGGTTTTATTTCTTCAGTGATGGACTGTTCTAAAGAGATAGAGGTTTTATTTACTCGGTGCCGGACCCTTCGAAAACGCTCGAGGTTTTATTTACCTGGTGATGACTTGTTTGAAAGAGGTCGGAGGTTTTACTTACTTGCTGCAGGACTCTTCGAAAAAACTCGAAGTTTATATTCTCGGTGATGGCCTGTTGAAAGAGATCGTAGGTTTTATTTACTCGGTGTTGGACTGTCGGAAAAGGTCGAGTTTTATTTTCTCGATGACCTGTTTGAAGGAAGTCGGGGATTTTATTTATTCGGTTATGAAATGTTCGAAAAAGGTCGAGGTTTTATTTCGTCGGTGATGGGCTATTCGAAAGTGATCGAAGTTTTATTTACTCGGTGCTGGACTCTTCGAAAAGATCGACGTTTTATTTACTCAGTTCTGGCCTGTTCAAAAAAGGTTGGAGGTTTTATTTACCCGGCGCTAGACTGTTCTAAAAATGGTCGAGGTTTTATTTACTTCCGGGATGGCCTGTTCGAAAGAGATCAAAAAGTTTTTATTTACTCGCTGCTGGACTATTCGAAAAAGGTCGAGGTTTTATTGACTTAGCTATGGCCTGTTCGAAAGAGGTCGGAGGTTTTATCTACTCGATGCTGGGCTGTTTGACAAAGGTCAGAGGTTTTAATTCCCTAGCACTGGAATCTTCGAAAAAGCTCGAGGTTTTATCTACTTGGTTATGGCCTGTTTGAAAGAGGTCGGTGCTTTTATATACTCTGTGTTGGACAAATTCAAAAAAGGGCGGAGGTTTTTTAATAGGTGCTGGACTGTTCGAAAAAGGTCGTGATTTTATTTACTCTGTGATAGCCTGTTCGAAAGAGATCAGAGGTTTTATTTACTCGATGCTGGACTCTTCAAAAATGCTCGAGGTTTTATTTACTCGGTGATGGCCTGATCGAAAGAGATCGGACGTTTTATTTACTCGGTGCTGGACTCTTCAAAAATGCTCGAGGTTTTATTTACTCGGTGATGGCCTGTTCGAAAGAGATCAGACGTTTTATTTACTCGGTGCTGGACTCTTTGAAAAAAATCGAGGTTTTATTTACGGGGTGGCGGCCTGTTCGGGAGAATTCAGAGGTTCTATTTGCTTGCTGCAGGACTCTTCAAAAAAGCTTGAGGTTTTATATTCTCGGTGATTGCTTGTTCAAAAGAGGTCTGAGTTTGTATTTATTCGGTCCTCAAAAGTTTTAAACAAGGTCGAGGTTTTATTTCTACGGTGATGGACTGTTCGAAAGAAGTTGTAGGTTTATTTACTCGGTGGTGGCCTGTTCGACAAAGATCGGAGGTTTTTCAATCGGTCCTGGACTGTTCGTAAAATGTCGAGGTTTTATTTACTCGGTGATGGCCTGTTCGAAAAAGTTCTGAGGTTTTATTTACTCGTTGTTGAACTCTTCAACAAAGCTTGAAGCTTCATTTACTCGTCCATGGCCTGTTTAAAAGTGATCAGATGTTTTATTTACTCAATGCTGGACTCTTCCAAAAATTTCATCATTTTAGTTACTCGGTTATGGCCTGTTCGAAAGAGGCCGGAGGTTTTATTTACTCGTTGCTGAACTGTTTGAAAACAGTCGAAAATTTATTTACTTGCTGATGGCCTGTTCGAAAGAGATCGGAGGTTTTATCTACTCGGTGCTGAAATGTTCGAAAAAGGGCGAGGTTATATTTCTTCGGTAATGAACTGTTCGAAAGAGGTCAGAGGTTTTATTTACGCGTTAATGGAAGTTAGCTTATCGAACTGCATTATTCTTTAGTCGGTGATCGGAAATGACAAGATCAGACCGGCACAGACCTTAAAATCCCCTCGACGGCAGTCAAAGAAAGGAAATTAAGAGAGGAGTGAGTTATATTTGTATATGTTAAATTAACATCTATCAATAACTTTCTTAACAATATCGATTGAGGTTCTTTCAACAACTCGTGATGGTAAATTATTCCACATCTGAGTAATTTTATACTAATAAAAATTCCGCATTTTCGCAATCTGATTTCATGTGATTAATTTCTAACTTTAAGAATTAACTTCGCCGCTCTAAATCAAACGCACTCTGAGGTGAAACATCTTTTCGAAGGTTAGGAGACCAAAATTGAACCGCATATGGAGGAATAATACATTTCGATTTAAATACAAAATTCATGGCTATGTACTCGTATCTTTAAAGTTTGTTTACTTTTATAGTTGCTGCACTACATTATTTTAGTGTTTTTGACCTTTTAAGTCGCTTGAAATTAATACAGCCAAATCGTTTTCCAACATAACCGTGTTTAGATTATGCTTCTCAATGTTATATATTTTCCGAGGAGTTTTCTGCTGCTGCGACGGCATTTACCTTACATTTATCTAAAATGAACTTAACCTGAAATTTCTCGGCTCCTTCTCCTATATTTAAATCGCTTTTTATAGGTTTAGGATTACAGGGCTATTTTGTTCCATTTCCTAATTTCCATTATCTGCCATTTTCAAAATTTTGCTAAATGAGTTACTGTCAAGATCGGTAATATATATTCTAAACAACAATGAACCAGGGACTGATCCTTAAGAGAGACCTCTAGTGATCGATTCTCAGCTTGAGTTTGTCTTATTCACCACGACTCTACCTGCGGTGGGACAGTTTTCGATCCATTTAGGCAGGTCCATTTGATGTCCTATGTAAGAGTGTACTTTGGCGTGCTCCCTATCCCCCCCCAAAAAAAACCCACAGCATGAAAAAATTTAGTATTTATTTTAAATCAACGCTGCAGAACAAAAACCTGTAGAAAAAATACAAACTATTTTAATAATTATATTAATAATAATAATATAATAAGTAACACCTCCAAATGAGGATAAATGTTCTGGAAGAAAGGTTCAAAATCAAAAAAAGAAATGTAACAAAACTCTTTACAAAAATCGACACAATGTGCAAACAATGCAATCTTAAACGATAAATATCACTAACATCTCCAATGTTCTTTAAAACCTCACGCTTCTGTACTTCCCAGCAGCAAGGACATCCATGGTTTCATCAAATGAAATTTGTTTAGACACTTCCTGATTAATACTTATTAATGCCAGTCCATTGAGGCATTCCTGAGACATTGTAGAACGCAAATAGGCTTTACTCAGCTTGAGTTTGGAGGAGTTTGTCTCAGCAGATGTCAGTCATTGGAGTGGTGATGGCGATTATCACTGCTACCCACGTATTGGGATATACTTCCTTTAGATTTTCTCCTCCAGGAAAAAAACAAATGTTCAAGTGTTGTCATCTTGCATTTGGACCAAGTTGGGAAAGATTGCATTTCCAGTTCGTCCAGAACTAAGTCCGACTTATCTCTAAAGGTCAGGGTTTTGGTCAGTTTTTTAGCTTGCTTCCCAAGTTCATCAGGTTTCAGATCAGGGAAGTTTATGAGAACAATAAATTTATTTGCAATGTCACTCATGATTTCTGTTATCTCTCTTTGTGATGAAATGCACACATCAACAACTGCATTGACGAAATAAACTTCCATTCTCTTCAGTGCATCATTTAGCTGCTCAGAGGGAGCCTCATATGGAAACTGCCTTTTGGTAGTTGTGAGTCTCTTCTGCTTTAGGGCAGCAACCACATTCATGTCCTCGCACATTTCTTTTGCAGAGGATTGGGCATCAGCAAATCCAGTATTTCAGTAATTGGCTAGGGAGATGTCAGCTTTTTTGAGTAGGTCTCCAGCTACATCCATGTGCATACTTACTGACTGCAGCAGTTTATCAATATTCTGAACTTTTGTTAGAATATTATACCAGACAACAGTGCGAATGCAGAAGCGGTATGAACAAACCTCTTCAGCTAAAGACTGTGCTTCAACATTTATAGCTGGATCAGCAATGCTGTCTCTCACCTCCAAGAGAGCATCTCTAACCTTGACAGCCTTAAACCTTACAACCGCCACACTATTAATTCGGTTCTCCCATCGAGTGTCTGCCCAAGATTTTAATGTTGTGTCCACTTTTTTTTTTAAATGGACCACTTTTGGGTAGAGATAGAAAAGAATGGTAAAAGTTTTTGCCGGTAGCCATAGTAGTCAGTTGCATCTGCAGAGCTCATTGTTGCATCCAAAACAACTAGATTAACAGTGTGCGCCCCACGGCACAAATAATGCTCAAGGATTGATTTGCAGTAGTCTGGCTTGGACTCCCCCCTCCCTTTATATTTGCTCCATTATCATAAGAATGCCCTCTACAGTCTTAAAATGAGATATGTAGCTCTTGGATTCTCCTTAAAATGAGGGCTGAAAAGCTTTCTCCAGTGGTTTCTTCTGAAATGCTTTTTGATTTGTGGAGTGTCTTCACTTGAAACAATTCTAACGATTATGGATAATTGTTCCTTATGGTTCAAATCTGGAGTGCAGTCTAAAATTATCAAAATAATTTGAACTGTCTGATTTCTAGCCCAATGGACTCTCCAATCCTTTCACTCATGCAATCAATGAGTTCATTTTGAACGTTTTTTCCAAGGTATGATGTGTGTTTGGCTCCTCCTTCCACCTTAGAAACACGGTCCTTCAGGACAGGGTCAAAATGAGACATGAACTCTACGTCTTTTAGAAAAATACCATTATTGGGTTCGTTTAGTTTGTCAGTGGTCCCCCTGATAGCAATGTTTCGCTCTGATAACGACCGAATGATTGATACAAACCTGGTAAGCACTTCATGCCACCTTCTCCTTTCTGCATTTATAAGTGTAATTTTTGTTTATTGTTTGGCCTCTTTTTATACGACTCTAGTTCTTCCCATGGTCCCATGTTCTTAGTGTTTTCAGGACTATATTAATTCATTTTAAGAGAATCACTACAGTTTTTAAAGTCATTAAAACCATCCCTGCTTAATTTAAATGCTTTCTGAGAGAAGAGTTTGCAACAGAAACAGAATAAACTATCGCTTTGGGAGGAATACATCAGCCACGTTCTCTTGATTTTTTCCACATTCACTAGATGTCTGTGGCAGCTTCTTCCATCCTATCTTTTAGAGAATGTGATTTTAACTCATAAGGTCCTCAACTAGCCAACTCGGTTTTCATTGTATCAGACAGGTGGTGTGGGCAATCAACAGGACCAATGGGGGCAGCTTTGACAGATTCACAGACATCTGTTGAAGCTGATGATGTGTCTTCAGGTTGTTGGATTGTAACATTGAGTTTGCTGGTCCTGGTTCTTTCCCCTGTTAAGAGAATCATTCGAATGAAACATACACACAGCACCTTAGAAAGACATCTGCAGATGAATTAATAATAATGATTTTAGTTCAATTACAAGCTGTGAAAAACAAAATACATAAGATACAATTAAATCTCTGGCCTATGCATTCAGTTTACCTATTAAGTACTTCATTATAGCATGATACAAATAAAATTTGTAGTATTCCAATTATTAATAGATAAGAAATAGATCAATAAATGAAACTGCTGTAACAAACAGCATAAATACTCACCTGGAATAAAGGGCTGAAGCTGTGTCTTATTAGCTGATGTGCTGCTGCTGCTTGGTGCCTCAGCCTGAATAGATGCCGCTGCGTAAAACACAAAACAAACATGGCATACAATGACATCTCTGCATTCATTGTACCTCCAAAGTACTTCATTATAGTATGATACAAATATGCAATTCATATTGTATTTCTAAATAAAACATTGTTCATTAAAAGCAATTGTACTGCAATCATATTCCAAATTTGATTAAACTTACTCTTTTTCACTGAGAGGCTCAGGTGAAGACAGTGATGCCTCCTCTGCAGCAGTTTCCACAGGTGCCTGCCATGGCTGCAAATATTTCCTCAGTGCATCTGAGAAATCAGAAAATAGTAGGCATACATTAATTTATTTGGATAATAGGTTACATTGCGGCCAGTAACCAACCTTACAATTAACATATAGTTTAAGTTTAGGGTTGCCAACTTTTTTTACCGCCCATGCATTTCTGGTGTTAATCTTAAGTTACGTTGTTAGGTTAGTATAATACCAAAAATAGGTATTATGCTAACCTAAAAACCTAATCAATACTTTAACCAAATAAATTTTTGACATGCGTAATTATAATAAGAGGTGGTAGGCTACTTGGTGAATGACCGTCATATTTTCTGCAAAACTTCGTCATTCAATGACGAAGTTTTACAGAAATTGCTACGACTATATATTGGGATTTAGTGCGGCTGGCGTAGCTTAACTGTTGCTCTTAGCCTAGTAAAATTAATAGTCAACACCGTCACGCTTTAAAAGTTCATTAACTAAAGTTACATATGTACGTCTGCTTTGGGCCCGTTTTTCCTCCTACTCCATTCTTCGCTTCCTGAAAGCAACACCTGATGGCTTGGATGACCTTTTCATTGTAAAAGATAAGCAATTGGCTTGTTGACTAAAATGGTGCAGGGGACATTTGGAAGACTACATGACTTTCCGGTTCCAACTCCCTCAGATACGTTGCCTCCCTGCCCCAATACCAAACTTTCTCCCACAACCTTTTTTTGCGTTGGTCTTCGTTTTAAATTTAATTTTACAAAAACTGATTACTAATTTATAGCCAAGCACACTATTACCCCTGCACATCCCCCAGATAAATAAGGAAGCCACCTCCTCTGATTTCGAATTTACCTTCCATTGTCATTCTGATCTTTATGTGAATTTCATTCTCTGGTCAGGGGACGTCGTGTACGATTGAAAAGTGATTGTTGGAACAATTAAGTAACACCCCCGATTCTGGGAAGTAACTGGACAGCAACTCGATCATGGGTGAAGTGTGAGATGGAGCGAGGACGTAGCATACAGAATTATCTCACATAAATACCATTTTGGTTGTAGATAATAGACGATTGTTTAAGGCCATGGTTATTTTAAGACCAAACAAGGTCAAATTGGTTGTCTAGATCCTTAACCAAGGTTGTTTTCCTTCAATTCCTTTAAACCTTCAAATTTGTATTTGTCGTAAGTTTCAGATTTTTTTTCCATTAGCGTGGATTTTATTCTATTAATCCAATCCACTATTTATGGTATGAAAAGTGCTAAGGGATTAAAATTGATTAAAATGAATACATTGTTGATAATCAGTTCCCATGAGGTGAATATCAATTAATGAATGAAACTACCCAAAAAACAATTAAAGGACATAAAAGAGGCATTTTATCGCAAGTAGCCTTAATATTTTCCTAAGTCCTATGTGTTATATTCTTCTCTCCAGAATGGATTCAATGACCGAAGTTAGGACAATAAATGGATATAAAAGAGGCATTTTACTGGAAGTAGCCTTAATATTTTCCTAACTCCTATCTGTTATTTTTCTCCCCATGCATAATCTGTTGGGTTGTAGATCAGATTGTCATTTTTATACTTTCATTTTTGTTCCATTTTTTTCGATCGAGGCCTCATACGCCCAAAGGTGATGGATGTCACATTATACTAAAATCACTTCTTATCCTTCGTCTTCTACCACTTCTCCATTTGGCCACTATTAATAAATAAATACCCGTGCCATCAAAAATTACAGCAATTTAAGTAATAGGTTATTATTATTATTATTATTGACTCGGTAATAAGAACAAGTACCACTTAGTTGAATCTCAGAAATTTACAGATTAAAACGATATTTACATTCACCTGAAGCCAATTTTGCAAAAGTTAAAGATAAAATTGAAATTTTGCTCATTATTTTATTACTTTTCTATTGTTTTTTTTTGCATTATTTTAATCGATTGTTTCAAAAACTGTATTCGGTTTTACCACTTTTATCCACGCTAATGGACTTCTTTATCTGCTCCTCTGAAAGATTAAGAGGCCTCCAATTCTGAGAATACAGGGCAAAAGTTGCTATAGCAACGGTAAGCCTCTTCGATACTGGATCGGGCAGGTTGGGGGACGCTCCTCATCTTCGCCAAGCAAGTGGGCGTCTCCAGTAGTCCAATCTAACATCACCCAAATGAATTGTATCAATTGGCTATTTTAACATTGCCTCTGGCCGTCACAGAACACCAAGATCGTCGGCATCTAATGTAAGGGAACGATCGCACGGCTGCACACACAAAAAGTGTGTGCAGGTCCGTTTTGTGGGGGTCACGTTGTATATTCGTCAAATTCAGGCCAGTTTGTCTTCATGACATATTCTGTCGATTTCACTTGATGAACCCTCCTATTGCCTCGATGACAGCCTTCAGGCGATATCGTTATAGGCCCCTGAAGACCCTAGTAATCCTGACACTCAGTTCGTCCTTTGTATTGCAGGTGGATTTGTTGTTCTCTCGCACCCCACACAAAGAAGTCGAGGGGGGTTGCAGTCAGGCGAGTTGGGAGGCCGAATGGAAGGTGTTGTATGATCGAAGAAACCCTCCGACAGCCAGGCCGGGGTCTTTTGGCTGTTATGGCTAGGCGCAGAGTCATGCTGCTACTTGTAAGGCCTCCCTGCAGCTACCCGGTCGATCCAGGACATTTACCACCTTGCTCAGAAAGCGGATGTAGCAGTCGGTGTTCAGCGTGAGGCCCTCAGAGAAGAATTGGGGTGCATGACGGCACCAATGATTATGAACCTCGCTTGAAATCTCATCTGCATGACTCTGGGCACGTCCTTTGGTGTGGCAACGATTCACCTATTGTTCTAGGAGTGGATTTTCTTGGCAGAAAGTCTCCTCTTCGGAGAATAACCACAGAATGCCTGGCTCCAACAGGTATTTTAACACAGTGATCAGCTGCTTGGTGTGCTTGAGTCTCTTTTCCTTAATCGTCTTAGGCAGAAATTGCCCCCTCTTTACCTTGTAGGAAAAGAAGCAAATGTTCTTATGCACCACCAGCTTGACAAGCTTTTCATTCCCATCTTTCTCCCTTGAAACAGCATGCATCGACTTTCTGAGATAATTGTTGATGATCTTCTGGATTTTAACAATGACTTCCGGTATTCTGATAGCGTCAGATCGTCGACCATAGGTTTTCCTCTCTGATGTCGCCTGGTAGTCGAATCCTGAATCTTCTAGCTCCTTTCTGACCTTTTCGACCATTCTTCTGCTGACTTTAGGGAAGTCTGAAATTTCCTTGTTTGTCAGTCCGACAAACAATTTTTTTTTGGGGGGTCCCAAATTTCCTAGTCAATTATTCTGGAAAAAAAGCAAAAACGGTTTTATGTATCTATAAGACGCTCAAACTGTTCCTGTTGCCACAACGTTGTTCGCTCATAATTAACGGTCATTCACGAGTGCGAATAAAATCCCTGGCACGCGCGGTTAAACGTTTACTCATTTTAGGTATATTATATGATAGGGAGAGTGCGCAACTTTCCTAAATATGTCTTTTCCCACAAGTAATAATACTAATTAGCAAGTAAAGATATTTTTGTGCAACAATGTAAGAATTTCAAACAATATGCATCTGTATTTATTTTTCAACATGACTTTTTATCCCGGGCAACGCCTGATAACTATTGCTAATTTTTTTGACAAGAAAAAGTCCGACAACGAAGATAAAAAAACATGCATAAAATTAGGATTTAAAAATTGCGAACGAAAACCGTTTGCACCCTGGAGTAATCGTATAACATTGTCCCCTACAATGCCGTTTAAGTGATAGTTATACGAGTATCTTGCACATCCCAACATTTTCTTTCGCATTTATACTTTCTCTATCTCAATGACATTGACGATCTTTATCTTTGGCTTCGTTATTTTGCCTGTTGGTCTGACTGCTTCGACAAATAAACCTGTCGTTCATTTATGGTTAGGTTAGGTTAGTTCTCTATTATTTCTGTTTTAGATGAAGCTTTCGTGTTTATGATAATCGGATTTTCTCTCCGGTATATATATGAGTAACATAGCTCAACTGTAATTGTAAAAGCAAACAACGGACCTAGTGGGAAAAGAAAGATAAATATTAAGGAAAATAAAATAATAAGCGGAGAAAGAAGTGAAAAAATAAATGAAGAAAGAATAAATGAAGGAGGAGAAGACTCCTAAGCATATTGACTTAAAGTGAGGTAGCGAAGACCATGAAAAAGTGACCAGAAGCTGACTGGCGTGTATGTGTGTGAATGAGAGAGAGAGGGAGAGAAAGAGAGAGAGAGAGAGAGAGAGAGAAAGAAAGAATGGATGGGAGAGATAGAGTCAGAGGTAGATAGAGTTAGAGCAGGGGTTCCCAATCTATGGTACATGCACTCTAAGTGGTACATTTGTACTCTTCAGAAGGTACATTAGATCCGAGAGAATAACCACTACTCTAAATTATAGGGTGGTTCGAAAAAGGAGGGGGTTTGCAAATATCTTTGAAATTCATTTTTCTACCCTGATATTTTGATGCACCCGACATCACAAACTATTGTGTTGAAATTTCAGACTTCTAAATTAATATTTTCAAGTTCCTCAACACAATTGAAATTTTGAAGAAAAAAAAACAAAAATGTCTGAAAATTTTATCTATTTGTTTGTTAACTTTAAGTTGTTACATCAAGATTTATGACCTATATGGGGTATATTATTTCCATAAAACTTTACAATCAATACTTCTACCTCTATTTTAGTTAATAAAATAATCTATTAACTACTCGATAAGTTTTCTTTTCTTTTCTTCCGTTTGTTTCAATGCAACCTGTAGATTTTTATCATCATCACTCTGAAATAGAAGAAAGTGAACAATTAACAGTCGAATATTTAAATTTTCACTATTATCAAATATTTATTTATTCAATGTAGTTAGATTTTTGTGGTGTTATTACTTTTCATTACGAAGTCCTTCTTGAGGGTATTTTTTTTCCTGGACTCAATTCTACTGCTGATATAGCCACCCCGTTTGTCTTCCTTAATAAACTGCTAGTGACTCTTTTGTGACCAGTTTGATTTATCTCTCAACTGATTGTGTGTTACAAGGAAACTTCGGAATATCTAATTTAGGTTGTTGACGGATAAATACTTCATTTGATCATCAGAGAGCGTCCTCGTCAGCGGAGGTTCGGTCACAACGATCTGCTGCCAATTAATTAGGTGGATGTAGTCGTCAGGTTCAAAATTTATGTCTGGGATCTTGAAAGTGCGTATTGATTTCCATTTATAATCTTTTCGTGCTTTCATAATTCTTCTCCATGCGAGTTTCCGGATATGATTTCTTTCATCTTGCAGCATACAGAGAAGGAAATTTCCTGCATGTGCAAAATAAGCATTCCTTTGAATCACTGGGGCAACTATATCTTTAATCTTTTTGTTCACCCTGTCGTGGTATGACATTATATTATATCAATACCATATTATATCTATGGGAGAGGGACCAATAACTTAAAGGCGAATCGACAAAGGGACGGAACACCACGAGTTTAGATGGGCGGAATAGCGAGATAAGAGTGCAACGAGGTCAGGTAAAATATGGGCAATGGCAAAGCTCAAGGTTATTTAAAGAGGCATGTACAAAAATATAATTTTATTTACATAAAAATGATGAAAGAATTGATGGGAAAAATTACATCAGAGAATTAATGGGCAAAATTACATCAGATGAATTAATGGGCAAAATTACACCGGTAAACGAAGGGGGGAATTGTAGTTATGAATCAGACTATGAAGTTAAAATTTAAGCTATTACACGAGGAGACTATTCAAATGGGGGCAATTAACTCAAATGGGTTACTGAAGGGGAAGAGGGGTTGGTTTACGGAGGAATCCGGGTGAGACGTCGGGGTAAGGCTTCAAGGATGTTTTCTGCACGTGAGGCGAGGGCGCTCAGAGCTTCTGAGCGGGAACTTAAGGTGATGACGGTTCTCCAAAAGGGACGGGGGCAGTAACGTCCGGTCCAGGGAAGAGTATTTCGGCCACCCGAAAATGAGGGGCGAACGAGGAGGGCTTTGACAGGAGTTGATATGTGAAGTCGGAAAAATCACTCGGTAGCGATCGTTAAATGGAATTACTTCACTGGCTGGGGCTAATTCAGACGCACAAATAGTTCAGCCGTCACTTTGCTTTGTTGTTAGCACCTGACTTGGAACTAGGGGAATCTTCTTGGGTCCGGGCGAGATTTCTCAACTCTGTGTCTGCCTCATGAAGGACGAGCACTATATCTGTCCGAGGCTCTCCCCGCGGGGGATCGGGGGGTAGTGGGAAACAGCTCTACTCTCGAATGGCCTCGAAACTTCTTGCGGAGGAGATTCTAACACGTGTAAAGGTGGACCATGGTGGACGCGGTTCGAGGTTAACGCTTGTGGAAGGCGGGGAGGGGGGGGGGTAGGCTTATCAATTTATGCCTAACAGAACCTTCTCCAGCGCATGGAACTTCCGTGCTGGAAAAGAAATTCCACGTGGGACTCCCCCACACATCTCCCAACCGAAAGATGATGCTTTACAGAGCAGTTGCGTATGAAAGGATCATCCCACCCGTCAAACTAGAATTATCAAGGGTCTAGGGAAATTCTGACCTGCTACGACAGGTGTACACACAAAAAAACGTTAATCTGAGCTCAGCGGGGAATTTTATGGACATAAGACTTAAACGGGTCAATTCTAGAAACAATTTAACTAGTACAATTTTAAACCAAAAAAAAGTCACAGGAGAACATTGGCGACATTTCAGTGGAACCAAAAATAAGGATACAATTAAATGGAGGCATAAATATGGGACTAAAGACTAAAAATTTAATGGACCCCCCAAAAATCATAATTAATAACATTAATAAGATAATATATACAATTCACGTGGAAAACCTTCGCTCCCACCGGAGTATGGATGAGATAATCCACGGGTCCTCTAGCCTCGAGGACGGGGTAGGGTCCCTTTCACTGGCTAAGGAGTTTGTTGCTTTCCGTGGGAAGTAGCACCAGCACCTCCGCGCCAGGCTTGAATATTCGTTCTCGTGACTTAAGGTCAAAGTAGGTCTTATACCTCCCAATAAGTCCTTCTTCACGAGATACGACACTCGTTTGTTACCTCAGGTGGACTCACGCTCGAGGGTTTTAGTTTTATCCCAAAGGGGGGGAAGAGTTGCGCACTCCTTCTAGGCGCGGGAAAACTTGTCGCTCCGGAGTGCTTGGAACTCCGGGTCGATCGGGATTTCCAGGGGAACAGGTGCATGGGATTCCAGGGCTGCCTGTGTACGGGTAATCAGGGGTTGGGCCACGGGATGGTCGTGGATTACGGGGTTCTGACCGAACAAAACGGAGCAAAACTGGATTAGGGCCGCTACCACTTCGGCCCAACCGGACATATAGTCACACTCGATGTGACAACGAATTACTGGGAAACGACTGGCCCGGCCAAGGTAGTCGGAACCACCGCAAATTTCTGGAGGTCGGTGCCAACAGGGGGGAGTAGGTCCTCAAACACTATAATACAGGTGCACCCGGTGTCACCGACGAGGGTGGATACTCGGCGACCGTTCACAGTTCCGTTCTCGAACTTCAATCCACCAGGGTTGTTCTCATTAAAGAGAAAGTTTACCTAATGGACCGGGTCTTTGGCGGGCGAAGGAGGATCGGGGGTCTCCTGAGGCGACGGAGGAGGATCAGGGGCGGCCCAGATTTGGTGCACTTGATGGGACTGAGAGTTTGTGAATCGGGAGTTTTGAGGACAGTTCGTGCGGTAATGGCTGGGAACTCCACAGGTGTAGCAGACGATCGGGTTCTTTTGGTACGGCACAATCGGGGGAGAAGAAACGAGAGGCTTAACGTCTCGGTGTTCAGATGGATGGAAGTTTCTTGGCTTCAAGGGACTAAGAACTTTGGTAAATCTTGGAACCAATTTAGTGGGGGAGGGGGGGAGGCTTAGGACCATAAAATTTAGTTTTGGGGGGCGATTGGGAAGCCTTTTTTAACATCCTTAGGGTATCAATCATGACTACCCGCGTAGACATCGGCCTCTTCCAAGCACTCCTTGAAAGTGGCACAATGTTTATCCTTAATGAAGGCGCGAATTTCGGGAGCTGTGGGAGCTAAAAGCTGATCCCTAGGGAAGAAGTCCAGAAGGGACTCGTAGACCTGGGGAATCTTGCACGCATCTAGCCAACACTAAAGGTGTCTTTGGAGGATGTATCCGTGTTGTCGAAATGTTTGACCAGGGCAGATCCTTTCCTGGCGGAATCGGGAGCGGTAGAATTCGCTATTCATATGAACAGCGGCTAGCAATTCGGACTTTAACGTGGAATATTCCAAAGTTGCTTCCCGGAGAAGGGATACGAAGATATCCCTTAACTTGGCATTTAGGAGGGGGAGTAAGCGAGCGACGCCATTATTATTGATCTGAAAGATTCTCTCAAATTGGGTCAAAAATGACCCAAAGTCTTCTCCATCATTAAAAGCGGGAAGGTGGACTGAAGGAGTTTGAGGAATTTCAGCCCGGGAAACGATGGACTGAGAATCCATTTGATTTCGGCTCATTTCCAGCTCATGCTGCCTAATTTGTTCACGTTCTTCCATCTCCATCTTCAGTTTGTTCTCCTACATCTCCATTTTGTTTTTCTCCATCTCCATCTTCAGTTTGTTCTCCATCTCCGTTTTCAGTTTGCTCTCCTCCATTTTTCTTAGTTCCTCTTTCCTTCGCTCTGTCCGTTCGTTCCTCTCTTCTTCCTGCAGGTTTTTGCCCGAAAAATCTAACATTTCACCCTGACTCTTCAATTTTTCGAAGGATGACATTGTTACGCAGTTAACTGAGAGAACACTGATACGCAAATGAGCTAGGACACTACCCACGCGAAACGAATACTTGAATATTCGTGAAGGCCTTGATCACAAAAAAATTAAGATATAGCTACCTACCTTTGCTGTTTCTAAGCAGAAAAAAAAATTTAAATGGTCCTACCGGAATTAGGACACCAAAGACCTTAACTCTTTTGGATTAATAACCAGGAGAGTCTCCAAAATTCAAACACAATAAAAAAATTAATTACCTGGGGTCCAACACAAAATCTAAGTAGATTACGTTCCACTGCTCTTCAATTAACTTGAACTTGCCTTCTGCAAGTACAATAAAAAAATTAACATAAAAGGGATAGACGTGAATAACAAGGGAACTTCTAATGTCGAAATTAAAATGACACGCGTTCGTAAAAACCCCAAACACACTTGACACCAAAATTATATAATAGGTATATTAATAAATATATATATATATGTCGTGGTATGACATTATATTATATCAATACCATATTATATCTATGGGGAGGGACCAATAACTTAAAGGCGAACCGACAAAGTGACGGAACACCACTAGTTTAGACGGGCGGAATAGCGAGATAAGAGTGCAATGAGGTCAGGTAAAATATGGGCAATAGAAAAGCTCAAGGTTATTTAAAGAGGCATGTACAAAAATATAATTTTATTTACATAAAAATAATGAGAGAATTGATGGGAAAAATTACATCAGAAATTCCACGTGGGTTTCCCCCACACATCCCTTTCAGTGATTGCACTCTCTTGAAGAGGATGAGTGCCCCATCTTGCTAAGAAGAGTTAGCTTTTATTTCAAACCAGCATGGTGCATACACCTTTATGATAAACAGGACAATGGATTTCAGCGTGTCAGAAGGGTCGGAAGTCGAAACATATAATCGAAGTATCCGATTTGCCGTTGTAAGACATCGTGCATGCGACATTTTTTCAGGACTCTTACGAGCCATTTCAGCAGAATATTTACCTTGTGAGATAGATAGAAGGATATCAAACAATACGTTTGATCGGTGCTCAGATTTCCTCTGTCAGCTTGAAACACTTATCCACTTGGTTCCCTGTAGGTCCTTCAAATCCACGAGACCCCGTTGTTTTCTCATCCAAATTGTTGATGATATGGCGCAATGGGAGCTCATTTGCATGAAGCTGGCAAATAAACCAATGCAGTGGTTTATTAAGTTTTTCTTCTAACATTCTGATCACACCTCCTTTTCTTTCTGTATTCACTGCAGTTTCATCGCATCCCACAACAACGAGTTCATCAGTTCCGATGTTATTTGGTTCTAGATATGAGAATATTGCGTCGCATATAGCTTTTGCAGAACCTGTCTTCATAGTCAGGTGTCTAAGCTATTCTGAACCAGGTTCTTCTATCATAGAGATGTGCTCTTCCATTATCTTCTTGTGATAAGTTCCCTCCATGATCTCAATAACAAATGTGCTCTTAAAATAAATAGAATATAATGGCTTATCCGATTTAATTTCTTGCTGCAGTGTAATACGTCTTTTGACACGCTCTCTTCTAACTTTTGACCTGTCGAACTTCTACAGAAGTTTCTTTGCCTTCATTTGACGATAAGTCCTTAAGGATTGAACTTGTTACTAAAGTTGCATCTAAATCAGACACAACGGTGCGGTTACATGTCAACGCATATTCTGACAATTTTATTCGTTTAGATGGAGTCTCGGATGCAAATCTTTTGTTTACTTCTATGCGTTTCACAGATGAAGGAAGCTCATAGTCGCTACCTTCGTCAGCAGATTCTGTTTCTCTGCTGGATGGAGGAAGAATCACTTCAAAATTATCTGTCGAAGTAGATGGTTGATTTAAGAGACAATACTCACGATTTTTCCTAACTGCACTCTGAATATTCTTCTTTGATTGAATTTGATCGATATTATCTATTGCCATTTTCCTCGTTATTCTTTGGTCTTCCATAAACGTTTGCTCCAATGGTGGCACCTTCTTTTCTTTGCTACAAGAACAGTTTTCAAAACTATCGCATTTACAGCACGAAATATCAATCAATTGTTCTGCAATCTTTGTAAAAGCGTTACATTTCTGTTTGAATGATATCACAATTTTCCTACTAATATTTCTCATTAAAGCCTGATATTTTGAATAATAATATAAAATTCTTTTTGTAACTGCCTTATTGACACAAAAGGGATTGATGCCGTTTTCCAAATAGAAATTAACTTCTCTGCTACTAATGTTCTAATGTGTCTTTTCTATCGTGGTTCTTTTCCTTTTCTCGCTCAAACAAAACATTTTATAACATCTTTATAAGTTGGCAACACTCCTTCACTAATGGCGCACCCTTTCGATTTCATGACGCTTTATAGGTTTAAATGCCATCATTAAATATGTTTTAATTTTTTTCTTACATATTATTTAGCTCTAAAATATAATAAAACGTGCATAAATATTTATTGTACATTATAAATAATTATTCTTAAATACAAATAGAAGAATGTGATCAAATCAATAGACACTAGATAAAGACATACACACATACAAATCCACTCTCAACGAGATCCTCTGCGCTACTGAAACATAATTGTCACGTAAGCCGCTATAATATGTCATTGAGGAATCTCTAATTATCAATCGATTACTTTTAAATTTCGTTTACTTGTTCTTTAAAATAGCATAATTATTTGTTCGTAAGTATCAATTCAAAATTTCAATTTAATTTTCAGACATAATCCACGAAAGTCAAAATTTAGTTGAAAGTCGAATTATTTTCAATTTTTAATGGCGTTGAGGAACCTTTAAATAATATTATATCAAAAAATCCTTTTAGGAAGTTTAATGTGATAGATAGCTCCATAAGAAAATCGTGGTAGGAAAATAAATTAAAAAAAAAATGTTTTCCTCTCCACCCTACAGTGTACAATACATGATGCAATCTCCATCCTGATTGCACAACGTATTAGTCTGCTCTCTATTTCTGACGTTCATATTTTGGTGCGAGTTGGCAACCCTCTGTTTTTAACACTTTATATGCAGACGTCTTCAAGCAAGCCGGAGTGGTCTTCCGTAACGACCACGCCACACTATTCAACACTCACATTGCACCCGGTCCCCACGTACTATCAGACCACATACCAATATGCCTTCTCATATCCACATCCCCCATACTCATCCCCACATCACCTATATACGACTACAAAAACACAAACTGGGCTGAATTCAGGAGCCACATATCCACAAACACACCACATAACCTCGACCTGGAGAACACCAATCCAGGACAAATAGACCACCACTGGTGCTCACTCTTGGACACCATCACCACCGCACGGAATCTACACTCACCACGCAAAAACTACACTTGCTTAAAACACTTCAAATTTTCAATACACACACAGAGACTTATCACACAGTGCAACAAACACTACACCAGAGGCCCACGACAACAGAACATCAACCAACTACGTGCCCGCATCCTTCAATGCGTGCAGCTAGATAGGAACCGGCAGTGGCGTGAGGTCGTCCGCATCGCGGACGACACCCGTTGCATGGACCCTTCTTCTTCTGGCGGCACGTGAAAAGGATGCTGGGTACGGAACCATCCAAACCAATAACACTGAAAATAAACAACCACACACTCACAGACACCAATGACATCCTCGACGCATTCAGGTCCCACTGGGACACAGTACACACCCACAACCCACCAAAACCACATGCGCAGGAGCACTTCCAGGACATTCAGGAATGGTGCCGGACTCATGCTCACGAGCTGAGGCCTGCCCCCCTGATACGTATGGAGGTGCTCGACTATACGTCCACACTTACCACTCCAATCACCGTCGAGGAAACAAAACACTACATAAAATCGACACCAAAACGCGCCCCCGGCCCCTCCGGCCTACCAGCCACACTAATACATAACCTCCCCGCAGACATATACCCCACACTCACACATCTATTCAATGCCTCTCTAGCCTCAGGCCACTTCCCTAAAATATTCAAAGTCTCTCACAATATACTCCTTCATAAACAACACAAAGACCCAAAACACCCAAACAATTACAGGCCTATTGCTCTATTAGAGCACCTAGGCAAAATACGCGAACGTATGGTCAACTGCCGCCTACGGGAGTTCCTGGAAGAGAGGGACTGGTTCTCCCCCCATCAATACGGGTTCAGGAGAGGCAGGTCCACTCAGGCGGCCGTGACCATCGTACACGACAGAATACAGAAGAAACGACAGATACACCAAAAGACTCTCTCCGTCAGTAAGGACGTAGAGAAAGCCTTTGACAAGGTGTGGCACCAGGGACTCCGTTGGAAACTCGCCAACAACACGGAGTTACCTCTCTGCACCAGAAGGCTCCTCTCACACTACCTCACTGGACGGCGCTGCCACATCAGATACAACAACACCCTTTCAAGACCCTTCACACCACGCTCAGGCGTTCCCCAAGGAAGCGTTCTGGCACCCACACTCTACATTATGTTCACAAACGACACCCCACGCCCACCAGAAAACTGCGTTCACACATACATAGTGGCCTACGCCGACGACGAGACCATTCTCGTCAGCGGCCGGGCCCCCGAAGAAATCGCGCTCCAGGCACAAAGAATACTGACGAGAAGACAGACTACGAGGACAAATGGCTGATTGCCACGAATCCTCAGAAGACACAGATGACACTCTACGGCGCTAGAGATCACTTCATGCACAACCTAAAAATCTACTCACACACACCAGACATGATCCACCAAAACCCAACAAGGCTCGCATACACACAGTGCACCAAAATCCTGGGGGTAACATTCGACAAATCCCTCAGGTTCAACTTACACCAGAACATAATACAAGCAAGAGCCTCACTTACAAACGCATCGCTGGGTAGGTTCTACCCAGCGAGTAAAAAACTAAAACTACACTTATACAAAGCACTCGTGCGTCCCATTCTCACGTACGCCCCACTGTCACTCGTAGCTTCGAGCGACACCTGGAAGCGAAAGGCTCAGCGCATTCAGAACTCTGCTCTGGAGCGCGCTTGCCGTTCGCCGCTGTACTCGAGAATGGACGCACTACACAACAACAACAAACTAACCCCTCTCAACACATACGCTCATACCAGACTTACAAAACAACTTGGAAAACTCACCACAGACCCACTTTACACCTCGCTACATGTAAGAAGGTACGCGATGGCGCCGCGATATCCCGCGGCCCACGAACACCTGCCACCCGTACCATTCTTCGCATAAAACCATAAAGGCATCGTGAATAACGCGTTTCCGGATGGACTGTCAGCCTCCCCCCCCTGACTTGCCCCCAACCCTCGCCCAGTCAATTACCACATAACCTACACCCTCACTACAACACCTCGCTTCGGTGTATAGCCACCGACCTATCTACTCTCGCTGTCCCTTTCTTAATTATTTTCCGCAACGCTCCTTAATGACTACCCGACTGCCGTGTTACAGCAGTCCCTCTCTGTTCTTTCTATACACAAAATGCAATGCAAGCCGGGCATTCGGTATCTTCCTTGTGTGGGTGACGTCAAGGTGAGTAGGTTTAAATGCCTTTATTTTTAACTCTCTTTTTATTAATAAGTTAAATGAATAAATAATTTTGTAATGTATTTTAATTGGTAATAGGCATTTATTTAACAAATGCAATGATTTTAGTGGTGTACTATGCGAAATTGTTTTTTTTATTTCATTTTATGACTAAACATGATTGAAAAGAGTAGGTACGTATTAATTACTTATAATTTAGAACGATTGTGCGTTCTTTATCATTTTGATAACAAAATGATACGTACATGTATTTGTATATGTATAAGAAAAGCCTGTAAGTTTTTTTTTCAAGCACCTTTTTTTTTGAGAAATCTAAAAGAGTTGCCTAAATAGTTTATTACACACAAAAATAAATGAAAAAACAAGAATATCCCAAATTTATATAAAAAAATATATATTATATGCTTGGTAACATATCCATACCATACACAAATTCTAGCAGCTCAGTCTCTTCACACACACACACACACAAACACAAATGCTCTTTTAATTTATAATTTAATTTTTTTCATTTATTATGATTATGTTTTTATTATTCATTTATTTTTTATTTTTCTAGCCCTCATGAAGTTAACAATGACGAGCAAAAGAAGAAAATACTCAGAGCCCTACTACTAGTTCGGGTTTACATCGACAGTAAACAATGGTTTGGATATTCCACTGTGTGTACTTTGTCAAAAAATACTGGAAAATAATTCATTGAAGCCAAGCCTTCTCACTCGACATCTGGAGAAAGCTCATCTGGATTTAAAGACAAAGATCTCACCTTTTTCAAGCATAAAGAAGCAATGTTACAGAAACAACGACTATATCCAAGCGGGGGGGTTTTCCAACAAACCAGTGCAGCAGTGAAGGCATCTTATGAAGTTTCACTTCTGATTGCCAAACAAAAGAAAGCTCATACTATTAGGGAATACTTTCTTCTTCCAGCTGCAAAAGAAATGGTACGTTGTGTCATTGGAGATGAATCGGCAAAAAAAGCTTAACTCTACGAATTACAGAAATGTCAGTAGATATGTTTGAGCAAGTGATTAGTGAGATTTCTATGTCTGAAACTGGATTTGCAATTTAACTTGACGAATCCACAGATGTGACAAATTTTGCTCAGTTAATAATATTTCGTAGGGATGTGGATAATGAAGGCATTAAAGAAGAATTTTTGATGAATGCAGCACTAGAAGCAAAAACAAAAGATGATATCTCCCAAATTGTAGATTCAATTTTCAAGCTACATAGTTTGAAGTGGAAATATCTTAAAGGATGCACAACGAATGGGGCACCAGCTATGTTAGGACGAAGGTCTGGTTTTAGAGATCGTGTCATGGAAGTGGCTCCTTATATGACATTTATGAATTGCATGATTTATCGGTTTGCTGTCTTGCAAATTCCTTCCTGTTGATCTAGCCAGTGTGTTATCAGTGATGGTCAAGATGGTTAACCATGTAAAAGAGAGTGCTCTTAACAGTCGGTTATTAAAACTTCTGTCTGAAGATTTTGGTGCCGATCACAGTGCACTTCTCTTCCATACTGATGTACGTTAGCTTTCCGAGGAAATGTTACAAAACGTGTCTATGAGCTCCATAGAGTATTCCTTCATTTTGAATAGGCTAAACAAGAGTCTCCAAGGAAAAAACATAACAGTTTTTGAGTTTATAGCTAAGCTCAAAGCATTTCGTGCAAAACTTCGGCTGTAACAGAATTTCTAGATCAAAATCCAAAATCTGAGACTAACAACATCACAACATTAGAAAATTAACATCTTATGAAACGGGGGAAAGAAAGTGATGGCTATTGTCCAGGCCTTGGTGAAGATGAAGTTGTGTATCATAGGAATTCTTTTACTGAAAATGCTCAGGTGCTGCAATTTGGGATAGGTATGCAAGAGGAACTGGTAGAGCTCCAACGTGATGATTCTGCACGTAGTGTGTACTCTAAGAAAAATTTGTGGGATTTTTGGTTGTCGATGCGAAGTTCATACAGGCACATTGCTAAACATGTTATTCGAGCACTATTGTTATTTCCATCAAAATAGCTTTGTGAGTCAGCGTTTTCAGTTCTGTTTAGGAATCAAATCATAATACAGATCAAAACTAGAAAACTCCTGAGCACGATATTCCTTCTGCTATTGCTAAAGTTTCCCCTCGAATAAATGAGCTTGTTGTGTAAAAACAAGCCCATCTACGAGGGGCGGTCAATAAGTTTTGCGAATCAGTAGGGCAAAACAGAGGAAGGGGATGGTTGTCTGTGGGGGTGTAAGGACAAGTTAAGACAAGTCAGGACCTGCAGCCGCGCGCTCCTGCCTCGTCTATTTAAGAAGTAGTAGCTGATCGCAGATCATCAGCCACAAATTTTTCAATAATGGAGAAGGTTGAGCACCGCTCAGTGATCAAATTTTTTTTGACCAAGGAAGGCAAGAATGCAAAAGAGATGCATGAACGCATGGTTGCAGTGTTCACCGACATCACTCCTTCCTATGCAACCATTGCATGATGGAATAGGGAATTCCACCGTGGTCATGAGTCCCTTGAAGATGACCCCCGTCCAGGACGCACGTCAGACGTGACCAACGAGGAAAATGTGGCCCGTGTGGAGAGGATGATCCTCGAAAATCGACGGGTGAAGGTCGAAGAAATCAAGCGAGAACTTGGAATATAATATGGAAGTGTTATCAACATCATCCACGACAATTTTGCCATGACCAAGGTCTCTGCCCGTTGGTAGCCTAGAAACCTCACGCCCCATGATCTACTTCAACGTCGTCAAAATTCGGAGGATCTGCTGCTCCGGTATAACCAAGGCTAGACAGGATTCGACTCACGCATAGTGACAGGTAATGAAACGTGGGTCCATCACTGGGATCCCGAGACCAAACTCGAAAGCATGGCCTGGAAGCACAGGGGCTCTCCGACCCCCATCAAGTTCCGGACCCAACCCTTAGCCTGGAAGATCATGGCCACCATCTTCTGGATTCTGAGGGAGTGTTGATAGTGGACTATGCATCTCATGGAAGAACCATCACAGGCCAATATTACGCTGAGGAACTGGCTGGGTTGAAGAAGTGCATCTGTCAGAAGCGGCGTGGCAAGTTGACACGCGGTGTCCTGCTCTTCCCTGACAATGCCCCTGTCCACAAGGCCAAAGTTGCACAAGCTGCCGTGCGCGAGTGCGGATTCGAGGAGCTCAATCATCCCCCCTACAGTCCAGATCTGTCTCCTAGCGATTACTTTTATTCCGCCAGCTCAAGGCTGCACTGTGTGGACGCCGGTTTGGGGACGATGAAGATGTCCAGCTCGCCGTCCAGGAGTGGATTGAACAGCAATCGGGAGATTTGTGGTTGTCGGGAATTCGTAACCTCAGGGACAAGTGGCGCAAGTGTATTGAAGTCGAGAGTAGTTATATTGAAAAATAATAAAACACTTTTCCTCATATCGCGTTTCCTTATATCCGAATTTCAAAACTTATTGACCACTCCTCGTATCTTGTTATTATTGCTTAGTTTTGGTTATCGGTACATAGTTTTGTGTATTTTTACTCAGTGTCGTAGAATGGACTCTCGACGATATACCATATATAACTATTCGTTGAGGGAACTTCTTTAATTATCTTTAGAGTGCGTGTATGTCTGGCGGGCCGATATTATGTATCTTCGATATGCTTAAGAAGTGGAACTGAGCTCAAGGATAATAATATTGCTATCATTAATAAAATAGAGTTTTATTAATAATAACTATCAACAATACACAAAACGGAAAATATTGACATAAACAGAGAATGGAAAGGGTCGTGGGGGCTCGGGCTAATCCGAGGATTAAAAGATTTAAAAAGGTAAAACAAATATAAAGTTAAAGAGATGGGATGGTTCGCTAAACCATTTAAAGCACAGGATAGAATTGACAAAAGGGTTAAATACTGAAAGGTAACGTTCGGCTTACGTAATTTTATACTAGTAGTGCAGAGGAAGTCGACGTGAAGGAATTTTCGGTCCGCTGGCGAGTTCCAGCCGAAGGGGGGGAATAAAAGGATCCTGACGTGGCGTCTTGAGAATGAGAACCGTTTCTCGACGAACGGCTTGAAGAACAATGGCTGTTCTACGTTGTTCTCTTCTGAACAACACGGGGGGAGGTGAGAATCGTCTCTTGTCTACGGGCTCAAGAACAATGGCTGTTCTAATGTTGTTCTCTTCTAAACAACAAGGGGGAAGGGTGAGAACCGTTTCTTGGCGAACGGGTCAAAAACACAATGGCTGTTCTACGTTGTTCTCTTCTGAACAACAGGGGAAGATGTGAGAACCATTTCTTGTCAACGGGCTCGAACGAACAATGGCTGTTTTAATGTTGTTCTCTTCTGAACAACAAAAGGGGAGGGTGAGAACCGTTTCTTGGCGAACGGGCTCAAAAGAACAATGGCTGTTCTACGTTGTTCTCTTCTGAACAACAGGGGAAGGAGTGAAAACCGTTTCTTGTCAACGGGCTCGAACGAACAATGGCTATTCTAACGTTGTTCTCTTTCTGAACAACAAGGGGAAAGCCTCGTGGACTTGGCGTCACGAAAGGCTCGAACCTTGGCACTCAAGGGATATTGTCCTTCTTCTGGACAAGTGATGGTGAATCTCGAGGTCGAGGTCTCTTGGCGCACAAAGTGAGAGAGGGTTGTGGTGATGTTTCGCGACAAAAATCTGGATCTCCAATCTGCTCTTAGTGGTAAAGTTTCCATCTAAATAGTCGAGACACTCCCTTAACGTGGGGGACAATGGAGTGGGAGCTTCGAGGGAATGCACAGCCGAGCCTGGGAACAATGCCTTATCTGCCCATAAACCTAACTCAATCTGGCGAGGTCGGCGTATGGGGGCGAACGGGAGAAGATAAACCTCCGTGTTTAAACATTGACTCAGGTGGCTGCGATAAGGCGCCAAGCTTCAAAGCGAAGATGCACGTGGGAGCATCGTGGTTTTAAATAACATGTGCTAGGGGTTGAAATTAACGCGGCCTTAACCCGTTCTATCACACCCCTCTATTCCGGGAGAAGTTGTCCCTTTGAAAAAAAGAGAGAAGGGACAACGATAGAGCTCCGTTGTGGGGAACTCGTTTTCTTGTACCAACCGTACCTTCCTGCACCTAACTAGTATTACCTCAATACATATGATTATTTTGATCTTTTGATTATAAGGGAAAATAACCTTCAATACAAACTTAATAAAAAAAAAGGCATGGAACAATGAAATGATATAAAATTAGTACATATGGGACAAAATAATTTATACGTAATTTAATAGGTACAAATATATACATACAAAAAAAAATAGACATTGAGCGTTACAAAATTCAGACATATACATTAACTAATTATATTACAAGAGAATCTTAATTTAAGTCGTACAAGACGGTATATACCTACATGGAGATACTAATCCTATGAATACAATTACTCTACGCTATTCGGTAACGCATTCCTACTGAGTGCGTCAGCGACCTGGTTATCGGAACCTTTTATATAATTTATTTTAAATTGATACTCTTGCAAGAGTAAACTCCAGCGCATGATTCGGCCGTTGGAGTGTCGCACATTCCTAATATAGGCTAACGGACGGTGGTCGGTTCCTATCTGAAATTCTTTTATTATCAAGTACATTTTGAATTTGTTTATGACCCAGATAATTGAAAGAGCTTCCTTTTCTATAGTGGCATATCTCTTTTCGCGTGGTAATAATTGACGACTAGCATATGCAACTGGATGACTCGTTCCGTCATCCTCGTATTAAAGGAGTACACCATCAAAGCCCTCGTTGGACGCGTCGGTCTTAATCCCAAAGGATTTTTCCGGGTTGGGCAACTTTAAAATGGGGGCAGAAATGAGCTTACTCTTGAGCTGATTAAAATGGGAAATAGCGACATCATTCCAACGTAAACGATCGGGGCATTTATTTTTTTGAAGGGGGCTGAGGGGCGCCGAAATTGCAGCGAAATTCGGAACAAATCGCTGATAGTGAGAAGCTGATCCTAGGAACGATCTTAATTGCTTCTTTGTAATCGGGAGGGGCATGTCGGCGATTGCCTTAATCTTGTTCTCTTGGAGACCTAACTTGCTTTGTCCTATTTTGAAACCCAAATATTTTATGGTTTCGTGGGCAAAATGGCATTTGCGGGGGCTAATGGTGAGGCCATTTTCGCGCAGTCGCTCGAAAAGAGCTAATAGGGTGGTTAAATGGTGACTCCATTTAAATAGTTCTTGTAGCTGACTCTTTTGATGTGGTGTCAGCTGCGCGTCAATATCCAGGTCACAGGGTTCAAAAGACTCGCCTGGTAGGGAAGGAGGAATATAATCGGCATCAGGTTGGGTGCACACTATCTGTATTACATTAAGGGACTCCGCGGGGTAATCTTCTTCAAGCGCCGATGTTTCGTCCAGTTCTACGAAGGTATCTCCATGGGCGCGTTGGGGGTTCTTTTTTTCTTGGGGTCCACGGACAGTCTCCGTGTCCTTGTCTTGGGCCTTATCGCCTAAGGGTGTTAGTAATTTACACTCTTTTTGTGCCGTCCTAAAGTCCTGGTTAGGGGTCTCCGAGAAATCGGACGGTATCGTGGTTCTGATGGGGACGGGCTCCTGGGCTTCTTTCTTAGTTCGGCTTCGAGGAAGGGCGGCCTGAGACACAGGGTCGGAACTTACTGGGGGGCTCTGTCCTATAAGTACGGAACAGAACTGTATGGGTGCTGAAATGAATTCAGCCCAGTTATCATAATATTGACACTGCAGGTAACATCTAACGACGGGGAATTGGTTCGCCCGCCCAAGGTAGTCATGTACCACCGCAAATCTTTCGTGGTTAGGGTCCACTGGGGGAAAGAGTTCGTCGGACACGATGAAACACGTACATCCTGTGTCGCTGACGAGAGTCGATTCCTTGCAGCCGTTCACGCTGCCCTCCTCAAATTTCAAAGTTCCCGATGAACTTTTATCAAAAATAAAATTTACCTGGTGGCCTGACGGAGGGGGAGAAGTTTCTGCTTGGGTCTGCACCACCGGGGGAGCGGGGTTGCATTAATCTGGTGAACTTGGTGGGCTGGTCTGCTTTCAAGCCTAGAATTTTGGGGGCAATTCCAGCTCATGTGGTTTTCTACACCACAGGTGAAGCATATGATTGGTCGCTTCGGAAAGAGAGATGGAGGAGAAATCTTAACGGGAGGTTTGGAGTCCCGTTGTTGGTTTTGGAGAAAGAAGTTTTTGGGTTTTACGGGGCTCGGAAACTTGGTCGGCTTTCCTGTGAAGGGGCGCGAATCCTTCCTTCTTTTCTTATAGGGGGATTGGTGAGAAGTTCGATTCTCCTTTGGGTATAAATTATGGCTTGCGGCATAGACATCCGCTTCTTCGGGAAATTCTTTAAAGGTCTGGCACCGACGATACTTGACAAACGCGCGGATCTCCGTCGGGAGAGACGCCAAAAATTGATCTCGCAGCACGAAGTCTGTTAAGGACTCGTAGTTCGGATCAACCTTTGAGGATTCTAACTAAAATTTAAATTTCCTCTGAAGAATGTATCCGAATTGACGGAACGTCTGTCCGGGTTTAATACGACCTCCTCAAAATTCTTGGCTGTAGAAATCGGGAGTCATATTATGAGCGGCCAATATCTCAGCTTTTAAGGTGCTGTAGTTAATTGTACACTCAGATGGTAAAGATATAAAAATTTCGTGCAATTTACAATTTAACAGGGGAAGTAATCTGGCTACACCGTCAGCCTCCAGATCCATGTTATTGATTTCGAGGATCTTTTCGAAGTGGGCTAAAAATGCTCCGAAATCCTCTCCATCCTTGAAATTGGGGAGCTTTAGTGAGAGATTAGGGGAGGCTTCGGAACGGGAACTGGCGGACTGTATCTCTGCTTCAACACGAGCTAATTCAATCTGATGGTGAAGCTCAGCTTGTCTTCTCCGTTCCTCTCTTTCTTCTCTTTGAAATTCTCTTTCTCTTTCTTCTCGTTGGATTTCTCTTTCTCGTTCTTCTCGTTGGATTTCTCTTTCTCTTTCTTCTCGTTGGATTTCTCTTTCTCTTTCTCTTTCTGTTCTTTGCTTCTCTTGAACGTACTCAATTAGTTCTTTTCCGGAGAGTATCAAGGATTCTCCTTGCGCTTTAAAGATTTCGAACTGAGTCATCTTTGCACTTGGGGGCGCACTAGTCAACCAACTAAAATTCCTTGCAACAAGAATTATGCCTCTATAGAATTAGCCTACCTAAATATGGGCACTGACCTATTCGTACTTGGTTTCTCGATCTAAATAACCATGACTGAAATCACAAAAAAAACACAAACAAATTATTATAACAGTTCCTTGAGCTACTCCAGCTTCTTAAGTTTCAAAAAAGGGGATAGCAATCGTTAAAACAAAAGGGAACTACTATACTCTATTATTATAACGAATAACACTATGCTTTACTCGACTGAGACCAGTGTTTGCAAAGATATAGCGTTAAACCTTACACACCTGATACCAAATTTAAATAGTATATATATATATATATATATATATATATATATATATATATATATATATATATATGTCGTAGAATGGACTCTCGACGATATACCATATATAACTATTCGTTGAGGGAACTTCTTTAATTATCTTTAGAGTGCGTTTATGTCTGGCGGGCCGATATTATGTATCTTCGATATGGTTAAGAAGTGGAACTGAGCTCAAGGATAATAATATTGCTATCATTAATAAAATAGAGTTTTATTAATAATAACTACCAACAATACACAAAACGGAAAATATTGACATAAACAGAGAATGGAGAGGGTCGTGGGGGCTCGGGCTAATCCGAGGATTAAAAGATTTAAAAAGGTAAAACAAATATAAAGTTAAAGAGATGGGAAGTCGACGTGAAGGAATTTTCGGTCCTCTCGCGAGTTCCAGCTGAAGGGGGGGAATAAAAGGATCCTGACGTGGCGTCTTGGGAATGAGAACCGTTTCTCGACGAACGGCTTGAAGAACAATGGCTGTTCTACGTTGTTCTCTTCTGAACAACCGGGAGGGGGGGAGAGAACCGTCTCTTGTTTACGGGCTCAAGAACAATGGCTGCTCTAATGTTGTTCTCTTCTGAACAACAAGGGGGAAGGGTGAGAACCGTTTCTTTGCGAACGGGCTCAAAAGAACAATGGCTGTTCTACGTTGTTCTCTTCTGAACAACAGGGGAAGGGGTGAGAACCGTTTCTTGTCAACGGGCTCGAAAGAACAATGGCTGTTCTAATGTTGTTCTCTTCTGAACAACAAGGGGGAAGGGTGAGAACCGTTTCTTGGCGAACGGGTCAAAAACACAATGGCTGTTCTACGTTGTTCTCTTCTGAACAACAGGGGAAGGGGTGAGAACCGTTTCTCGTCAACTGGATCAAACGAACAATGGCTGTTCTAATGTTGTTCTCTTCTGAACAACAAGGGGGGAGGGTGAGAACCGTTTCTTGGCGAACGGGCTCAAAAGAACAATGGCTGTTCTACGTTGTTCTCTTCTGAACAACAGGGGAAGGGGTGAAAACCATTTCTTGTCAACGGGCTCGAACGAACAATGGCTGTTCTAACGTTGTTCTCTTTCTGAACAACAAGGGGAAAGCCTCGTGGACTTGGCGTCACGAAAGGCTCGAACCTTGGCACTCGAGGGATATTGTCCTTCTTCTGGACAAGTGATGGTGAATCTCGAGGTCGAGGTCCCTTTGCGCACAAAGTGAGAGAGGGTCGTGGTGATGTTTCGCGACGAAAATCTGGATCTCCAATCTGCTCTTAGTGGTAAAGTTTCCATCTAAATAGTCGAGACACTTCCTTGGCGTGGGGGACAATGGAGTGGGTGCTTCGAGGGAATGCACAGCCGAGCCTGGGAACAATGCCTTATCTGCCCATAAACCTAACTCAATCTGGCGAGGTCGGCGTATGGGGGCGAACGGGAGAAGATAAACCTCCGTGTTTAAATATTGACTCAGGTGGCTGCGATAAGGCGCCAAGCTTCAAAGCGAAGATGCACGTGGGAGCATCGTGGTTTTAAATAACATGTGCTAGGGGTTGAAATTAACGCGGCTTCAACCCGTTCTATCACACTCAGTAATGATCATTATGAATAATTATAAAAAAAATATGTATGAAGCATCAAACTATTTTATAAATTACCTGAGTTTAATTGACTGTTGTTATGAGTAATTATAAGAAAGATATTCATGTGATGCATCAAAACATTCTGTATATTACGTGAGTTTAGTTTATTGATGCTATGGATAATGATAAAAAATGTATGTGATGCATCATATTTTATGAATTATGTGAGGCTCGTGAGCTTCATTTATTGGTGTTATGGAGAATCCTAAAAATATATATGTTTAGTGCAGTTTACTTAAACAGATTTCATAATAAAATATAAAAATTTGAATTTCATTGTTTTTGTTTTTCCTCCTCAATTTTTAGGGGTACAGAGCAATTTATAAATATGCCAAGGGGTACAGAAGAACAAAAGATTGTGAATCTCTGAGTTAGAGATATATAGATATAGAGTTATAAAAATAGATGTATATCTGAAATATAGAGATAGACCGAGATATAGATAGATAAAGAGAGATAGAACTAAAGTGATCCAGATAGAGAGAGAAAAATATAGATATATAGAGATAGAGGTTTTGAGATAGATATGGAGATAGAAAGATAGAGAATGAAAATTAATTATAGAGATAGAATTAGATAAAGAAAAAAACAGGGATAGATACAGGTAGAGATAGAAAAATATAGAGATAGAGGTTTGAAATAAATATGGAGATAGAAGGATATAGAATAAAAGTTAATTATAGAGATGGAGAAGGATTGATAGAGAGATAGCGAGAGAGAAAGAGTTAGAGAAAGATACAAAGATACAAAGAGACAATATAGAGAGATTTAGAGAAAGATATACCTATAGATATATTGCTCGGACCATCAAAAAGTAAGACAGTAACATGGAGGAAGTCAAGTAAATATGCAAACCCTCTACAGCTGCCAACTAAACTGAAAAAAAAGAAATTGTAATTTTCTCTCGAAGAACTTAGTCCTCTTTGCACAAGAACCATTCCTACCCCTTGCGACCGGATAGTCAAGCTACCTCTCCATCTGCATCTCCAGAAGATTCCGTGAGGCGCTTCACCGGACGGAACCCATTCGTTATCTCAGACCCGCAAGTGAGGTAAATGCCCCAAGCGCCGTGTGCCTGTAAAATCCCCTTCTCGCTCCTTCCTTTTCGCACGCCGACATCACCTCCTCAAACGCGTTTTTGTCCATTTTTTTTCCTTCAACGCCGAGCGCAAATGTTAATGATGGCGTCGTATTACATTCGTGCTTAATTCTGGATATTTCTTCCTCAATTCTGATTATTATTATATCAAAGTGATGTGGGTTGCATATTTGTGGCAATATTTGCAATGCCGAGGTCGTTTTAATGAGGTGGAGGTGAGTCGGAGATGGAGAGTGATTCGGGTTTGGTCGGGAGAGAGGCCGCCAAGGTTGGTGGTCTTTTGAGCTGGCGTCGAGGGATCGCCTTATAAGGAGACCCATTGAGCCCGTCATTAGGGCTACTTTACACGATGCCACCATGGTGGCACCACCAAGTATTTGACGAGGCGTCACTATTTTTTGCCTTGTCACCAGTCAAGCCACCAACGGAACTCATTCTCGTCATGGTGGAACTGAAAATCGCGTCTCGTGTCGATAGCTCCGTTAGTTTCCAAATAAACGTATGGTGGCGCCACCTGCTTGACCGGGCATAAATACACCTTGCTGCACCACCACAAATCTGGCCGCGCGACTCGACGTCATGGCGCGGCTTCTCCTAAAAGGTAACATTTGAATTAATTCCGACATATAGTGGCGCCACCATGCTGGAGTCGTGTGAAGGGAATCTGATGATGATCTCATGAAATCGATGCTGGGTCCAATGATTTCGGAGCTGCAGGGTTCATTATCGCTGCTGATCATTTCACGATCATCTATAGGATTTGGCGGCCAGCTAAGACCAGTGGTTCTACTTTACGGTATATCACAAATCCCGAATTGCTACTCCCATCCACCAACTTATCAAACCCAATGCCACTTAACTCCGTTCATTGTATGAAGCGATGTATTCGCTCTATGAAGTTATATGTACTGAAAGGAGAGTGGTGTGTGGGAGGGGAGGGTGAAGGGGTATATCGATAAAATTACCTTGACCCTGATTTTGTAATTATAGGATTAACTTGATTTCTATTCACTTCTTTTCATCAAATCCAATAATTGTGTGGCCTTGGGTCAATTTCCGCTCCACATTCAACACTTTTCTCTCTGCCACACCGTAGTTCGCTCCCCCATGACCCTCTTTCGAGTGAAGACAACTGATTTGAAAGCTCGTTAGTCCCCCACCCTCAGATTATCTGTGAATGCTCTCCTGAGCAGCACACACAGAGGAAATGGGCAGACACGAGATGAAAAAAACAGTGGCAAATCCAAGCGTTAAATGCAGATAATTATTCGAATGACGTCATTTCGGGAGGCGAAAACCAACGAAAGAATCTGCCTTAAAGAAAGTGTAGAAATCGGAGGAAGTAAAAATATGTGAAATATAGAGCCGCAGTTCATCTTGTAGGCATTAAGGCCGGTAGGGAAATCCTGCAGATGTCAGCTACAACATGGTTGCCCACGCTATACCTATCTCTTTTTATGTGTAAAGAAACTAGCAAAGACGTAGGTCCACATGAGGTTAGCTTCCTTTAAAAACGTTTTAAACCTCTTTTATTCCCGTATTAAGTTGATTCCTTTATTAAATCGCCGGGCTTAGCACACTCACTGGCAACGAGAACGATCCAAGTTGGGTAGGAAAACAAAAATAATAAAAATCAGGGATAGGAAATGATTTCAAATATATTAAGGATATCATAAACTTCTGGGGGAAAGTTTATTATATGTAGATGCTAGGGGTCAACCTACATATGGGATCCGGTTCTGGTGACGGTCAGGGTATTATATTTTCAGCAGTAGTTACTGTGCTAGGAATTATTTATCTAGTAGTAATCTTTGTGTTAAGAACTATTTATTCAGCAGTACTCATTGTATCAGGCATTATTTTATTTGACTCTTATCCGACGCCGTAGCGTGCTTTTTTCTTCTTGTTTCTTTTGTCTCGGTTTTGTTTGTTTGTTTTGAATTTGGTCGTTTATTTTTGAGGAAGATCCAACAGTAAAAACTGCAGTGAAAATATTTGTCAATAGTAATGATCACTTTGTTGGTGATCATTTATTCAGCAGTAATCGCTGCGTTTAAGACTATTTCCTCAAGAGTAATCGCTTTGCTGGGAATAATTCATTCCTCAGTAATCAGTGTGTACAGGATTACTTCTCCAGCTGTAGTTGTGTTTGGGATTATTGTTTTAGCAATTTTCACGGTTTTAGCCTTATTTATCCAGTAGTAATGGCTTTTAGGGTGATTTATGATGCAGTTTTCGCTGTCTTAGTGATTATACCTACAACTAATTGTTGCGTTAATGATCATTCGCATCAATGGTTAGTGCGCTACGGAATATTTTCCTAACAATAATCGAATTTTTATCTTTCTGATTATCTTTGACTGAGTTCGAGGACAGGTAAAAATTGCGGAGAATGAACTTGCCTACGAAAGCGCCATTTGTCCGCGAGGACTGGCAACCAGACCAGCCCTTTGCTCTTCCTACTACATGGTAGGAATTAGGGTAATCATCCGAGCTGCCTGGCAAATAAAATGGGAAACGGCCGAGGGGAACTTAAAGTTGCCCGCCATTGCGCCGCAACTGTTCCAATGGATCTACCCCCTAATACCGCGACGGCTTCAGGTCGCTTTCTGTCGTCTTCGAATTGGGCAAACTCGCGGGACGCACCGCCAATTGAAAGAGTGCTCGCTCGCACCTTATTGCGACGACTCTTCGGCGCATTCTTCGCGCACGTTACTTGTCTTGGTACCATGACTAGCGGAGTCGCTACCGTTTGTCGCTTGTACTCGGGATTGGTTCATGCACAAATATTTTTGGACTATTCGATTTCTTGGTGGAGGGGGGCCTCCTCCCTTTTATTTGACCCTTCTCCGACGCCGTAGCGAGCTTCTTTCTTTTTGCTTATTGTTTTTTTTTGCCTTTGGTTTTGTTTTTTTGTTTTGTATTTGGTCGTTTGCTTTTGTAATTTGGCCTAGCATTAAACTATAAAATAATTACGACTAGTTATCGCTTAGTAGGTAGACGCCAGATGATCCTTACTTAGCTAAAAACTTTGAAAATTTTGTGTTCAGCGACGAAAAGGATTTCACTTTGGAAGTGTTTTTACAAACTTTCAAAATAACAGTTTTCAAGATTTGAAGAAAAGAGTTATTCAATCTTGTCGTCTTCATCATGAAACCTCTCAATACAGCAACAAAGTATTTTCGGCAGAAATATCGTAGAAAAGAAAATCAAGAATTTATTTTATTGGCACAAATGAATGTAAAGTAAACTTTCAGAACTACATCAGGCTGCTAGATAACGTACTAATTCCTGATTTCAGTAAGAGCTGTACACACATGGAAACTATATTTTTTAGCTAGATGACGCTCTGTTCTAGAACAAAATTGTCCTAATTTTATCAGGAAGAACGAATGACCGTCATGATCACCCAACTGTAATCAAATAGGTAATTTCATTTGGGACTCTCCCAAGCAGGTTTACTGAGGGAAAAGAGGTAAATTTACTGAAAATGAAATTGGGAAAAAAATACTTGAAGCGTGGAAAGATATAACATTGGATATCCGAAAGTGGATTTCTTCATGGTAAATGAGAGTGAGTATGCCAACATGAAGGTGGTCACATTCAGTGGCGTACTAAGAGAGGGTCGGGAGGGGGCGGTCCGCCGCGAGAGGCATTTTGTGGTGACCCAACATATTAATATTTAAATAATTTTGTTTATTCAGAAATAAAATCTTTGTGATTCAGTAATACTTTTAAGAATCTTTCAAACTCGTACAATTAGTTTTGCTAGCTGCGAATGGTGCTTTTCTAAACGAAAGCTCATCAAGAACTACCTCAGGTCAACAATGAGTCAAACAAGGTTGACTGATTTAGCGATACTATCCATAGAGACTGACCTTGCGGATAAAATTGATTTTGATGAAGTCATTCAAGATTTCGCGAAGAGGAAGGCACGTAAAATCAATGTGTCAATCGTATTGTCTTTGTAATTCACTCATCTTCTTTTCTTTATAACATATTTTTCCAATTATTTTGTTGTGTATAAACATTATAAAAGTAAAAATGAGTAAAATAAAGGGTTGCTACCGTTTGTCTTCTTATTTTGCATACCTTTACACCTGTATATTCCGTTTTAGGTGTTTTGAAGTGTTATTAAAACTTTTAAGAGGCGGCAAAATAAACATCCGCCCAGGGAGGCACTTTTGATAGGAGGTACGCCACTGATCACATTATTCATCCTATTTCAATAAATCATTTCAATTTTAGATTTTTTTGTCCGGCACAAGTTAGCCTAATTAGTCTATGTACTTATCGTATACACGTAAAGGGATTTTGAAAAGAGACCGAATTTTGACTTTTTATTGTAACGAAACTAAAAAAGAAAGCAATGAAATTTGCGAAAATTATAATACATGTAACTTATCAAATTGTCTGAGCTATTCAACTATGAATTCCTAATTTTTTTTCTATTCACCCGATATATATATATATATATATATATATATATATATATATATATATATATATATATATATATATATATATATATATATATATATATATCGGTGTATGTTTGGAGCAGCTTCTCGTCTATACATGTTTAGTTAAAGACTAGGTTGTATTTTGATTTTATCAATTTTATTTTGGAACGTTCCAACTGGCAAATGCAGTTTTTTGTATCTGGTTGGAGATTAAAGATCAGTTGAGGAAGATCCATTTTATTTTTTACAACTAATTTGAGTTTTAGACATGAGCTTTCGTTCTTCTTAAGGCATCTTTAGATGGGTCTTCGTTATTGTTAAGGCTGCGTTGATTTAGTGTTTTCCCTTGGTTTTGCCTCCTCTACCGGTGAGGTAGCTCAATGGTGGTGGTGAGCAGCGAAGAATGAAATTGATTTCTTATTTGATTTGATGATCTAGGTGGTGAAATGTGTGGTAGGTGTGATAGGGGTGAAGAAGTTTATTAGTTTTTGTTACCTTGGTTGCGAGGGCATCGCCTTCGTTTTACTTCCATATTTTTCCTCTTTTGCTGTCTGTTTTTTTTGCCTCTAGTGTTCTCACTGTTGACATTTTAGACCGGCAGAACCGGTCTGATTCTTCCTTATAAATATATATATTTATTTAATTTACTTTTTCCACCGTTGTAGCTTTCTAGCCTTTCAAGTTTGACTTATGTTAACTTTAATTAGATTAATATTATTTTTGTGGCCATTTTACCTCTTTTGTTTTTCTTTTCGTCTATTGTTATTATTATTATTATTTTGTTTCTCTTTCTTTTTGTGGGCACTTCACCTCTTTTGTTCATTTTTTATTTTATTCTTAAATTAGTTTGTACTTTTTTATTTCGTTTTTCATGGGCTCTTCGCCTCTTTTATTTAATTTTATTTTATTTTATATTAGTTTGTTTGGTTTAGTTTTGTTTTCTTGTTTTGTTGTTGATGTTTTTTTCCCCTTGATGCGCTCTTCGCCTCTTTTGTTTAGTTTCATTTTAAAAAGTAGTATTTGGCCTCTTTTAATTATTTGTTCTTTTATTTATTTCTTTTATATGGTCTTATTCGTTATCGCTTATTTGTTCAGTTTTCGTTTTGTTGTTCTTCTGCCTTTATGTTCGTATTTCTCGATCTTGGTTATTTATATATTGGGTTTATTGCCTCTCCCGCGCAGTTTCTTCTGCTTGGGAATAATGCTGACCTTGCAACTTTGTGTCGCTTCTGCTGTGGGATTGCTAAGTTGAGGTTGTCGAGTGTGGGTATAATGGTTTTCTCTATCTTTTCCCAAGTCTTTCTCCCTAGCTTTTGAGCTTTCGTATTAATTGGCTTAAGCCCTGCTCTTGCGTGCCGGTCTATTTGCCTAATACGTTCGTTTCTTCTAGCTCCAGGTATTAGCAGGGTGGCTATATTTTGTACTTTCTGCATCGTCCTGAGAGAAGTACAACTTGCCATCTCCGTTATCACTTCCGGGTACACCAGGAAGGAGCATACCAAGGCAGTGTATAGCTTCTTCTTATTTGGAACGTTAAGGTACCGGAACCTGTATAGTTTTCGAAGTTGTACCCAGACTTGGTGAACCGTATACCCAGGAAGTTATCCACTTGCGAGTACGGGTATAGGTCGTCGTTTACGATGACGTCATCTATTTTCTGACAGTTCATTGTGATTATTTTGAATTTTTGGTGGTTATTTTTAATTTTCCACTTTCTTTCATATCTATTAATGTTGTTTATTTCGGCAGCTGTATCCCTTGATTGAACTCTGGCGTTCCTATATGAGCTGGGGACGAGTTGTGGGATGTCATCTGCAAATTGCAGATACACCGTGTCGTCTCGCACCGGAGCAGAAAGGTATATTGTGTACACGAGGTGTAGCAAAGGACTCAGACAGCTGCCTTGTGGAAATCCCGCCATGAGTTCGAATTCGGGTTCTGAAAAGCCCTCGATGGAGATTTGGGCTTTTTCTCTCCATAACATAGTCACAGAGGACCCTTTCTAGGAGTGGGTTCAGCTGAAGGCTCAGGATCTTAAATTGGAGACCCCTCAGTCAAACCTTATTTGAGGCCTTTTGTACATCGCGCAGCACCACATCTACTTATTTTCCCTTTGCTTTGCAGTGGGCTATTTTCTCCGTTAGGAGGGCGAGGGCAGTTTCCGTTACTCGCACCTTTTGGAACCCATGCTTCAGGGTGTTGTGATCTCCCATTTCGGCTAGGTGGTCTTGTAGCCGGTTCGCTAGGATTTTTTCGTAGATTTTTCCCATGAACTCGAGAAGGGAGATTGGTCTGTAATTCACCAGTTGATCTGGAGCTTACCATCCTTGGGTATAAAGATGATTTTAGCTACCTTTAGACCTTCGGGGAAGTAGCCCGTGTTCAGGGAAGCGTTAAAGATGTTAATGATTCCCTGAATGATCTGCTGTGGGGAATTTTCTAGATTGTTTTTGGTGATGCCCGTCCAGCCTGGTGGCTTTTGTTTGAAGGATTTCACAGTGGCCATGACGTCCTCTGTTGTTATTGGACGACCATGGTCAACCATCTCCCTTTGCATGAGCGTGTGGTGGTGTGGATGCGTGCAGTATATTATTTGATTCAGATCATGAATCAGACGGCCTTCAAATTCCTGGTCGAAATCTTCGTTGTCTTATTCTGTGATAGAGAAGACTTTCTCCCAGTATGTTCTGAATTTTCCCTCCAGAACCGATGGGTCCTCTCTATATTTCCCGTCTTCTTTGATCCGAGCCTTTTCCTTTCAGTTTCCTGATTTGGTGCCAGAATTTGGCCGGGCTCAGCTCACTGTCTATTCCGGTTCCCCACCAATGAGGGAACTTGTATCACCACAAAGAATTCATCCAATTCTGGGAGACGTTTGAACGTGAGGTTTACTCTAACAACCATTGCAGCGCCATCGAACCTTCTTCTGAGTGATTCTTCATCAGAATTCTGTATCCTGGTATTTTGAGTTGATACCTTGTGGTGTCACTTCCGTGCTACGATATCAGTATTATATCGGGGACAAGCACCCGGAATATGTTTCCATATGCCATTGCTTTTCCCTCCCATCCATTAACGTTGAGTGTCAGAATCCTCAATCTATTGTTTACGTTCTCCATGCTGGTCTTTCTCTACTCGTGTTTCTGGGTGAAGTTTTTTTTTCTTCCGTTCTTCTTTTTTTTAAATTCTATGTTGGAGACCTCCTCACATGAATCCTTGTATAGAGTAACATTATGGCATAGTAGAGCCCCCTCAATCACTTCAACCTCGATCGATGCGTCGTACTCCCATTTGTATATTTTCTTATTTACTCCGTTTAGAATATTTGTTTCATCCATATTTTCAGGGGAGTGGAATTTCCCTGACGCATAAATGGTGAGATTAATTCTATCCGCGTCGAGCGTTTTTTGGGGGTTTTCTTCCCTTTTTTGGTTTTCTTCTTTTTAGGGTCTTGTGAGTCGGAAGAGTCCGAGGAGTCAGTGGTTTCTGTTGATGCCGGTTACGCCGTTATGATTCTCTTTGTGAATCTTCTATTTGGTGGAACCTGTGTGGGTTTTGCTGCAGCAACTTTAAGTTCCGGGGTTTCATTTTCTATTTCTTCCTTGTTAGTGTCCATATCATTTGCACTTTTATGAACCATTTACAGCTGGAGGACGTCTCCTGATGGTGGGTCGTCTGGAAACCACATTTTGCTCATTCCATTTTTGGCCAGCATTTGTTTGAGTTCTTTTGCGAAGCAACCAGGTTTGGTTAGATTCCTAGCGTGAGCATAGAGGATGCACGTCAGGATTTTTGTGGACTCTTCGTTCTTGATCTTCAAATATGTTTTCTTTGTTTCTGTTTCTTTGCACGTGGCTTTAGCTACCTGTGCGTAAGTAGTATTTGATCTGCGTACCTCTTGTTTGTTTCTTGTCATGTTTCTTTCTGTTTATTATTTCCTTTTTGAACCGGGCATGCCATAGCTATTGATCTGTGGTCTTGCCCGCAGTTCATGCATCTCTCATAGTTGCGGCAGTCCTTCCATTGGTGTCCCTTGGAGCATGTTTCCTTAGGCTCTTTACAGTCTTTGGTGGCGTGCTTCTCCATTTTGTAGTAGTGAAAGCAAAACTGGACTGGAAAGAATTCTTCTCGCTATATCTGGTCTCCACTCACTTTGGCGTTGAACATAAGCAAGCCTTGTTTCGAGGTTTCTGCGAAGATAACCTTAAATACATCAGTGTAGTCGCTGTTGTCCCTCCTGTTCTTGAATTTGATGATATCTGCTACTTTAGCCAATTTTTGTCTAAGGTCAATTTCTTCTTTTATTTCTTCTCTATTATGTTGTCTCATCCAAGGATCGAGTCTTCTGAAAACTACACTGCGATGAGCTTGTAGTCCAATGGTTCTTAGAATTTACAGAGCTTCTCCTTTCGTACCCAGATTGGACGCCTAGAAGCCTCATAAGAGCGATGTTTAGTTTCCTGAACATTAGCTTAAATACATTATCTCTGTTGGGCTTGCTCTGCCCGTTGATCATCCGCTGGGGGATTCTTGTGGTATTTTCTTGGGCTATTTTGCACTCAGTGAGACCTCACGGGGCCTTTCTCATTTTTGCCTCTTCTCTTTTCCTGCTGGTGTTAGGACGATTGGCCATTTCGATTGACTTGTATATGACTTGGATCATGTCTGGTTTTGGCAAAGGAGGGAATGTTAAGGCCAAGGTCTGCTAAGACGCCTTCACCAGACAATTTTATACTCGAGCAACGTGATTCGGAAGAAGAATATTCTCTAGAAGAAGACGGTTTACACTTGAAGCAAGGGAAGTAAAAAGCCCGAAGGGGGCCATGGGGCTTACCAATAAGGACTACAAGAAGGTGCCCCTCCGCTCCATCGGGGAATCGACGAAAGCACTAAGGCCAAAAGTCCTTCAAACCATCTTCGGCATGCTCAATACAGCACTAATTAAGCTTATTGACACCCCCAACGGCTACGCATCAGTGTGTTCGAAGGACGAGGACATTGAGAAACTGGTATCGGAGGAAGCCAAAGAGTCCCTATGTAAGATTGGCCTCGAGGCTATTATCCCCAAGGAAATCCTGGCACGTCGTACCATCATTCTTAAGAGACTCGACCCTTTATTCACGGATAACTCTTGTGAGGACATCAAGGTCGAGCTAACCAACCAGCATAATCGACAAAGTTGAAAAATTCGGAAAAACATCGTAAAAGTAATCTTCGCGAGCATCGAGATGTTTCAGAGGGCCATAAAGGATAAACTCCTGGGATTCTTTCTACGTATAGCCCCAGAACAGGTTGAAGGGGAGGAATTTATCCAACTTGAGTTCTGTCAGCGCTGCCTTGCCATGGAACAACATCCCACGAAAGAGTGTATGGCGGCTGACGTCACTTGCTACATCTGTTCCAGACTCGGTCACGGATAGAAAGAGTGTACTCCCGAGAACCCAAGATGCGTTAACTGCGGAGGGAACCACAGGGCTTTGGCCATGAAGTGTCCCATCCGCAAATAAGCTATCCGGGCAAAGCGCGAAGAGATCAAGAAGGTATAGGAGGCAAAGTCCAGGACCTACGTCGAGGCAGTGGCAACAACGAATACCAATGGCGCAGAAAACTCCTCCCTAAAACTGGTAGTGCCAGGTGAGTCCAAGGAGATTATGACTATGATGACCTTTGCCTACTTGGCGAATCTAGCTAACTCCGGCTCCTTTGCAGATGAGTTAAATCGCCTCTTGCAAAGGAACGGGGTTCAGAAAAAGTTATGGTTTCCGCCCAACTCCGCATCGCAGGAAATGTTAAGAATCCAATTTATCGATGAGCTCCAACAAAAGAACACGGAAAAAGAAGAGGTAGCGAATCAGCATAAAAAAACCTCTGAGGAAGAAGAAGTAACAACGAAGGAAGACTTGGAAAAAAAATGTAAACACGAAAAAGATCACGAAGAAAAAAAACAAAAAAGAAGACGTAAGTGGAACAAGAGGCAAAGAAAAAAAGAGGAAACAAACCAACCACAAGAAAGCTCAGACGAAGACAAAATCCTAAAGTACCTAGGAATTCCCCTCACGGAGAAAAGGATCTCCTTCTGCGGCGCTGTTTCTTCGACCCCAAGGAGGTCGATCTTAAAGTCTTTGGTCCCCTAGTATGTCGACCCCCAAGGGGGACAATGGGAAACTTGTTGATGGCATCAATCGGGGCGAATACAAATGGACATACGCAGGAGAATGGTCCCCGCAGGACTATTGATAAAGCGCGCGATGTACATCTCGGACTCGTGAGTATACACCGTCAATATGTCTACTTATAAGAAGATACTGGCCAAAAGACTTCAGAAATTGAATAAGTGTAAAAAGTGATAGCGAGAAATTAATAAATAAATAAGTGAACAAATTGAAGTGATTAGAGCAAGTAATCACAAGTGCGAATAAATAAATAAGTGAACAAATTAAGTGACTAGAACAGTAATCGAAAGTGCAAAAAGTGAATGAATCGAAAAAATGATAATTATAAAGTGCTAACACTGAAAAATATAGAGAACTAGGCAATGGCTTCGCTACTAAGATTAAAATTTAAAATCTTAAAAAAAACAGCCATGGTTAAACTTTTATAAATTTTCTGAACTTCGCCAATTCTAATAATTTTAAAAAGGAACTCGAAACTAAATTTCCCGACCCTTTCAAAATATCACGTTGCTAAAATATAGTTATAGAAGATATATGAAAATAGATTTTCTGAACTTCACAATTTGTAATTCTTTGGGTTTTAAAAACTTTTAAAAAATCCGATACTTATATTTATTTCTGAACATTACCAATTTTTTTTTATATATTATAAAATAATTATTAGGAATAACTTTGATAAAAAAAATATAAGTCTCCTCATAGAGGTCCTGCTGGCCGCTTGAGTAACTACTGCAGTGTAGATGAGCTTAGCTCGGATGAACATCAGGTATATTTTCCTGATGTTAGCCGAGCTAAGGTTTCTAAATCTGTATAGCTTGGAGATTTCTCTCTTCGCCAGATTCTGCCTCTCCGTGTAACGTCTCGAGTATCCATGGTCGGAGATTTTAAGGTCTATGGCGGTGCCTTCGGCGGAGTAACCATATCTCCTCCCATCTATCAAGATGGGCCACGTCAACCTACTGCTCAGCGGGATGATCCTGAACTTGTCCCTGCTTGTTTGGATCTTCCATCGTCTCTCATACTGGTTTATATTAGATATCTCTGCCTTAGTATGAGTTGCCTGTGCCCTCACTTTCTTCTCCACACTAGAGACGATTTGCGTGATGTCATCTGCGAATTGCAGATACATTATGTCCCTGTGTATCGGAGTCGGGAGGTCGATAGTAAAGACCAGGTAGAGCAGAGGGCTTAGTCAGCTCCCCTGGGGAACGCCCTCTGTGCTCTTCGATTATGAAACGCGCCATTGTGTCCATGACAACGCCACAGAGGACTTTTTCCAGGACAGGGTTTAGCTGGAGGTCTAAGATCTTGTATTGGGTTCCTTCCAGCCAAACCTTGTGGAAGGCCTTCTGCAAGTCCCTCAGCACGATGTCTACATAGTAACCCTTCGCTCGGCAATACGCGATATTTTATTTTAAGAGCGCCAGGGCCGTTTCTGTGCCCCTTTTTGCACGACACCCATGCTGTTGCGGGTTGTGTGCTCCTAACTCGCTCAGTTGAGCTTGTAGCCTATCGGCTACAAGCGATAGTTAGCTACATGGTTTGGAGGCTTGTTTCCTTTCTGGATGAAGATAATTTTTGTTATTTTATACCCATCTGGGAAGTAGCCTGTATCCAGGGTGGCGTTCATGGTATTCACGAGGCCCTGAATAATTTGCTGTGGGGCATTCACGAAGTTGTTCTTCGTAATTCCAGACCAGCCGGGCGCCCTTTGTTTGGAGGACCTTAAGGTGTTCATAGTCTCTTCAAAAGTAAAGGTTGAAGGGCGCCCATGGTTAACCATATCTCTCTCTCTCAATACTTGCGAGTGAATGTGGGTCCTATGTATTATCGTCCCAAGGTCCTCGAGCAGCTGGTCTTTGAATTCCTGGTCGAAGTCTTCGTTCTCCTTAGGTGATATTGCAAAGATGTCTTTCCAGTGTCTTCTAAATCTTTTTTTGAGATATTCCGAATCTTCTATGAAATTGTCGCCTTCTTTGATTCGTATTCCGGGCCTAGGAGGCAATCCCCTAAGTTTTCAGATGTTATTCCAACAAACTACGGGATTGCTTTCCCTGTCCAGATGATATTTTTTAGTTCCTCTCTTAGCTGCCTCATTCTGGCTGTCCTTTTCCTGTTTGGGCCTGTTCTGTCGATTTCTTCATATATTTCTGTGTTCCCTGGCGACATCCCTCATATCATCCGTCTACCTAGGTTGTGGAAGCAATTTGTAAGAGATTCTGGGGACGCACCTCTCGTCTGCCCTCGTGAGGAGATTGGTGATCTTATTTATCTCCTCATCGATTTCTTCGATATTTGCGTCGCTCAGATCAGCTGGCTGGTGGTATTCGCTGAGCATCTCTCTATATTGCTCCCAGTTATCTTTCGCATAAATTTTCCTAAGTGAGACGGGCTTGAGTATTGGAGAAAGCGATATGTTGGTGATGATGGGGATGTGATTGCTTGGGACCACGGGTCCTGTTTCTTTGCTAATGTTGAAGGGAAATATTCGGCTTTATCGTCAAACGATGGGTTAGGTAGGTCAAGAAATCTAGCACGATCCTCTGGACTCTATTTCTTTCAAACAATAGCTCCAGGTTACTTCCCCTTGCGTCGGCGCACCCGTAGCCAGAAGCTCTGCATCTGGCGTTTAGGTCGCCTCCTAGCAACGCCAGCCTCCTATGCCCGAAGTGGGTGAAGAAGTTGTTGATTGACAGGTATTGGCGTCTAGGCGGTTGATACGCTGCCACCACAATTAGGCCTCCGAATAGGGTTGGGGTTTCGACAGCCACGAATGATTCGTCTAAGTCCGGTAGCGTTTCGAATTTGATGTTTTTTCGGGTTGCGATGGCAGCGCCATCAAATCGTTCCTGTGTGTGATTCTTTTGTATTACCGTGTAGTTGTGTATTTTCATCGTGTCCGTGTTCATGTTAATACCATGTTCTGAAATGAGGATGATGTCCGGGTCCACTGTACGGAAGATATTTCCATAAGCAATTGATTTTCCTTTCCATCCGTCACATTCAGCGTGAGTATTTTTAGTGCATTGTTTGTGTTCTCCAATTTATCTGTTCTGCTTGAGTCTGTTTCTTTGCTTGGGTTGTTTGATTAACTGTTTCATGTTTTTCCGTTCGGGATCTTTTTGTACTCTGCTTCAATGAGGGTGAAGCAGGACTCCTTGTAGAGTTTAATTTTGTTTGCGTGGAGGGTTTGTTCAACTACTGATTCTTGTACTAATGCTGAGTAGGTCCATTTATATATGTTTTTGTTTTCAGCTCCACTGGCGCGGAGACTGCAAAGTTTGCTTTCTGCAAAATAACTTGGTTTTTGCCGTGGGTCAATTACACGCACTTAATAGTTGGTGAGTGAGTATGTCCCTTTATGGTCCTGGAAGGGGCCCCCACTGTGATGAGCAGCGGATGTAGCAGTCCTTCCCTGTTCTGAATAGATTCTGACATAGTTATCGGCTATGGACTATTCCTCAAACCAGCTTCCTTCAATGCCCCCAATCATGCTAAGTCAACTGCTCGGCATAGTTGGGACGAAACATGAATGGCAATCCTCTTCTTCACCCGGCAGCAGTTCACTAGGAGGGGTGGACAGGGATCTTAAGCAGTCATCTGCCTAGGTGGGGACGCTAGAATAGAAAAGATGGGGATTAGCGATGATGAGTACAATAATAGTATTTCCTTTTCTTAAAACTGATTGCTATAAATAGAAAACCATATTTCGAAGGCGTTTGGCAAAAGTATCCTTGACCGTTACCTCCTTTGCCGGGTAACGTGAGGTAAATCTGCCAGAGTTGTTTAACCAAGATTTCCGAGCTAGCTTGCATATGTATATGTATTTAATTTTAATATTTGTAAAAGGAAAAACTTATTGTATATTTATCGCTCTAATCAATCAATTTCATTCTTCGCTGCTCATCCCCACCAATGAGCTACCTCGCCGGTAAAGGAGGCCAAACCAAGGGAAACACAAATCAACGCAGCCTCACCAATAACGAAGACTCGTCTGAAGATGCCTTAACAAAGGCGAAAGCTCACGGCCAAAGCTAAAATTAGTTGTAAAAAATAAAATGGATCTTCTTCATTTGATCTTTAATCTCCAACCAGATGCAAAAAATTGCATTCGCCAGGTGGAACATTCCAAAATAAAATTGATAAAATCAAAATACAATATGGTCTATAATAAAACATGTATAGACAAAAAGTTGCTCCAAACATACATACATATATATATATATATATATATATATATATATATATATATATATATATATATATATATATATATATATATATATATATATATATATATATTGTGCAGCTGGCATTGAGGCGGTCGTCAAGTTCGGGCTGTTACTGAGAGTGTACTTGTTTATAATATATTTATTTATCATGTTATCGTATAAATCGTGTTAGATGACTGACATAAGTGATGGGCAAAGTTAAAAATTCCACCAAATATAATAGCTATGGAGGAGCGATACGAAGGAAGGTCTGATATTCACTTGTTGATCAAGTACTGTGGGAGTACTAAAAGAGAATACCTCGAAATAGATACACCCGAAAATCTTATACATGCAAACTTATTCCATTAGAATTGGATCTCAGTTAATATAAGTAAACCCATAGGTCAAGCAGTTATTTTTATGATGCATATATATATATTTTAGTGATATATAATTATTAGTAAACAGTATCATAAATTATAATAGAATTAAGTGATTATGGAAATTATTATAATCTGGTACATTTTAGGGGTGACTCATTAAAATTGAGAACGGCCGTAGAAAAAGATTGATTTCATAAGTTATAACCAATTTTAGTTGAGCGACCACAAATTCGGAGCAGATATGTGTCAGTTCGTAGTCAGTAGAAGAAAAGTAAACCCTTCTTGGACAGTATCATGATCTTCATTGATCTTGATTCCCTTCCACGATGAACTATCACACAGTTGTGATAGTCGGCCACCACGTAGGTCATAGGTAGATGGATAACCCGTAGAAACCGTATATCTTGCGATCTTGCCTCTGTTTTCGTCTCGTACTGGAATCACCATGCTCCATTTGCTCGTAAAGGCCCCCTGTTTTTTTTTCATACTTACTTACATCTTTCATTTCCTCTCTTTTTCTCCTCGTTGAGAGCCTTTGTGTCCGATCCTGTGTAAAGAACCTCGATTCTCAAGTTTAGATAACGAATTTTCCCGAATAGACTCGGGAATCGAATACCGACTCTAATTAGTTTACCCGAGTATGCACGAGTACATCAAATATGTATGTATTTTATGAATTTCCATGAAAAATTGCGTGTGTTAAAAAGAAATTCCTCTTCCCTTACATTAATCCGACCCCATAAATTACTCCTTAACCCTAATTTTAATTATTTCCTTTTATTTTATCCTTACTTTTCTCCTTGTCACTGAGCTTACTTTTTATCTATCATCTTACTTCTTACATCTTATTTTATTCAGTTCCCCTCACATTATTCCTTACCCCTTACCTATGGTTGTTAAAATTACCCATTAGAACAATTAGATTTCGCCTCCTTTATCAATCTACTCGTGGTTCGGATTTCACGTTAATCAGTAGGTCCGCGCTGATTGGAGATGGACAATCGTCACTCAGCGCCTATTTCCCCCTTCCATAATATCTAAGCTTCATGATACTTATTATCACGGTTCCTTCTGATTCTCACGACTCCATTTTTATCATTATTACGGTCCCTTCTCATGTTCACAACTCCTTTTTATCTTTATAACGGCCCTTTTCATTTTCACGACTCCTTTTTTATCATTATTACGGTCCCTTCTCATGTTCACAACTCCTTTTTATCTTTATAACGGCCCTTTTCATTTTCACGACTCCTTTTTTATCAGTATTACGGTCCCTTTCCATGTTAACGAATCCTTTTTATCCTTATAACGGCCCCTTTCACTTTCGTGACTCCTTTTTTATCATTATCAATGTCCCTTTTCTTTTCTATGACTCCCTTTTCATCATTATCAATGTCACTTTTCATTTTTACAACTCTTTTTTATCATTATCACGGTCTCTTTTCATTTCACGACTCCCTTTTTATCATGATCATGGTCCTTTTTCATTTTTAGACTGTTTTTTTTTATCATTTTTACGGTCCCTTTTCATTTTCAGGACTCCTTTTTCATCATGATCATGGTTCCTTTTCATCTTGACGACTCCTTTTTATCCCTATAAGGGCCCCTTTCACTTTCATAACTCGTTTTTTATCATTATTGTCGAGGGACGAAGGCGTATGACCAAAAAGTCTCAAAAAGGTACACACGTCTGTAAGCCAGGCCGCCACTTTCGGCGCTGGGCTCGGGTACAATTGAATTGGGGGATGGTAAATACCTTCCAACTAGAGTGTAATATTATTAAGGTTGCCTCTTCGAATGGGAATACGTTTGCCGGGTTCGTCTCAAGGGATATTTGAAAGATAAACACCTCTACAAAACTAAACTTTAATACAAATACTAAAAAGAACAAGTGCACAGATAAATATGGAAATCTGAATATAATTAGTACGACCAAAGAATATTATGACGGGCAAATATTAAGGAAACTGAGTCAGGGACAAATATATAAGTGATCCAATAAGTTGGATTGAAGGAAATATTTAACAAGTCTATTGGCGTTACACAAAATGGGGGAATTCTTCTTAGGACTGGGAACGGAGAGGTGGGACATACTAGGAAAAGACTCCTGGTTACCTCTGATGGATGAACTGAGGAGGTGGAAGATGACCAATGGACAGGTCTTCCTCGATGGGATCCCGATGCGAAGGTGCCCAAAGAGACTCCAAAGGGGCTTGAGATTACCTCGGCTCCAGGGAGAAGTAATCACAAATCGAGATTCGTCTGCGGGACGGCAGGAAGTCTCAACCAAGGTAGTGAGACGAGAGAAACCCAGGACAATTTTCCAGGCAGTAAACGGGGTTTCTGCAATCTTCCTCTGATCAGGGCGGATTATGCGAAGACGATCTGCTGACGAGATCACAAGGGCGAGGGGACCACTTCACGGTGGACAGATACTCGTATCTGCAGGGCAAGAGGCTCGGGCTTTCTCTATCTGCTGAGGCTTTGCAGACATCACCTTAAATAGGAGCCACAGCCATGGTTGTCACAAGGCTGTGCGCAGCAAGGCGTCCCAAGGGATATCGGTCGGAGCATCGACGAGGCGAAAGGGAAATAAGCGAGATTCCGTTCTACCCCAAAAGGGGGGAAGATGAACACGGCTGCTGAGCCTCAGAGCGGGACGGCGTTATCAAATTGGGGGAAGACGGTAATAAAGCCCCCCAAATTAAATACAGCCTCGCTGATCCGTCTCGACCAGGGAAATTCTGTGTGATAACGGAGTATTGAGTTTCATGCTTCCACAATTATCATTCTCCCTTTCAATTTAATGGAAAGGGACTTCTTTCACGACTTGTTTTTATCATTATCACGGCCCCTTTTCATTTCACGACTCCTTTTTTATCATGAGCATGGTCCTTTTTCATTTTCATGACTCCTTTTTTATCATGATCATCGTCCCTTTTCATTTTCAGACTCTTTTTTATCATTATCACGGTCCATTTTCATGTTCAAGACTCCTTTTTATCCTTATAACGGCCCGTTTTCATTTTCATAACCTCTTTTTTATCATTATCAATATCTCTTTTTATTTTCCTGACTCTTTTTTTATGATTATCACGGTTTCTTTTCATTTTGGCGACTCCGTTTTGACCTTCATTTATATTCCTTGCATCATTTTAGATCTACTTCTTAATCTTCCTCATCCCCATTCATTTCTATTGAATTTAATGATTAATCATGATTTCCATTGATCTTTAATATCTTCATGGTCTCCATTGATCTTTACCATCTATTTATTGATTTTCAATTATATTTACAATATTTATTTATTTTTATTGATTTAAAAATGATCTAGTAGTTTTTGACCCATCCTCTCTGTTGGAAATGGAGCAGATTTAAGAGAGTCGCACCTCCTAAGCGCTTCATGGTCTGCCCTTTTGCTCATTCGGCTTATTATACAATTTTTCGCCTCTCCGAAATTGACTTATTGATGAACCTCGCTCAGAAATCATTTGGAGGGGTGCCATCGTTGTTTATTGCTATATTTATTTGAAATAAAAAATATATAAATCAAATCACTATAGATGGTTAACGACCACGCTAGAGACGCGAATGCTAAGAAATTTAATAAAATAGGAGGCGAATACAAACTATATACACTACCTCAGTATCATGCCAATTTCTGATTCTTTTATGCATACACTTTTAGTTCACCTCCTAATACACAAATTAGCACTAGTCCCTCACAATTTTGCCTCAATCACCCACCCATATATCTCACTCCTACTCATACTTCTCAAAGCCTTCGTCTATACAGATATTAAACAAGCATGATAACATCCCGAACCCTTGCCAGGAACCACTACTTTGAAATTCTATGTGTGCGAGGCTAGTAGGCGCTTTTTATTTTCACCTAACATAACTTTCTGAGCTATTTTAGCAATTATACGTATTATATATCTCTTAAATTTGAAAATATTGGAGAATAATAATGCGATGAAGATGCATATTAAATTGCTTTAAATTAAATAAGTATAATAAATTATCCCTTAAAGTGTAGCGTTAAAATTTCTTACGTTTGAGGCTATCAAGCGCTTCTTGTCCCGCCTAGAATAGCCTCCTGATCCATTTTACAAAACTTTTACCAATTTTATCTATATTATATATCATTAAATTGTATAAATAATTGAGAGTATTAAAATTTAAATGACTATTAAATGTCTTTAAGTTATATAAGAATAATAAATTAATCCTAGAAATACTGTGCTGAAATTCGCTACGTTGTAGGCTAGCAAGTGGCTCCTATACTCACCTCAAATAACCCCCTGGCATATTTTACAAAACTTTCACAATTTCTATATATTACACATCAAAATGATGCGTACAGATGATAATAATATTATAAACGATATTATTTTTTTTAAATTAGATAAGAACAGCTGATGGATTTGCAAAGTAAAGTTGAATTTCCTTTCGTATGTAATCACTCTTGTCATAATTTGGGAATCCTGTCACAATGGTGACGTGTTTACCCAATTTCATATACAAATAACTTTACCTAGAATTATTATATAACTAACGTCTGAAACGTCTTTCTCCATATTTTCTTAGCAAATAAATTAGTCAACATATTTAAAGTGAATCTAAAAATCAAAATATCCTAGATAACCTTAATTTTAAATTTCAATATCTTTGCTTAGTCACGAATTTTGTTTCTTTCACACACTTTACCAATCAGGATTCTGAGCGTTATTCACTACACATTAGATAAATACATGAACGAAAACTGATGGATTTGCAAAATAAAGTTGAATTTAATTTCGTATGAAATGAATTGGGTCTTTAGTATTAATTCTCCACATGAAAGTCCACTAATTCTTTCCAGAACATTTATACCCATCTCAGTGAGGACCTACCCATTTCGCTGTAGGAGGATTGGGACATATTTGTCAATGCACTGGAAAAATGTACTGATTTTGCACTTTTTGGATTGACATTTAAGAAAAGTTTAATTAAACTTAGAGAAATGGAAATGTTACCAATATAAAAAGCGTTTTCTCTGGTTACTAGATGTGTAAAATAAATGGGGTATCGAATTTATTACTAACAAGAAAAGTAGTAACAGGTCTTTGGTATTAAGCAGAAAAACATAGGAAGTCCAGGGTAGCGAGAGGGTTAGAATCAGTGGTTCAAGCTTTAACCCTTTTTTTACATACACGTGATCATAGAAGGACGTCAAAGGACCCATACAAAGTGTAGATGAATAAAATCGAAGGGTACCCACATGGTCCCGAGATCACCGCATGGAGCTTTGAAAGCACGTCTGAACCATGGCGAGGGTGCAGCCCAAGCCGTTTATCACACTCCACCTGTATTTGCTTAAGGACAGATTTCATCGTCTTCCACGGCCGCCTTTCAGCCAGTATTCCAGCCTTCCGTCATAGATCGAAGTTCATCGAACATTCTACGCCAACGTTATCTTAATTCTCTCCAAAGGAGTCATCACCTTTTCCCCAAATCGCATGTGTGTGTGTGTGTGTGTGTGTGTGGAGGGGCAACCAAGCCATCTAAAGCCACCTCGCAGAGCGTCTATATAATCCTTAGACTCGGTTTAGTAAGCAGCCCTAATAGACTTACCGCTTAACCCCGCGTACGAGCTGACGAACGCTCGCACCCCGCGATCGGAGACAACGACGATTTCGATTTGAGGACGAAGGCTAAATCGACATCCATGAACTAAGCCATAGTCAAACGGCGAGTATCTGACGAGGATTCCCACCTCCGAAGGCCAACTAGGTTTGCTCCCTCATCTGAAACGTGAGGTAATCCGACTTCCCCCAGCGCAGGCATCGTATCCCCACTGGCCCTTCCTTGCAACGAGAACGTAAGAAATTGTAACCGTTGCAGCCTTCAGATTTTTCTACAGTATCGCTTACCCAATATATCAATTCTTTGTGTGCGCGCCCGGTTTAAAGTCCCCTTTTAATCACTGACCTGAACCCGACAACTTTAATCCCCTAATTAACCCGCCTGTGTCTCGCATAGGCATTCCCTTTAAACCCAATATCTGTGTATTTTTAAATATTATTTTTGTCGCTAGTAAAGATATATTTTTTCATTGTCTTTTTTTTGCAACCCCAACGAGTAACAGCTGCCTGTAATCATTGGCTAACCTGCACTCTGAAATATTTGTTTTAAAAGAACCCCGCAAATTTGAAAATAAACCATCCCCACTGAAGTCATAACAATTTCCCTATTCATTAATGGTCTTCAACCAAATTCGGCCCAAAACCCCAAATTTACACACGTATATATATATATATATATATAGTCTGCCCATTCCACGACATATATTAACCTGGAACTTTACTGGCGGGGTCAAAGAGGCAATAAAACTGAGATAATAAAAAACCAGTTTGGAAGGGATGACAACCATATATATTTATATATATATATATATATATATATATATATATATATATATATATATATATATATATATATATATATATATATTTTCCCAGGGAAAAGTAAAAAATAATGTGATACCAAGAACTTTCCTTCTTATTTGTGAGGCCTCGTTTTGCCTTTTTTTTTCTCTCAACGACAACTTCTATAAACTACTTTCAAGAGTTTTATTACCATCTTTCCTCTTTGCGTTGCCTATTTGTGGGAATGGCGAGGAAAAGGACAACCAGGAGGAAACACAAAAACAAGAAGATCGCGGTAAAGGATCATCTAAGTACTCCTCTAAACTATCAATGCTTGCTCTTGGCGGGCACGGTGCAGCACCCACAAACAAAAGTTCGTATCAAAAAGACCTATGCTTGACAATACAAACAAGACCTGGTGTCGCAATATTTTGTATTTTTCCACTTCATTCTATTTTAAAAGAAAATTCTATTGTCATTTATTTACTTTATTCGTTTCTCATTGAGTTATCATTGTATTACACCTTCCTTTCAAAATAATTAGAATGTGTTCCAGGGCCAATATCCTATTATTATTGTTGTTATTAATGTTATTTTTCTTCTCATTGTTATCGACCCGCATATACGCTTTTTATACATTTTCTGTTATACCCGGAGCTGAGCTAAAATGGAGCCAACGGCATTGGACGTCATATTTGCAACATCAAACATCTGAACTGCCACAACACACCAATCCGAATCACCTCGCACATATATACCTCGGGGCATCCAGCAACCTGTTCCTATTTTTTGACTCCCGAGGAATTTTTCCTTCTAGCAAGTTTATCTTAAGAATGCCTTAAGAGACGCCCGTAATACGAGTCAAATACCCGGTTTACCTCTCTACTTTCAGAGTGGAGTGAGTCTAGTATATAAACACACTGTATGCGTCATTGAGTCAATGAGTCTTTTTCCAACAATTAAAAAAGTAAAGTGGGGGAATGTACTGAGGTAACCTTTGATAGACAATTTCTCGTCTTCGCGGACAAGCGGACAATTCCCGATACTTGGGTACCAAAATAACCTTCATCTGTGGAGTTTGCGAACGCTAGTGACGTAATTTACCAGGCAAAAACTCGTTCTTAAATCCGATATATAAAGTTGAGCCTTTGCGATTGGGCATCATCTTAGTTTCTGTTTCTTCAAGCAGTGCTTGTCGCAAAGAGGCAACCCATTCTGCAACAGTGTTTCTACACAACTTTCAGAGTAGGTTGCGTCGAAGGAAAATTCTGCTACGAAAGAAAAATTACATTCAGCGACTAATTAGTCTCGGGGATAATCAGTTTTAAAAAGAAATCAATAGAGGCGATTTGTAAGAGACTATCTCAGATCGACTCGTGGAAATTGGGTTTAAAATTTCTTCTTGAAATTTTCGAATTGATTTAAGAAGAAGCGGCAATTAAACCCTATCAAGATGCTGATTGAAGGTAATTATTGGTACCCATTATAAAGAAGTTTTTAGTCGATACAAGTGAATTTCACAACACTATTTATTTTTTGTGACGATTGAAGAGATTACTGACATTTTTAAATATTATTCATTACCCTTTTCATTCCTACATATGCGCTTCCTAGGATCATTGAACATTGTAATTATTTTTCCTCCTTAAACATTTTAATTTTCTTATTCTATCTATTCTCTCTTTCCAGTCAGAGTCAAAATGCTCTCGTTGGTCGCACTCCTTTTGACTTTCCTTTTTATTCATGCTTGTTCATAATTTTGTTCATGCTTGTTTCAAACCTCTTTAAAAAAAATTACTGTTGAAATCTCTCCTCCAAATAGGTGTCAGTGTAGTATGAGCAACACTGATGGAGCTGACCAGTAAGATTACGTACCCTTCGGTCCCCAACAGATATATATATATATATATATATATATATATATATATATATATATATATATATATATATATATATATATATATCTTTCATCCAGTTTCACTTCCTCCATCTCCACCACTTTCTTTACAAATCTGTTCTTGAGAACTTTCTGTCGAAGATGCCCTCGTTGGTTAGTTTTAAGTAACAACAACAACTTTTAATATGTGAGTTTACTAATGGTAATCTTTGCCATTCTTTTTAACCATTCGCCCCAATTAAAATATTCTGTAGTTCTTTGCTCTCATTTTTTGCGGTGGGTTACGTCCTTGATGCCGCCGCTAGATGAGAACTAAGCAATAAAAAAAAATCCTTCTCTTACACGATTTTACCGGTTTTTCTGGAGCCCTCGTTAGATACTCCTTGTTTTGAGCCCTCGTTAGATGCCTATTGATTTGAGCCCTCGTTAGATACCCCTTGAGTTGAGCACTCGTTAGATACCCATTGTTTTGAGCCCTCGTTAGATATTCCTTGTTTTGAGCCCTCGTTAGATATTCCTTGTTTTGAGCCCTCGTTAGATGCCCATTGAGTTAAGCCCTCGTTAGATACCCCTTGATTTGAGACCTCGTTAGATACCCCTTGATTTGAGACCTCTTTAGATACCCCTTGAGTTGAGCCCTCGTTAGACACCCCTTGATTTGAGACCTCGTTAAATACCCCTTAGATGCCCCCCGTCCTCTAGCTTAAAAGAAGACTTTGGCAAGGCAATGCTGTTTAAATTTATTAATTATTTATTTGATTCTTAATATTACTTTCCACACATTCTGTCGATTACACACAAAATAGCAAGCATAAATATACAGTCACACCCAGCAATTCACCAGACACCAGCATATTTTGCACAAATTCATGTTTATTGTTGTCTAGCTGTTTCATAAACACGAACACATTTCACACCTAGCACAAGTACCCATTCATTCATTACACATACATACATCCATAAATATCACGGATTCGCAACATAGAAAACAAATAAACACTTACAAACACCTGAGAATTAAGCACCAAACACAGACTTCTATATAAGTAAACACAAACAACTTTCAAACAACACTGATTCACTGGATGAAAAATAAAAAAAACTGTTACAACCACCTGAAAAATAGACCCTTGATTGATTGGTTAAAATTAAATATAAATTCAATGTAAAAACACCAAAAGGTAAAGCAATACCGTGTTTATGCCAACAAGGACGTTTTTTGTCGATGAAAAGGCGTAATTATAGAAATGTACCGTCAAAATTAACTGTCTCGTTTAACCGATCTAACATTCCATGCCGATGTATCTTTGCGCGCTTGTGTGTGCTTATGTGTCTGCAAGAACAGGTTGGTGTGGGTGGGTGCGATCAAGAACTCGTTCTTTGATAAATGGCTGGCAACAATCGAATTTGATTTTTAATCTTAATTGAATTATCAAATGCCTCGCAGCCTATATTATTTATTTCTTCTCTGCAATTTTTTTTTTTTTTAATTCTCAATAAAAAATATAAATTTACTTAAGTTTTCAAACAGGTTCTTGTATAATCAGAAGAAAATTCACACTCTATATAAGCCAATCTACCCACTGTAACTTTTGCCATTCACACAGGTAGTCCTGATATTGAGACTACCTCCTAAATGCCTCAAAGTACCTTAGCCAAAACAGATTGAAGAAACCTACAGCAAATTGTAATGATGACCTTTTATTTCAGCTAACCAACAGCGTTCGCAAAAAAATGAGGACAAAATGCATGCTAATCATCTAAGTATCCAGAGAATGAAGGATAAATCTGAAAGCTCCGATGCTTCTAGTTTACAAGAATCCGAGTGCGATCTTTGCAATCCGATGTTGCGCAAACATCGGGTTCTTTCTGAAAATTCTTCAATTTGTGATCAATTCAAATACGCCATCTCCTGTCCACCTCACGGCAAGGTGAGCAGATTATTCGGGATACACTTTCAGCTGTAAAGGGAGGGAAGTAACAGTCATTTATTGATTAATAGATTGAGTTTGGTGGGTGGGGGGGGGGCTAAAGCATTTTCTCTTAATAAGAAGGCATCCTTTGGAAGGAAAAAGAAGGATAGTGGACAGGCAGGAGTGGGAAAGTTGAAGATTACTGTATAGTATTTTATCAACGTTAAGTACAGATAAAATACTGAGACAACGATTTGAATCCCAGAAAAGTTCAGCGTAGTTCGGAACTGAAAGAATAGTGGAAAAATATGTAAATCTAGTTTGTAGATGTCCGTATAAATAATTTTTACTTTATTAGAATTATCTTTTGTTTTCATTCAGTTTGGACAGATAATCACTTGGTTGATCACTCTTCCGATGATCTGGGGCGTGTTGATCGCCATCACGGGGAAAGAGGCGCTTCCGGGAGGCAACCTCTTCTCGATCGCGTGTCTGCTGTTGCTGGCGCAGGTCGGCGGTTACTTGGTCTCCTTTGTGCGTCTGCCTCCTCTCTTGGGGATGCTCCTGGTTGGCATTGCCCTCAGGAGCCTGGCACCCCTTGAGGTCATCGGAGGAAACATCGACCAGAAGTGGTCGGCAACTTTGAGGTAACTGGCCAAGGTGTGATGTCGTTAAAGTAACTCTTGATAGATAAGGGGGCATTAAGGGCTAGAATATATTGACGTTTCTGACGCTGTTGTTATCGTCTACAGGAAAACCGCTTTGGTCATCATCCTCATCCGCGCCGGACTCGGCCTTGATCCGAAGGCCCTCCGCCAGATGTCGCTTATGGTCCTCCGCCTAGGCGTCCTCCCAAACCTCGTCGAGATGTCGGTCGTAGCGGTCATCTCCCACTTCATCCTTGCTTTCCCATGGCTCTGGAGTGTCATGCTTGGGTAAATAACCAACCGCCAGTACCCTCTACTGACCAATCAGAATATACCCACCCAATGGAGCCAGAACACAGAAGTAAAAACTGAAAATCTGGTCTTTGTCATCATCAGGTTTATCATCGCCGGGGTTTCGCCGTCTGTGGTTGTCCCATGCATGTTATCCCTCTCTGACAATGGGTTTGGACTCGACAAAGGGGTTCCAACTCTCGTGATCGCCGGTCTCAGCGTCGACAACGTCATCTCAATCTCCGGTTTTGGAGTCGTCCTTGGAATTATCTTTTCTAGTGGTAAGTGTCACCTTGTTTTGGTTATCTCCGCACCACATCTTAATCAGTCATCATTCCATCCAGATAAGCAAAGATGGCTTGTCTTTAATCCCCTTCCCCCCTCTTTTCAGGCTCTCTCGTGTGGCAAACGTTGAAGGGTCCGATCGAGGTCCTGACAGGACTCGGATTTGCCATTGTGATGGGATCTCTTCTTTGGTACTTCCCCAATCGCCGAGACAAAGGAGCTTCCAAATTTAGATTCGTTCTTCTCCTCAGCGCTGGGCTTCTCGCAATCTTCGGTAGTATCAAGGTAACAAGCGATCCCTGCAGAGGACCATGGATAAATAAAGATGTTGTAACAATACTCTGACTAAATTCAAAACAAATTGAAACCCTACAGAATCTTTTTGTGTCCCGTTGCAGGTTGGCTTTGGTGGGGCAGGTCCGATCGGCTGTCTTGGCACCGCTTTCGTAGCCGGAATTGGCTGGAGGAAGCAAGGATGCATGGGTGACAAGGTGAGGCAAGCGATTACTCAAGCATGGGACGGAAGCATATCCTAAATCTTGAATAAATCTGATGCCGTAATGTTGATGATCCTTTTGTCATCGTCTCCTTCCTTCTTCTTCCAGAGCCCGATTAAGAAGAACTTCAGTTTCCTATGGCAATTCTTCCTTCCACTTCTCTTCGGATTGATTGGGACGGAAATCAAGGTAGGAACGATCGATTGACTCCAAAAAACTTTCTTGAGCAAATCCCTGAATTAATGCAATGCATTGGTGGATGATTACCTATGTGAACAGATCTGATTATCTTCCAACCCATTACAGATCTCAGCTCTCGATGGCAACACAGTTGGATTTGGAGTCTTGACTCTTTTTATCAGCGTCACCTTCAGAATCATCACATCTTACTCTTGTGTCATGGGCGGAAACCTCACCCTCAAGGAAAGAATTTTTGTCGCTCTTTCTTGGATTCCAAAGGCAACTATCCAGGTAAGAATAATTTCTAGACGGGAGTGTATGGGTTAGAGGATGACTGCAATATCCCCAGATGAAGAGATGTCATATAATTTCTTAATTGTCGTTTAATCAGCATTAAACAATCCTTCTTTCTTGATCTTTAGGCTGCTGTGGGGTCGACAGCACTTGACATGGCGCGGACAATTAATCAAACCCCTGACATTGAAACTCCAGAGGAAGCTCTGGGCAAGCAGGTGAGCAGACCCGATAAGTAGACGTGGCAACCTCTTTTTTTACATGATTCTTTGTTTTATGCTTATTTTGCTCGGAATCCTTCAATCCGTTTCCTTTCGCAGGTCCTCACCATCGCTGTCCTGGTCATTCTGATAGCAGCTCCGATTGGTGCAGTGGCCATCATGCTCTCTGCCCCGAAACTACTGAAGAGAAAAGTGTACAAAGAAGTGGCCACTTCTGATCTAGAAAAGGGGACAGAACTGCAAGATATATAGGAACCTTGTTCTTCCATGTCACCAGTAAATTAACCAATTTACTCCATAATCTCACTGACATATTATGATATAATTTTGTGTCATATACTTTATTATTTAAATATTATAACGTTATTTACTGAATATAGATTTGCTCTCCAATATGTGCACATATGTATTAATGGAGTAAATCTGGTTTAGTGCTTGTCTGTGATATTAATTTATTCTCATTTGTAAACAACTTACTGCTGTAAATAGGTAACTATTTTATATTTGTCCTATGTACACTGTGTGTATGTGAATGTATTTACAAAAGTTAATTTTTGTATACAAACTGATTTACCAATGTATGCGGGTAAAAAATACTTAAGTACATATAACTTTACTTCTTTCATAACTTATTATCAGTCAGGATCATTGATTAACATTTTATTCTCTCGTGTTTCGTAAAACATTTGTAAACAATTGAAACTCGGTAATCAAGTGTTGTTATAAAACAAAGATTTATATAAATCATGAATGCAGGATTGCATACATTAATTTTTTTCGATAATTAACATTTAAGAAATATGTAGCGGGAAGTCTACGCATAGCGTTATATATTAAATAAATCATATGAATTTCAACAGCCATTAAAGACCACATAGCCTACGCATAGCTTACGCATCCTTAGCTATATGCCCGTATAATTCCAAGAATATATATCTGGCATACAATTCTGTATATAAACAGAAAAATGTTAGAGATTTAATGAAGTTAAATATATAATTTGAGGGGTCAGATGGCAAACCTACCATACTCCACCAAATTCTGTCACCTTGCGGATAATCAAACTTTCTCGAAACTTAAGAATACCCATTTTAGAATCGAAGCAAATTAGATTTAAGATGTTTTTATACTTTGTTGTTTGTAAATATTTTTTTTATACTCAATAAATCTGATAAGCATTTCATCAATTTATTACAACCACTCGATTAAATTTTATAAATAGATAAGAGAGTGGCTAGATATTGTTTTGGTTTGCAAATTCTCAATATACAATTTGAGTTTGCTTCCTCATAATTTAATTACAAGCAGGAAAAATAGCTTTAGGAAAGGAGGGTACATCGGAATTTGGCAATTATTTACTTTCCCTTAATCACTTTTTTGTACATGTTATTAATTCGTCTTGTAGCATTTTTTGTGCTTTGTCATAATTTGCTGTTCTTTTTGAGTGAGTCTTTAGGTAAAATGGTGCAAAACAGAATTCGATTCCGATTCCGTCGAAATCGGCGTACACTTCGGTTTGCCGCATTTTGCATTACAAACACCAAAAAAATAAAAACATATTTGGATAAATAACATAAAATAGTTAAAAAAAATAACCTGACCTAGCATAACCTAGTCTAAGCTAGGAGTAGGTTTAATCCTTTCTCTTTTTTCTTCAATTTCAAATTACCAGTTTGTGTAAGCTATACATACAATTGTACCTAACAATATATAGATCTACCCCCCTTTCTCCGATTATTTTTAATCAAATAATAATATACGCAATAGAGTCCTGTTGAGCTTGCCAATGGGCATACATTTCGCAACAAAAACTCTTCTAATCCACAAAAGGCCTTCGAAGGTATTCTTAGATTTACACCGTGTTCCCCCAAAATAATTTCAAGGCGCGATTGAATCACTGTGAACATCTTTTACGAAGTTTTCGAAATTCATTTCACATTCACGGCAAGTCAGAATGCAAAAACAGTCTAGTCTAAAACAGAGAAAATGAAAAAAAAGGTAACCAAATTAAGCTCCGTCGAAAATATGCAGTCAAAGTGATGTCACTATAGATTTTCTTTTTGGCAAAAGTACTTTTTCAATGTAACGTCATCACAATTAATGAAGAGAAAAAAAATATTGAAATTCAAACAGTTATTATAATAATAGTAACATCGACTGCTCAATAAATTATATATAAATAGCTTCGCAAAAAAATGTAACTGACATAATAGGAAATATTAACCCAGAATTTTAAGGAAAGCTTAAATTTATTTTTCTCAGGCTCAAACAATTAAACTGTTTCACTAATATTAACTATGACTAGCTCGATGAGTTAGATAACTGAGTGGACTACAGAAATAACGGATTTAAGTTTATTAACAAAAGATTCAATATACCACCTATAACATATAATTTTTTCTCATATACAATTAATCAAATTTGGAATGATTTCTCCTCGCGAGTCGTTGAAAATACCCCAGTCAAAATGTTTAAAAAGAGAATTGATAAATATCACTATAGCATGTGAGCTAATAATTATAAAACAGATATTCTCAACCATTTCTGCTAATGCTCCAGTTTCACCATATTTCAGAACTTCATCTCCCCTCTGTAGGATTTTGTGCCTCGATAAGTTGGGTCGGCAGTTCGAATCACCGTCCGGATTCTAATTAAGCTAACACTATTTACTAGGGAGATTACCACCGTGACTGGGCACCACGGTGAGGGACGGGTAGGGGGAGCTCGTAGCCATGGCAGGCAGTCCATCTAGGAGAAGGATAACTCTGATTTCAAAACCTTAGAGTCACAGGAATAATTTCCCTCTTCCAGAAGATCATCTGTGAGTATCTGTGAATAAATAATAATGAGACAACTACAAATGAATATTTTGCAGGAAAAGAAGGGATTATCTTGCTTGATTTTAATTTAACCTGTGGGATTTACTAAATTAAGATGTGTTAAGAATTATATACAATTTGTGTCAGGTCACTATTCCAAAAGTTTGACTTTTCCAATCTATGAGCCTAATTAGCCCCATCTAAAAGAAACTACGTAAAGTTGCCATTGGAGCAAAATATCCCTACTTGAAAACATCATATAATTGATACTCGATTTATATTCCTTCTCTCTTTTTCTCCATATTTCCACTCTTTTCTTCTTTTCTCTCTTCTTTACCTTTCTTTGGTTTGCCTAGAATGGCTACTCGGGTCCTTACATTGTAATTACGAAGATACAATTCTTTATAAATGATTTGTGATATAAAATAAATTCAGAAGTTATCCATCCAATTTATTAAAGCGAACAAAGATAAAGAAAATGGCTTTTTGAAGAGAGTAACTTGTACATTAAACCCATGTATATATTTCCTTATATTTTAATAAAAAAAAATGAAAACCAACTGTGGCATTGTCTAGAGAAGTTAATACAAGATCGGTAAGTTAGCGGATGGGAAAATGTTAAAAATAAGTCGAGGTGCCTAGAGGGGAAACTACATTGAATTCGTAAAAAAGTTCAAATAGTGAAAATAATAAAAAGTTCATATATTTAAAATAGTTGCAAACTTAAATTCGTAATAAAGTTTAATTATCAAAAGCACGAAAAGTTGTTCGTAATTTGAATACCTGTGCTCGCATTCATGATCTTGTGAATGGACGAACATTTGTTCGTAATTTGAATACCTGTGCTCGCATTCACGACCCTGTGAATGCCATCGCGACCCCAGTACTTGGGGTCGAAGTCATTTGACATTCCAGCTTTTGACAATATTACTATTCCTTTCTTTTTATTTCCATTTTCCTACGCCATAAGGAAAATTGTCCTCGTTGATCGCGCAATTCCTAAATTAGTTTAATTCACTTTACTTTTTCAACATTTCTTCCTGTTAATTGCCCCCCCCCTCCTCCCCTACGTCCCCGTTCAATCGTGCGTGAGGTCCACCGACAGGACAGTGAAAATCACATAAAGATAAGAATGACAATCGTCGGCAAAGCCCCTGGGTAACATAGGCAGCAATAGCTATAGTGATGTATTTTGCCCCCCAACAACGACAAGCGAAACGATTCGTGGCCCAAGGGGGAAAAGTTTTCAGCTGACTCGATCTTTTGATATTTCCTTTTCTTTTCTTTATTATTTTTTCTACCGACACATTTTTTTTACTAACTTATTTTAGCATTTTAATAGATATAGATTTTAGGGGAGGGGGAGCATAGTCACCGAAATTACGGTTTTATCCGTTTTTAAATTATCCTTTAGCGTGTCTAAGAAGCTAAGTAATTTAAAAAAAAATACAGAAAAAAACAAATTAAACCACATCGAAACAACAAACCAAAAACCAGCAGGAAAAAAAGGAATGCACAGGTCCACGAGGCGGCCCTCCTCCCTCCCGTAGGGGCCCGAGCATGCACCAAGAACTCAATTATACCACATTCAGGGTTGCACGAACCCGTCCCGAGTGCAAGGTACAAACACGTCTCATCCCAGTATCAGTCCCGGGACCAAGCAGTCGTCACAGCAAGGTTCAGGGGATTGTTCCATCAGATGGTGCTGCGTCCCGCCAGTGTGCCTTTGACTCAGCAACGGCAGAAAAGGACCTAAGGCCATCGAGGCATTGGAGAGTCACGGGAAGAGTATCGGCCTAATGACAGGCACCTCTAGATTTGCGTCATCCGTTTTCCATCTTCTTTGCCATGCAGCCCAAACGACTGTCTTGGTTACTTTCGTGTAGTCAGGGTGGAAAAGAACGAAACGCGGCTCCTCTCATTTTGCAGACTGTTTGCCCGTCTCCCTCTTCAACACGCTCATTTCCAGCAATCCATACATGTACATACATGTCTATCCAAGAACCTATTAGAAGTTATTCTCGTCATCACCGCGGCTCACCGCAGCTGTAGCATTACAGATACGAGGGGTGGTCAACAAGTTTTGCGAATCGGTAGGGCAAAACAGAGGAAGGGGGGGGGAAGCTGTTTGTGGGGGTGTTAGGACAGGTTATCATAAGTCAGGACTTGCAGCCGCACGCTCCTGCCTCGTCTATTTAAGAAGCAGTAGCTGATCGCAGATCATCACTCACAATTTTTTTAACAATGGAGAAGGTTGAGCACGGCGCAGTGATCGAATTTTTGACTAAGGAAGGCAAAAATGAAAAAGAGATCCATGAACGCGTGGTTGCAGTGTACACCGACACCGCCCCTTCCTATGCAACCATTGCTCGCTGAAATAGGGAATTTCACCATGGTCGTGAGTCCTTTAAAGTTGACCTCCATCCAGGACACCCGTCAAACGTGACCAACGTGGACAATGTGGCCAGTATGGAGAGGATCATCCTCGAAAATCAACGGGTGAAGGTCGAAGAATTCGAGCGAGAACTTGGAATATCACATGGAAGTGTTATCAACATCATCCACGAAAATTTGGCCATGACCAAGGTCTGTGCCCGTTGGGTCCCTAGAAACCTCACGCCCCATGATCAACTTCAACGTCGTCAAAGTTCTGACGAGCTGCTGCTCCTGTACAACCAAGACCCAGCTGGATTCGACGCACGCATAGTGACAGGTGATGAACCTTGGGTCCACTGGCATCCCGAGACCAAGCTCGAAAGCATGGCCTGGAATCACAGGGGCTCTCCGACCCCCATCAAGTTCCGGACCCAACTCTCGGCCAGGAAAATCATGGCCACCATCTTCTGGGATTCTGAGGGAGTGTTGATGGTGGACTATGCGCCTTGTGGAAGGACCATCACAGGCCAATATTACGCTGAGGAACTGACTGGGTTGAAGAAGTTCATCCGTCACAAGCAGCGTGGCAAGTTGACACGCAGTGTCCTGCTCCTCCATGACAATGCCCCTGTTCACAAGGCCAGAGTTGCACAAGCTGTCATGCGCGAGTGCGGATTCGAGGAGCTCAACCATCCCACCTACAGTCTAGATCTGGCCCCTAGCGACTACTTTTTATTCCTCCAGCTCAATATTGCAATGCATGGACGCTGGTTTGGGGACGATGGAGATGTCCAGCGCACCGTCCGAGAGTGGATTGAACAGCAGTCGGGAGATTTCTGGTTGTCTGGAATTCGAAGCCTCAGGGACAAGTGGCGCAAGTGCATTGAAGTCGAGAGTAGTTATATTGAAAAATAATAAAACAGTTTTCCTCATATCTCGTTTCCTTATATCCGAATTGGAAAACTTATTGACCGGCCTGGTAGTGCGAACAAAGGGGTGGGGATATTATAATGCCTCGGCGCCCCCAGAGCGATTTGTGAGTTGGTAAAAATCACAAACCATGCTCCGAACCAGACACGGCACGTAATCTCCCGTGCCGAGCGGCCTATTGCAACCAGCTCGGCCGTGAATACAGACGCAACCCCAGGCTGAACTACCATGTGCTCCCAAGTTCGGATGCAATACTACCATTGATGTATAATGTTAAGTTCCGAAGAGTAGTGACAAACTTTCAGAGATGCTACCCTACAGCCTGGCCTCCTTCGCAGTACCAGAAGCACTACCGACTCTATAGCTACATAGAGATCTCGAATGAGTTGCATTGTCCTAAACCCAATCAACTAAGAGTACCATAGGCACCTCGCGACGACATTAGCCCCGTCAATATAAACCCCTCGTCAAGAAATACTAGACGTGATGGTGGCGTAGATTTCATTTAGTCCTCCCAGCTCTCTCATTTTCTCATTCTACCCAATCTCCCACCACTTTCAAAGTTTGACTTACCTTCCCTCTGAACACCTATCTCAATATTGCGATTATCTACCGACCAATCAATCACTATCCGAAAGCTTCTTCGCTGATTTGGTTGAACGAGACTTTCTTTCACTCCTCACCCTTGGTTATTCCAGATACTTTTAACATACTTCATCACACACCATCATGTTTCCAATTTCTCGATTTTTATAACCTTCATTCTCTGAGAGGAAAAAGAATTATACTTGCCACAAGGACTCAATCGTAACTTACCTTGAGGTAATTGAAGACTCTTCTTAACAGGGGGGGGGGGGTCAATATGATAAGAACTTCAGTACTTTAGAAGCGCTTCATTCGGAAATTATTTTCGGAATTTCGTAAACTTCCATCTTCAGGGGTTGTTTTTTTTTTGTATACGAACTTAAGCAAATTATTTCAACCAATCAGATTTCTGCTATAGCCAAAGTTGTGTTCAGATTGTAACTATTTAAGGCATCGCAAAGTGGTGAAGTTAGAGGAACTGAAAATGTATGAAAGTTCGAGTGTTCGATTAATCTAAAGAGGAGACTACTCGGCGCTCGGATCGATGTTGAAGCGCAACTCTCCGCAACTTGCCAACCTCCTGAATGATACCCCTGCAGGTTTGGAGCCTAGGGAGGTCACGCAGTCCTTAAGATGTTAGCTGCAGCATGGGTATCCATGAGCCTTTATTCTGATAGTTTGGCATATTCGGGAGATTCGCGTGCCCTGTCGGTCCCGAGTACTGCAAGTAGGCTTTTTTTGAGTTATCTTCCACACATTTCACTTCTCACATTCCTATATTCCCCCCAAACTCATTCTCTCGTTGGTTTTCGCTTCTTAGTTTGGAAAAAAATATGAAATTGGAACTGGGCAGTCGTTTTTATTTCCCCTAACTTTACCACTTGGCACACTCTACACCCCTCCTGATAATAATAATTTTATAATTAATATTCTTCTCTTTTTTTGTATAACGTTCTTCAAGGCAATGGGCTCCTACAGATGGCTTCTCAACCATCCAAAGAAAGGGTTGAGAGAAGAGTGGTGCTTTCAAGTCACCCTTGAAGTCATCAAAGGGAGGATAAAAACATGCAAAAATGAACATCATTTCCATACATAACATGCAAATCATTTCCATGCATAACACGCAAATCATTGCCGTCCAAACCATTCCGATGCATAAGGATGCAAATCATTCCTATTCTTACGATCGAAAATCGAGAAATCACGATCACCCAAGGCGATGCAAGCAATGCAAGGTCATAGCCATAATAGAGGCGTATCATGGGTCGAGATATGTTAAGAGAGGAAGAAAGTTAAGAGGGAACGAACCGTTGTCTTCAAGATCTCTAAGATAAGAGGGACCACCTTTAATGGAATGCAGGAACGGATGAGTAGACAGAGTATTTCATGGACTGGGTTTCGTGAAAGAAACATACCCAACAGAGAGGAATACGAACAAAAAAGATTTTAACAATTTAAAGGATTTTAATAAGAAAAAAATGGGGTCCAGCGACAAGGGAGTTATATCAATCAGGGCGGGTTGTAACAAAAGAATAGATGTCAATCTATATATAATTATGATTGAAGTACTTCTTTTTTAGAGGAAATCTCTATCAGACATAGTAGGTTGTGTTTAAATGTAGTTCTAATTTAATCATCTATTAAGTTTCTTCCATTTCTTTACTGCATGTTTTTTTAAAATTCAATTTTGATTGAAATGTATGAAATTGCGGCATGTAGATTGTTTATATCTTTATGCTCTCTTCTCGTATTTGTAATCAGTCGTGTGGCTTTATTCTGAATTCTTTGCAGATGAAGAATCTGCATCTCAGTTGCTGTTACCACTGATATAAATTGGTACAGCAACTTGGGTCAAATACAGGCTTTCTAAATTTGGAAATGTTTTTCTTTCTTTTGCTGGTTTAGAAATCTGAATATTATGCTAAAGTCATTCTTAGTGCGGGCAACTGTTATTTATAGGCCTAATATATTCTTCTGCTGAGATCTCGAGAGCAAGGACTGTACTTTAGGTTTTGTACGGACATATTACATTGTTGAATTAGACAGCTCTGATTTTTTTCCGACAAGAAGAAATTATTTTAGCTTTCTGTCTATTTGTTTGTATCTTCCAACACCTTTCCTATTCTTTTATTTTTTTCTAATCCAGTTCTCGTTTGCCGTTTAATATATCTCTGGTTTCAATAAGGGAACACTTTTACTTGAGATATGTCATTAGCAAATTGAATGTAGATCGATCATGTAGTACTGCTAGATGCAAGTTGTTTTTTTTCTTTGTAAATATCAAGTATAATAATGGCCTGAGACACCTTCACTGAGGGAGTCCTGCGTTTAAGACTAATTCTGGATTTCTATAGTCTTTTTATTTATCTAAACTTGGCTTTCCATAACGTATTCTTAGATGATTCTTTGTAAGATTGAATTCAGTCCTAACTGGAGTATTTTGCATTGGATTCTTGAGGCCATACGTTATAAACGTTTTTTTTTTTATTTCTCTTAGTTGAAGATCAGCATATTTTCCTACTCTATTTTAAATGTTTCTCCGTTAGTGTAGCAATTGCTTTGTCGGTTCAACTTTTTTTTTCTTTTGAATCCATGTTGTTGTTCGTAAGGTAAATTCTTTACATCGATCTAATGATTGGATTCTATGTTTTATGAATTTTTCATTGCAAATTCTAATAGGGATATAGATAAAATTTTTTGGAAGGTTTAGCTAGGTTTTGGAAGGAAAATCAGTTCTGTTAGTTTACAACCATTAACGAAATACCTACAAATTAATGAGGCATTTACTATGTCTAGCAATTCCTGCATGATGTTCCTGCCTTAGAGTGGCCTGTGGATCCAGATGATCTAGATGTAAGACCAATGGTTTCTGAAGTGTTATTCACATATATTAGGAGTATTTAATGTCTCTCCTGGTTCTAAATAAATTTTAGGCTACACCGGAGGGCTTTTCTCTTTCAATCCTTTTAAAGTTTGCCAGAATACATGTAATTCTCTCTCGTCCTCAAATTCTGTATTAATTAATGTATACTAGATTTGATTTTGATGTATGAGCATGATTCTTCCAGCAAATTATATATATGTATATATATATATATATATATATATATATATATATATATATATATATATATATATATATAATTTATTGGAAAATATATCTATTCATAACTCTATTGCAG